>CM062395.1:6510143-7184922 GCA_031304145.1 Cardiospermum halicacabum
GAGTGATAAATTCTTACTTTCTAACTCTCCGACAAACAACTTCTTCACCACCATCATCAATTTCTAACTACTTCCTTCAAGGTAAACATAAAAACTTCATCATAAAAACTTCTTGGCTTGCTAGGTTAAAATTGATGTTGTGTTAGGATGTGTCTTGTGCTGCCTTTATACACTTGTTCTTGTTGTTTTCAGGTGTGATTCATAGTCTGTGTGACAAGATTGGTGATAGTTGCATTGTTTTTTTTTTCTTCTTGAAATTTTGACTACTTAACCATTTAGATTATTCCTGTTGTTGATGGATTATGGAATGACTAATATAGAATGCAGTTTTAGGAAATAAGTTTAGGGCATATTAAGCACTTATCAGCATCAAAACCCATCACTTGTTAGTTTCTCTGCTATTCTAATGAATATAAATTTCTCATTTGCTTGTTAAGTCGAGTACACAGAGAAGTTGTTTCTATTCCGGGATATATACACACACACTTATTTGCACATTCTTATCTTTATGTCTACGATCTTGTTGTATATGCATCAATTGCATCTAGTAGACTTTTTTTTCTGTCTCTAACTTGTATAAATATGATTCATAAAACTAGAATTTAATAAAAGTTTGTATCTCTTTCGACTGGTCATTGCGCCTTTGAATCATGGAGTTTTTATTTTATTTTTTTAAATTATTTTTTTATTTTTTTTCTTCAGATTTTCTTTTATAATAAATTTTGGATACTCATTGTTGAACACCAAATCACTAAACTTGGAGAGGGGGCTTCAATTTTCTTTGGAAGAACATTCGGTCTTAATTATTGGTAAGATTCAAATTCGTGTCTATAATTTTGTTTGTTGGGTCTATTTGATTTTTACCTTTGTTTGTGTTTCGAAAAGAGAGACCTCAATTTGCTTTATTTGATTATTATAGTTGATGATTATTCAATATTTTTTCACTTCTAAAATCCATATCTACCAAATCATTTTTGTTCCTCTTTGTCATTTTGTAATAAGCAAGTTATAAATACTAGAATAAATTTCTATTAATTTAATTCAAAATAGTATTGAAACTAGGTTCTGCTTTCTATAGAAGTAATTAAATCTTTTTAAAAAAAGGATGTAATGAAGATGTTAGAGTTGTTATGATATTAAACTATATCTACCTACACTAATTTGGTAATAGTGAAACTAATCTAAATTAAATTTAAGATCATGGTAGTTTAACAAAAAATTTAAAATCATATTTGATAAGTTATGGTCATTAATTGAATATATATAACATTTGTGTATCTGCTTCATGCTGTAGCATAAGTCTGCTGTCTCTACTGTTTCTCGCTTCATTTATATATATACAAAATAGAATCTAGACATATTGATGATATTGATTTCTATATATATATATATATATATATATATATATATTCTTGTGATATGATATTTTTATTTTTAAACTCATCATTATTGAATCTGCTGCAGCATTATTGAATTAAAATGATGTTGATATTCTTGTGATTTCTATTTATATATTCTTGTGATGTGATATTGATATTTCTATTTATATAGAATTTGCTGCAACATTATTGAATTAAAATGATATCTTGGATTTGGTTGATCTTGTGCAGAGAGTGATATGGATCCGCAAGTTAAGGCGCAAGAAGCTCAAAGTGTAACCGCTGGTCAACAAAATGAGCAGGTACATACATTCGATAGTGTTGATGCTAGTGCTAGTCAAGAACCTTTAGCTAAAAAACCTAAGAAGCTTTCTACTGTATGGGACCAATTTGATGATATTGGTTTAGATGAAGAACATAGACCTAGAGCAAGATGTAGAGCTTGTGAGATTAGTTTAGGTGCTGGAGGGAGTAAGTATGGGACATCAATTCTTAAGCGTCATCTTGATCTATGTCTAATATTAAAAAGGAAAAATAATGATGTGAGTAGTATGCTTATTGACCATGCTGGAAAACTTAGAAGTAGCAAGATTTCCCAAAATATATTTCGGGAGAAACTAGCTAAAGCTATAATTAAACACGATCGTCCTTTTTCATTTGTTGAGTATGAAGGCATGAAGGATGTTTTTAAGTAGCTTAATTCTGATGTGAAGTTTATATCCATAAACACAATTGCCAAAGAGATTTGGAATTATTATGAGGATAAAAAAGGTAGACTAAGAGAGATCTTGCATAACATTCCCGGTAGAATATGCCTAACCTCCGATATTTGGACAGCTTGTACAATTGAGGGGTATATCTGTATTACTGTGCATTTTGTAGATAGTATATGAGAGTTGAATAGTAAAATCTTAGCATTCTCCTCTTTTCTTCCTCCACATACTGGATTTGAGCTGTCACAAAATTTTTTTAATGTCTTACATGAGTGGGGTTTAGAGCATAAGATTTTTTTCCATAACTTTAGATAATGCATCTGCCAATGACAACATGCAAGAAAAATTAAAAGAAACACTTGTTGCATATGATGGTTTGTTATGCGTTGGGAAATTTTTTCATGTTCGTTGTTGTGCACACATTCTTAATCTCATTGTTCAGGATGGATTAAATGAAGTTAAAGATGCACTCTATAAAATAAGGGAGAGTGTAAAATTTGTTAAGTGGTCAGAAGGTAGAAAAAAGAAGTTTGAGGAGTATGTGAAACAAACAGGCATATAAGGTGGGGTGCAATTAAGATTAGATGTGTACACTAAGTAGAATTCCACATACTTAATGCTTCAGAGTGCTTTGAAATATAGGTGTGCATTTAATCTATTGAAGGTGTGTGATTCTAGCTTTAAGTCATGTCCTTCGGATGAGGAGTGGACTAGAGCGGAGATGATAAGTGAATTGTTACTTCCATTTTATACCATTACTACTTTATTTTCTGGTTCTAGCTATTCAACTTTGAACTTGTATTTTCATCAAGTTTGGAAGATTGAATCATTATTGATAAAGAATAAGGATAGTAATGATGAAGTAATTAGAAGTATGATACATAGTATGCGAGGCAAATTTGATAAGTATTGGGATGATTATAGTGAGATTCTTTCACGAGCTGTTTTGGATCCTCGCATGAAGCTTTCATTAGTTGAATGGTGTTTTAGACAAATTGATCCAGTTACTACTACGAGTAAGATAGATAAAATAAAGAGCAATTTAGTCTTACTTTTTAATGAACATGTCAATGCGCAACCACCATCACATACTTCCTCATCAAGCAATCCTGTTTCTAATAGTGGAATGGTCGGCACCACCGGATTTATGATTCGATCTTCACCTGCAGTGGTAAGTCCATTAATCACCCTTTAATGTTTTAAACTTATATGCCATAACTTATTATAGTTTTTAAATTATTTTGATGATTATTTTTAAATTTGTTTGTAGGATTTCATGGATATTAACAACTTTCTTGATTCTCAATCTGAGAAATCACAATTGGAGAAGTATTTGGAAGAGGCACGACTTGAGTGGAGAGATTATGAATATTTGGATGTATTAACATATTGGAGGGAGAATAGAACAAGATTTCCAGATTTGTCACGAATGGCTTGTGACGTGTTAAGCATTCCAATTACCACAGTTACTTCAGAATCTTCTTTCAGTATCGACGCGAGGGTTCTAAACAAGTACTGAAGTTGCTTGCTCCCACGAAATGTACAAGCTTTAATTTATGCCCACAATTGGATGATTAGTTACAATCCAACAGGTATACAATACTATTTTGATAACTTACTTAATCTAAAGTTGTTAATGGTCACTTTTAGGATAGATACTTATTATTATTATTATTATTATTATTATTATTATTATTATTATTCTTTTTTACTATAGATGATGATGTTAATGATGAGGAGGAAGATGGATCGACTTCACTTCAAGATTTAAATGTCGTTGATGGAGATGAGTAAATATCTGTTTGTTTTTCTATTGGATGTTGATATACTTAATTCAATCCAGTTGCTGATTTAGACAATTATAACATAAACATATTGAGAACATATTTTATGTATATTTTGGTGAAATATATATTTCTTTCTCTACTAGTGAAATAATTAATAGTAGTGTAGTGAAAAAAGTTAAGATTGTAGTACTAATTGTAATAGATTCTTTCTTGCCTTGATTTTTTTTTTACTTACACTATGCTTATCATACATTTTGTGAATGGTTTTATAGATTGGACTTGACATCAAGGTTGAGAAGTCAATAAAGAAATTGAAAGAAATGAAGAATAAATCCAAGAAAATCCATGGTATAAAGAAGTTAACAGAACCTCCTCCTCTTTCTGATGTTAAACGGTTATATTGGATGTTGTTAATTGCAATAATCTTTATGTATTATTCTCTTCTTTTCTATCTATAGGCTAGCGTTGAAGATGCTGATAAGAAGAAAAGAGTGATGTTCAGATGATTTGATAATCTTACAAGCTAATTTCACCATATGGATTTAGTGTTACTTTTTTAGTTCTTTTTAAAATGGATTCTTTTTGGTAATGATGTGGATTTTATTAGAGTTATGTCTGGTTTAGTTTAATGTGTATAAGCTCTTGAAGTTTAAGAAAAAAAATGTTATGATCAGAGCTGGAGAGATTTGCATCTAGATGATAAACTATATGTGTTAATGTGGTGTTTTCTTTGTTTTGTAATTTGATCATTTAGTTTAAATCCTAAGAGGATTATGTTTGGTTTATTGGTCATATGATCATATCATTAAAATTTTTCTAAGTGAGTTAAAATTGATTTCCTCTGTTATTTTGTTTTTCAGATTTTGTTGGCAGGCTGCTTTTTCCTATATTATTCTCTTAAACAGATTCTGATTGCAGATGGCTTAAATTGGTAAGATATGGTATTTCTTATTTATCTTGATATTCTACGCTGATAAATTTAATACAGTTAATAATTTAAAATAGAGAAAAAATTAAAATAAAAATAAGCGGACTGGTCCGGGTCCGTACGGACCGACCCGGACTTCAACTTTCAAAGTCCGCATAAAAAACGGTCTGGTCGCCTCTGGTCCGTTTTGTAAGAAAGTCCACGCGGACCGGACCGGACCGGACCAATAGTCCGTTTTGCCACTACTAAGATAGACTATAGATCTAATCTTTACAGATTATGCTTAACAATTATATTTGTTGTAGTATAGAGATATATGCAACTTTATAACTGAGATTTGTTAAATTGAATCGAGAGATCTTTTGACAGATCGCTGATGATGATCTTGAAGGTAAAACTGTGATCTTAAGTTGAAGCGTACATAAGAAGTTGATTGATAACAAAGTTTAGTAGATCAGCACAATCATTGTTAAGATCATTGCAGAATAGAATACGGATATATGATTTCAACGAAAGAATGTCATTAGTGTCTATAATTCACCTTCATATTATGATTCCTGTGATTCGATTTGTAAATTGATTCTTTTGGCAATTCAGTTTGAATCTTAATCTCAATTATGCTTCTTAGCTAACAATCTCTGTGGAGACGATATCTTAAATACTACATTAGACGTTGATAGGATTTCTGTTTAGTTATTGCAAATTTATATGTAGGAAAAATCCTCATCAAAGTTCCGTCTACAACAAACTGATCGCGATCAAAATGTTTCATATACCAATTGAGCTATTGATAAGACTAGACTTTACCTATATTTGGATGTGTATTATGAACTTTAAGGTGAAGAAATTGAGTTGAAAAGTTATATAATTAGGTTGATTTCTAGTAATTCTAGACTATTTTATTGAGACAGGGACTTGGATGAAATGATCAAGAAAATGAGCAGAAAAGAGCAAAATCAGAACAAGGGAGGGACTTAACAATATTTTGTCCAAGAACTAGAAGGTGGCAAAACTCATAACTAAAGAAGGAAATCGCCCACAAACCTCGGCCATATGCCAAGCTGAAGATGGCGAAAGAAGAAGGCAAAGCAAGTAGATGTCGTTAGAATGAAAAAACCATTAGAGGCGACAATTTTAAATATCGCCATCTCATGTCACCCACAACAAGCACAAACAGATGATATTGATTGTCAGCTAATAAACATCGCCTTGGTTACATATACGTTGGCGATATATGTTGGTGTTTCAGTAAAGTGTCGCCATAGCAAATGAGCAAAAGGTGAGGCGACTAGCAATCGTTTCGCCTACAACAATCTATTAAGAGGCGAGGTGACTCAGGCAACAGATAGGGATGTCGTCAAGGGTTTAGTCGAAGAAACAAGTGACATAAGGAGATTTCATGTACTTCGCCACTTTGTGTTTCTTTGTTAGTTTAATTTCAAAATTGCCACTGAGTGAACTCTATAAATAGAAGCTCAGTCGATGCAATTAGGATGTTTTGAAAATCGTAGATATTTTCAAGAATCTTTTGTGCTTTCATATTGTTCAATTCAGTAAAGTTTCTTAAAGAAGTTAATGCTCTGTTTTCATTGATATCTGAGATTTAGCTTGAAGATTGAGAAGTGAAGACTGTGATAAACTTTTACTTCCATCTTCCCCGGTAAGATCTTGATCTAATTGCATAATGATGATGAATCTATGTTGTATTAAATTTGCTGAAGTAGTTATGCATAGCTAATAGCTCTAGTTGATTTGCTAAGCTTTATTGTTATTGCTAGATTTGATTGTGTAATTCTTGTTAAGTCATAGCTTGATTCACTGAGTTTTCATGAGTTTATTGAATTACGAGAACAAGAGTTAAGTAATCCTATGATGATGCTTCTTCTTGTAACGTCCGACCCCCGCCTCCAAATGAACTCGAGGCGCAGTGGCAGGGCGCCACATCATTCACAATCTTTCTTAAGGTTGACCACTAGCCCCACAGACCACCATTACATTTTCCAACATGCTTTTTCCTCACTCACATGCTTTTCAGACAAATTTTCCGGAAGGTCACCCATCCCAAGATTGCTCCAAGCCAAGCAAGCTTAACTTAAGAGTTCTCAAGTTCTGGGCTCCTGAAAAATAATGTGGACATTCATGATATGGGTAGCAATTTAATTCCTTTTAACTTTCTAAATATGGGGTGTTAAAATCCACCCCTTTAGGACACAACGTCCTCGTTGTGGTTGACCCACATAATTCCCAGAATCTTTACCCTCGCTAGATGAATGCCTAGGGATCTTATGTCTACAAGTGCACTCGCGGTCGTAGGGTTGCTTTGATACCATTTGTAATGTTCGGTCCCCGCCCCCGGATGAACCCGAGGCGCGGTGGCAGGGCGCCACGTCATTCACAATCGGTCTTAAGGTTGACCACTAGCCTCACAAACCACCATTACGTTTTCCAACATGCTTTGTCCTCACTCGCATGCTTTTCGGACAAACTTTCCGGAAGGTCACCCATCCCAAGATTGCTCCAAGTCAAGCACGCTTAACTTTGGAGTTCTCAAGTTCTAGACTATCGAAAAATAATGTGCACATTTGTGATATGGGTAGTAATTCAATTCCTTTTAACCCTATCTCAATATGGGGTGTTACACTTCTAGTCCAGAGATGGCATCTAAGTATCATATCTAAGAACAGAGGATTGTTGTTCTAGAGATAGAAAATTCTAGATCCAATTTTCTACAAAATATGTTTAATCAGTTAACAGAGTTGTAGTATAGAGATATATGCAAGCTGTTAACTAGGATTGGTTAAATAGAATCGAGAAATCTTTAACTGATCCAGATCGTGATGATGATCTAGGTTGTGAATCTGAATCCTAAAGTTGAATTAAGCAATTGGAAGTGATAGTAGGTAATAAAGAACAACAGATCAACTTAATCTTTGTTGATCTTGTTAAATATTGAGTACTAGATCTCTAAATCATTTGCTTCAGTTGTAAAAATCGTCTAAAATTCATATTGAAATTCTATGATCTTTACAATTCTGTTTTGCTGATGAATTCTATTTTATAGTTCGATCTAAATCTTGATCAAATCATTTCTTTCCAAAATAAACAATCCCTATTGTAGAGACGATATCTTTAAAACTACAATCAGATGTTGATAGGAATTTTGTGTAAATGTAAAAAAATTTCTCATCAACTACTTATCCTCAAAAAGCTCAAGTGTCACCATACCACTTATAGGAACATAGATGTAAACAAATAATTCATGATCTAAATAATTTTATAAAATTAATATCTTATGTAATAATAAGCAAATTTAGAAGAAAAAAATACGCCGACCAACCTTCGATAGATCATCGACTCCGTTATAACTCTTATCTTCCAAGGACTATCTCAAATATCTAGTTTCCATTAGTGCAGACCTATTATACCTCACAGGCTTAATCCACTCACAAATATGTGGGAATGCTTCAACCAACCACCACTTAGTGGAAGAAAAATATAGGTAAGCATTCAAACAATAGATTTTCCATTTATTGCTATTATATTAGAAACATTAAAGTTATGGAGGTATATAAATAATACATACAACAAATGATGAGCATTCCATTACTAGTTTTGCACTTTGATGGATTATCAAGAAGGCCCCGAAAAATAAATTCTTTGAGCTGATTCAATGTCTTTTTAAAGGTGAATGTTCCCTATGGAAACCTATTGAACCATTTAAGGTCATCTACCAAATTTTTTCCCTTGGACAAATATTAAATAGTGAATCATAATTACTAAGACAAACCTTTTAGCATCCTCTATGTCTAGATTGTCATTGTACAAAGCCATCAATATATCATTCAGATCTATGCTCCCACATTTAGTAGGCCTTATCCGTATGCAAATATTATCCTACAGGAATAGTTCTCGCTCTCCTAACAAGTCTAATTTGCATATTTTTCCCAAACTTTAAGCCGGCGACTAGTGCAAATACTTGTTCATATGTGCAACACCTCTTATTTGAAACCAATGTTCATTCGGTATTTGGCTTTCAACGTGGAACTCACAAGTGAGAACCCTAAGAACAATATTGCCAGCAAACTATTATTTCTTGAATGATGCTTGTTCCAAAAATTAAAAAACACTGAAAATGAGTTCCAAAAATGAATTTCCACAAATTGTATCCCTTAATTAGTCATTTTATAATTTTTTCAAGAAAGTTAAGTTTTTCTATAATGTTCAGTCTCTGCTGCACAATCATTCTTAATTTGACCCATCTATCCACATGAACCAATAAAACCTACAAAATAATATAATTTATTTACAACAAAAATGCTACATTAACAAATGTTCAAATCAAGTAAAACTATATATACTTACTTGATTTCTACCAATTTTTTTTTTTTATTTTACCAACTTCAAATAGACATTAGGGATGAATAACATTAATTAAATGAAAATGATCAATTTTTTTTTATTAAATTGATTATAAATATGGAAAAAATATCCCGCTAAACATCTCTGGATGAGACTTTTCTAATATGTTTCTATGATCTCGCTGGGAAGAGTTTTCTGCAAAGAAACATCTCATAAAACGTCTCATTCAAAGACATTTTGTGAGATGCTCTTTGCAGAAAACTCGTCCCCAGCGCAGTTTACGCTAATTGCGACAATGATTTTAAAAAAAAAACTCACGCTATAAGAATTGTATTCATCTTTCTAGGTCATCTATATGTTATAAGAATCAAGCAATAATAAAAACAGAAAACACTAAGCATAACCCTAAGTGTAGAAATTGAAATAAAATGTTTAATCAAATCAAAATAGGCATGCCTAATGACGAAAATATTTGAAATCAACACCAACATCAAGAGTTTCGAATGATTCCTCAAGGAGTTGGTGGTGTTGAAAATTTGTGAAGATGTTCAAATCAAGACTTGTCAAAGATGAAGATTGTTTGTGAATATGTGATGAAGACTTGTGAATAGGTGAAGGTGTTAGGGATGTTTGCGAAGGTATGATGAAAATGTGAATGAATGTGATAAGGATGAGTATTTATGAAGGTGTGGGTATTTGTGAAGATGATTTGTGTGATGGTTTTTTTTTTTTTTTTTTTGGGAAGGTGTGAAGATATGTTATTTTTGTGTAATGGTAAACATGACTTTTCATTTAAATATATATATATATATATATATATATATTTGAATTTCATTAGAGAAAATATGAAGGACTTATATTATTTAATGTAAAGTATTCTAGGTTGGTGTTTTTATTTTTTGTTTTTTTGGTTTTGTTTTTGTTTTTGTTTTTTTTTTTTGTTTTTTCGAAAATCTTTGATTAGCTTAAAAATGAAGCATAAAATTTTATTTATTTATTTATTTTATAAATTTTAAGTTTTCAATTTTTAATTTGAAATAAACATTTAAATATATATATATATGTGCTAGTTCTATTATAAATTTGAAAAATAAGGATGTTTGACTTAAACTATTTTTAAAAGAGTCATATCACTTTGACCGGATCCCACTAGACATGTCTATCTCAACAATCTAGTGAATAGCATAAAAAATTCTCAAGTTAAGAGTTAAAAGAATTATAAAAAAGAATGAGATATACATTTCACCAACCAAGCACCCAAAACTGAATTGGAAGGCGAAGGAGACAATAGTTGTGTTTGTAACCCGCGTTTTTTTAAAGAGTTTAGTGTTTTGACTCAGTCAAAACTCTAAGATCATTTAATATCTTTGTTTGTTGAACAACTTATAATCTATCAATTAGAGTTTTTCACATAGTTTTAAAAACGTTGATCGGAGCAACGTTTAGAGTTTAAGTTAGAGTTTTTAAAAAATTCTTCCTAAACTATCCTTATTCATTTTTAAAATTATTTTATTTATTTATTTATTTATTTTGTAATAATTATTTTTTTACTAATTGTCTTAATTTTATTTACAATAAATTAAATATTTATTTTTATAAAAATAAAAAGTTTATTTTTATACATATATTATTTATTTATTTTTACTTATTGATTAAAAAAATTATTTTATTCGAAAGTCATATTTTAAATTTGACAATAATTATCTTTTAATAACATGTCTTTTTACGTCATTTTAACTTTTTAAATAATTAAAACGCTAGTTTACCAAATAATTTTTATAAAAAAATACTAGTTAGAATGCTAAACGCTAACCGCTACTTAAAAAACACTAAACGCTTTAAAAACTCTAAACGCTATAAAAACACTAAACGCGGTGAAAAATGCTATTATGACCAAACACAGCCTATTAATAAAAGAATAGGGTGGCGTAGCTTAGTGAATGGAATCAGCTGAACACATTTTAGAGCAAGGCATCGATCAGTTCCATGGATTACTAAGAAAATCTATCGTTCAACATCTAAATAATAGTAGGACATGCTTGGATAGTTACTTTGTCTGCTTTCGATTTGAATGGACATTGAGTTTCCCTGTTCGATTAATGTAAAAAAAAAAAAAGTCTTAAATAGTGTTAGTTTACCTTTAAAAACTTATTTTAATTGATTTCACAAAATATAAATAAAAAATCAGTAAAAGAAAATTTCTCATATAATTTTTGAATAAGTTGTTGAGAAATTTGAATTCACCACTATATTTAAATAATTATATATATTTTGCATTAGAATTGAATTCTAATTGGTACAACAACTCACCAGAAAATCAATTGTAAACAATAATTCTTTTATGATTTTTTGATGAGTTGCTATCCATTTAGAATTCATCACTATTTCTTTTAGATGACTAAATGAATGTCTATCTCTCAGATTCAACTTGATTATTCAACAACTTGCTTCACAATATATAAATCCTGAGTAAGTTGCCAATCAAGTTGATAGATTTGCTTGTTACTATGAGCGTGAAGGTAATGGCCTAACAAGTAGTCCTTTATATAGATTTTGAGAATACAAATATGTAGATTTTTTTTATAGAAATAATAATGGCAATAATAAATTTTATTATATATTTACATGTAATAAAAATAATAAGTATTATATTTAAATAAATAATAACACTATAAAAATACAATATTTTTTTATGATAAATAATTTAAATATTAACCATATTTTTATTAAATTTCTAAAATCATTACTTTCATTTTAAATTTAGAAATTGGAGAGCGACCGCATGAATGACTATTCATTATGCTAAAAAAAAATATGAAAATTTTAGATGTGATGTTATTAATGTATATAAAGATTTTTACTTTTTATTTGTTTTATATTACACTTTTTAAAAGAGTATCTGTTAGGTTCCCTTCAAGACTTGAACCAACAATAATATCGGGAAGGTTCACTTCTTGCTTAGGTAGCAAGATGAGCTATATAAAGGAATTCTTAATAGGCAATTACCATAACAAATAGTAACAAACTATAAAAGAATTGTTATGAGTTTAATTTTTTTAATGAATCAAAGTGTTGTTGTATTTAAAATGGTTGAATTTTTAAATATCTTTAATTAGTAATCTAATATAATACTTTATAATCATATTCATATTAATTACATTTTTTTTTTACTAAAAAAAATTCATTAACATATATACCAAATTCATATAAATTTTCTTTAAATAAATGGATTCAATATTAATTATAATAAGATATCTATTTTATATTTATATATTTTTCTTTCAACAGTGATATACATACCAGTTCCCACAAATTTTTCTTTAAATAAATTGATTCAATCTTCATGATGAGAAGATATTATTTCAATTTTTATTTTGAACATAATTAATCTTGAAAATAAAATTAAGGTATATACTAATTTTACTTTCCTTATTAATTGGTAGGCATAAATGGTAAACTATCACCAATCCAGAAAGAAATGAGATATTTCACAAAATAAATATGGAAACAATATCTTCTAATAATAATAATAATAAATGTTAAATCTATTTATTTATGGAAAATTTATATAAAATTGGCATGTATGTATTAATAAGTTAATTTATAATCAAATGAAATACAAAATGCAATCAAAAAAAAAAAAAAATATATATATATATAGTTAATTATTATGTGGTAAACTATAAATACTAAGTAAAAATCAAGATAAAAATAATTTAAAACCTTATTGTTATCAAGGTTGAATCCATTTATAAATAAATGTTTATGAAATATTTATGTAAAATTGGAATTTATTAATGAAAAATAGCACATTTGAAAAACTAAATATGGAAATAATATCTTCTAATAAAAATAATTAATATTGAATCCATTTATTTATGGAAAATTTATGTAAAATTGAAATGTATTAATGAAAAAATAGCACATTTGAAAAAATAAATATGGAAAGAATATCTTCTAATAATAATAATAATTAATATTGAATCCATTTATTTATGGAAAATTTATATAAATTGGTATATATATATATATATATTAAGAATTTAATTTATTATAAAATGAAATAGAATATGAGTAATGATTAATAGCCTACTTTTTCTGTTCTTATCTACTCTTACATAACAATAATTAATTGGATGAATAAATAAATGTATTATTTATTGTAAAATTTATATCCAATCATATATTGTTATATAAGGGCAAGCATATAAAGAGTAGGCTGGAATGCATTAGAGCATCTCCAATGGTTTAGTGAATTGAGGCAATCGTGCCATGATAAATAGAGGGTGTAGATAATGACGTGTTGAAAATAATATTTTAGGAGAAAAAAAAATCGCCTACAGTGGTTATTGTCTATTCGAATTTTCCTAATTTATAATTCATTAGAATTAAGTTTCTTTTTCCTTTTTAATTTATAATTTAAATAGAAATATGGTAATTATAATTTTAAAATATTAAAATTGTTGATTGACACCGTCAACTAGGATGTGGAAAATAGAAGTTCTACTCCACACCCTCTATTATTTTTCCTGCCACGTCACCAGCACATTGTAAATTCACATTGCCATTGCGGTGGACTTTTTAAATAAAAAATCCAGAATGTCCACGCGGACGTGCAAACCAATAAATTCACATTCCACTGGAGATGCTTTTACTTTTATATATGATGCATTTGAAAAAATAAAAATGGAAATAATATCTTATAATAAAAATAATTAATATTCAATCCATTTATTTATGGAAAATTGATGTAAAATTGGAATGTATTTATGAGAGATAGGAAAGTAAATCTCAATGGTTAGATTTTCATCCTACGGTTATGGTTGAGATTTATGTATTTTTCTCTCGTGAGGAGAGAGAAAAATACATAAATTTGAACTGTTAGTTGAAAATCTAACGATTAAGATTTACTTTCTCATTTCTCATTGAGAGATATCTTTCCTACAAATCATATATATATATATATATATTTATATATATATAATTTATATTCAATTCTTATATCGTAAACTATAAATACTAAATAAAAATTTGGATACAAGTAATTAATAGCATTATTGTTTTCAAGGTTGATCCCATTTATAAATAAAAATTCATGAAAGATTTATGTAAAAGTAGTATATATTAATTAAAAATAATTCACGATAAGATAAAAATAATTTACAAATTAAACCAAAACCGTATATGTAACATATTTGATTTGTCATCATATTTTTACTATAAATTTTCAAAAATGGGTTGTGTATACCGTGATTAAATAAATAATAAAATATTTTTAATTATTTTTTATTTTAAAAATAAAGTAGTGGTTGATAAATGGAAAATGATTTGTTTAGTGAGAAATGATGGAAAAAAAATAAGGCTATAAGAGAAAAAAATGTTTAATTAAAAATAAAATATAAAGTGGAAAATTAAATTTTTTAATCTTTTAACCACAAGATTAAAAGAAGAAAATTATTGTCAATTAGATTTTTTTTTTCAATAAAGGAATTGCTTGCCTTTTATTCAAAGGTAGAGTAGTGTGTCAAATGAAATTGTAACGCCCTTAAAAGGTTTGAGGTGGCTAGCTATGTTATTAATGTGGAAATAACTTTTTGAGATCTTGAAACTTAAGAACTCCATATTGAAACATCTCATAGTTTTTTTTTTCTTTCTTTCCGGAGTAGTAATGTGTACGACAATGTCTAATCTGAAAGACAAATCCATAATGTTAGTTGTCAAAATAATGATAAGTGAAAGATAAATGAGCTAAATAAAACTTACATATTTTATATATGTATTGAAATAACATATTTCTCAATGATTATCTCCGGCGGATAAATGATGAATTTAAAAGTTAAATATTTGAAGTTTATAAATCGTGAAGTCCCATTTGTAAATAACTATTACATAGTTGAGAAAGAGATAATTAGAAATAAACAAACTATGTATTTATAATCGATTAGAGTTATGTTATGTATAATGAATTATGCATCTATTAGGTTATATTAGGAGATTTAACTCAAAATTTAAATTTGGCATTGATATATAATTAAAATGAGTTAATAAGATGTTTAGTATATTCGCATATAATCTACTTTTTAATATATATAATTAAAAGGAGTTAATAAGATGTTTAGTATATTCGCATATACTTTTTTTATTTTTAGAAAGTTATTTGGATTGTATTTTATTTTAATTTGATTTCAAAATAGTTTAATTAGTTAACTACACGTAATTATCTTAGATGACTTCATATGAAAAGCTTAAAAGTTTTGAGAAAAAAAGTAGTTTTCAAAAAACAAAAATTATAGAGATAAATATAAATAAAGGTGTTAAATGAGTTTGCCCATGACTCATCTAGTTCATGTTATGAATGGATGCAAAATAAATTAGCTAGTCCATACAAGTTAGATTTAAAAATAATTCTAATCTCCTTTTTTATAGGAATTGTAAGTTAAACGGGTTGACTAACTAACCACCATCTTTCAAAATTCAATAGTTTAACATAAAAACAATAAAAAAATATTCATATATCTCATTTTGTGATTGACGTTTAATTTATAATTGATAATTAGAATTTTGAACTAGTGCGGTACGTACAGGTGTTAAAATATATACTAAATATATTTTTTGAAAATTCTCACAATCAATAAATAAACAAACAGAAAGTCCATCGCAATTGAATAATTTATCATAGAATATCTAGATCAATTGACAATAAAAATAAAAATAGCAGTAAAAGCAAATAAAACTAATAATAAAATAAAAAACTACACTAAATAGGTCTAATTAGATATTAATCTCTTTCCACTATTAGTCATTTGTGTTATGAACATCAAATCCTGCAAAATTGAGCAAAATTATCGTGAATCTCACTTATTATCAATTTATTTGGTGCATCTCGCAATGAAGTACACTTCATCAAAATCAATACATATATTAGTGTTTGCAGTTTCATTGCTTCAAAAAAAATGTAATTATCTAATTCATCTGATAAATTACATGAATTTTGTGTCAAACAACATTCAATTGGTATCTTTATCAAGAGCTTTAGAAGACTTCTTTGAATGCAACATTTGTTGTTGTTCTTTGTACTGCGCCATACTCATCTAAATAAGTATTTTTAGACCTTTACGATTAGTTACTCTAGATACAGCGACATATAGTTAATCATAACTTAAAAAGGGTATTTTGAGATAGAGACCTACATTATTTAGAGATTGTTCCATATTCTTATTTATGGTTATTGTAAATGACACTCAGTTAGGAACATGTCTCTTTTTAAATTTGAATGGTAATTTTGAATCTGATGACTTAAATTTAAGTCATGGTATCAACACCTTCTACCCAAGAATTAAACCTTGAATGACTTTAACTCTCTAAACTCTTTTTTCTAACCTTGCAATGATCAAACTTCCAAGACCTAATTCCTCAATATTACCGTAAATTTATATAAAAAATTTTATCCTTAAATTAAGATTTATTTAATTTTATTATTTTAGTGATTGATGATTAAATTTGTAGCGTCAAATACCCATCCTGGTCGAGACTGTAATGAGTGGCCCAACCGCCACATTACGATACAATGTTCTTACAAGGTTTCTTTTCAAATATAAGTAATCCAATCCCAAATCAAGATCAAGTCAAATATAGTTTCAAGAATTCATAAATATGAATAAAACATCAAATGTATCATTACATATTATATAAAGCCCAAGTTAGAACATTAGGCAAACAGAAGCCCTAGCTTAACTTTCAACTTCCCCAAAGATAATTTTAGGAAAGTTGACAAGTAATAAATAGTTTATATATTTTTTAATAGATCTAAAATATACAATAATGTTTGAAAAATCATTAATGGTGCATGACGTTATAAACCTCTTCGAAGGTCACCTTACCCTTTGATAGATATGCTCGATTACCTACGGTTACCATTCGGGTATAAAAAGAAAAAAAATAAACATAAAAACAACAAAGGTTAGGCTATCAGATGCCTATTTGTAATCCACATACCCTAACAAAGACATACAACATGATTCTACCTCAAATGGAGGAAAATGAATAAGCACATGCAACTATCAAACCCTCTAAAGTCCACTAATTTCATTAAAGTCAAGTAAATACGATATTCTATCATCCACATGCACATATGCACATTTGACGACTTAGTTCATTAACCTTTTATGAATATATGAAATAGGTTACTTGTTTCGCAAGTAACGAACACAAACATCCAAAATTTGAAAGTCTAAAATAGTGTTTTAATGTTGATTCAAGGGAAAAATAGGAAATTAAAATTAGTTTTGGTAATTAAAGATGATAAATAGTGAAAATTTTTGAAAACATTTGCCAATTATTGTTCATGCGAGTCAAATGCGACTCGCATTTGATGTAACACCCGAACCCCCACCTCGACGGTAGGATGCAGAGCACAATGCTATACAATAAAACAAACTGACATAACATAATAGATACAAATACAAATACGTACCGACGTAAATAAGAAATAATAATGAAAAGATATTTATTATCCAAAAGTATACCAAAATTTGAATACCCGAAATAAAAAGTCCAACATAATCAATACCGAAATAAAAACACGCTGACTAAACTAAACCAAAACCAAAATAATGCAGCGGTTACAAAGTTCTAAAAATAAATCCAAAGTCAAAACGATATATGAAATTTAAGCTGAGAAATGGATGTCAGATGATGACTGATGCCGACATGCGTGTACATATCCTCGCTATTACACCTGACTGTCTGAACTCAACAATTCCATCCCAACAAGGTTCAAAACATGCAAAACAAAAAGTAAAAACCACAAAGGTTAGACTATCGATGTCTGGTTAGTAAGCTAATGTCCAACATACACATATAGGATGCGTCTTATATTAATAGTTAAGATGGCGTACAACAAATGTAACTTGCCTAACAAACATGGTTTCCTAACCATGAGCAATCAAGTTGTTTATAAATCTAGATTATCATTATTTTAATCCCCTTCAAGTGATCTAGGATAAGTGATTACATTTATTGCAATTACCGTCTGAATCTAGCTTTAAAAGTTGCCAAATTATCTCGAAGTAATTGTCCGACACCAAATTTTGAATTTGGTATGGAGTTCGGTACACAATTCGGATTGAGAGCACTTCAAGCCTTATCGAACTGTAATTCGGCAGTGAGCTCAACAATGAACTTGGATAGAATAGTTATCATGGGTTCCTACAATTATACTGAATTATAGTTTGGCAGTTAGTTCGGTTGCTAATTCGGATAGAAAGTGTTTTTGATAGCAAAGTCTCACAGATTGTAATTCGATGCTTAACTCTGTAAAGAGTTCGGACAAAAGGGAAAAAAATATCTCCTAAAGTTACATTGGATTGTAATTCAGTAGCTAGTTTGGTAATCAATTCAGACGGAGAGTGTTATTATTGGTCTCTAGGCTCATTGAATTGTAATTCGATATCTAGCTCGGTGAAGAGCTCGGTCAGAGACTAAATTACACTTTTTCAGCCTATTCTAGTTATGCTTTTTGCTAATTAAACTTGTAAGCATCTAGTTCGGTTTGTTCCTTTCTCATATGGCCAGTTAATAGCCATAATCCATGCTACCCATAGGTTAGAACCCAATTATAAAAGCAACACGAATAATCAAAAGCAATTCATATCAAACATAAGGAAGCAGTATCAATATCAATTCCTATTTTGACAGACTTCAGTTTAACATACTACCTCCGTTATTTAATAGCGGCTACACTTGCAAAGTGAACACTATTTATCAGTCAATTTTCTTTCACATGTTATTTGCTATATACAAGAGAAAATATAGTCAAGTGATATCTTATTTTATTCCTTTTAATGTCTACTTTTTAAATATAAAATTGTCATAATTTTTAGTTGTGCAGAATTAAATATATTTACCGTTAAAATTCAGCATTGGATAGCGTAAAAACAGAGAGTGTAGCCACGAATAAATAACGGAGGAAGTATTATGATAAGGTGTTTAGCTTACCAGGCTTGTCCTTAACTTAATAATTGAAATTAGGAATAGAAAGAGAGATAGGGTAAACCCTCAAAGTGGATCAAAGACCCCAGAATTATGCCGTCACACCTAGAATGAGTAAAGCTCCAAAATAGATCAAAGACCATAAAATGATGTCGTCGCACCCAAAAATAAGTTAGAATTTAAGTCCTAATACGCTTTCGCGCATCGATGTTTACATCTAATTTCCCTACAACATGTTGGCCTTATTGTATTTACCTAGGATAGGACTTTTATATAGATTTACAGAACTTAAATTTCATATTATCATAAGACAGATATAAATTCCCAAATCTGAAAAACACAGATTAAACATAATTATACCGAGAAAATCACATTTGTAATTCAGAGAGCCAAATCATACATATAATACCCAAATGCAGCTTAATAATCTAATTGCAGATTTTCAAATGTACAGATTACATTAAATTTATCAAGTACATACAGAGAAACAAACAAAAACATACAATCATGGGGGTTTAAACATGGCTACTCACCTGTCAACGCTAATTAAAAGCTAAATCACTCCAGCTGACGATCCTCAATTTGATCTAAACCAAAACAAAATATAATAAATACCTAATTTTAGCAGTTAGGGTTTTATTTCAAAAAGTTAGAGTTTTAATTTGGGCAGCAAAAAGAACCCCAAATCAAACCAAAATAAACTCATAAACATATATTAAAATAAAGGGTTTCAAAACCCAAATTAATTAGCAATTCAAAAAACCCCAATTCAAAAATCCTAATTTAATCTTGAAATCAAAACAAAATAAATGTTATTTAAATTAAGGAGAGAATCAAGGTTAGTACCTGGAACAAGAAAACCAATAAAAAAAACCAAGATTTCAAACTTGAATCCTTGAAAGACGAATGCTAGAAATCTACGACTTAGGGTTTTAGTTGGGAGAAAAAGAGAGAACACAATTTCATGAGAAGGTCACCCATCCCAAGATTGCTCCAAGCCAGCACGCTTAACTTTTGAGTTCTCAAGTTCTGGGCTCCCGAAAAATAATGTGCACATTCTCGATATGGGTAGCAATTTAATTCCTTTTAACTTTCTGAATATAGGGTTTTAAAATCCACCCCTTTAGGACACAACGTCCTCGTTGTGGTTGACCCACATAATTCCCAGAATCTTTACCCTCGCTAGATGAAGGCCTAGGGCTCTTATGTCCACAAGTGCACTCGCGGTCGTAGGGTTGCTTTGATACCATTTGTAATGTTCGGTCCCCGCCCCCGGATGAACCCGAGGCGCGGTGGCAGGGCGCCACGTCATTCACAATCGGTCTTAAGGTTGACCACTAGCCCCACAAACCACCATTACGTTTTCCAACATGCTTTGTCCTCACTCGCATGCTTTTCGGACAAACTTTCCGGAAGGTCACCCATCCCAAGATTGCTCCAAGCCAAGCACGCTTAACTTTGGAGTTCTCAAGTTTTAGGCTATCGAAAAATAATGTGCACATTTGTGATATGGGTAGTAATTCAATTCCTTTTAACCCTATCTCAATATGGGGTGTTACACTTCTAGTCCAGAGATGGCATCTAAGTATCATATCTAAGAACAGAGGATTGTTGTTCTAGAGATAGAAAATTCTAGATCCAATTTTCTACAAAATATGTTTAATCAGTTAACAGAGTTGTAGTATAGAGATATATGCAAGCTGTTAACTAGGATTGGTTAAACAGAATCGAGAAATCTTTAATTGATCCAGATCGTGATGATGATCTAGGTTGTGAATCTGAATCCTAAAGTTGAATTAAGCAATTGGAAGTGATAGTAGGTAATAGAGAACAACAGATCAACTTGATCTTTGTTGATCTTGTTGAATATTGAGTACTAGATCTCTAAATCATTTGCTTCAGTTGTCAAAATCGTCTAAAATTCATATTGAAATTCTATGATCTTTACAATTTTGTTTTGCTGATGAATTCTATTTTATAATTCGATCTAAATCTTGATCAAATCATTTCTTTCCAAAATAAACAATCCCTATTGTAGAGACGATATCTTTAAAACTACAATTAGACGTTGATAGGAATTTTGTGTAAATGTCAAAAAAATTCTCATCAACTACTTATCCTTAAAAAGCTCAAGTGTCACCATACCACTTATAGGAACATAGATGTAAACAAATCATTCATGATCTAAATAATTTTATAAAATAAATATCTTATGTAATAATAAGCAAATTTAGAAGAAAAAAATACGCCGACCAACCTTCGATAGATCATCGACTCCGTTATAACTCTTATCTTCCAAGGACTATCTCAAATATCTAGTTTCCATTAGTGCAGACCTATTATACTCCACAGGCTTAATCAACTCACAAATATGTGGGAATGCTTCAACCAACCACCACTTAATGGAAGAAAAATATAGGTAATCATTCAAACAATAGATTTTCCATTTATTGCTATTATATTAGAAATATTAAAGTTATGGAGGTATATAAATAATACATACAACAAATGATGAGCATTCCATTACTAGTTTTGCACTTTGATGGATTATCAAGAAGGCCCCGGAAAATAAATTCTTTGAGCTGATCCAATGTCTTTTTAAAGGTGAATGTTCCCCATGGAAACCTATTGAACCATTTAAGGTCATCTACCAAATTTTTTCCCTTGGACAAATATTAAATAGTGAATCATAATTACTAAGACAAACCTTTTAGCATCCTCTATGTCTAGATTGTCATTGTACAAAGCCATCAATATATCATTCAGATCTATGCTCCCACATTTAGTAGGCCTTATCCGTATGCAAATATTATCCTACAGGAATAGTTCTCGCTCTCCTAACAAGTCTAATTTGCATATTTTTCCCAAACTTTAAGCCGGCGACTAGTGCAAATACTTGTTCATATGTGCAACACCTCTTATTTGAAACCAATGTTCATTCGGTATTTGGCTTTCAACGTGGAACTCACAAGTGAGAACCCTAAGAACAATATTGCCAGCAAACTATTATTTCTTGAATGATGCTTGTTCCAAAAATTAAAAAACACTGAAAATGAGTTCCAAAAATGAATTTCCACAAATTGTATCCCTTAATTAGTCATTTTATAATTTTTTCAAGAAAGTTAAGTTTTTCTATAATGTTCAGTCTCTACTGCACAATCATTCTTAATTTGACCCGTTTATCCACATGAACCAATAAAACGTACAAAATAATATAATTTATTTACAACAAAAATGCTACATTAACAAATGTTCAAATCAAGTAAAACTATATATACTTACTTGATTTCTACCATTTTTTTTTTTAATTTTACCAACTTCAAATAGACATTAGGGATGAATAACATTAATTAAATGAAAATGATCAATTTTTTTTTTTGTATTAAATTGATTATAAATATGGAAAAAATATCCCACTAAACATCTCTGGATGAGACTTTTCTAATATGTTTCTATGATCTCGCTGGGAAGAGTTTTCTGCAAAGAAACATCTCATAAAACGTCTCATTCAAAGACATTTTGTGAGATGCTCTTTGTAGAAAACTCGTCCCCAGCGCAGTTTACGCTAATTGTGACAATGATTTAAAAAAAAACTCACGCTATAAGAATTGTATTCATCTTTCTAGGTCATCTATATGTTATAAGAATCAAGTAATAATAAAAATAGAAAACACTAAGCATAACCCTAAGTGTAGAAATTGAAATAAAATGTTTAATCAAATCAAAATAGGCATGCTTAGTGATGAAAATATTTGAAATCAACACCAACATCAAGAGTTTCGAATGATTCCTCAAGGAGTTGGTGGTGTTGAAAATTTGTGAAGATGTTCAAATCAAGACTTGTCAAAGATGAAGATTGTTTGTGAATATGTGACGAAGACTTGTGAATAGGTGAAGGTGTTAGGGATGTTTGTGAAGGTATGATGAAAATGTGAATGAATGTGTTAAGGAGGAGTATTTATGAAGGTGTGGGTATTTGTGAAGATGATTTTTAGATGTGTTAATTAAGGTGTGATGGTTTTTTTTTTTTTTAGGTGTGAAGATATGTTATTTTTGTGTAAGGGTAAACATGACTTTTCATTTAAATATATATATTTTTTAGAATTTCATTAGAGAAAATATGAAGGACTTATATTATTTAATGTGGAGTATTCTAGGTTGGTGTTTTTGTTTTTTGTTATTTTGGTTTTTGTTTTTGTTTTTTTTGTTGTTTTTTCGAAAATCTTTGATTAGCTTAAAAATGATGCATAAACTTTTTTTATTTATTTATTCATTTTATAAATTTTAAGTTTTCAATTTTTAATTTGAAATAAACATTTAAATATATATATGTGCTAGTTCTATTATAAATTTGAAAAATAAGGATGTTTGACTTAAACTATTTTTAAAAGAGTCATATCACTTTGACCGGATCCCACTAGACATGTCTATCTCAACAATCTAGTGAATAGTGATGCGGCCCATAATACCAAGGGATATTCGGCCGCTCAAATAGAGAAACTTCTTGGATCTTATATGGCTACGGCCGCTAATACCCATGATATGGGCCTGGACCTTCTATGGTTACGGCCGCTACTACCCTAAGAGTGGGCTTCAAAAGTTCAAGCCCACTAGGCCTCTCAAATTATTTTGGCCGAAATAGACGTAAATAGGGCCTTAAGTAACTGGGCTTGGAGAAAAATTACAATGGGAGCGGCCGAAACGTAGCCCATTATTTTCGGCTGCTCAAAGTGAATTTTCTTCTAGAAAGGCTTAGCTGGAGCACGGATGGATCTCTGCGAATCTCGGGTTCCAGGAAAGCAGTCAGTTAGGATATCCTGGAGCGTGAAGGAAATCTATATAAACAAGGTAAAGATACCCAAAAACGGTTACAACAAATTTCGAAACAACTAACAGACGTAGATTGAGAAATCGGAGACCTCAACTTGAAGGGGTACGACGGTTCACCGGAATTTGGCTCCAACAGTTTGGCGCCCACCGTGTGGACTCTTCTTCGTCTGCAAATCGCAAAACAACCATCAAACCAAGGAAATCAAAGACAAACCAGAGATGTCAACAACCACACAAGGAGCAGAGGACGCTTCGACACCCGGCGATAATTCACGTCAGGCCGACATACTCGCACAACTTACGGCAAGATTGGCCGCAATAGAAGAAGAGAACAGAAACTTTAAAGAGACAGTCAAAGGGATGCGTTCACCACAAAAGGAAGCAACCGGCAGCCAAAGAGAGCCTGGCAGGAGAGGCGGACAGACACGACACACCGACAACTAAATAGCAAGTCGCGATCAAATGTTGAGCACTGCACCAATCTTGGGACGAAACGAAGGAATGACCTCACCTATTCGTCGACTCGACACCACTGCTTTCGACGACGATGACGATGACGACTTAGAGGAAATTCCGGCGGACACGCCACCAGCCACTAACAAAGGGTCAATTTTGCCACGAGCCGAGGAGGCGTTGAAGGAGCAATCCAATCCGCGATCGCAACGCACCACTCCAAGACTGCGGACCTACAACCCAAGGAATTTGACAACGCTCGTTGTTAACCCCCGCCACGAACAGAAGAAGATCGGCCGCACAACCGTGACATCCCGCAAGAAGTGACGACGCGGTTGCAGGAGATGGAAGAGATAATACGGTTCTTGCCAGGAATACCACCACCATTGCGCAGATCCGCAAAAGATTCCTTTACGGAGACACCGTTCGCCGACGAAATCGCCCTAGTGGATTTGCCCAACAAGTTCACGGCGCCAAGATTCAAGATGTATGATGGCACGACCGATCCAGACAATCACATCGCCCACTACCGACAAGCGATGCTGACGACTTCACTTCCTAGAGATATACGAGAAGCCGGTTTCTGCAAACTGTTTGGAAACTCACTCTCGGGACCGGCGCTAGAGTGGTACGTGAACCTGCTGATAGGTTCAATCGGGTCGTTCTCACAGTTGACAGACTCTTTCATAGAGAATTTCGCATGCAGCCGAAAATCAGAAAGACAATCTGACGACCTCTACACCATTCGACAGAAGAATGGTGAGTCTCTCAGAGCCTACATTGCAAGATTCAATAAAGAGAAGATAACAATACCAAACTGCAACCAAGATACGGCTATTCGCGCATTTGCCAAAGGATTGCTACAAGGGTCAGATCTTTACGCTGACCTAATCAAATACAAACCAAGAACCATGGAAGAAACGTTGTCACGCGCCTTCGCGTAGGCAAGATGGGAAGAAGATGACAGATGGGTCCCTGCGAACCCCTCGTAAGCCGACAACCGGTGCACACCCCAAAGCCAGATCATAAGAGCAGAGACCGCAATCGACAATGCTACACACCTTACGATCGCTTAGAGCCTACATTGCAAGATTCAATAAAAAGAAGATAACAATACCAAACTGCAACCAAGATACGGCTATTCGCGCATTTGCCAAAGGATTGCTACAAGGGTCAGATCTTTACGCTGACCTAATCAAATACAAACCAAGAACCATGGAAGAAACGTTGTCACGCGCCTTCACGTAGGCAAGATGGAAAGAAGATGACAGATGGGTCCCCTGCGAACCCCTCGTAAGCCGACAACCGGTGCACACCCCAAAGCCAGATCATAGGAGCAGAGACCGCAATCGACAACGCTACACACCTTACGATCACTCACCGCTACCCAGGCCTGACGCTAATCAGACCAACGCAGTAAGGGCTGAAACGCGACCCCAACCGCCAAGGCATGACTTGTCCATCACCACAGAGCAACTTATGCAAGAACTGGGTAAACTCGGCCGCACCATTAGGTGGCCGGGGAAACTGCGGTCAGACCCGAAGAAAAGAGAAGCGGCAAAACAGTGCGCTTTCCATGACGACTTCGGCCACAACACGGCTGACTGCGTAGCACTCAAATACGAGGTGGATCGCCTGCTACAACAAGGAAACCTCAGGAGGTTCCTGGCACAGACCAACACACCCATTAATAACCAGGCGCCAGACGACCAACAAGAGCCACAGATGGTGCACACAGTCCACGTGATCATAGGCGGATCGTTTGAATGCGGAGCAACATACTCAGTCGCAAAAAGAAGCATGCGTCGGATACACAATGTCAGCGGCCGAGCACAAGAAGCACACTCGATCGAGGACGAGCTCGAAGTGACATTCAATTTTAAAGAAAGCATCGACGTCCTCAACCCATACCACGACACACTAGTCATCTCACTAGGAATAGCCAATTGCCTCATTAAAAGGATACTGGTAGACAACGGCTCCTCGGTGAACATCATCTATATGGATACACTGAAGAAAATGCAAGTGGAAGAGTCTAAAATAGCCAGACAAGCCACACATAGACACCATAGTTGACGCAACCGCCGGACACGAGCTGCTAAGTTTCATGGACGCTTTCAGCGGATATAACCAGATACTGATGCACCCCGCCGACGTCGAGAAAACAGCATTCATAATAGAAAGAGACACCTACTGCTACAAAGTAATGCCCTTCGGCCTCAAAAATGCAGGCGCCACGTACCGGAGACTCGTTAACCGCATGTTCGCCAACCTAATCGGTAAAACTATGGAAGTATACATCGATGACATGTTAGTGAAATCCTTGAAAGCTGAGCAACACCTTGAACACTTGGAGCAGGCATTCCAAGTATTGGAAAACTACAACATGAAGTAAACCCTTCCAAGTGTTCCTTCGGCGTCGCATCTGGAAAATTCTTGGGTTACCTGGTCACCAAGAGAGGCATAGAGGTGGACCCGGACCAAGTACGGGCAATAGAGAATATCGGACAACCAAAAGTAAAAAGGGACATCCAGAAGCTAACGGGCCGCCTTGCAATATTGAACAGATTTATACCTGCTTCGTCCGAAAAATGTCGTCCATTCTTTCGCCTCCTGAAGAAAGACGTTCCCTTTGAGTGGGATAGGTCATCGCAGGAAGCGCTGGAGGCAATGAAAAAGCAGTTGTCATCCAACCCAGTCCTATCCAAAGCGCTCGACGGAGAGGAACTACTGCTGTACCTGTCTGTATCTGCAACGGCCGTCAACGCAGTCCTTGCATGGGTTGAAGGAATAAAGCACACGCCAGTATACTATATAAGCAAGGGACTGCTCACCGCTGAAGAAAGATATACGCCGATGGAAAAGCTGGTTCTAGCCCTCGTCATAGCGGCCAGAAAACTCAGGCCATAGTTTCAATCGCATCCCCATCGTAGTCAAAACAGAACACCCCATCAGGGCAGTCCTTTACAGACCTGAGCTCTCAGGTAGGATGGTAAAGTAGGCCGTCGAGCTAAGCGAGCACGACATAACATTTCGGCACAGATCCGCCGTCAAGGCCCAGGCGTTGGCTGATTTCCTAGCCGACTTCACGCCCCCGGTGACCGAGAAGCAGGCGGACGAGGTCCACAACATAGCAGACAATCAACCGTAATACTGGAAACTGTTCGTGGACAGGGCCACCAGCCAGAGGGGCAGCGGCCTGGGAATGGTCCTTGTAACACCCGAAGGCGACACATTAGAAAGGGCAATCAAGTGCGAATGGCGGACAACCAACAACGAAGTCGAGTACGAGGCACTAATACTTGGTCTGCAATCAACCATCGAAATGGGGGCAAAAAATATAGATGCGCACAGCGACAGCCAGCTTGTTGCAAACCAAGTAAACGGCCACTACCAAGCAAAAGACGCCAAGATGGTCGCCTATTTAAAAATTGTGGACCAACTACGGGCCAGCTTCGCACACTTCACCATCAAGCAAGTCCCCCGTGACCGCAACCTTAGGGCCGATTTACTGGCCAATCTCGGTGCCAAAACCAAGGAAAGTTGCGCCCGAAATATACCCATCACCATATTACACCAATCTGTACTATGCGAGGAAGCCGCTCCCGAAATACTCTCAATTGAAGAAGGCGATTGGAGGACGCCAATTAGGCGCTACATGCAAGACTACGAACTGCCTGCTAACAAACAACTGGCCTGCAAGATCAAGGCACAGGCCAACCGCTACACTCTGATCGGTCTACCCGGTGATCCAGATCGCGTCCATTATAGAAGATCCCTTGACGGGCCACTGCTCAGATGCATTAGCGGGGCCAAGATTACTTACCTACTTAGCGAATTGCATCAGGGCAGCGCTAGGGGACACTGCGGCCCTAGGTCTTTGGCGTTGGCAGCACACCGGGCAGGATACTACTGGCCAACAATGAGGGCCGACTCTTGCAATTTTGTCCTTAGGTGTCAGGAGTGTCAAAAGCATGCAAACGTTAGACATTTGCCCGCGGAAGAACTACACCTCTTTCTCCCCTCCTGGCCCTTCGCCCGATGGGGGATGGACATAGTAGGTAAACTGCCCAAGACAGCAAAAGGCAACGAGTACATACTTATCGCCACCGACTACTTCACCAAATGGGCAGAAGCAACCCCACTAGCCAATATACGCGACCGCGAAATGATGTCCTTCGTTTGGCAGCACATCATCTGCAGATTTTGTGTCCCAAAAGAAATAGTAGTAGACAACGGGGCGCAGTTTAGCTTCAGAAATTTCAACACATTTTGTGGCAATTGGAAGATCAAGTTACGTTACTCAACACCCCGTTGCCCGCAATCTAACGGACAAGCCGAGTCAACCAACAAAACGATCGTGGGAATGATAAAGAAAAAAGTAGGCAGAGCAAAGACAACGTGGGACGATAAGCTCCACGAAGTGCTCTGGGCCTACTGCTGTACACCAAAACGAGCAACAGGTGACACCCCATTCGCCCTGGTCTACGGCACAGACGCAGTGTTACCAAGTGAGACACGCATAAGCACGGTTCGATCTATGATCGACCAAAAATGGAACGAGGAGCTATTGTCACTGAATAGGGACACAATCGATGAAAGGCGAGAAGCAGCCCTGGTCCGCATTGAATCATACCAGCAAGCCCTAGCGCGATCGCACGCTAGAAAGACCCGTGTCCGCAAATTCAAGCCCGACGATGCTGTACTGAGGAAAGTCTTCCAGAATACTAAAACACTAGGGGACGGAAAATTAGCGCCGAATTGGGAAGGGCCCTACACCGTTTTAGAGGCATTCGGTCGCGGAGCATACTTACTGGCAGATGGCGTGGGAAAGCGGGTGCCCAACCCTTGGAATGCGGCACACTTGAAGTTGTATCGTCAATAAGGTAACACCCGTTTTTGCATATTTGCCCTTTCTTTTCCAGTCCTCAATAATCCCTCATCTACGACGGATTGCGTTGACAAACACGGGACACTTCTGTCAAACTAAAACTCACAACTCAAAAAAAATTCAGGTCACGTAACTAGTCCACCAAAACGACCTTTTCAGGCAGTGGATGTAGTAGGCTCCGACCCGCATTTCCGGTACGTATTCACAACCGATTGAAATTGTCTGCGAATATCTAATATTCGGCTAACCTCTTAAACGTCCTATTTCAGGACAACCGCAGATTAGATAAATCGGTCCCATTTCGTTCAAGCGCGGCTGTTCATCATCGGTCTATGAAGATATCGCGTACATTTCAACTTCTGCGCAAAACATGTAATTACGGCCACGATATTGCCATTTGTTGTACTCAACGAAAATACTGAAATTTTACAAATAGAATTTTATGGTGCACTTGTATAAAAAAGTTTAGTTACGAATTCATATCATTTTTACAAAACAAAATAGTCATTCAAAAGTGACAATGTAATGGCCACGAACAAAAATAACGAGTCCAGAATTAAATTAAAGCATAACTACTATGCGGCCGCAGATGATGATAAGAAGATCAAGCATCAGCATTGTCCTGGTCTTCTCCGCCTTGGTTTGATGGCCCTCCTGTGCCATCGTCATCTCTTTCGTCATCCTGATCCCCCTCATCTTCGGCCTCGTCTTCACAGGAGACGAAAGCCTCCCAAGCGCTGTAAGCGGCTTGAAGATCCCATTCAGATCCACCGTGCTGCTCAAACTCCTTAAACAGATCATACTTAGTCTTTAGATGGGCAGCTGCCTTCATGATTTTCAGATCCTCTTCCAGTGTGCGGATGCGATCTTCTAAACCAGTCTTCTCGGCCAAGAGATCATTATATTTAATGTTGAGGTCCGAGATTGTGGTATTCTGAGACTCAATTTTTTCGGTCGTAGCTTTCAGACGATCCTGGCTTTGTTCCAGCTTTGACCGCGTGGTGGCAAGTTCACCCTTGATGATGTCATGTTGGTGCCGAACCCAACGTAGCCTGTGACCCGTCTCATACGTGACAAATACGGCCTACAAAATTGAAATTAAAGATGTGAAAATCAAAATAGCAGAAGGGAAAGGTGCAAAGCGGGATGTACCTGCTGTGCTCGAGAGGCCGCAAACTCGACCAATCTGTCATCGCCCCAGTTAGAGATAGCCTGGCGATCTGTGTCCAGCTGGTTTCCCATCAGCAGCTGAAGACCGGATTCCGGATGATCGATTAGGGAAATAGATTCCATGGACCTACTCAAATCGCCCACAGGAGGCCTCTTCGGCCGTTTTGGCGTCTCCCCTGTCACAGGACTGACAGTGGTTTTTGGATCCTTCTCCTGCTCTTCTGCAGCCGCATTCTTCTTCTTCGATTTGGTTTTCTTCCCTTTGTTTTTTCGGTCCCTCATCGTTTCTTCCAAATCGAGGAATGAGATGTCCTGCGCTCTCCTCCTTGCAGACTCCATCGATTCGCCTACAACCATACGCTCCAAAGGCGTAACAGGGTCAAGAAATCGATGTCTAAACAATTGTTCGGTGGAAACTCTCGCAAGTGCCCACCCGAATACGGATTTAGATAGAGGATAAGATCTACCTTCGATCCGAGATTTAACGCCCGACCAGAGAAAAGTAGGGGTACAGCTTCGAGGGTGCGGAGAGTATTTTCCACAGCCGTTGCTTTTCTTCGACCGCTAGTAGTCGCACTGTCCTCTGGCGTACGCGGTTGAAATCTCTCTTTCTGCTTAGTTCACTAGGATCTGCATAAAATTTTTATTGTTAGCTTTGCGGTCCAAGAAAATTGAAATTTGCTATCTAAAAACTACCTATGAGCCGTCATTGCGGGACCAAAGGATTGCTACCGGCCGCGATATTTCCTCTCGCGAGGAAATAAGAAAGTTTCCAAACTTTGTCATCTCGTGAGGGTAGGTTTATTATGGGGGCAGTGGGTTTTGACCGTGCACAGATGCTATACCGACCCCTATCCCGATCATGGTCACGCAAATAATAGCTTTGCAGGAAGTCGTCAATAGAAAGCGGCTGTAAACCTTGTGCTAAGCCTAACACATCAAGGGACAGCAGTATTTTCCATCCACCAGGGCATAATTGGCTTGGGGCGATTCCATAATGGTCAAAGACCGTCTTAGCCAACCCTTTCATTGGGAAACGAATCCCACTCTCCAATGGATCCAAGTAGAAAAAATTCCATCCAGGCACAATCCAACCAGGATGCTCGTGATCGGCCGGTAACGCTAGCTCGACGTCGTCCGCAATATCGAACTTTATCCTCATTAATCTAAGAGAAGCCTCAGTCAGATTCGTCCGCGAATGAATGCATAACGATGTACAAGGCCTAATGCTTCGGTCGATGTCCCGTAGAGGTTGTTGCGTGTTTTCCAAGTCAATTAGTGGGATGCCCTGTCCATGCGGCCGAGATATGACCCTTGATTCTGCCATCCCATATGGCAAACGTACGTGTGGTTCTGAGCTAGCTAGTGTCACCTACATTTCTTCGGTCGTTTGTCTATTCTCTAAAGAACTTGGACTAGTAGATGTAGAAGCTGTTCTAACGCTGCGGCCACTAGGACTGCCTTCCCTATCTAAAGATTGTAAGGGTAGACCTAAGACAGCTTCGTCCGATCGCAGTATTCTCCTCCTTGACTGTCTACGATTTGAGTTCTCCATGTGACTCCTAAACCCAAAAGATGATTGTTAGTGAAGTTAATAGATGAGCGCAATTGTGCGATCGATGTACTTCTTTTCGATCGATGTACTTCCAGTTTGTAAATGGTTTATGAAAACTGAAAAGTCTCTTTATGAAGACGGAACATTTTCCAAGAAATTAATCATGGTTGAGTTAAAAGTGACATCATCACATTTTCCCTCCAAAAGAAACCCTAAGGCAGTTTAGAAATAATTGTATGTTTCGGTCGAATGGAGTTGCGGCCGAAATTTTGGATAAACTCCTGTTGTTATTGAATTTCATTAAACACAGGAGTGGGGGGAGTTACTGATGCGGCCCATAATACCAAGGGATATTCGGCCGCTCAAATAGAGGAACTTCTTGGATCTTATATGGCTACGGACGCTAATACCCATGATATGGGCCTGGACCTTCTATGGTTACGGCCACTACTACCCTAAGAATGGGCTTCAAAAGTTCAAGCCCACTAGACCTCTCAAATTATTTCGGCCGAAATAGAAGTAAATAGGGCCTTAAGTAACTGGGCTTGGAGAAAAATTACAATGGGAGCGGCCGAAACGTAGCCCATTATTTTCGGCCGCTCAAAGTGAATTTTCTTCTAGAAAGGCTTAGCTGGAGCACGGATGGATCTCCGCGAATCTCGAGTTCCAGGAAAGCAGTCAGTTAGGATTTCCTGGAGCGTGAAGGAAATCTATATAAAAAAGGTAAAGATACCCAAAAACGGTTACAACAAATTTCGAAACAACTAACAGACGGAGATTGAGAAATCGGAGTCTTCAACTTGAAGGGGTACGAAGGTTCACCGAGATTCGGCTCCAACAAATAGCATACAAAATTCTCAAGTTAAGAGTTAAAATAAATTATAAAAATTATTTGGTTATTTATTTATTAAAAAAAAAAAATCTTTACAAATATAATATTTATCCTTAATAGATCATCCAAGTATAATTTGATAACTGTGATCCGCATATACTTCCCTAATATAACTTCTACTAATGATATCAAAGCTCCCAGCCACCTTAATCAAAGAATGAGATATACATTTCACCAACCATGCACCCAAAACTGAATTGGAAGGCGAAGGAGACAATAGTTGTGTTTGTTACCAGCGTTTTTTTTAAAGAGTTTAGTGTTTTGACTCAGTCAAAACTCTACGATCATTTAATATCTTTGTTTGTTGAACAACTTATAATCTATCAATTAGAGTTTTTCACATAGTTTTAAAAACGTTGATCGGAGCAACGTTTAGAGTTTAAGTTAGAGTTTTTAAAAAATTATTCCTAAACTATCCTTATTCATTTTTTAAAATTATTTTATTTATTTATTTATTTATTTTGTAATAATGTTTTTTTTACTAATTGTCTTAATTTTATTTACAATAAATTAAATATTTATTTTTATAAAAATAAAAAAGTTTATTTTTATACATATATTATTTATTTATTTTTACTTATTGATTAAAAAAATTATTTTATTCGAAAGTCATATTTTAAATTTGACAATAGTTATCTTTTAATAACATGTCTTTTTACGTCATTTTAACTTTTTAAATAATTAAAACGCTAGTTTACCAAATAATTTTTATAAAAAAATACTAGTTAGAACGCTAAACGCTAACCGCTACTTAAAAAACGCTAAACGCTTTAAAAACTCTAAACGCTATAAAAACACTAAACGCTGTGAAAAACGCTATTATGACCAAACACAACCTATTAATAAAAGAATAGGGTGGCGTAGCTTAGTGAATGGAATCAGCTGAACACATTATAGAGTAAGGCATCGATCAATTCCATGGATTGCTAAGAAAATCTACCGTTCAACATCTAAATAATAGTAGGACATGCTTGAATAGTTACTTTGTCTGCTTTCGATTTGAATGGACATTGAGTTTCCCTGTTCGATTAATGTAAAAAAAAAAAAAGTCTTAAATAGTGTTAGTTTACCTTTAAAAACTTATTTTAATTGATTTCACAAAATATAAATAAAAAATCAGTAAAAGAAAATTTCTCATATAATTTTTGAATAAGTTGTTGAGAAATTTGAATTCACCACTATATTTAAATAATTATATATATTTTGCATTAGAATTGAATTCTAATTGGTACAACAACTCACCAGAAAATCAATTGTAAACAATAATTCTTTTGTGATTTTTTGATGAGTTGCTATCCATTTAGAATTCATCACTATTTCTTTTAGATGACTAAATGAATGTCTATCTCTCAAATTCAACTTGATTATTCAACAACTTGCTTCACAATATATAAATCCCGAGTAAGTTGCCAATCAAGTTGATAGATTTGCTTGTTACTATGAGCGTGAAGGTAATGGCCTAACAAGTAGTCCTTTATATAGATTTTGAGAATACAAATATGTAGATTTTTTTTACAGAAATAATAATGGCAATAATAAATTTTATTATATATTTACATGTAATAAAAATAATAAGTATTATATTTAAATAAATAATAACACTATAAAAATACAATATTTTTTTATGATAAATAATTTAAATATTAACCATATTTTTATTAAATTTCTAAAATCATTACTTTCATTTTAAATTTAGAAATTGGAGAGCGACCGCATGAATGACTATTCATCATGCTTAAAAAAAATATGAAAATTTTAGATGTGATATTATTAATGTATATAAAGATTTTTACTTTTTATTTGTTTTATATTACACTTTTTAAAAGAGTATCTGTTAGGTTCCCTTCAAGACTTGAACCAACAATAATATCAGGAAGGTTCACTTCTTACTTAGGTAGTAAGATGAGCTATATAAAGAAATTCTTAATAGGCAATTACCATCGCAAATAGTAACAAACTATAAAAGAATTGTTATGAATTTAATTTTTTTAATGAATCAAAATGTTATTGTATGTAAAATGGTTGAATTTTTAAATATCTTTAATTAGTAATCTAATATAATACTTTATAATCATATTCATATTAGTTACATTTTTCTTTTTACTAAAAAAAATTCATTAACATATATACCAAATTCATATAAATTTTCCTTAAATAAATGGATTCAATATTAATTATAATAAGATATCTATTTTATATTTATATATTTTTCTTTCAACAGTGATATACATACCAGTTCCCACAAATTTTTCTTTAAATAAATTGATTCAATCTTCATGATGAGAAGATATTATTTCAATTTTTATTTTGAACATAATTAATCTTGAAAATAAAATTAAGGTATATACTAATTTTACTTTCCTTATTAATTGGTAGGCATAAATGGTAAACTATCACCAATCCAGAAAGAAATGAGATATTTCACAAAATAAATATGGAAACAATATCTTCTAATAATAATAATAATAATAATAATAATAATAATAATAATAATAATAATAAATGTTAAATCTATTTATTTATGGAAAATTAATATAAAATTGGCATGTATGTATTAATAAGTTAATTTATAATCAAATGAAATACAAAATGCAATCAATATATATATATATATATATATATATATTTAATTATTATGTGGTAAACTATAAATACTAAGTAAAAATCAAGATAAAAATAATTTAAAACCTTATTGTTATCAAGGTTGAATCCATTTATAAATAAATATTTATGAAATATTTATGTAAAATTGGAATTTATTAATGAAAAAATAGCACATTTGAAAAACTAAATATGGAAATAATATCTTCTAATAAAAATAATTAATACTGAATCCATTTATTTATGGAAAATTTATGTAAAATTGAAATGTATTAATGAAAAAATAGCACATTTGAAAAAATAATTATGGAAAGAATATCTTCTAATAATAATAATAATAATTAATATTGAATCCATTTATTTATGGAAAATTTATATAAATTGGTATATATATATATATTAAGAATTTAATTTATTATAAAATGAAATAGAGTATGAGTAATGATTAATAGCCTACTTTTTCTGTTATTATCTACTCTTACATAACAATAATTAATTGGATGAATAAATAAATGTATTATTTATTGTAAAATTTATATCCAATCATATATTGTTATATAAGGGCAAGCATATAAAGAGTAGGCTGGAATGCATTAGAGTATCTCCATGATAAATAGAGGGTGTAGATAATGACGTGTTTAAAATAATATTTCAGGAGAAAAAAAAAATCGCCTACCGTGGTTATTGTCTATTCGAATTTTCCTAATTTATAATCCATTAGAATTAAACTTCTATTTCCTTTTTAATTTATAATTTAAATAGAAATATGGTAATTATAATTTTTAAATATTAAAATTGTTGATTGACACCGTCAACTAGGACGTGGAAAATAGAAGTTCTACTCCACACCTTCTATTATTTTTCCTGCCACGTCACCAGCACATTGTAAATTCACATTGCCATTGCGGTGGACTTTTTAAATAAAAAATCCAGAATGCCCACGTGGACTTGCAAACTAATAAATTCACATTCCACTGGAGATGCTCTTACTTTTATATATGATGCATTTGAAAAAATAAAAATGGAAATAATATCTTCTAATAAAAATAATTAATATTCAATCCATTTATTTATGGAAAATTGATGTAAAATTGGAATGTATTTATGAGAGATAGGAAAGTAAATCTCAATGGTTAGATTTTCATCCTACGGTTATGGTTGAGATTTATGTATTTTTCTCTCGTGAGGAGAGAGAAAAATACATAAATTTGAACTGTTAGTTGAAAATCTAACGATTAAGATTTACTTTCTCATTTCTCATTGAGAGATATCTTTCCTACAAACCATATATATATATATATATATATAATTTATATTCAATTCTTATATCATAAACTATAAATACTAAATAAAAATTTGGATACAAGTAATTAATAGCATTATTGTTTTCAAGGTTGAACCCATTTATAAATAAAGATTCATGAAAGATTTATGTAAAATTAGTATATATTAATTAAAAATAATTCACGATAAGATAAAAATAATTTACAAATTAAACCAAAACCGTATATGTAACATATTTGATTTGTCATCATATTTTTACTATAAATTTTCAAAAATGGGTTGTATATACCGTGATTAAATAAATAATAAAATATTTTTTATTATTTTTTTATTTTAAAAATAAAGTAGTGGCTGATAAATGGAAAATGATGGAAAAAAATAAGGCTATAAGAGAAAAAAATGTTTAATTAAAAATAAAATATAAAGTGGAAAATTAAATTTTTTAATCTCTTAACCAAGAAGAAAATTATTGTCAATTAGATTTTTTTTTTCAATAAAGGAATTGCTTGCCTTTTATTCAAAGGTAGAGTAGTGTGTCAAATGAAATTGTAACGCCCTTAAAAGGTTTGAGGTGGCTAGCTATGTTATTAATGTGTACGACGATGTCTAATCTGAAAGACAAATCCATAATGTTAGTTGTCAAAATAATGATAAGTGAAAGATAAATGAGCTAAATAAAACTTACATATTTTATATATGTATTGAAATAACATATTTCTCAATGATCATCTCCGGCGGATAAATGATGAATTTAAAAGTTAAATATTTGAAGTTTATAAATCGTGAAGTCCCATTTGTAAATAACTATTACATAGTTGAGAAAGAGATGATTAGAAATAAACAAACTATGTATTTATAATCGATTAGAGTTATGTTATGTATAATGAATTATGCATATATTAGGTTATATTAGGAGATTTAACTCAAAATTTAAATTTGGCATTGATATATAATTAAAATGAGTTAATAAGATGTTTAGTATATTCGCATATAACTACTTTTTAATATATATAATTAAAAGGAGTTAATCAGATGTTTAGCATATTCGCATATACTTTTTTATTTTTAGAAAGTTATTTGGATTGTATTTTATTTTAATTTGATTTCAAAATAGTTTAATTAGTTAACTACACGTAATTATCTTAGATGACTTCATATGAAAAACTTAAAAGTTTTGAGAAAAAAAGTAGTTTTCAAAAAACAAAAATTATAGGGATAAATATAAATAAAGGTGTTAAATGAGTTTGCCCATGACTCATCTAGTTCATGTTATGAATGGATGCAAGCTAAATTAGCTAGTCCATACAAGTTAGATTTAAAAATAATTCTAATCTCCTTTTTTATACAGATTGTAAGTTAAACGGGTTGACTAACTAACCACCATCTTTCAAAATTCAATAGTTTAACAAAAAACAATAAAAAAATATTCATATATCTCATTTTGTGATTGATGTTTGATTTATAATTGATAATTAGAATTTTGAACTAGTGCGATACGTACAGGTGTTAAAATATATACTAAATATATTTTTTGAAAATTCTCACAATCAATAAATAAACAAACGGAAAGTCCATCGCAATCGAATAATTTATCATAGAATATCTAGATCAACTGACAATAAAAATAAAAATAGCAGTAAAAGCAAATAAAACTAATAATAAAATAAAAAACTACACTAAATAGGTCTAATTAGATATTAATCTCTTTCCACTATTAGTCATTTGTGTTATGAACATCAAATCCTGTAAAATGGAGCAAAATTATCATGAATCTCACTTATTATCAATTTATTTGGTGCATCTCGCAATGAAGTACACTTCATCAAAATCAATACATATATTAGTGTTTGCAGTTTCATTGCTTCAAAAAAAAATGTAATTATCTAATTTATCTGATAAATTACATGAATTTTGTGTCAAACAACATTCAATTGGTATCTTTATCAAGAGCTCTAGAAGACTTCTTTGAATGCAACATTTGTTGTTGTTCTTTGTACTGCGCCATACTCATCTAAATAAGTATTTTTAGACCTTTACGATTAGTTACTATAGATACAGCGACATATAGTTAATCATAACTTTAAAAGGGTATTTTGAGATAGAGACCTACATTATTTAGAGATTGTTCCAAATTCTTATTTATGGTTATTGTAAATGACACTCAATTAGGAACATGTCTCTTTTTAAATTTGAATGGTAATTTTGAATCTGATGACTTAAATTTAAGTCATGGTATCAACACCTTCTACCCAAGAATTAAACCTTAAATGACTTTAACTCTCTAAATTCTTTTTCTAACCTTGCAATGATCAAACTTCCAAGACCTAATTCCTCAATATTACCGTAAATTTAAATAAAAAAATTTATCCTTAAATTAAGATTTATTTAAATTTATTATTTTAGTGATTGATGATTAAATTTGTAGCGTCAAATACCCATCTTGGTCGAGACTGTAATGAGTGGCCCAACCGCCACATTACGATACAATGTTCTTACAAGGTTTCTTTTCAAATATAAGTAATCCAATCCCAAATCAAGATCAAGTCAAATATAGTTTCAAGAATTTATAAATATGAATAAAACATCAAATGTATCATTACATATTATATAAAGCCCAAGTTAGGACATTAGGCAAACAGAAGCCCTAGCTTAACTTTCAACTTCCCCAAAGATAATTTTAGGAAAGTTGACAAGTAATAAATAATTTATAAATTTTTTAATAGATCTAAAATATACAATAATGTTTGAAAAATCATTAATGGTGCATGACGTTATAAACCTCTTCGAAGGTCACCTTACCCTTTGATAGATATGCTCGATTACCTACGGTTACCATTCGGGTATAAAAAGAAAAAAATAAATATTAAAAACAACAAAGGTTAGGCTATCAGATGCCTATTTGTAATCCACATACTCTAATAAAGACATACAACATGATTCTACCTCAAATGGAGGAAAATGAATAAGCACATGCAACTATCAAACCCTCTAAAGTCCACTAATTTCATTAAAGTCAAGTAAATACGACATTCTATCATCCACATGCACATATGCATATTTGATTACATAGTTCATTAACCTTTTATGAATATATGAAATAGGTTACTTGTTTCGCAAGTAACGAATACAAACATCCAAAATTTGAAAGTCTAAATAGTGTTCTAATGGTGATTCAAGGGAAAAATAGGAAATTAAAATTAGTTTTGGTAATTAAAGATGATAAATAGTGAAAATTGTTTGAAAACATTTGCCACTTATTGTTCATGCGAGTCAAATGCGACTCGCATTTGATGTAATACCCGAACCCCCACCTCGACTGTAGGATGCAGAGCACAATGCTATACAATTAAACAAACTGACATAACATAATAGATACAAATACAAATACGTACCGACGTAAATATGAAATAATAATGAAAAGATATTTATTATCCAAAAGTAGACCAAAATTTGAATACCCAAAACAAAAAGTCCAACATAATCAATACCGAAATAAAAACACGCTGACTAAACTAAAACCAAAACCAAAATAATGCAGCGGTTACAAAGTTCTAAAAATAAATCCAAAGTCAAAACGATATATGAAATTTAAGCTGAGAAATGGATGTCAGATGATGTTTGATGCCGACATGCGTGTACATATCGTCGCTACTACACCTGACTGTCTGAACTCAGCAATTCCATCCCAACAAGGTTCAAAACATGCAAAACAAAAAGTAAAAACCACAAAGGTTAGACTATCGATGTCTGGTTAGTAAGCTAATGTCCAACATACACATATAGGATGCGTCTTATATTAATAGTTAAGATGGCGTACAACAGATGTAACTGGCCTAACAAACATGGTTTCCTAACCATGAGCAAGCAAGTTGTTTATAAATCCAGATTATCATTATTTTAATCCCCTTCAAGTGATCTAGGATAAGTGATCACATTTAATGCAATTACCGTCTGAATCTAGCTTTAAAATTGCCAAATTATCTCGAAGTAATTGTCAGACACAAAATTTTGAATTTGGTATGGAGTTCGGTACACAATTCGGATTGAGAGCACTTCAAGCCTTATCGAACTGTAATTCGGCAGTGAGCTCAACAATGAACTTGGATAGAATAGTTATCATGGGTTCCTACAATTATACTGAATTATAGTTTGGCAGTTAGTTCGGTTGCTAATTCGAATAGAAAGTGTTTTTGATCGCAAAGTCTCACCGATTGTAATTCGATGCTTAACTCTGTAAAGAGTTCAGAAAAAAAGGGCAAAAAATATCTCCTAAAGTTACATTGGACTGTAATTCGGTAGCTAGTTTGGTAATCGATTCAGACGAAGAGTGTTATTATTGGTCTCTAGGCTCATTGAATAGTAATTCGATATCTAGCTCGGTGAAGAGCTCGGTCAGAGACTAAATTACACTTTTTCAACCTATTCTAGTTATGATTTTTGCTAATTAAACTTGTAAGCATCTAGTTCGGTTTGTTCCTTTCTCATATGGCCAGTTAATAGCCATAATCCATGCTACCCATAGGTTAGAACCCAATTATAAAAGCAACACGAATAATCAAAAGCAATTCATATCAAACATAAGGAAGCAATATCAATATCAATTCCTATTTTGACAGACTTCAGTTTAACATACTACCTCCGTTATTAAATAGCGACTACACTTGCAAAGTGAACACTATTTATCAATCAATTTTCTTTCACATGTTATTTTTTATATACAAGAGAAAATATAGTCAAGTGAGATCTTATTTTATTCCTTTTGATGTCTACTTTTTAAATATAAAATTATCATAATTTTTAGTTGTGCAGCATTAAAGATATTTACCGTTAAAATTCAGCATTGGATAGCGTAAAAACAGAGAGTGTAGCCACGAATAAATAACGGAAGAAGTATTATGATAAGGTGTTTAGCTTACCAGGCTTGTCCTTAACTTAATAATTGAAATTAGGAATAGAAAGAGAGATAGGGTAAACCCTCAAAGTGGATCAAAGACTCCAGAATTATGCCGTCACACCTAGAATGAGTAAAGCTCCAAAATAGATCAAAGACCATAAAATGATGTCGTTGCTCCCATATATAAGTTAGAATTTAAGTCCTAATACGCTTTCGCACATCGATGTTTACATCTAATTTCCCTACAACATGTTGGCCTTATTGTATTAACCTAGGATAGGACTTTTATATAGATTTACAGAACTTAAATTTCATATTATCATAAGACAGATATAAATTCCCAAATCTGAAAAACACAGATTAAACATAATTATACCGAGAAAATCACACTTGTAATTCAGAGAGCCAAATCATACATATAATACCCAAATGCAGCTTAATAATCCAATTGCAAATTTTCAAATATACAGATTACATTAAATTTATCAAGTACATACAGAGAAAAAAATAAAAACATACAATCATGGGGGTTTAAACATGGCTACTCACCTGTGAACGCTAATTAAAAGCTGAATCACTCCGGCTGACGATCCTCAATTTGATCTAAACCAAAACAAAATATAATAAATACCTAATTTTAGCAGTTAGGGTTTTATTTCAAAAAGTTAGAGTTTTAATTTGGGCAGCAAAAAGAACCCCAAATCAAACCAAAATAAACTCATAAACATATATTAAAATAAATGGTTTCAAAACCCAAATTAATTAGCAATTCAGAAAACCCCAATTCGAAAATCCTAATTTAATCTTGAAATCAAAACAAAATGAATGTTATTTAAATCAAGGAGAGAATCAAGGTTAGTACCTGGAACAAGAAAACCAATAAAAAACCAAGAGTTTCAAACTTGAATCCTTGAAAGACGAATGTTAGAAATCTACGATTAGGGTTTTAGTTGGGAGAAAAAGAGAGAACACAATTTCATGAGTTTTCTAAATCTGATGAAAGTGATTTCTAAACCTATTATTTTACTTATATACTTATGGCAAATATCTCCATAGACCCACATATTTCTATTTAATTCTAATTTGACCCAAACTAAAAAATAATTACAGAATACATTAATTTTTTTTTTGTAAAATTGCCCTAAAAATCAAATCATACGGTCAAACTAGAAAGTCAATATTTTTTACAAATACCCATTTTACCCTTGAAACAAAAAATAAAAATAAATATGAAAATAACATAACAAAAATAAATTTTCAAAATATGAAAACGAATAGCCCCAACTTACGGACGTGGCATTTGACTATGTGAATTTCCTTCTTAAAAGGATTTCTATTTGATTTAGGTTGTAACCCTTATATAAGGGGCTTCCTTTTGTCAATTAAACTTTTTTCAACTTTTGAATATTTTCTTTTCTTTGAAATAAAGTTCCCTTTGGATTAGGGTTTATCTTCCCTTGGATTAGGGAGTTTCATCGTCCCGGCCAAACGAAATTGGTCACCTAGCACTCGTGACCGAGTATAACTAGTTTATCAAAACTCGTTGCCGAGTCTAAACAGTCTTTATTTTTAGGTTTCATTATGCGTCAATTGGTATTAGAGTCATGTTCGTCTATGGGGGATAATCAAGATGCAATATTAGAGATGGAGATTTTTCGAGCATATTGTCGTGTTGAAAATGCTGTTTGTAGGATGATTATAGATAGTTGCAGTTATGAAAATCTAATTGCTAAAAAGTTGGTGGAGATCCTACAATTACCAACAGAGTCTCATCCTTCACCGTACAAGGCCTTTTGGAATAAAGAAGGTATGTTGATCGAAGTAAATCAAATCTGTAGAGTACCTATTTCGATGGGTAAATCTTATTCAGATACTGTTATTTGTGATGCTATGGATATTGATACGTGCGGAGTCTCTTTGGGACAGCCTTGGTTATTTGATTTGAATATTGTATATAAAACAGAAAATAATTCGTAAAACTTCAGGTGGAATAAAAAGAAGATTGTGATCTTGCCTACTGGATCAGTAAGACCATCTAAATTGGAAGAAATATCTACAATGGCATCAAAATTATCAAGTGAGATCACGATCGAACATGACGGTGATTTTGTAATCGAAAGGGATTCACCTCAAGCTGAAGAGAAAGTAGAAGCGAAAGCAGGCTCAATTTTGCTAGAAGTGGAAGTAAATTCTATTTGCCAGTAGCAGATGTGGATTTTGTTATCGGCCATTCATGTACTCAATGTGAATATGACTTTATTTTTGTTACAATCGACAGGCTTTCAAAAATTGCGCACTTTATTTTCTACAAGAAGTTTGGAGATTTAGCTCATTTTGCAAAAATATTTTTTTAAAATATTATTTATCTTCATGACATCTTCAAATTATTATTATTGAAGACAATATACATGTGGAAGAAAGGTGGAAATCTCCAAAGATATTTAATGAGAACTCGAGGACGAGTTCTTCTAAAGTTGAACGGAATGATGCGGATCAGTTAACCGTAAATTTTATGGAAGACTTGGACCAGGTCAAGATTGGAAGGAAGACTTAATTATTTTAGGATTTAAGATTTATTTCCCTTATTTGATTTATTTATTTCCTTTCTAGGTTGTTTTAAAATATAAGGGAATTTCCTTCTTAAAAGGATTTATATTTGATTTCGGAATTTCCTTCTTAAAAGGATTTCTATTTGATTTAGGTTGTAACCCCTATATAAGGGGTTTCCTTTTGTCAATTAAATATCTTCCAACTTTTGAATATCTTATTTCTCTGAAATAGAATTTCCCCTTGGATTAGGGTTTATCTTCCTTTGGATTAGGGAGTTTCATCGTCCTGGCCAAACGAAATTGGTCACCTTAAAACTCGTGACCGAGTATAATCAGTCTATCAAAACTCGTGATCGAGTCTAAACAGTCTTTATTTTTCTCTTCCGCTTTCGTTCTGCATCAGGATTGTTGTAGGCAAAATGTTCGCTAGTCGCCTCGACTTTCACTCATTTGATGTGGCGACACTTTACTAAAACACCAACATATATCGCCACTTATATGTAACCAAGGCGATGTTTATTAGCTAATAATCAATATTGCCTGTTTGTATTTGTATTGGGCGACATGAGATGACTATATTCAAAACTGTCGCCTCTAATGGTTTTTTCATTCTAGCGACATCTACTTGCTTTGCCTTCTTTTGTCACCATTCTTTTGTCACCATCTTCTGCTTAGCGTATGGGCGAGGTTTGTGGGCAATTTCCTTTTACGGTTATGATTTTCGCCACCTTCTGATTCTTGGAAAAAATACTGTTAAGTCCCTCTATTATTCTAATTTTGCTCTTTTCTGCTCATTTTCTTAATAATTTCGTTCAAGTCCCTGCCTCAATAAAATAGTTTAGAATTACTAGAAATCAACTCAATTATATAACTTTTCAGCTCAATTTCTTCACCTTAAATTTCATAATACACATCCAAATACAGGTAAATTCTAGACTTATCAATAACTCAATTAGTATATGAAGCGTTTTAATCGCGATTAGTTTGTTGCCGACGGAACTTGTAGGGGTAAGTGCAGGCGCATATGGTCTCCGATTACCGGGATCTATGTGCCGATAGATTTTTCTTGGGATAAACTTTCCAATTATTTGCCCGAATCAGAGTTTGTTTACCCCTTTTTCATCATATGAAGTTCTCATCACAATTCTAATTATTATTAAAACAACCAAAATAGTTCTAAATACTGGAGTATATATGAAATTCTCATCACAATTCCAACAAATCCCTTCTTTTTCATCATATGAGTTTTTCTAGTCAAAATAGTTATTCAATTGTTACAAAGACTATTTTAACCTTCAAACAATTATTAATGATCACTTAGCATTCATTTTCTGACTCACGTCATCAGGTTCATTTTGCAATCATATTTCATTCTTAAGTCTCATTACTCATCATTCCTCACAAAAAATTAGAAGAAGTATATATATATTTTAGTTTATTTTACTATTTCACATATAAAATATTATTCAATACTACTATATATCATTTGAAGGTTTGTACTGTTCAAAATGAACAGTAAAAACCTTCTACTACGATGTTTTTGTTGATGTAAGTCGGTTGAATTGAGTCGGACTGGAACTCCTCCTCATGGACCATTTTTCGAAGGCTCAATTCATATTTTTGAAGAAGCCCATCAAAATCCATACCTTTAACGTACAAAATATTAAATGACCATTCGATGTTCATGTGGAACAATCTTGACTGCTGAAACATATGACTCGAAGCCAATATTGTTATCGACTATCTCATAAGTCAAGTGGCGGCTATTGTGATCAACGGCTATTAATCTCTGAATGGAAGAGCCATCACAGTAGCGAATGCAACCGGGCACCGTTGTTACCATGGACGCCGCAACAGGTGGATAAATTTGAGAACCATATGTGGACGTTGAAGAAATCGATGAACAGAGCCCATATTTTGTTTGGGCAGGCCTTTGGCAGTGTTATTGAGGCCTTTTGTAGCAGAACGAAAGCGAAAGAGAAAAATAAAGACTGTTTAGACTCTGTCACGAGTTTTGATAGACTGATTATACTCAGTCACGAGTTTTTAGGTGACCAATTTCGTTTGCTCAGGATGATGAAACTCCCTAATCTAAGGGAAGATAAACCCTAATCCAAGGGAAAATTCTATTTCAGAGAAATAAGATATTCAAAAGTTGAAAGATATTTAATTGACGAAAGGAAACTCCTTATATAGGGGTTACAACCTAAATCAAATAGAAATCCTTTTAAGAAGGAAATTCCTAAATCAAATAGAAATCCTTTTAAGAATGAAATTTCTAAATCAAATAGAAATCCTTTTAAGAAGGAAATTCCCTTATATTTTAAAACAACATAGAAAGGAAATAAATAAATCAAATAAGGGAAATAAATCTTAAATCTTAAAATAATTAAGTCTTCCTTCCAATATTGACCGCTCCAAGTCTTCCATAAAATTTAAAGTTAACTGATCTGCATCAAATCCATTAAGAGGCGAGGTGACTCAGGCAACAGATTGAGATGTCGTCAAAGGCTCAGGCAAAGAAACAGGTGACATAAGGAGATTTCATGTACTTTACCACTTTGTGTTTCTTTATTTGTTTAATTTCAAAATTGCCACTGAGTGAACTCTATAAATAAAAGCTCAGTCGATGCAATTAGGACGTTTTGACAATCATAGATATTTTCAAGAATCTTTTATGCTTTCATGTAGTTCTATTTAGTAAAATTTCTTTAAGAAGTTAGTGCTCTGTTTTCATTGATATTTGAGTTTTAGCTTGAAGTTTGAGAAGTGAAGACTGTGATAGAGTTTTACTTCCATCTTCCTCGGTAAGATCTTGATCTAATTTCATAATGATGATGAATCTGTGTTGTATTGAATATGCTGAAGTAGTTATGCATAGCTAATAGCTCTAGTTGATTTGCTAAGCTCTGTTGCTATTGCTTGATTTGATTGTGTAATTCTTGTTTAATCATAGTTCGATTCACTGAGTTTTCATGAGTTTATTGAATTACGAGAACGAGAGTTAAGTTATCCTACAATGATGCTTTTTCTAGTCCAGAGATGGTGTCTAAGTATCAGATCTAAGAACGGAGGATCATTGTTCTAGAGATAGAAAATTCTAGATCAAATTTTCTACGGATTATGTTTAATCAGTTTATAGAGTTGTAGTATAGAGATATTTGCAAGCTATTAACTAGGATTGGTTAAATTGAATCGAGAGATCTTTAACTGATCATCGATGATGATTTAGGTTGTGAATCTAAATCCTAAATTTAAATTAAGTAATTGGAACTGATAGTAGGCAATAAAGAATTGCATATCAACTTGATCTTTGTTAATCCAGTTTAATATCTAGTACTAAATCTCTAAATCATTTGCTTCAATTGTCAAAATCGTCTAAAATTCATATTGAAATTCTATGATCTTTTACAATTTTGTTTTGTTGATGAATTCTTTTTTACAATTTGATCTAAATCTTGATCAAATCTTTTCTTTTCAAAATAAACAATCCCCGTGGAGATGATATCTTTAAAACTACAATTAGATGCTGATAGGAATTTTGTGTAAGTGTAGAAAAAATTCTCATCAGCTACTTATCCTCGAAAGATTCAAGTGTCACCATACCACTTATATGAACATAGATGTAAACAAATTATTCATGATCATCTAAGATATTTATTATAAAGGATAAGATATTTATTGCATAATAATTTTATAAAATAAATATCTTATGTAATAATAAGCAAATTTAGAAGAAGAAAAAAATACGCCGACCAACCTTCGATAGATCATCGACTCCCTTATAACTCTTATCCTCCAAGGACCATCTCAAACATATGGTTTCCACTAGTGCAGACCTATTATGCTTCATCACCTTAATCCACTCACGAATATGTGGGAATGCTTCAACCAACCACCACTTAATGGAAGAAAAATACAACTAAGCATTCAAACAATAGATTTTCCAATTATTGCTATTATATTAGAAATATTAAAGTTATAAAGGTATATAAATATTACATACCTCAAATGATGAGCATTTCATTACTAGTTTTTCCCTTTGATGGATTATCAAGAAGGCCCCGACAAATAAATTCTTTGAGTTGATCCAATGTCTTTTTGAAGGTGAATGTTCCTCATGGAAACCTATTGAATCATTTAAGGTCATCTACCAAATTTTTTTCCTTGGAAAAATATTAAACAGTGAATCATAATTACTAGGGGTGTCAAAATGGGTCATGACTCGATGGGTTGACACGAACCCGCGAAAAATAAGTGGCTTGGTTTTAAGCTAAATAGATTTTAACCTGTTTATGACACGACACGTTTAACCTGTTTATAAATGAATTGAGTTGTGTTTGACTAATAGATTAACGTGTCGACCCGCATAATTAGGGTCAAAATAAAATTTATATAAATTTGAAGGATTAAATAATAATTTTTAATATATATATTATCAATTTAACAAAACTCTAACTTATTAGAAAATTAGAAGCTATTCCATCTCTCTACCTCCTCTCTCGCCTTCAACCGCTCGACACAACTTTCTCTCCTCTACCTCTTATCTCGTCATCAACCAATCATTACTCAAATATCACCTCCGCTACCCTCTCTTCATAGTTTGCCTCAAACAAAACTATTCTTGATAACTATCTATTGTTAGCATTGTCAATAATCCTCATCGTCAATATCTCGTGTGGTATATTTTTTCTTACATTAATAGTGTCAATCTAGTTCTTTTATATTTAACTTAGGAGTCAGTGTCTCTCTTTGATTTGATATATTATTCTTAATTTTTATTAGTTTTAATCAAATTTGTAAGTGAAGGTGTATAGGTTTTCATTGAATGGGTTAAACGAGTTAATGGATAAATATGTTAAATAGGTTAATATATAAAATGGTTAAATGGATTAACGCATAAACAGGTTAAATAATTTAACACATAAACAGGTTAAATGGGTGATAAGTCTAGAATTTACCTATGTTTTCGCATACTTTATGAGCTTGAATATAATGAAATTGAGTTTAAATGAGATATTGAATACATTCCTACTAATTCTAGGCTCTTATTGTTGAGACAGGGACTTGGATGAAAAGTTGTGAAAAAGAGGCTAAAACATGTAAATTTAGAAGAAAGAAGGACTAAATCAGAATTTCATCCAAAGTCAGCAAATTGGCAAAATAATTTTACTAAAGAAAAGAATTCGCTTGAAGACCTCGCCATGATTTGGAGTGAAGGGCGATGCAGCAGGCGATATAAAGATGATTTCGCCTCGAAGAATTAAACACGGAAGGCAAATCAGAAAACCTTTGCCTTTATATATCGCCATCCTGGCAGAAACTTAGGCGATGAAGATTGAACCTCGCCTATCTTGAGGCGATGGCTGAGGCGATAAAGGAAAAATGTCGCCAAATCTAAGGATTATCACAGGCGACATTTGATGAGACATCGCCTAAGAAGATCTTAACTGAAAGAATGTTTTGGCGAAATATGACAACTCGCCTGAGTATCAGGTGACGTATTGTGGCAACATTGAGGATATTTCGCCTAAGAAGATTGATAGCTTGGCGATCAAGACAAGCGAGACATAAAGAAGTCGTTTGGTTCAGGCGAAGGAACATGCGACATAAATGGAGAAAAATGTTACTTCGCCAATTTGTGTTTCTTTGTTGATTTTATTTCGAAATTGCCACTGAGCAAAACTCTATAAATAGGAGCTCAGATGAAGTAATTAGGGTGAAGTTTTTTAGAGAAAAACAATTTTAGACGTTTGATTTTCACTCTTGACATTCTGTTATACTTTAAAAGAAATTCTAGATTCTTTTATACGCTTAATTCAACATCTTCAGAAAAGTTTCTTGAAGAATTTTTGTGCTCTGTTTCTGTTGATCATTGAGATTTAGCTTGAAGATTGTGAAGCAACAACTGTGTCAGAGTCTAGCTTCAATCTTCCTCGGTAAGATTTAGATCTTGAGCATATCGATGATGATTTTGTGTACTTGATTGAATATGTTGAAGTAGATATGCTAGCTAAAAGCTCTGTTGATTTGTTGAATCTTGATGTTGATTATTATTTCAATTGTAAAGTTTCTTGTTCAATTATAGCCAGATCTACTGGATTTCATGAGCTAATTGAATTACAAGGATGAGAGTTACGTAATATTGTTAATCTGAGATTTGATTTAGACCAGAGATGGCGATTAGGTTTCAGATTTGAGAACAGAGGATCGTAGTACTAGAGATAGACTACAGATCTATTTTTCTACAGATTGTGTTTATCAATTGTATAAGTTGTAGTATAGAGATATATGCAACTATATGATTGAGATTTGTTAAATTGAATTGAGAGATCTTTTAACAGATCACTGATGATGATCTAGAAGGTAAATCTGTAATTTAATATGAAACTTGCATGAGAAGTTAATTGACAACAGATCTAGTAAATCAGCCTATTCATTGTTAAGATCAATTCCAGAATAGAGTACTGACTTGAGTTTCATTTAATGAATGTCATGAGTTACTTTTACTTCACATCAACTCTATGATTCTATGATTCTATGATTCATTTTGTATATAGATTCTTTTAGCAATTCAGTTTAAATCTTAGTCTCAATCTCGCTTCTTAGCTTACAATCCCTGTGGAGACGATATCTAAAATACTACATTAGACGTTGATAGGAATTTCGATTGAGTACTGTGAAAATAAATATCAGTCGAGTTTCGTCCTATCAATTTCTTCGCGCCGTTACCGGAGATTGTTTTCTTTGAAGATTAAGATTTATTTTGAACTGCGCTAACATGATTTGTTAAATTCTTTTTCAGTTTTAAATTTGTTTGTTCAAGTGTGTAGTATATGCAGACAAGATTTAAAGGTACTCAAGACTTACAGTTTGATCTTGAACCTGAAAGAATTGTTGGATAATCCGGATCACGAACAAGATCAGCAACGAGAACTGAGTCAAGAGACACAATGTCTGGCGATCGCTACAACAGAAATAATAATGATAATGAAGGACGAGTGGATCCTGAGAGGATGACACTTCGTCAATATTCCATCCCACCTGTTGATGGCATGCCGCAGACCATCAATTTACCAGCAATAACAACTGAGAATTTTGAGTTGAGATCTGGACTCATCCAAATGGTTCAACAGAACAAGTTTGGAGGAGGAGCCACCGAGGATTCTAATCAGCACCTGTGTAGTACATTTCGACACAATGGAGTTTTAGAAGATGCAGTTAAACTCCGACTATTCCCATTTTCACTGAGTAACAAAGCTCACTCCTGGTTATACTCATTGCCACCAGGATGTATCAATAGCTGGGAAGATCTAGTTAAGAAGTTCTTAGCTCGCTACTTTCGACCCATGAAGATGGTGAAACTCCGACTATTCCCATTTTCACTGAGTAACAAAGCTCACTCCTGGTTATACTCATTGCCACCAGGATGTATCAATAGCTGGGAAGATCTAGTTAAGAAGTTCTTAGCTCGCTACTTTCGACCCATGAAGATGGTGAAACTGAGAAACATGATATCATCTTTTCAGTATGTGGATGGAGAGTCACTCTATGAGAGCTGGGAGAGGTTTAAGGAGCTGATCAGAAGATGTCTACACCATGGCATAGCATCTTGGAGCATTGTGATGACATTTTATAGTGCCATGCCTCCTCAGATCAAAATGCACATTGATTCCTCAGCTGGAGGATCAATAATGGACAAAGAGCCAGATGATGCTCATGATTTCATCGAATTGCTGGCAAACAATGATTTTGGATGGAATGAAAGGGAAAAGGCTGCAAACAAGAAGCAGTCTGGAGTTTATGAGCTGGAGTCTTTCAATGCATTATCTGTTCAGATAGCATTGTTGAATAAGAAGATGGACAATATGGCAGTTAATAAAGGCCATCCAAAGAAGACTTCAGTTAATTCTGTTGAAAAACAGAAGACTACTCTGGCAGAATATGCTCAGGAAGCAGCACTTGCTGATGATGAAGATGAGCCAGAGGAGTTAGAACAAGTAAATTATGTGAATAATAATTATGGGAACCAGTAGAGGCCATACTATCAACAGAGGAATCAACCCTATCAAAATCAGGGTTATTACCAAAGAAATCCTCAACCTGGTTACAAACAACAAGGACAGTCTCAGTATCAGCCGATGGGGCAGAAGAAGCCAAGTATGGAGGACCTTCTAATTAAGTACATGGAGAAGACTGATGCTATTCTTACCAATCATACCACTTCAATCAAGAACTTGAAAACTCAGATGTGGCAGCTTATGCAAGTTCTGAACCAAAAGCCCCAAGGAGCACTTCCAAGTGACACTGTGCCCAACCCAAAGGTTAAAGATAAATCCAAAGAGGAAGTACAAATGCATGCTATTACAGTGAGAAGTGGGAAACAGCTGGAGAACTCTAAGGAAAAGAAAATCTATGAACCTCCTACACAGAATAAGGAAAATAAAGAAATTAGCAAACCTTGTGCTAAAGAATAGGAAGCTGTGAAGATTGCCTTACCTTTTCCTCAAAGAGATAATAGAAAGAAGCTGGATAAACAACTTGAGAAGTTTTTAGACATGATGAAGCAAATCCATGTCAACATCCCATTTATTGAAGCATTGAAACAGATGCCTGTCTATGCTAAATTCATGAAGGAGATATAATCAAATAGAAGGAATTTAGTAGATGTGGGATGCATTAATGTGAATGAGAGTATGAGCTAACTTGTCAAGTACCAGATTCCTAGGAAAGAGAAAGATCATGGCAAGTTCACCATACCTTTGACCATAGGCGAAAGATTCAAAGGGAGAGCTCTTTGTGACTTGAGAGCTAGCATAAACTTGATGCCTTTGGCCATCTATGAAAGGTTGGAATAGGGCATTTCAGACCTGATAATGTCTTGTTGCAACTTGCTGATAGATCTTTCACTCATGTAAAAGGAGTTGTGGAAGATGTAATAGTCACAGTAAATAAATTCATGTTTACAGTGGATTTTGTAGTGCTTGACATGGAGGTAGATGAAGATGTACCTTTGCTACTTGGTCGACCATTTTTGAGAACTGGAAGAGCATTGATAGACGTGGAAAATGGTGAACTCACACTCAGAGTTAATGGAGAGGAAGCAAAATTTAGTCTTTTGGAGTCATTAAAATTTTCATACGATATTCTTGAAGTCAAGAGTATACAATTGGCAGCTGATACAGAGTTGGTGGATAAGATTCTCGCATTGAGAAGTTCTGATCCACTGAACAATGTATTGCTCAATGATGTGGATATGGACATTCCAAAAGAGAGTGCTTACAGTGGTGAGCTAGAATGCATGACTTCTCATTTTGTCCTCAACATTAGTGATATACAACCATCTGCTGAGCCAATGCTTCCCTCAATTGAGAAACCACCACAGTTGGAACTGAAGGCACTCCCAAGTCATCTCACGTATGCATTCCTTAACTCTAAGGACTCTAGCTTACCTATTCTGGTTTCCAATGACTTAACAGATGAACAAGAGGAAAGCCTCCTCCAAGTGGTGAGGAAACACAAGAAAGCCATTGCATGGACGATAGCAGATATCAAAGGAATCAACTCCACTTTCTGTACACACAAGATCATCTTGGAGGACAAACATACACTCAAGATCCAACCTCAGAGAAGATTGAATCCAATTATGAAGGAGGTTGTGAAGAAGGAAGTACTGAAACTCCTTGATGCAGGTATTATTTTTCCAATTTCAGATAGTGAATGGGTTAGTCCAGTGCAGTGTGTACCAAAGAAGGGAGGGATTACTGTGATAAAGAATGAAAAGAATGAGTTGATCCCTACTAGAACTATTACAGGCTGGCGTATGTGCATAGATTATAGAGTTTTAAACGATGCCACTAGAAAGGATCATTTCCCCCTTCCCTTCATAGATGAAATGTTAGGTAGACTAGCAGGACACCCTTATTTTTGCTTTTTGGATGGTTATTCTGGATATAACCAAATCCCCATAGCACCTGGTGATCAACATAAAACAACTTTTACCTGTCCTTTTGGAACCTTTGCTTATAATAGGATGCCTTTCGGAATGTGTAATGCACCGGGAACATTTCAGAGGTGTATGTTAGCTATTTTTACTGATTTCATAGGCAAGTTTTTAGAAGTTTTCATAGATGATTTTTCCATTATAGGAGACAGTTTCAATGATTGCTTGAATAATCTTGAGAGAGTGCTTAGAAGAGGTGAGGAAACTAACCTAGTCCTCAGTTGGGAAAAATGCCATTTTATGATAAGAGAGGGTATTGTTTTAGGCCATAAGGTGTCTACTAAGGGATTAGAAGTAGATAGAGCAAAAATTGATGTAATAAGCAATTCACCCCCTCCTGCAAATGTAAAAGGCATCAGAAGTTTCTTAGGACATGCTGGGTTCTATAGGCGTTTTATCAAAGATTTTTCAAAGATAGCTAGACCCCTGTGTGTTCTATTAGAAAAGGAAAAAAAAATTTGATTTTACTGATGAATGTTTGAAATCTTTTGTGCAGCTTAAGGAAAAGCTTGTCTCAGCACCAGTCATAATTCCACCAGATTGGAATTCTGAATTTGAAATCATTTGTGTTGCATCTGATTTTGCTGTAGGTGCAGTACTGGGACAGAGAAGGGAGAGGCTATTCAGAGTCATTTATTATGCTAGTAAATCATTGGTGGAAGCTCAGAGAAATTACACCACCACCGAGAAAGAATTACTAGCAGTAGTATTTGCATTGGATAAGTTTAGATCATACATTTTATGCTCTAAAATTATCATTCATACTGATCATGCAGCATTGAGATATCTATTTGCTAAGAAGGAGTCTAAACCTAGGCTGATAAGATGGGTGCTCTTGCTGCAGAAGTTTGACATAGAAATCAAAGACAAAAAGGGCACTGAAAATATAGTAGCTGATCACCTCTCAAGACTGCACATTAAGGATATGGAAGCTCAAGTTGACATCAATGAACAATTTCCAGATGAGCAACTTTTCCTGTGTGAGGTAACATTTTATCCACGGTATGCTGATTATGCAAATTATTTGTCATGTAAAGTGTTACCTGAAGATCTAAACAGTCATCAGAAGAAAAAATTCCTTCATGAGGTTAAGAGGTACATATGGGATGAACCATATATGTTTAAAAGATGGTTGCTGTGTTAAAGCAATTTTTCCAAACTTATAACAGGATGCCTTCTTATGAATTCTTCGAAGGGATGGAGTTCTCATCTACTAGCTCTTGTGATGATGAAGTAGAGTGTCTAAATGAAAAGAAGACTAATCAGAATGGTGCATTAGCTGAAGAAAGCAAGGAAGTTTATTGTGATCCTGCAGTTACTTCTGCTGATTTGGAAAATATGCTTATCATGGATCATAACAAGACTCCTTATTCTTGGGAGCCAACTTCTGCCTTGTCTGTTCCAGATGGATACTATTCTATTATATTCAGACAAGTTCGAAGGTACAGCAATTTCTTAAGGCAGTTGGCTAACCCAACTCGTTATCCACCCAACAGATGTTTCAAGATTCATCGTCTCAGTGAAGATGAGGCTGAGGAAGCAAAGGCTGCTCAGAAGAAAAAGAAGCATGTCAAGACTGCAGCCTAGAAGAAAAGGAAAAGTTCAGCAAAGCCTCACAGATCAGTTGAAGCCAGTTCAAAGCCCAAGAAGAGGAGACTGAGCACTAAATCTTCTCAACAGTCCAAATCCTCAGATGATTCTTAAGATGATTTCTAGTTTTGAATAATCTTTTATCCTTTTGTAATATTCAGGATTGGTTTTTATTTTGTCATCACAAGAGTAATGTGAATTTGTTTTATGTTTAGTAAAGAGTAATGTGTTTCCTTGAGTCTTTATTTTTCATTTTTCAGGATTCATGTGATTGATTATTTTGCCTTTATTTTTGTCTGTTAAAATAGTAATGTGTTGCTAGTTAATAACTGTTGCAGAGAGTTGCAGATTTTAAGTTTGGGGTTCTTTTCCCCAAACAAAGTGAGTTGAGTTTACAGGAAGAAACATTAACTATGAAACCATTTCTCACTTTGATTTTTGAAGTTTACAGGTCACTCAGCAAGGATTTTAATGAAATAGTGTGTTGAGGCGAAATAGAACTCAAATCGCCAGAATGATTGCCTTGTGTAAGGCGAGATCTCTGTTTCTCGCCTAGTTGGTAAATTCTTTCATATGGTACAGGCGAATGGTTAAGGCGATATATCTTTCATTTCGCCTAATTCTGGATTTCTCTTTTTGGCGATATTTCTATCTTGTCTAATATTTCGCCTGCAGGATCTGTATTTCGCCATGACATTATTCTTCTATGTCACTCTAAATTGGCGACTTCTATACTTCGCCTGAGTATTTCGCCTAAGGTTAGCGATCGATTTCTTTCTCGCCTATTGTTATTTCGCCTAACCAAGTTTCTTTTTGCACTTAATTTGGGCGACTTATCCTTTGATAATGGCGACATTCAGGTACTTTGCCTAACACTCTAGTTCAATTTTTTATATACGTTCCCTTATCTCCTTCTATTCATTTCTGTTCTCTTAAGCATTAAGGACAATGCTTTCTCTTAAGTTAGGGGTGGGGTAGCAATCATGTTGCTATTATTCTTTGTGTTTAGTTTTATAGTTTGATTTTATTTGTAGATTTTGTTTTTATATTTTCTTAGGATATTAGGTCTGAGTGCATTATTGAGCTTACATTGCTCATAATTCAAAGTGATTTAGTTTTCATAAAATGAATTTTCAAACAGTAAAAAGTGTTCAAGATAAGCAGTTTTGATGAGCAATTTTTGACAAATTTCTTTGAACACTGATGAAGATTCCGGTTAGTTTTGAATTGTGAATAAGTTGATGAGTTTTGATAAGGAAAGAGTAGAGAAAACCTCGGGTGGAATGTGAGGTTTTGAGCTTAATTCTGTGCCTTTTTCTTCATGAGAGAGGTTATTTTTATTCTCTTCCTTATTAAACACATTTATTTGGAAATTTTATTCTATAGAAATCAGAACCTTCATAGGTTTGCTTTGAATTTCTCATACATTCCTCAAGTGTACAGGGCATTGGTCGGGTAAAGTCTGTTTTTAATCTGCCAAGGGAAATGATCTGATTTGAGAGAGTGAGTGAAACTACTAAATAGCCTTTGCCTACTTGATATAACCAGACCTTGATATCTTGTGAGGTAAACCATCTTGTTTCCATTCTCATTAAAACCTTTTCTTTGGTCCCTAATCCAGTCCAAACCATAAAGATAGAGATATAATCTCAATCCTACCCTTTGGACTTACCATTAAATTTGGGATTGAAAAGATGAGAAGTGAGGATTATCTTAAAGAGTGTTTCTTGCTGCAGGAGTTTGACATAGAAATCAAAGACAAAAAGGGCACTGAAAATGTAGTAGCTGATCACCTCTCAAGACTGCACATTAAGGATATGGAAGCTCAAGTTGACATCAATGAACAATTTCCAGATGAGCAACTCTTCCTTTGTGAGGTAACATTTTATCCTTGGTATGCTGACTATGCAAACTATTTGTCATGTAAAGTGTTACCTGAAGATTTAAACAGTCATCAGAAGAAAAGGTTCCTTCATGAGGTTAAGAGGTACATATGGGATGAACCTTACCTATTTAGGAGATGTGCTGATCAAGTGTTAAGACGGTGCATCCCATATGAAGAAATATTGGACATCATCAAGCACTGTCATTCTTCAGAATATGCTGGTCATTTTGCTGGAACAAGAACAGCAGCCAGAATTCTGGAATGTGGTTTCTATTGGCCATCAATATTCAAAGTTGCACATGCTTATGTGGCCAGCTGTGATAGATGCCAGAGAATGGGTAATATTTCCAAGAGGCAAGAAATGACCCAAAATTATATCCTTGAGGTGGAGTTATTTAATGTCTGGGGTATTGATTTCATGGGACCATTTCCTCCATCCAACAAGTATGAGTATATACTTGTAGCAGTTGACTATGTATCCAAGTGGGTAGAGGCTGTTGTCTGTGTTACAAATGATGGAAAGGTAGTGGAGAAATTTCTTCAGAAAAATATCTTCACTAGATTTGGCATACCCGGGGTATTAATTAGTGATGGAGGGTCTCACTTCTGCAATAAGCTGTTGGAGAAGGTTCTAAAGAAGTATGGAGTAATCCATAAAGTTACCACAGCTTATCATCCACCAGCAAATGGTCAAGTGGAAGTTTCAAACGGAGAGTTAAAGAGAATCCTGCAAAAGACTGTGAATGAGTCCAGAAAAGACTGGAGCTTCAAGCTAGATGATGCTCTGTGGGCTTACAGAACAGCTTTTAAAACTCCTATTGGAATTTCACCATTTAGAATGGTGTATGGCAAGTCATGTCATTTGCCAGTGGAGTTGGAACATAGGTCGTATTGGGCTGTAAAGCTGTTGAATATGGACTATGAAAAAGCAGGAAAGCAGAGGCTTCTACAACTAGATGAGATGGATGATTGGCGTCTCGAAGCTTATGAAAATCATGAGATGTACAAGCAGAAGGTGAAAAATTACCATGATAAAAGATTGTCAAGCGAGAGTTCAAACCTGGACAATATGTATTGCTCTACAATACCAAGCTTAGTTTCTTTCCGGGAAAACTAAAGTCTAGATGGTCTGGACCATTTAGAATAAAGAGTGTTTCCCCATATGGAGCTATTGAATTGTTTGATAACAAGTCTACTGACTCTTTTGTTTTGAATGGACAGAGACTCAAGCATTTTTTGGGGGGAGACATCTACAGGACAAGAGATATCCTTTATATCTCTACTCTTGTAGAAATAATGGAAAATCACTAACAAACTTGCCTTGGTCGATGCTAACGACCTTAAACAAAGCATACTCCTTACACAATTATTCTTTTTGGAAAATTATGCTATGATCAATTAATTGTGTAAGTTCTTAACTAACCAAGTTCATGTTTTGCAGAAAAATTGTTGTTTTCAGATGAACTTGAAGTTTAAAGAAGAAGGCGAAATGTCAGTCTTATTGCCAAAATACTCGCCAAAGCTATTTATCAATTGGCGAGGAACAACTTCATTTTGCCTATATGGATATTTTGAAGATGGCCAGATAGGGAATGTCGCCATGAATGGTCGTGTAGGTGAAGGCGAGAAAGAAGAGTCATGCCAAAAACATCGCCTACCTTTCTTTTGCAAAGGCGAGGAAGGACGAATCTCGTCTTGATACATCGCCCAGTGACAAGAAGAGTGAGGCGAGAATTCAAAACATTGCCATTTTATCTCGCCAAACAGGTATGTTTTCTGGCGTTAAATTTTAATTATGCCAAAATTCTTCGCCTGAACACAAGTTTAATTTGGCAAAGTGTGATTTCTTCGCCTGGAAACTCGCTTGTTTTTGAAAATATTTTTTGGCGAGGTAGCTTCTTTTCGCCTCATTTAATTCGCTAGAAACTCTTTTTGAAGGTGAAATAATCAATGTCGCCACTTTATATCGTCAGTAAGGTCATTTAAGGCGAGTTCATTCTTTCTCGCCTAATTCTGAATTTTATCACACCTACATTTTAGGCGACATAAATTATTTCGCCAGTTTACATAGATGCATTGAAATTATTACCGTTGGATGACACGGGGCGAGGCAAAAACTTTACACCTTCTGCCTAGTTCTTTCATCACTGCACCTATTTTCTGATATCTCATAAAACCTAATCCGATTTTACCGTTGCCATTACTTTGCTCTCTGCATTTTCAATTGTTCGAAAACCCTAAATCGTGAATCTCTCAGTTTGTTTCTGCTTTTTGATCGACTTCCATCGCAGTAAACTAACAAGGTATGTTCCTTTTCTTCTCTCTTAGTTTATGCAAGTTGTTAGCTGTTTTAGGTTTATCTGTGTTGATATGTTAGTCGAGATTGTTAGGGTATTAATAGAGCAATTGTTTAACGGTAATAATATCGAAACTCGATGGGTTTTACAATGAACATGAATGATTTTAGTTGGGTGTTTCATTTATGTGAATATAGTTGAGTGTATTGTTAACAATAGTTGTTAGTTTTTAAGCTGCAAAACATGGTTTAAAGCTTTGATTGCTTAATGTGCTTTATAAATGCTGAACCCATGTTGTGACATACTGTCAAACTGTTTAATGTTGATAATGCTATTGTTTTACTGAGTTTTAATTCTGTCGATCTGATATCTGATTATAACTGTTGAAATGTTGTTTCAAATTGCAGATAATGGCTAAAAGAAAGAGCGACAGCACTCCTAGCCCAGCTAAGAAGGGCAAGAAAGCAAAGACTTCGGCCAAGCCGAAGATCTATGATGAGAAGAACTATCAAGTCCGAGTGATTCTTCCGTCTTCTCCCAAGTCTCCCAAGCAAAAAGGAGTACAGATTGGCTCCAGTAAAAAGAAGAGTGTTACTCCCAAGACCCCTTCTACTTCAACTGTTGTTAAGGGGAGTAGCTCAGTTGATAAGTTGGTTTTGGCTAAAAAGCAGGCTGCAACAGAGTTTGGAGCCATTACTAAAGGGGAGAAGGTGACATCTAGTTCACCTAAAGTTTCCAAAGATAAGTCCAAGATCAATAGCCCTTCTAAAAAGGACAACTTGCAGTTTTGGCAAGAGAAGGGAATTTTGTTAGAAGAATTTGAAGATAAAAGATTTGGGAACTATCTTTGGAGTTGGTTCATGAGGAAGCTGGTGGCACAGCCCAAGAAGGTGAATGCCACTCTGGTGGAGGAGTTCTATGATAAGGATCCAGAGGAGTTGGACACTCCATTTGACATTAGAGGCCAACAAGTGGACATTTCAGCTGAATCTATCTGCAGCTACTATGAACTGATGGAGGCCAACCATCAAGGTGATAGAGGAATGGAAGCCTCAGAGCTGACTGAGGATGGCTTAAGAAGTTTGAGGAGATTTCAGCATCCAACTCAAGGATCTGAAAGAGATGTCTTGGCTAGTGAATTGGACATTCACACAACTATATGCTTAACTTGGTTGAGGGACAATGTGATGCCTAGAAACAAAGGTAGTAGATTCACTGCAGATGAAAAGAAGTTCCTCAGAGATTTCAACCAGGGAAAGTTCATTCATTTGGGTAAATTAATCTTCTCAGAACTGCAAAGGAGAAGATGCAGTATGAGGAAGGAAAAGTCAAGACAAAGAACATTCTACTTCCTTTCCTTAATCACTGGTTTATTAGGAAGATATGGGGTAAAGAGTAGGAAGAAAGATGTGTGGTTGGCTGATTCAAAACCACACACTGGAGAGTTAGAGCTGAGGATTTGGGAAAGCAGAGGTGGTAAGAAAACTACTTGCACCGAAGCTGTAGAGAAAATGTTAGAGTTAAAGGCCCTGAGGGAGGCCAAGAAATCAGGCTCTAAGAAGAACAAGTTCTCTTCTCCTGCTGTAGCTTCTAAACCAGTGCAGATTTCAGTTTCTACTCAGAGTCCAAGAAGGGAGAATAAAAGAGTGGCTGAGCCAATTTCTAAGGAACTTGAAGCCTTGATCTCTGAATTGGTCAATAGAAAGGTTGAAGAAAGGATTGCAGAATTCTTCAGCAAAATTGCAGACCCACAAGAGTTTGTAAAAATATGGGAACAACAGAGGGAAAGTCAAAGAGCCAAATCAGTTGGTTTTGCTAAGTTTGTGAGTGGGATCAACATTCAAGATCAGTTTGAGCAAGAAGAGTTGATGGATAGTCAACCTGAGCCCCATGACTTCCCAAATGTTCAAAATGCTGTTGAGGATCACCTAAAGAAGAATTTGGGCGATCAATTTGATTTAGAAACAGAAAGAGCTGCTAATGAGGTTATGGAGGAGGATGAGAGATTGATGAGGAAAGAAAATGAGGTGATTGATGATTCTAAATCTTCAAAATGTGAAGAAATTGATACAGCAGAGCTTGAGCAGCAAGGATTACTATTAGCATCATTTGCTGAAGCTGCTGGGTTACCTCCTTTTATTCAAGAAGAGGGTGAAGGATCTGGTTCAGCACAACTTGAAGAGGGTGAAGAACAGTCTGCAGTACTAGACCCAATTATCCAAGAGCCCCTCATCTACACTTGTCAGGTTCCTCAACATTTTGGACCTGTCAAGTGTACTACTTAGCCTGAACTTTTCACTACTGAAAAGTTCATTCCAAAACTTCATGTTATGCATCCAGCCATTCAAGAGCTAATAAATCAAGCAAGACTGGGATTGTTTCCAACTGAAGATGATATTCCTATAGGCAATGATTAGTCTTCTTCAAATATGGCAATAGTACATTTTCTTCAACTTGAAAATAGTGCTAGTTCCTCTCGGGCTTTGGAAATCATACCATATTTGCAGCCTAAGCCTCCGAATCAAGTGCCCTTTGTTGAAGAGGATGTGAGAATTCCCACTGAAGAAGCTAGAGTTCTTAATGAAGAAGAGGTGGCTGTTATGTTAGGGCAATTTTTCCAAACTTATAACAGGATGCCTTCTTATGAATTTTACGAAGGGATGGAGTTCTCATCTACTAGCTCTTCTGATGCTGAAATGGATTGTCTAAATGAAAAGAAGATTAGTCAGAAGATGCACGAGCTAAAGAAAGCAAGGAAGTTTATTGTGATCCTGCAGTTACTTCTGCCGATTTGAAACAGATGCTTATCTTGGATCATAACAAGACTCCTTATTCTTGGGAGCCAACTTCTGCTTTGTCTATTCTAGATGGATATTATTCTATCATATTCAGACAAGTCCGAAGGTACAGTAATTTCTTGAGGCAATTGGCTAACCCAACACGTTATCCACCCAACAGAGCTTTCAAGATTCATCCTCTCAGTGAAGATGAGGCTGAAGAAGCAAAGGCTACTCAGAAGAAACAGAAGCATGTAAAGACTGCAGCCTAGAAGCAAAAGAAAAGTTCAATCAAGCCTCATAGATCAGTTGAGGCCAGTCCAAGGCCAAAGAGAAGGAGACTGAATTCAAATTCTCCTCAGCAAGCTCAGTCTCCAGATCCCTCTCTGGAGGATTTTTAATTGTTTCATATGCTTAACTGACTGAACTTGTAATTGTTAAGACATTAGTATGTTTGTTTGTGATTATTGTCTTTGTCAATGAAAGAGTAATGTGATTACTTGAGTCTTTTGTTTTCATTTCTTTTTCATTTTGAATATAAGAGTAATGTGAATGACTTTTGTGTCTTAATTTTTTAGTTGAAAAGAGTAATGTGATTGTTGATTTTAACTATTACAGAGAGTTTTCAGATTTTAAGTTGGGGGTTCTTTTCCCCAAACAAAGTGAGTTGTGTTTATAGGAGGAAATATTGATTATGTAATCAATTCTCACTTTGGATTTTAAAGTTTATAGATCACTTTGCAAGGATTTTAATGAAACAGTGTGTTGAGGCGAGGTAGAACAGAAATCACCAGAATGATCGCCTTAATTAAGGCGAGATCTCTATTTCTCGCCTGGTTGGTAAGTTCTTTCATATGGTACAGGCGAATGATTGGGGCGATATATCTTTTATTTCGCATGATTCTCGATTTCTCTTTTTGGCGACATTTCTATCTTGTCTAATATTTTGCCTGCAGGAACTGTATTTCGCCATGACATTATTCCTTTATGTCATTCTAAGTAAGCGACTCTTATATTTCGCCTGGGTATTTCGCCTAAGGTTAGCGATCATTTTCTTTCTCGCCTATTCTTATTTCGCCTAACCAATTTTCTTTTTGAACTTAATTGGAGCGATTTATCTTCTGATAATGGCGACATTCGGGTACTTTGCCTAACTCTCTGCTTCATTGTTTTTATACATCCCTTTCTCTCCTTCTATTCATTTTTGTTCTCCTAAGCATTGAGGACACTGCTTTCTTTTAAGTTGGGGGTGGGGTAGCAATCACGTTGTTGTTCTTTGTGTTAAGTTTTATAGTTCGATTTTATTTGTAGATTTTATTTTTAGTATTTTCTTAGGATATTAGGTCTGAGTGCATGATTGAGCTTACATTGCTCATAATTCAAAGTAATTTAGTTTTTCATAAAATGAGTTTTCAAACAGTAAAACAAGTGTTCAAAACAAGCAATTTTGATGAGCAATTTTTGACAAATTTCTTTGAACACTGATGAAGATTCCGGTTAGTTTTGAATTGTGAATAAGTTGATGAGTTTTGATAAGGAAAGAGTGGAGAAAACCTTGGGTGGAATGTGAGGTTTTGAGCTTAATTTTGGGCCTTTTTCTTTATGAGAGGGGTTATTTTTATTCTCTTCCTTATTAAACACATTTATCTGAAAAATTTTATTCTATAGAAATCAGAACCTTCATAGGTTTGCTTTGAATTTCTCATACATTCCTCAAGTGTACAGGGCATTGGTCGGGTAAAGTCTGTCTTTAATCTGCCAAGGAAAATGATCTGATTTGAGAGAGTGAGTGAAACTACTAAATAGCCTTTGCCTACTTGATATAACCAGACCTTGATATCTTGTGAGGTAAACCATTTTGTTTCCATTCTCATTAAAACCTTTTCTTTGGTCCCTAATCCAGTCCAAACCATAAAGATAGAGATATAATCTCAATCCTACCCTTTGGACTTACCATTAAATTTGGGATTGAAAAGATGGGAAGTGAGGATTGTCTTAAAGAGTGTTTCTGAAGCTGCTAAAAGCAGAATATACTTTAAAAAAAAGAGAATGAATGAATGAATGAAAAGAAAAGAAAAGAACAGACACAATCAGCTGAAAAGAACAGTGTTCATAAATTAGTAGTATGTGAATAAAGTATCATGATGTGGGGAAACACTAAAGAGTGAAGAATTGAGGGATTGAGAGTAATTTAGTGGTATGTCCAAACTTTGATCCCTTGAATAAATTCCTTTCTTTCATAAGCTAACTTGACTCGATTTTCCCTATATATACAAATCAGAGATTCTAAGGCAGACCAAAAGGTAGTACTGAACCTAGGAACTTCTAAGTGCTGTACAGTGTACGAGTGAAGTTCAATGTTCGTGAGGTTCTTAAAATTTTCTTCATACGTGCTTGTGAAACACTAGAATCACATTTGCCTTGGTACGTAACTCTGATTCTTAAAGTGACTAGGGTATTAAGAGAGTAACCTCTAGGATTCTGAGAGATCAAACACTTATGAGAGACTACAGTGAGGAAGTAGTTTTAGAACTCAAATACTTGGATCTTCTCAAATACTTTGCCACATGAAGAAAATGACCAGTTTTGAATTAGTTGATTGGGAATTTGGAAAGAAGAGCTGGTCACTATTTGGAAAATTTTCAAAACATATTAGACGGATTGCTTTGAATTATGATATAAGTTTGCACTGATTGCTGTCTAAATAGAATTTTAGTCAATTTGCTTGAGGACAAGCAAACGGCTAAGTTGGGGGTAATTGATAAGTCTAGAATTTACCTATATTTTAGCATACTTTATGAGCTTGAATATAATGAAATTGAGTTTAAATGATGAGATATTGAATACATTCCTACTAATTCCAGGCTCTTATTGTTAAGACAGGGACTTGGATGAAAAGTTGTGAAAAAGAGGCTAAAACATGTAAATTCAGAAGAAAGAAGGACTAAATCAGAATTTCATCCAAAGTCAGCAAACTGGCGAAATAATTTTACTAAAGAAAAGAATTCGCCTGAAGACCTCGCCATGATTTGGAGTGAAGGGCGATGCAGCAGGCGATATAAAGAAGATTTCGCCTCGAAGAATTAAACACGGAAGGCAAATCAGAAAACCTTCGCCTTTATATATCGCCATCCTAGCAGAAACTTAGGCGATGAAGATTGAACCTCCCCTATCTTGAGGCGATGGCTGAGGCGATAAAGGAAAAATGTCGCCAAATCTAAGGATTATCACAGGAGACATTTGATGAGACATCGCCTGAGAAGATCTTAAATGAAAGAATGTTTCGGCAAAATATGACAACTCGCCTGAGCATCAGGCGATGTATTATGGCAACATTGAGGATATTTCGCCTAGGAAGATTGATAGCTTGGCGATCAAGACAAGCGAGACATGAAGAAGTCGTTTAGTTCAGGCGAAGGAACAGGCGACATAAATGGAGAAAAAATGTTACTTCGCCAATTTGTGTTTCTTTGTTGATTTTATTTCGAAATTGCCACTTAGCCAAACTCTATAAATAGGAGCTCAGATGAAGTAATTAGGGTGAAGTTTTTTAGAGAAAAATAGTTTTAGACGTTTGATTTTCACTCTTGACATTCTGTTATACTTTAAGAGAAATTCTAGATTCTTCTATACGCTTTATTCAACATCTTCAGAGAAGTTTCTTGAAGAATTTTTGTGCTCTGTTTCTGTTGATCATTGAGATTTAGCTTGAAGATTGTGAAGCAACAACTGTGACAGAGTCTAGCTTCAATCTTCCTCGGTAAGATTTAGATCTTGAGCATATCGATGATGATTTTGTGTACTTGATTGAATATGTTGAAGTAGATGTGCTAGCTAAAAGCTCTGTTGATTTGTTGAATCTTGATGTTGATTATTATTTCAATTGCAAAGTTTCTTGTTCAATTATAGCCAGATCTACTGGATTTCATGAGCTAATTGAATTACAAGGACGAGAGTTACGTAATATTGTTAATCTAAGATTTGATTTAGACCAGAGATGGCGATTAAGTTTCAGATCTGAGAACAGAGGATCGTAGTACTAGAGATAGACTACAGATCTATTTTTCTACAGATTGTGTTTATCAATTGTATAAGTTGTAGTATAGAGATATATGCAACTATATGATTGAGATCTATTAAATTGAATTGAGAGATCTTTTAACAGATCACTGATGATGATCTAGAATGTAAATCTGTAATTTAAGACGAAACTTGCATGAGAAGTTAATTGACAACAGATCTAGTAAATCAGCCTATTCATTGTTAAGATCAATTCCAAAATAGAGTACTGACTTGAGTTTCATTTAATGAATGTCATGAGTTACTTTTACTTCACATCAACTCTATGATTCTATGATTCTATGATTCATTTTGTATATAGATTCTTTTAGCAATTCAGTTTAAATCTTAGTCTCAATCACGCTTCTTAGCTTACAATCCCTGTGGAGACGATATCCAAAATACTACATTAGACGTTGATAGGAATTTCGATTGAGTACTGTGAATATAAATATCAGTCTAGTTTCGTCCCATCAATGGGTTAATGCACGAATAGGTTCAATAAGTTAATAGATAAATAGGTTAAACGGATAATCGAGTTGCATGATTACAAATTTTGAGTTATTTAACCAAATTAATCGTGTCGACACGTTAGCATGTGTATTAAATGAATTCGTGTCGAGTTGAAAAATTACAACTCGTTTATTAAACATGTCGAGTGGAGTTAGATATAAATGTAATCAAGTCGCGTCGAGTTCAGTCAAACCTGATTCGCTAACACAAATTGATACCCCTAATAATTACTAGGACAAGCCTTTTAGCATCCTCTATGTCTAGATTGTCATTGTACAAAGCCTTCAACATATCTTTCAGATGTATGCTCCCACATTTAGCAAGACATATCCGTATGCAAATATTATCTTACACAAATTATTCTCGCTCTCCTTACAAGTCTAATTTTCATATTTTTCCAAACCTTGAGCCAGTGACTAGTGCAAATACTTGTTTCCTAAACCTATGTGCAACACCTCTTATTTAAAACCAATGTTCCTCCGGTCTTTGGCTTTCAACGTGCAACTCACAAGCGAAAACCCTGAGAACAATCTTGCTAGCAAACTATTATTTATCGAATGATGCTGGTTCCATAAATTTTAAAAAACGCCGAATATGAGTTCCAAAAATAAATTTCCACAATTTGTATCCCTTAGTTAGTCCTTTTATAATTTCTTCAAGAAAGTTAAGCTTTTCTATAATGTTCAGTCTATACTGCATAATCGTTCTTAATTTGACCTATCTATCCACAGGAACCAATAAAACCTACAAAATAATATAATTTATTTACAACAAAAATGTTACATTCACAAATGTTCAAATCAAGTAAAATTATATATACTTGATTTCTACCATTTTTTCCATTTTAACCAACTTCAAAATAAACATTAGGGGTGAATAGCATTAATTAAATGAAAATGATCAAAATTTTTTGTATTTAATTGATTATGAATATGGAAAAAATGTCTCACTAATCATCTCTGGATGAGACTTTTCTAATATGTTTTTGTGATCTCGTGGGGAAGAGTTTTCTGCAAAGAAACATCTCATAAAACGTCTCATTCAAAGACATTTTGTGAGATGCTCTTTGTAGAAAACTCATCCCCAGTTTACGCCAATTGGGACAGTGAATTAAAAAAAAAAAAACTCACGCTATAAGAATTTTATTCATCTTTCTAGGTCATCTATATGTTATAAGAATCAAATAATAATAAAAACAGAAAACACTAAGCATAACCCTAAGTGTAGAAATTTAAATAAAATGTTTAATCAGATCAAAATATGCATGCCTAATGACGAAAATATTTGAAATCAACACCAAAATCAAGAGTTTAGAAAGATTCCTCAAGGAGTAGGTGATGTTGAGAATTTGTGAAGATGTTCAAATCAAGACTTGTAAAAGATGAAGATTTTTTTTGAATATGTGAATATGTGATGAGACTTGTGAATAGGTGAAAGTGTTAAGGATGTTTGGGAAGGTGTGATGAAAATATGAAAATTGAAAACTTAAAATTTATAATAAAAAATAAAATAAAATAAAGAAAAGTTTGATTATATTTTCATCACATATTTTCCTTCATATAAATATGTCTTGATTATTTGGTTATTTATTAAAAAAAAAAATCTTTACAAATATAGTATTTATCCTTAATAGATCGTTCCCAATTATAGTTTTGATCACCTGATCTACATATGCTTCCCAAATATAACCTCCGCTAAAGATATCAAATCTCGCAATCACCTAAACAAAAATAGATATACATTTCACCAACCAAGCAATCAAAAGCTGAATTCGAGAGCGAAGGAGATTATTAATAAAAGAAAAGGGTGGCGTAGCTTAGTTAATGGAATCACCTGAACACATTATAGAGCAAGGCATCGATAGTACCATGGATTACTAAGAAAATCTACCGATCAACGTCTAAATAATAATAGAACATCCCTGAATAGTTACTTTGTCTGCTTTCAATTTGAATGCATTGAGCTCCCCCATTCAATTAAAGTAAAAGAATATATATATATATATATATAATTTATATAGAGTCTTAAATAATGTTGGTTAACCTTTAAAAACTTATTTTTATTGATTTCAAAAATTATATAAAAATAATAATTCTCACTTTTAGACTAAATAATATTCAAAAAATTAGTTCTAGTCAAACATCAAATTAACACCATAAATAATCAATTGGTAAAATATTTTACACTCAATAAACCAAAATTACTTTATTAACCAAATCACTAAAAAAAGTCAAAAAAATAATTAAAAATAAAAATAAATATAAAAATGATAAATATAAAATATATTGAATTCCTGAATTGCCCTGCCCGCATACCGTCGGAAAAGAAACAAAACATAACAGCTCGGTTTCGTTTCTTCTTCTTCAAAATCGAATTCCAACCACTTCTCTTCTTCTTCTCCAATCTTCTTCATTTCTCTTTCTTCTTCTCGAATCTTCGTCTTCATTTCATGAAGACAAAGTCGTCACATCTCCATTCGAAGTCTTGCTAAGTCCAAATAAGAAAGAAATCGATAGCCAAGAAGTCAAGGCCATCTAGTACCGCCGAGACATCTGGAGGTAGCGTGAAGTCGAATCCATAGGTAAGAGTACAAAAAGGATGGTGGCAATGACGAAGGAAAATAGGTTCGTTTCGTTTGTATTAAAATTGGGTTTTTGGTCGATTTAGGTTAAGGGTTAGATATTGGTGTTATAGATCGGTAAATGTTGAAAAATTGACGTTATTGGTTTGATTTTGTAATGAAATGGTAATAGGTGGTTGGGAATTATTATTTATAATTATTCTGGAACTTCCTTGTATGATTTTGTTACTTTGTATGATTTTGTTACTGTGATGTTGGAATATTATTTTGCTGCTTTTATTATTATTTTTTTTAGATGATAATTGTTTAGTTTGAATAGATAGTCGAGTTTATTGGTTTGTTTTTGTTCATTTAAATTGTGTTCCCGGTGTGACACTGAGAAACTATTAAAATATGATGCCTATTTATAACACCAGAAAACTTTATTTCCAGTCCGCTTTTCAATTTTAAAACCGGGAAGCCGTTTGAAATTTGAATAATTGTTTAATTGGAGCATGCTTCTCCGTGTTTGAAATTTGGAAGCAATTGTGAAGGACTAGATTGATGAACTGTAGAGATGGATATGATGTGCTCAATTCTTGTAGCTATTCAATTATTAAAAGAGAATATTCAGGTCAATATGTCAATATATTATATAAGAACTGATACAAGGTTTTTCTAGTCATGATTCTTAGGGCCAACACTAAGTCTACTTGTTTTTGTCTGAAATATTTTATCATTGGGCAGAATTATAGCAACACAAAAAACAAGCTTAAGACTGTATTCCCTTCCCAAATCTTTATTGACATCCTGATTACGTTATGTTATTGTGTTCAGAAGCCTCCTCGAATTTGAGAGTGCTTTATACTACTATACTGTAAGAAAGTCTAATAGCTATTAAGATTTTTATATCAGCAGGAACTTAAATTAATGACACATTTTGTACTGAGTTACTGAAACTGATAATTGGATACTATTGTTATTGTTATTGCATTACAAGAAATTGAGAGTACTGAAATTATATTTCAATTGTAGTGGGAGCAAGAGGCATCTTCTAAAGGGGTTCCAATTGGGCAAGCTATCGACATAGAGATTCCACCACCACGCCCTAAAAAGGAAATCATGCAATTCTTATCCTAGAAAGACTTGCACAAGTGGTCCCATGATGAAACACAGCGGAAATAGTTCGCAACTAAGGCGAAAGAATGTCGCAGCTAAGGCGAAAAGATAAACTAATATAATAAAGGGTTATTTCCAAAAACACCCCATTTTTTCAAACGTTTCACTTTGAGCACTCAGTTTTGAAAACTTTTAGAAAACCACCACCAAAATCAAAACCACTAGTGGTTTTAGTATTTTTTGTAAGCGGTTTTGGTGTTGTATGAGTAATTTTGATTTTAGGGAATTTCCGAATCTCCAAATTAAAACATATAGAATTTCAAAACCACCCATACAACACCAAAACCACTCACAAAAATACTAAAACCACTAGTGGTTTTGATTTCGGGGGTGGTTTTTCAAAAGTTTTCAAAACCGGTTGCTCAAAGTGAAACGTTTGAAAAAATGGGGTGTTTTTGGAAATAACCCATATAATAAAACTGAATTGTATTGATGAATAGAATGAATAACAATTAAAACTGGCAGTCTTTAAATAGGCTCAAACTAATCCTAATCCTAAACTATCTAGATAACCAAACCTACTAGGAAAAGGAATAATATCAAACTAGGAAAACCTTTAGGAAACAAATAAGAAACTAATCCTAAAGCAATAAAAAAAACTAGAAAGTTCTATCCTACATCAATCCCTCCCACTTGGAAAAAACTCGTCCTCGAGTTTTGTGTGCAATGAAAGTTCATCCGGTGGGAAGTACTCGAAGATGTCAGCCACATTAAAGATATTGGATATGGTCATGTTGTTGGGAAGATCAATCTTGTAAGCATTATCTCCAAGCTTTTGCAACACGCGAAATGGGCTGATCTTCTTATCTTGAAGTTTATGATATGTTCTTACAGGAAAACGATGCTTTCGGAGGTGTACCATCACTAAATCACCGACATCAAAATCCTTGAAACGTCTATGTTGATCAGCTGCCTTCTTGTAGCGTAGATTCGCCTCTTCAAGATTTTCTCTAACTTCTTGATGAATCTTGTGGATCCGTTCAGCCAATTCTTCCGCATTAGAGTTGGTGGTCATTGATGATGGAAGACGGATCAAATCCACTGTATGCCTTGGGATGTTCGTGTATACAATCTCGAAAGGTGTCTTCTTTGTAGAACGATTAGGCATACTATTGAAAGCAAACTCTATTTGCGGAAGGACGACATCCCATTGTCTTGGCTTGTCACCACAAACAGATCGAATCATATTACCAAGTGAACGATTGGCTACTTCAGTTTGCCCATCTGTTTGGGGGTAACTAGTGCTACTATACTTAAAAGATGTATCAAAAGTTTTCCAGAGTGTTCTCCAAAAATGGCTAAGGAACTTGACATCTCTATCAGAAGTGATTGAGTTGGGAATTCCATGCAAGCGCACAACTTCACGAAAAAATAAGTGCGCTATATGGGATGCATCTGAGGTCTTCTTGCAAGGAATGAAGTGAACCATCTTAGAGAAACGATCAACCACTACAAACACCGAATCTACACCTCTTTGAGTTCGAGGTAATCCGAGGACAAAATCCATAGTCAAGTCTTGCCAAATAGTTTCAGGAACTGGCAATGGCGTGTAAAGACCAGTATTTTGAGATTGTCCCTTGGCTCGTTGGCAAACTAGACAGCTTTGAACAAAGCGCCTAACATTTCTTTTGAGTTGTGGCCAATAGAATCTTTCCTCCACCAAACTAATTGTCTTGTCACGCCCAACATGCCCTCCTAAACCCCCAGCATGCAACTCTCTAATAAGAAGTTCTCGAAGGGAAGAACGAGGAATACAAAGTCGTGTGCCCTTAAACAAGTAGCCTTCTTGAATTAAGAAATCTTCATTGAATTCCTTGTTTTGGCAACTAAACCAAACCTTACTAAAGTCTTCATCATTGACATAAGTATCTTTAAAAATATCAAATCCCACCACTTCTGTGCTGATAGTAGCCAGAAGAGAGGCACGACGGCTCAAAGCATCTGCTACTTTGTTCATTTGCCCGGACTTATGCTTGATGAAAAAGGTGAACTTTTGCATGAAAGTAATCCAACGAGCATGCATTCTATTGATTGTTTTTTGAGAATTTATGTATTTTAAAGCTTGATGGTCAGTGTATAATACGAACTCACGTTGGACCAAATAATGTTCCCAATGTTGCAATGCTCGAATAACCGCATAGAACTCTAGCTCATAAGTAGTCCACTTTTGTCGAGCCTCACTAACCTTTTCGCTGAAGTACTAAATCGGTTTCCCTTCTTGAGATAAAACAGCTCCTATGCTTTGCACCGAGGCATCACATTCAACTTCGAAGATCTTGTCAAAGCTTGGGAGGGCTAAGACGAGAGCAGAGCATAATTTATCTTTTATCAGACGAAAGCTATCTTCTTGCCTCTTTTCCCATTGAAATTGGCCTTTCTTTAAGCAATCAGTTATGGGTGCCATGATTGTACTAAAACCTTTAATGAAACGTCGATAAAAGGTAGCTAGACCATGAAAACTTTGTACCTCTCAAACAGTGTGAGGGGCTGGCCACTCTTGTATAGCCTTCACTTTGGTTTCATCAACTTGTATTCCATCTTTTCCTACCAGGAACCCGAGAAACAAAAGACAATGAATCATGAAGTTGCACTTCTTTAAGTTTATGTATAATTTATTCTCCCTTAAAGCTACCAAGACCTCCTTAAGATGAGCCAAGTGATCCTCCTCGTTGTGACTATAGATGAGGATATCATCGAAATAGACCACCACAAATTTTCCAATGAAAGGTCGAAGAACTTGGTTCATGAGGTGCATGAAAGTACTAGGTGCATTTGATAGTCCAAAAGGCATTACCAGCCACTCGTATAACCCATCTTTAGTCTTGAAGGCTGTTTTCCATTCATCCCCAGGCCGAATACGAATCTGATGATAGCCACTTTGTAAGTCTAGCTTAGAGAATATATTAGCCCCAGCTAACTTGTCGAGCATGTCACTAAGTCGCGGTATGGGAAATCAATACTTGATCGTGATCTTGTTTATTGCGCGACTATCTACGCACATTCTCCAACTTCCATCTTTCTTTGGTATAAGTAGTGCAGGAACTGCATATGGACTCATACTTTCTCGAATCAACCCCTTGTCTAACAAGTCATTAACTTGACGTTGTAGCTCTTTATGTTCAGTTGGGCTCATAAGATAGTGTGGTAAATTGGGAAGAGTAGCACCAGGTGTAAAGTCAATATGATGTTGGATGTTCCTCATCGGTGGCAGCTCACTAGGTAAATCAATAGGGACTAAATCTTGGAATCCCTCTAGTAATGATTGAACTTTTGGAGGGGTACATGTATGAGAACCTTTGACAACTAATGCCACAAAGGATGTAGGCTCTTTAATGTCCTCCAGGAATTCAGCACCGGATATAGTTGAGAATAGTTGTCCAACAGTGTTAACATTGCCACTACTCTTTCTTTGAGGTTCCTCTCCTGTTTTTTGAGGTAACAACACAACTTTCGTACCATACCACCAAAACATGTAGGTATTGTCACGCCTCTTATGATTGACATCTACGTCATACATCCACGGTCGTCCGAGAAGTACGTGACATGCATCCATCTCGACTACATCGCATTTGACCTCATCTTTGTAGTACTTACCTATAGATAAAGGTACCTTACATGCCTCGGTTACTTATACTTCGGGTCCCTTCTTGATCCACGATATCTTATAAGGACTAGGATGTTTATCCGTCTTCAAGTTTAACATCTTAACTAGTGCCTTGCATACCACATTCTCACTACTTCCACCATCAATAATAACATTACAGACCTTATTATTGATCGTGCATTTGGTCTTGAAGATCTTATGTCGTTGCGAGTCCTCAAGCTTTTTTGGTGCAAGCAAGACACGTTGAACGACACAATTAATAGGCTCTCCTTCATCCTCTTTTACAAATTCAGCACCTTCATAGAAAGAGTCTTCTTCTTGTTCCACCATACCACACTCTCTAGTATCCCCTTCATCTTCAATGATGTTCACCGATCGACGATTGGGGCAATTGTTACTAAGATGTCCATTCTGATTACAACGGAAGCATTTGCCCAAATTTGGTCTTGCATAAGGGTTGGAATTTGATCGAGTTTGCTGCCGATTCGGTGTTACAGATTGATTTGGGACTGTATTAGTATTCTTTCCTTGCTTCGGAGGAGCTGAGGAGGTAGGATTGTCATTGTTGTCCATGGTTGAGTGTTCTTTCTGTGTCGGTAAAGTAGGAGTGTATCTTCGCGGGTTTGTAGAACTTCGATTGACTCGACGATTCAATTGAGCTTCAATTTTGAAAGCAAAATTGACCGCATCTGACAATGTCTATACATGTTGAAAGCTCAATGCGTCTTGAATCTCCATCTTTAATCCCCCAATATATCGAGCAACTTGTTGGTTCATAGTCTCATTCAAGTTGCACCTCGCACTCAACCGATAGAATTCCTCAGTATAATCAGCAACTTTTCGATTCATTTGTCGACAGTTTTGGAATTGTTGGTAAAGGAATTGTTCGTAGTCAGCCAGCAAAAATCGATGCTTAAGTAGTCACTTCATCTTTTCCCATGTACGAACTCGTTGTTTTCCTTCACGTTGTCGGTTGAATTGTACTTGTTCCCACCATGCCAAGGCTCCCGCTTTCAACTTGTAAGCCACAAGTTTAACGCGTCGATCTTCTTTCAAGATAATCAAAGAAGTTCTCAACATTCTGTACCCAATCGAGAAATTCTTCAATATTAAGTCGCCCATCAAATACGGGTAGGTCCATCTTCATCTTAAACTCACGATCTTGATATCGCGGTTGATAACTTGCAGCATTAGGGGCTGCGTTTACTAGTTCCTCTTCGTCGGAAGAGTCCTCGAACCCGCTAGCAGCATTCGGCCACCTGAAAACTCGTCGCTCACCTCGTTGGTATGCATTAGGGTTTCCAAAGTTAGGTTTGGAGGTGACTATTGGGCTAGAGTCCGCGAAATAGGGTTGAAAATTATGAGATCGAAGTACTCCGTTGTCGTTTGGGAGTCGCCGGAATGTCTCGCTGCCGTTGACAGTTCGCCGGAAGTCGTCATTGCCAGTCGCTCCGGAGGCTGTCACACCTTGCCCTGCTGCCATTGAATAGTTAGGATTTTCATGAAACCCAATTGAAGTTCTAGGGTTAGGGTTAGGGTTTATTTGCCCTAGTTGATCGAAGGACCGATTGATGCCGGACGGTTGGGGGTCTTGGTCGGCCGGCGCCAGAATGGGGGTTGATCTAATGGTTTAAATTCGTGAGTCTCCTTGGGACTGCTGATGGGGCCCATGGTAGAAGCTGCCGTCACCGGTTGGTTGGATTGTCTTACCGGAGTTAAGCATCATTGCGGACATTGTATGTTCCAAGGTTTTAATACTTGATTCCAAACTGTCGAACCATTTCTCGATAGTGCCAATTCGCCTGTCAGAGTTGGATTCTAGGAGTTTCAATCTTCTGTCAAATTGTTGTTCGATATCGGTTAACCGCTCATCGATTTGTATGAACTTCTGATCATTGTCGGAAGTTTTGGAACCACTTGAACCATCTTTGGCCATCAGACAAGGGAAAACCTCGCTCTGATACCAATTGATAAAGCATAGCGGAAATAGTTCGTAACTAAGGCGAAAGAATGTCGCAGCTAAGGCGAAAAGATAAACTAATATAATAAACTGAATTATATTGATGAATAGAATGAATAACAATTAAAACTGGCAGTCTTTAAATAGGCTCAAACTAATCCTAATCCTAAACTATCCAGATAACCAAACCTATAAGGAAAAAGAATAATATCAAACTAGGAAAACCTTTAGGAAACAAATAAGAAACTAATCCACATCATCCCATATCTCAGGTTGGAGTGAAAGATGGAAAAAACCTGTTAATGAGGTGAATTTCTATTATTTTCTCCTCATTCAATTTGTTTTATCTCAATCATGTATAATTTTCCTTACAATTATTTTATCACATGAGAGACTTAGTGGAGATGAGAAGTCAACCAACACAAAAGAAAAACAGGATGATAATTGCTCGGAGGTCTTTACTTTTGGCCATGAAGCTTACCGTTCCTCTGTTTCTTCTGTGAGTAAGTATTATGTACGGACACCAATGGGGTGCAGAAACTCGAGCACTTTTAGATAATTCATTCCTTCCTCGAAAGAGGCAGTAAATCAAGATATATCACATAAATAATATATTATTGTTTAGAAAATGATAAACTTTTAATGAATTTTTTATGCATAACCACCTCTGCAGGATAATAGCATAAGTAAAGCTTTGAACTCAGGAACTAGCTTGCAACATAAGAAGTCCATTCAAGGTCAACACCACAAGTTCAAATGATCCGTCTTCAGAATAGCCAAGTTCAGTTATAAAATGTAAGCGTTAAACTTTTATTAAACGAACTATTTTTGACATATAGTTGTTTTCTGATTAATATAGTGTATTTGTTAGATATAACATATATGTATTATCTGAAATAGTCACTGGAATATGTTTGAAGGTCAACACCACCTAGAAGCTAGAAGCCTATTTTGCTTGTTTGCAGGTATTGTGAACCTGGAAGCTGGAAACAGGCAAAATAGGCTACCAGCTTTCAGGTAGTATTGACCTGGAAATATGCTTCCAGGTAGTGTTAATCTGGAAATATGTTTCCAGATCATGAACACCGGGAAGCAATAGGCCATTTTGGCCTGTTTCCAGGTGCTCATGACCTGGAAGCTGATTTCCAAAACTTTCTAGTCGTGAACACTTGGAAACAGGAAAAAAAAAAAAAACCTCCTGATTCCAGATATTCATGACCGGAACGTGTTTCCTTTCACTCAAAAATTACAAATTCAATTCCAAAAATCACAAAATAAATTTTTAGTGTCCTGCAATTAATTAGTTTTCATAAATAAGTTTTACGAGACTGTTGTGAATGTATTGATTTCTTATCTTATAAAGTATACTCCTACATAGACTTAAGAAATATCATGTTTATCAATTTTTAATTGCGATTAAAATATTATATATCAGTGTTTCTGATGTTGCAAGCATGTTAAATGAATGGTTTCGCAACTCCGAACCGACTTCTATCCCTTAATCGGAGCACATTTTTTTATATAATTTCATATAATAGATAGTTCAATCGTTCAAAAAGAATGAAAAATCAGCCCCACAATATTTACTAGACCCACTAATTATTCCTCTAATTTTAAATTGATAATGGTTGATTTTTGGTGGAAGATAATATGCTTCGAGGTCATGGACACCTGGAAACAGGAGACTGGCCAGCTGATGTTATTACAGAACGAGATGCCACAAACCCTAGCGTCATTGACGGTAAAGTCTTATTACAGAATCAACATCATGTTGTCTCATTTAAGAGGCGAGGACTCTAAATTAGAAGGCCATGCAAAACCTAGACCTAGACCAGCTGATGTTAATTAACCTACAACTCCGTCAATTCTGCAACTCTACAACTCCTTAACCAAATAGCAGGTGAAAAGAGAGAATCTTATTTCTGATAAGAAACCGGTCATCAGTGCTCAGTCTAACATAGTGGGTGAAATTCAAAATCGATCTACGCATCTTTCAGCTATTAGAATTTTGAAGTTTTTCATTTGATAATATGTTGGTTTATCTCTTTTCATTGGTTTGATTTTATGTGATGAGTTTTGCGTGACAATTCTAGATTAAGGCCGACATTGAAAGCAAAGGTGATTTTACCAACAATCTTCCCCACGAGGTGATGAATATGTGATTTGAATTCATATATTTAAATATAAGGGTATATGTGACTTTGTATATTTATTAAGAGTTAATAAAATTATTTTAATTTATTTTTTAATAGGAAAGGGTATTATTGTCTATTTGATTTATTGGATTTAAAAACTTTTCTGATTTGTTTATTTTTGAAAAAAAAAATAATGTTGGATTAAAAATTTAAAATTTTTAATTTAAAGCTCATTTATGCAAAAACACCCTAATTTATTGATTTAATTTGATTTTTAATAATGAATTGATTTGATTTTTAAGGGGGAAATTACATAAAATGAATCAAACAAAATTTAAATATTCAAAACTAAACCAATAAAACTTTATTTCTATTTTTTAAACCCTTCAAATTTTGATTTTCAAAAATAGACATTCACAAATTAGTGTAAAAGGTCTTCACAGAATGGTAAAATTGTAAATTTGGTTTATTTTTGAAAAATAAAAGTTTGAAAGATTACTTTTGTAAAGTTTATAAAGTTGGATTATATAATGCAAATAAAAGTTATAAAATAATAAAAATGAAAATAACCCTTTAAATAATTAACCATATTCTTATTAATTTTTTAAATCATTACTTTTATTTTAAATTTAGAAATTGGAGAATGACCGCATATTATTTATCATATTTTTAAAAAAAAATGAAAATTTAAGATGTGATGTTATTGATTTATATAAAAATTTTTAATTTTTTTTATTTCTTTTTGATATTACACTTTTTAATAAATTTTAATATATGTTATGTTCCCTTGAAGACTTGAACCAACAATAATATCACGAAGGTTCCGTCTTTGTTAAGTTAAACCAGATCAACTATATAAAGGAATTTTTAGTAGGCAATTACCGTCACAAATAGTAACAAACTATAAAAGAACTATTATTATTTTAATCTTTTTTTTTTTTAATGAATCAAAATGTTATTGTATGCAAAATGGTTGAATTTTTACATAATAATCTAATATAATACTTTATAATTATATTCATATTAATTACATTTTTCTTTTTACTAAAAAATTCATTAAATATATACCGATTTCATATAAATTTTCCTTGAATAAATGGATTCAACATTAATTATAATAAGATATCTATTCTATATTTATATATTTTTCTTTCAACAGTGATATACATATCAGTTCCCACCAAATTTTCTTTAAATAAATTGATTCAATATTGATGATGAGAAGATATTATTTCCATATTTATTTTGAACATAATTAATTTTGAAAATAAAATTAAGGTATATACTAATTTTACTTTCCTTATTAATTGGTAGGCATAAATGGTAAGCTATCGCCAATCTAGAAAGAAATGAGATATTTCACAAAATAAATATGGAAACAATATCTTCTAATAACAATAATAATAAATATTAAATCTATTTATTTATGGAAAATGTATGTAAAATTGGCATGTATGTATTGATAAGTTAATTTATAATCAAATGAAATACAAAATACAATATATATATATATATATATATATATATATATTATATAGTCAATGGTAAACTATAAATACTAAGTAAAAATCAAGATAAAAATAATTAAAAACCTCATTGTTATCAAGGTTGAATCCATTTATAAATAAATATTTATGTAAAATTGGAATTTATCAATGAAAAATAGCACATTTGAAAAAATAAATATGGAAATAATATCTTCTAATAAAAATAATTAATATTGAATCCATTTATTTATGGAAAATTTATGTAAAATTGAAATGTATTAATGAAAAAAAGCACATTTGAAAAAATAAATATGTAAAGAATATATTCTAATAATAATAATAATTAATATTGAATCCATTTATTTAAGGAAAATTTATACAAAATTGGTATATATATATATATATATAATTTAATTTATGAGTAATACTACATAGCCCACTCTTATTTACAACTTTCATTGCCTACTCATACATGCCACTGATTGGATATTAAATATATCAAAGTAAATATTTATAATAATTAATAATCATTCAACCAATCAATTAATGACATGTATGAGTAGGGAAAAAAAGTAGTACAAAATAGTAGTCTATATAACATTACTCTTAATTTATTATAAAATGAAATAGAGTAATCGTGTTTATATATTAGTAATGATTAACAACCTACTTTTTTTTTTTTCCTTATCTACACTTATATGACACTAACTAATTGGATGAATAAATAAATACATTATTTATTATAAAATTTATATTCAATCATATATTGTTATATAAGGGTAAACATATAAAGAGTAGGCTGGAATGCATTACTCTATTTATATATATATATATATATATATATATATATATTCAATTCTTATATTGTAAATAAATAAAAATTTAGATAAAAGTAATTAATAACCTTATTGTTTTCAAGGTTGAACCCATTTATTAATAAAGATTCATGAAAAATTTATGTAAAATTAGTATGTATTAATTAAAAATAATTCACGATAAGATAAAAATAATTTACAAACTAAACCAAAATCGTATATATAGCATATTTGATTTGTCATCGTATTTTTGTACCATAAATTTTCCAGATTGGGTTGCATATACCGTGATTAAATAAATAATAAAATAATTTTTTTATTTTTTATTTTAAAAATAAAGTAGTGACTGATAAATGGAAAATGATTTGTTTAGTGAGAAATGAATGGAAAAAAATAAGGCTATAAGAGAAAAAAACGTTTAATTAAAAATGAAAAATTAAATTTTTTAATCTTTTAATCGAAAGATTAAAGGAAGAAAATTATTGCCAATTAGATTTTTGGTTCAATAAAGGAATTGCTTGCCTTTTATTCAAAGGTAGAGCAGTGTGTGAAATGAAATTATAAAGACCTTAAAAGGTTTGAGGTGGCTACCTATGTTATTAATGTGGAAATAACTTTTCGAGATCCTGAAATTTAAGAACTCCATATTGAAACATCTTATAGTTTTTTTTTTCTTTCTTTTAGGGATAGTAAGGTGTATGAAGATGTCTCATCTAAAAGACAAACCCATAATGTCAGTTGTCAAAATAATGATAAATGAAAGATAAATGAGGTAAATAAAACTTACATATTTTATATATGTATTGAAATAACATATTTCTCAATAATCATCTCCGGCGTGATAAATGATGAATTTAAAAGTTAAATATTTGAAGTAAGTTTATAAATCGTGAAGTATCATTTGTAAATAACTATTACATAGTTGAGAAAGAGATGATTAGAAATAAACAAACTGCATATTTATAATCGATTAGAGTTATGTTATGTATAATGAATTATGCATATATTAGGTTATATCGGGAGATTTAACCCAAAATTTAAATTTGGCATTGATATATAATTAAAATGAGTTAATAAGATGTTTAGTATATTCGCATATAATCTGCTTTTTTAATATATATAATTAAAAGGAGTTAATCAGATGTTTAGTATATTCGCATATACTTTTTTATTTTTAGAAAGTTATTTGAATTGTATTTTATTTTAATTTGATTTCAAAATAGTTTAATTAGTTAACTATACATTATAATCTTAGAAGACTTCATATGAAAAGTTTAAAAATTTTGAAAAAAAAAAGTAGTTTTCAGAAAACAAAAATTATAGAGATAAATATAAATAAGGTGTTAAATGAGTTTGCCCATCATGACTCCGCTAGTTCATGTTATGAATGGATGCAAGCAAAACTAGCTAGTCCATACAAGTTAGATTTAAAAATAATTCTAATCTCCTTTTTATACGAACTGTAAGTTAAACGGGTTGACTAACTAACCACCATCTTTCAAAATTCAATAATTTAACAGAAAAAATAAAAAGTATTCATATATCTCATTTTGTGATTGATGTTTAATTTATAGTTGATACTTAGAATTTTGAACTAGTGTGGTACGTACAAGTGTTAAAATATACACTAAATATATTTTTTGAAAATTCTCACAATCAATAAAGAAACAAACGGAAAGTCCATCGCAATCGAATAATTTATCATAGGATATCTAGATCAACTAACAATAAAAATAAAAATAGCAGTAAAAGAAAATAAAACTAACAATAAAATAAAAAAACTGCACCAAACAGATCTAATTAGATATTAATCTCTTTCCACTATTAGTCATTTGTGTTATGAAAATCAAATCCTGCAAAATTGAGCAAAATTATCATGAATCTCACTTATTATCAATTTATTTGGTGCATCTCGCGATGGAGTACACTTTATCAAAATCAATACATATATTAGTGTTTGCAGTTTCATTGCTTAAAAAAATGAAATTATCAAATTTATTTGATAAATTACATGAATTTTGTGTTAGACAACATTCAATTAGTATCTTTCTCAAGAGCTTTAGAAGACTTCTTTGAATGCAACATTTGTTTTTGTTAAAATCAATAACTCACCATCATGAGCATAACCCGAATTTTAATCAATCAAACTATCACCGTTGCCATATTCTGCAACCTCAAACTTCTCTATATCTTGTGTAGTTTGATTTTCCATGAACACAACATCTCTGCTTCTTACTAGCTTCTACACCATCGGGTCATAAAATCTATATCCGGACGCATCTTGGCCATAGCCAACAAAAATGCACTGTTTGGACTTCATATCAAGCTTGGACCTTTCATCTTTAGGAACCTGCACAAAAGCCTTACACCCAAAGACTCGTAAGTGATCAAAAGTCACATCTCTACCTTTCCAAACTTTCTTTGGTACATCGAACTGCAGTGAAACACATGGTGTGAGGTTAAGGACATCTATAACTGTATATAAAGCTTCACCCCAGAATGACTCTGGCAACTATGATTGTGAAAGCAAACTTCTCACCTTTTCAACTAGTGTTCCATTCATCATCTCAGTTAAACTATTCAACTGAGGTTTTCTTGGAGAAGTCTTCTGATGGCATATACAATGTTGTCTACAATACTCATCAAAAGAACCTTTATATTCTCCCCCGTTACCAGTTCTGATGCACTTCAACTTTTTCCCAGTTTGTCCCTCAACCAATACTTGAAACTGCTTAAACACATCCAATACTTGATCCTTTGTCTTCAAGGTATAAACCCAAGTCTTTCTTGAATAATCATCTATGAAGGTCACAAAATATAAGGCACCCCTAAGTGACTTCACCTTCATAGGCCCACAAAGATCGTAGTGTACAAGATCAAGTGTATCTAATTTCCTTTTATATAAAGACTTGTGAAAGCTAATCAATTTTTGCTTTCCTCCCCAACAGTGGGAACACCCCCTCAAATTTTCTATGTTCTTCATATAAGAAATTTTCATCTCCTAGGTTAGAAGGGTCAAATCTTTCTCACTAATATGTCCAAGTCTCTTATGCTAGAGTTCAGTTTTATCTTCATCCTGAACTTCACCACTGAAGGATTTTAAAATTTTACCTTACAACATATAGAGGTTAGATTCTCTTTTACCTTTGGCCACTACCATAGCTCCTTTAATGAGCTTCCACTGGCCATCACCAAATATGTTGCAATATCCTTCATCATCAAGCCTACTTGTAAAATAACCTTGGAGCCATTATCAATCTCCAATATCACATCACCATATCCAATGACTTTAGCTATATTATCATTTCCCATTCTTACACCCTCAAAATCACCAACAATGTAGGATGTAAAGAAATCTTCCCTTGAGGTCGCATGATAAACAACTCCACTATCAATCACCCAACTAGTCTCATGACTTACAAAGTTGATAGCATTATCGAGCATCAAGTCATCAAGTATAGTGGCACTAATTCTTTCACCGTCCCTTTCACCTTCTACATTATTTTCTTCGCTTATGTCACTGTTATTTCGAACTTCAAGTGTCTGCAATGCCTTTTAATATGCCCATTCCTATAATAGTGATAACAATCAACATTGCGTACCTATTTGAATTCCCTCTACTTTGAATCATATTCCCTTGACATCTAGTCTTACTTCTCACATTCCTTTCTGTAATAAGGAATTCTGAAGTAGATGCTGATCCTTTAGCCTTTCTCCTCATCTCCTCATTCAGAATATCACTCTTCACCATATCCATGGTTATTGTACCATCTGGATCAGAATTTGACAAAGACATCCTAAAGGTCTCCCATGAATTTGGAAGTGTACCAAGCAACCACAAAGCTTGTACCTCATCATCAAACTTTAAACCCATTCCCGCCAATTGATTTATAATACCCCGATAGGTATTCATATGATCTGTCAATGGAGCACTATCATCATACCGCAATTGCATCATCTACTTCATAAGAAATAATTTATTATTTTCGGTTTTTCGAGCATATAACTCCTCATGCTTTGTCCACAAGGTTCTATCATGAATCTCACCACTCATATGATTCAAAACATTATCACTAACCCACTGCTTAATAAAACCACATACTTGTCTATGTAACAAATTCCACTGAGCATCAATCTTATCTTCAGGTTTCTCCAAGGCAAACACAGGTAGGTGAAAATCCTTCACATACAAGAGATCTTCCATCTTACCCTTCCAAATGTGATAATTAGAACCAGACAAAGTAACCATTCTACCCAAGTTTAGATTATTATCCATTCTCATCTTTGCAATATGACAACCTAAGCTCTGATACCACTTTATTAGGAAAAACCCCCTAATTGTAAGAATATATTATGCTAACCTAATGCGGAAACAGGCAGCAAATATAAAACCCCAGTAGTAATGGATAATAATAATAAACATACAGAAAGAGTAGACACACAGATTTACGTGGTTCCCAAAATTACGGGTACGTCCACGGAGGCGCCGATAATATTATTGAGATGGAAGAGTACACACTCACTTACCCAACACTCAACAATGAATAACCCACACTCCCACCAATCAGTTAAGTGTTTCCCCACACAAGTGTTTCGCTCTCTCATGATCTCCCACTTGTTGAACTCTTGAAACCAATACTTAAATGACGTAGACCAATCTACTCCTGAAGAGATGTGATTTTCTCTGCCTTAAAATCTGTCACCACATAATCTGATAACCCATCTTAAGTTTATATAACACTAACTTAAGGTAAAACCTAATGGGCCTAAATATTACAAAGCCCATAACCATGGTCCCCACATGACCGGGAACCATTCTAACAATTTTTTGTACTGCGTCATGCTCATCTAAGTAAGTATTTTTAGACCTTTACGATTAGTTACTCTGGATACAGCGACTTATACTTAATCATAACTTAAAAAAGGTATTTGAGATAGAGGCCCACATTATTTAGAGATTGTCCCAGATTCTTATTTATGGTCATTGCAAATGACACTCAGTTAGGGACATGTCTATTTTTAAGTTTGAATGGTAATTTTGAATCCGATGACTTAAATTGAAGTCATGGTATCAACACCTTCTACCCAAGAATTGAACCTTGAATGACTTTAACTCTCTAAACTCTTTTTTCTAACCTTGCAATGATCAAACTTCCAAGACCTAATTCCTCAATATTACCGTAATTTTATATAAATTTTTTTATCCTTAAATTAAGATTTATTTAATTTTATTATTTAAGTGATTGATGATTAAATTTTTAGCGTCAAATACCCATCATGGTGAAACATTGATGAGTGCCCCAACCACCACATTACGATACAATATTCTTACAAGGTTTCTTTTCAAATATAAGTAATCCAATTCCAAATCAAGATCAAGTCAAATATAGTTTCGAGAACAGTTATCAGCAGTGAGCAGTCAGCTTCAAGCCTTACCGAACTGTAATTCAGCAGTGAGCTTAACAATGAACTCGGATAGAACAGTTATCATGGAAACCTACAATTATACGGAATTATAGTTTGGCAATTAGTTTAGTTGCTAATTTGGACAGAAAGTGTTTTTTATCTCAAAGTCTCACCGATTCTAATTCGATACTTAACTCAATAAAGAGTTCGGACAAAAGGCCAAAAACTATCTCCTAAAGTTACATTGGACTGTAATTCGATAGCTAATTTGGTAATCTATTCAGACGGAGAGCATTATTATTGGTCTCTAGGCTCACTGAATTGTAATTCGTAGCTCGGTGAAGACTCGACCAGAGACTAAATTACACTTTTTCAACCTATTCTAGTTATGCTTTTTGCTAAGTAAACTTGTAAGCATCTAGTTCGGTTCATTCCTTTCTCATATGGCTAGTTAATAGCCATAATCCATGCTACCCATAGGTTAGAACCCAATTATAAAAGCAACACAAAGAATCAAAAGCAATTGATAACAAACATAAGGAAGCAATATCAATATCAATTCCTATTTTGACAGACTTCAGTTTAACACTATTTATCAATCAATTTTCTTTCACGTGTTATTTTTTTACAAGAAAAAATATAGTCAAGTGAGATCTTATTTTATTCCTTTTAATGTCTACTTTTTAAATATAAAATTGTCATAATTTTTAGTTGTACAGAATTAAAGATATTTATCGCTAAAATTCAGCATTGGACAACGTAAAAACAAAGAGTGTAGCCACGAATAAATAATGGAGGAGGTATTATGATAAGGTGTTTAGCTTACCAGGTCTGTCCTTAACTTAATAATCGAAATTAAGAATAGAAACAGAGATAGGGTAAACTCTCAACGTGGATCAAAGACCCCAGAATGATGCCGCCACACCTAGAATAAGCAAAGCTCCAGAATGGATCAAAGACCCTAAAATGATGTCGTCGCACCCCAAAATAAGTTGGCATTCAAGGCCTAATACGCTTTCCCGCATCGATGTTTACATCTAATTTCCCTACAAAACTTTTATAGATTTACAAAACTTAAATTTCATATTATTATAAGACAGATATAAATTCCCAAATCTGAAAAACACGGATTAAACATAATTATAGCGATAAAATCACACTTGTAATTCAGAGAGCCAAATCAAACATAATACCCAAATGTAGCTTAACAATAATCCAATTGCAGATTTTAAAATATACAGATTACATTAAATTTATCAAGTACACACAGAGAAACAAACAAAAACATACAATCATGGGGTTTAAACATGGCTACTCACCTGTCAACGCTAATCCAAAGCCAAATCACTCTGGTTGACGATCCTCAATTTGATCTAAACCAAAACAAAATATAATAAATACCTAATTTCATCAGTTAGGGTTTTATTTTAAAAAGTTAGATTTTTAATTTGGGCAGCAAAAAGAACCCCAAACTAAACCAAAATAAACTCATAAACATATATTAAAATAAAGGGTTTCAAAACCCAAATTTATTAGCAATTCAAAAAATCCAAATTCAAAAATCTTAATTTAATCTTGAAATCAAAACAAAATTAATGTTATTTAAATCAAAGAGAGAATCAAGATTAGTACCTGGAACAAGAAAACCAACGAAAAATCAAGAATTTCAAACTTGAATCCTTCAAAGACGAATGCTAGAAATCTGCAACTTAGGATTTTAGTTGGGAGAAAAAAGAGAGAACACAATTTCATGAGTTTTCTAAATCTGATGAAAGTGATTTCTAAACCTACTATTTTACTTATATACTTATGGCAAATATCTCCATAGACCCATATATTTCTATTTAATTCTAATTTGACCAAAACTAAAAAAATAATTACAAAATATATTAAAATTTCTTTTTTATTTGTAAAATTGCCCTAAAAATCAAATCATACGGTCAAACTAGAAAGTCAATATTTTTTACAAATACCCATTTCACCCTTGAAACGAAAAATAAAAATAAATATGAAAATAACATAACAAAAATAAATTTTGAAAATATGAAAACGAATAGCCCCAACTTACGGATGTGACATTTGACTATGTGAATTTCGTGATTTCTGTGCGACTAGTACCCCAATCACGAAATTCATCGTAGAATGCTATGAAAATGCAATGCAACTCGCAACTCGCAACTCCCGCACAACTCGAAACCCATGTACGAAATCCATTCCAGAATGCCCCCCAAACAGGCATGGCATCTATGACTCATACATGACTTGCATAGCTGATTCGTGACTCTAGCGTGACTCGTGATTCATTCGTGTTTTATTACCCAGATTATTCATGAAAGTGTGATTAGCGAACCACTCGCGAGTTTCATTACTTAATGCTTAGAAAAATTGTACTTTATAGACCACTCGCATAACTGATTCGCGAATCGATCGCGTTTCCCTCGTGTTTTTGCAAAACAGACTTTGTAGTGAGGAGTGACTCAAGGCTGACCAATAACTACCCTATTTTTACTAACTGCATGCTGCTCAAATTCAATAAATGTTCAAAACCATCAAAACTTATTGAATCACCACTTGACGTCCTATTTGGGTTCAAGAATAGTTTTGAATCAATCAAATAACACAAAATAATTAGATCGCCAAAGTACTAGTTATAAAACCATTTCGCACATCTAAAATTAGTCATTTTGATTTCATAATTTTTACCAGTAATGCCCATAAACATATAATATTTTTGAAAATAGAATCAATTTGGATTAAAGTCCTAAGACAGATAGCCCGTAGTCAAGCTAGAATTTAGGGGTTCATTATCTAGACATCCGTGGAAGCTACAATCACACAACAATGTTTAAAACCATTATGATGTCATTCAATAATCAAAACCATCATCAATTTTTGAAATCACAAAAGTTAGAGAAAGAGTGAGATTTTTACCTTGTTGATTCAAGCTTTAAAAGCACCAAAAGAATTATTACCACCCTCATAGATGGTTGGTGGAGCAACCAATGTGGTAGATTTTGGTTATTGAAGAGAGTAAATATGTGTTTGAAAAGTTAGGGTTTGTTTTGATGGAGGAGAGGGAAACCTGAAATGAGAATTGGGAACCAGAGAGAGATGAGAGTGGTAAGGAATTGTTTGGTGGTGTTGTTAAGTGGTGTATGCATGTCACCAAATGGACTCAAAATTGGATTTAGCTAAATTGGGTCCAATCTCATTCCGAGTCCATTTTTCACCTAAACTCAATTCCATCATTTTCATACTTCTAAAAAAAATTTATTTCCATGAAAACATTTAAAAACCACCATTATTTTTGAAACATCAAATTTTACGCTAACAAAGGGTTAAATGGTAATTTTGACCAAAAATTACCTTTTGATTCAAAAATGCTATTTTTATGTGTTTAAAAATAATTTTGACTCTAACTTCCAATTTAGTCTAACTACCACTAATTCCTAATGCCTAATTTTTATTTTATCCTATTTATTCCTATATGGAATTTCGTAAGAGTAGAAAATCAATAATTCAATATAATAAAATAGTTTTAAATATTTAAATAAATCAAGCGAAAAATTTAAGATATAAATTTCGAACATTACAAAATTAATATCTTAATATTTAATTTTTAAATCGAGTAAACTATCCCGTCAAAATATTGTTATAAGAAAACTTATATATAGTTGCTTCATAGTTCGTTTATAAGTAAGCCAGATATATTTATTTGCTTCTGAATGTTTGGCCAGCTTCTGAAATCTAAAAGTATTTAATCGGAAAACTTGACATTTTTTTTCTAAAAATTTTTATTAAAAAAACATTTCAATTGTTTTTGAAAAGGTTTAAAATTGTAAAAAGATCTATCACACTAAAATTATTTTTAAAAAATTTAAATGAGATTGATTTCTTAATTTACTAGTTAAGATATTATATAATGAAAATGTTTTAAACTGTGAAGAAAAGTTCTATAGTAGTAAAATTGAATGAGACTATTTTTCTAATTTACCAGTTACATTATATAGTATATTATATTATTTTATTTTGTAATTAAATTAAATCTTAAATGTCCCAAAATAAGAATACAATGTAAAATATTCGTTAAACTGACAAAATTTCAAATTTCTAGAGATGCATTCATAAAAATACAAGTTAATTACAAGGTAATTTTGAATATAAGAGGAACCAACAACACACCATGCAATTCTGTATTGAATTATCAAAATTAGACTTTATATGATAATGACACGTGTTGCTATAAAAAAAAAATTGAAAACATGATTCATAAAATGTATCGAATATATATATATATATATATATATATATATATATAATATATATATATATTACGGTACACGGAAAACTCAATAAGCATATTGGGATCTTTGTCCCTTAATCATATGAACAACACTTGATTCCAGTACATAAAGATTTGTTCATTTTATGTACTGCGGGAGTCTATAGTGGCTTGATGCCTATGCCACGTATCCTAAGGCATCATCCATATTGTCAAACCTATATGGACCTCATGAATTCGAAGGCGTTGCATGTGGAAACCACTAATCAAGTCCATTTTATAAATAATTACTAAAAAAATTCAAGGAATAGAGAAACTAGGAGAATTAAAGAGAAAAGAATTAGAAATAAAAATTTATACCAGTGTCATCCCATTATCTATAGTAAAAAAAAATAATTTTAAAAAATCGTACAATCTAATTAACCATAAGCAAGATGTCATTCTAAGTGTTCTAGAAGTATAATAATATGGCAAATCTAATGTTCTAAACTAGGAAGCGGGATCGATTCTGATATCAGTTCCATAATAAAAAACTAGGTCAGTATAGGCCAAGCACCATCCTCAAATTATCTATACTAAAAAGAAAATTAACCTTTAATCTAATCTTTAAAGAAAATCTTGCGATCTAATTAACCATAGGCAAGAATGTCACTCTAGGTGTTATAGAAGTATAACAAGATTACAAATTTAAGGTTCTAAATAAGGAGTGAGCGGGACCGGTTCCAGTACCGGTTCCTTAATAAGAATCTATGTCAGCATAGGCCAAGCGCCATCCCCAAATTATCTATACTAAGAAGAAAATTAACCTTTAATCTAATCTTTAAAGAAAATCTTGCGCTCAAATTAACCATAGGCAAGAATGTCACTTTAGGTGTTCTAGAAGTATAACAAGATGAAAAATCTAATGTTCTAAACTAGGGGTGAGCGGGACTGGTTCTGATACTGGTTCCAAATAGATATTGGTACCAGAATCGAATTACCGGTTTTTTATTTTTTAGGAACTAGTACCGGTATCGTTAGTACTATCGGTTCCAGTGTCGATTCTAGTTCGGTTCCAATGCCGGTTCCGTTATTGGTTCCGGTTCCAACGGTACCGTTTATTCAGGTATGGTTCCGATACCGGTTCTGGAAAAATAATCAAGCGTTTCACAATTAATCCAATCATTAAAAAACTCTTGTGAAATTGCCATTTGTCAAATTTATATTTATTAAATAATTATTCCATAACCAATATAATAAAACAAACCAATACATATGAGAAAGTTATTAATGTTTTCAATTACCATAATCAATTTGTTAATTTAGTTCTCAAGTTAGCATACTGACAAACTCCAAAAGCGTCACTAATAAACTTAAACTTGATGTCAAGACAAAAAAAATAAGTTTAAAAGCTCCATAACCTTACAAATAAGTTTTGCATGATTTTAAATAATAATAATAATAATAATAATAATTTTCAAATATTTTGCAAGCTTGAGTCTAATTCACATAGTTTTTCATATTCCGCATTTTAATTTTTTAAAATTAATTAGTTAACATACACTTAGTAATTTAACATAATTTAGTTGTAAGATAAAAAATACTTAAAAAATAAATTAATATACAAGGTAGATTGTTCAAGTGAATACATCTAACACTCCACTTTAACTCTTAAAACAATATTCTTCAAAACTTCATGATGATTTCTAATTTTTAAATATATTTAAAGTAGCAAAAAATATATATATATATATATATGTATTAAAACAATTCGATGGCGCAGAAATTAAAAAAATATTAGATTAAAAATATAATTCTTTTAATTATTTATATAAAAATTACAGCGCGATGTACAATTCGAAAATAAAAAAGAAATTATGAAAAGACAACTATATATTTCTTTTACCTAGAAAAAATTCTTCAAAAACGACTATAATTTATTTTATTTAAAAAAAATGGTTCCTTTACCGGTTACAGTTCGGTTCCGGTACTAATTCAGATTTTGGTTCGGTTCTGATTTGATTCCAATTAAGGATCCAGTACCGAAAAGTATAATTTTTGGTACCGGTTCTGATATATTCTAAATAACCGGTTCTTTTTCAGTTCCTGTACCGGTTTCCGATTCTGGAACGGTTCCGGAAAGAACGATGCACAACCCTATTCTAAACTGTTGTAATGTCTTAATCTAAAACTGTTTCTAACTAGGATTTATGTTTTTATCTCTAATTAGGTTTTCTGTTGGAGTACTATAAATGTATATTCTTAACCTAAGGTATAGAGATAGAAAGAATAGAGAGGGTCTATTATTGTAATCTCTTTTCTTCTAATAAAATCCAATTTCTCTATCGTGGTGGAGGTAACTAACACATTGTTAGTGAACCATGAAAATGTGGTGTATATTTTATTTTTCCACTAGACTCACTATCATTTTTACATCCGTCATAATAAACTGCTATTAGAGCAAGGTTAATTAGGGTTTGTAATCCGGTGAGAAAGATGTCTGCTTTAAACGTGAAAATTGACAAATTCACAAGAAGGAACAATTTCAACTTATGAAAAATTAAGATGCAAGCATTGTTGAGGGCGCCATTACCGAAAGATAAAAAGGGAGTGACTCCTAATGACACTGAGATGGCTACTCTGGAGGAGAAGGCCCATTCGACTATGTTGTGTCTTGCAAACGATGTCATCATTGAGGTTGCAGATCAAGAATCTGTTGTTGGTCTGTGGTTAAAATTAGAAAGTCTATACATGACGAACTCTTTAACCAACAAGTTACTTTTGAAGCAATGTTTGTTCAGTCTACGAATGCAGGAAGGTATGTAACTTAGAGACCACTTAAACTAAATGCAAGAAGAAATCTAAGAAGGATCCTAAGCCAGATGATGTCTATAACTACTGTAAGGAAAAATGACATTAGAAATATGATTTTCCGAGGAAGAAGCAACAAGAGCAAAAATCAAATTCTATTGCTATAGCAAAAGTTGACAGCAATTCCGAAGAGGATTTAGCTGTAGCTGTCGATGAACATTCTCATCATATAGATATATGGGTTCTAGATATAGGATCCTCTTATCACATATATCCGAGGAGAGAGTGGTTTACAACCTACGAGCAGATAGAAGATGGTAATGTTTCCATGGCTAACACTTCCATCTACAAAATTGTAGGGATATGCTCTATTAAGATTCAGACACATGATGGTAAATTCTGCATATTGAACAATATCAAGTATGTTCCACACATGACCAAAAATCTGAAATCATTGAGTTTGCTAGATAATAAAGGGTTCAGTTTTAAAGGTGAGTGTGGAGTTTTATATATCTACAAGGGTTCTAATGTGATAATGAAAGGTGTCAAGTAGGGTACTTTGTATTTTTCACAAAGTTCGACAGTTTCGAATTCTATTATTATTGCATCATCAGAGGGTCACGAGGATAATATGACCAAGCTGTGGCATATGAGACTTGGTCATATGAGTGAAAGAGGGATGCGAATTCTATCAAAAGAGGATCTTTTTGGTGTTCACAAGATCAAAGTGCCTCTAGAAATCGGGCTTAAAGCTCTCGCCTTACCAATGAGCCAACAACTGATGGTTGTTGGTCACCTAACGTACCTCTCCCCGAGAGGTCTTTTTTTTACCCATATTTGAAGTGTCTGGAAACAACTCTCACCCCCACTCACGATCTACTAAAAGGAAAGTCGCTTGATATTGGTTCAAATCCAATTCGGTCTTGAATTTTGTGACCATTGTGTATTTGGAAAACTACATCGCAATAAGTTTCCTAAGGCTGTAAAAAGGATCTTCTAGTACCTAAAATAAGATGTTGAAAATCAAAGATCAATAACTAGTTATATTTTCACTCTTTGTGGTTCTGTTGTTAGTTGGAAGGCTACTCTGCAACCTACAATGACTCTATCTACTACAGACATAGAGTACATGACACTAACAGAAGTAGATAAAGAGGGAATCTGGTTGAAAGAACTGGTTGGGGATGTTTAGTTAATGATCAAGTTCATCATGAGAGGACTAAATATATCGATGTTTGGTATTATTTTTAGAAAAATGAGAATTAGAGTGAAGAAAGTGGGTGTCGCTGATAATCCTACTGATATGTTCACCAAGTCAATTCCACATAACAAGCTTCAACATTGTTTGGACTTGCTAAACATCTCAAGCTGTTAATTGGCCTCTTAAGGAAAATCTAGGACAGAAGAACATCCGTTAATACTATTCTACATTTTTACTTTACAACATTTATAACATATAGTATCATTCTAATTTTAGGTTATTCATAGTTAATACCAAGCATACTAGTAACTAAGCACACAAATGCGAAACACACAACATACAAATTGTGGAACATAAAACGAGGATGCCAATCTTACTTTCGAAGTCCAAAGCAAGCCTAAAAAACTCCTGGCTGAGCCTCCTCTACAGCTTTGTCTCCTATGGAACAAATAAAATACACAAAATCAATCATCAAGCTGTCTACACTAGAAACCACCAAATTCTAGTGTTAGGGTTTGGTGATAACTACCGGGAAAATATAACCCCCAAATTATGAATTCTATTTAACCCCATTTGATTATAACCCCTAAAAAATAAAAAGAAACTAGATTTTTTTACTGAAAAAACTTGAATTCGAAAGAAAAGGTAGAACTTCTAACGTTGCGATGGATTAGAGAAAACACATCTTTAGAAAAGCTACCCTGATTTGTTGTTTTAAGAATGTTAGGGTTTAGGATAAAATTTAGGGTTTATATATGTAGGTAAAATATTAGATACCCTATAGTTTAGGAAAAATATTATTTTAAAAAAATTAGATTTCTTTACTAGGTTCCTAAATTGATCCAACCTTAAACATCTATCTACTGGGAGCAGTTCCATTCATTGTAATGTCTCTATCAGTATTCTTAAAACTATTTAGTTTAGGATTATATATATAAAGTCACTCATTTTATTTTTATCCAAAAGATAATGATTTAAACTTTGGTTAGGTGTAATCGAGTAATTAAATTAGTTCGAAATAAAATTAAAATAAATACTACCAAAAGAGATATACACTTCTAAAAGTATATTCGATTAAAATCTATAACAACAAACTCCCCTCTTGGTAGAACCATAGGATAAGATCCTGATGCCACACATATAATGTTGTATCTCTAACCTATAACAATTTATAATTACAAAACCAAATCGCTTAATTTTAACCTAAATCAATCACAAGATATTCAAATAAATCCCTAAAATTTGAATACTTAAAAGTAAAAAAAGCCCAAATGTGTTTTCAAGTTTAACAGCCAGGAATAGCATAAATTCTAATTCAAATACAAAATTTCAAGTTCAAAGAAAAGTTTGAAAACACAACTAAATAGAAAAAATGGTAAAAGATGGTCACGCTGATTGATGTCATGCTCCGTATAATAAAACAACTATTAGTCGATCGATGTACATGTACTCAACCTGGGGTTTTAATCCCGGATTTCAAAATAGGAAGAAAGAGATAAAAGCAGCGTTAGACTATGAACTAGTCAAAGTCAATAGCTTAAGTTCCAACATACACATGCAATGCCCTAGGCTCGCCTCTAATCATGCGATCACACAATGAAGGTCTCTACGGAATTTCTAGAATCCGCTAAAATAGACATCATACCAAATAGTCCTACCAACCAGCCAGTTATTGGTTTGGGTGATTAACCTCGACATCAATTTCATGCTTATTACCAAGTTCTTTAAGTTGTTATCTAAAGATTCTAATCTAAGTAATGCTATACCAGTCGATGAAATACAAGCTGCGCGCACACGGCGGTTCAGCTAAATTACTTGCGGGGTCTAGGAACAGTGCCTCAAGAAGAAAATTTTCTAATGATAGGTTCTGTAGCAGTTTTGTCTAAGTTTTTCCATATTTTCCAGTTTTGCCCTGTCAGCTCCTCGCATAACTACTTAATTACTCAAGCCAAAACAACAGATTATATGGCCACATCATCAAGTTTAAATCCAACATTCAAACAGTATAATTCCAACTTATTAAACAACCTAGATATTTCAACACAACAGTCACAATCAACCCGAAACAGCACACACAATTCAACAGTCAATAGATTTCAGTTTAACCAAAGTATTGCCCAAAGTAGCTAACAGCAGAAAACGGAATATATGAGTACAGTGCAGTGTTGGCCGAAGCACTGTATCAGTATTTCAGTATCACCGAAGCCGAACAGTTCAGTAGCAATATTGGTACTTCAAGCCGTAAAATTTAGTGTGAGGATCCTCTATCCCTAGGCGCGCCATAGATTCTACCAGGTAGTTATCCTAAGGGCAATAATTCGTTCTACATTATTAAGTTTCCCGTTGTTTAACAAGTTTTAGTACAATTATCTATCTTACCAGTTATCTTACTAATTCATTAACAATTCAACCTATAACATCTACGCAAGCAATTCGGGTACAACAATATAGTATACGTACAGAAGACATGCAGCAATAAAAAACAATACATCAAACAATCTGTTGGACTCAAAACCGCTGCTAACCTATAAATGCACAGGACACGACAAGGAAAATAAGCCTGCTACTCTTCTGTCCGAGCAGCTTCTTCGTCAACACCTTCTACAGGACGAAGAAGAAATACGATAAATCAACTTACACCAGAACATGACTCGAATAAAACCCAATCGATTACACCCTCAACCGATCATTCAAAGAGTTTTCAAAAAGTAACTATTTTAACTCAATTAAGACTTTCAGTTTTCATTCAAAGAGTTTTAAAAAATTGTAAAGACTCTAAAAATGATAATTTTAGTTTCAAAATCATACCAAGTCAAATACAAATAATTCAATAAGTGATTACAAAACGGTTCAACTTTTAGGCCGGGTTTGTGAACGTTATAGCTCTACCCCAGTTAAGAAAATTCCGTCCTCGAAATTTCCTTGATCATATCCGCGGTATCATTTTCGTTCAACCATTAGATCCTTTACGATGTATACTAAAGGACATCTTTAGTAATATGAATAGAATGATAGACGAGATTGACAGAACATTAGATGTGGTAGGCATTTCCAAGGCATCTCTACCCCAAGAATACCATCAATCCAGATCACGAAAGATTCTTTAAATTCTATTTGAAATCCAACTAATAGAATCTAAACTCTAGATAACATGTCCTAAATGACGGCTTAGGATCATATACTCACCTTTAAAATGACTAGGAAGTTTCCAAGCGATCGAGCAGTAGGTACGTAACTTTTATGCATGCAATGTCATGAGTTTTCAAAAATAGTTTGCAAACAATTTTCTATACAGTAATACACACAAGCACACAGACAAGAAGCAACTGAGAACCGGTGCTCTGATACTAACAAATGTAACACCAAACCCCCGGCCACGACAGAACCACAAGCGGAAGTCGGAGCGTCACATTAACATTCATTCATTCATTACATTAAGTGCGGAAAATAACATTATACTAAAAGGGGTCACTTATAAAGTGATTTCTTGAACCTTTTTTTAAAGCAATAATATGATCTGTACAATTTGTTTGAAAAGAACCCTGTATAATTTATTTAATCAAAATAAACATCGTCTGTATCATCTAATCAATGAATGACGGTATCCAAATAATTGTCCAAAAGATATAAACTAAAAACATAAAAATGGTCTTTACATGTTGTTTAAAATTAATCCCAAAAACAAAAGAAAAACAATGCTATCAATATGGTTCTGAAAATATGAAGAGTGCAATACGACCTTCAATATGCTCGATCACCTGTTTCACATTTTCAATAGATAGAGACAAGAAAAAGGGAGAAGAAATAACGTCAGACTATCGATGTCTGGTTAGCAAGTCACACTCCAACATAAACACACAATGCGTCTATTTAAACATACAGTAATGAAAAAGGCACATAATGCACCTAAATTGACAATCAAGGGTAGAGAATACAATCCCGCCCAAATCCAATGCCATTAAAAGTTCAATTAGGTGAGATAATCGTCTAGTTCCAATTATGTTCATTAAGCGCATTCCACATTATTAGATATCTAATTAGGTTTCTCAAATTCATTTAAGAACCCCAAAAACAATCAACTAACCACTAGCATTCATCACATAATAGAAATCACGTTATGTTTCCAATTTTATTTTACTGCCACTAATCTAGAATCGATAATGAAACGGTATCAATTAGGCCGAAGCCACCAATAATATGTGGTCCGAAGACCGAAATTTATAGAGCCGTTTATTCCCTACTTTGGGACGAACTACAACATTTTGGATTTCATCAATTAGGTCCAAAGACCACCAATAATCTGTGGTGTCGTCACACCCAATAGCAGTCGTCACTCAGTTTTTCATTCAATAGAGGTTAGATAAACCAAAGGACCTATTATCTCTCAATAGGTTGAGATATCTCGGTTACCCCTAATGACATTTTATTCCATCACTAGTTTCAACCATGACTAGAGCAATCATTATCTGATTCATTAGGTGATCAAAACACACAATTCGATTAACATTCAATCATTACATTATATCAATCCATTGGCTTTCAATTGATCGTTTGTCGGGTACTTTACTAGTGCCTTATCCATTTATTTCCAGCTCTAGCTAACCAAAGCCTAAGTCTAACATGTGATAGACTTATCATTATATCTAAGCAGCAATATATCCACAATGGCAGCAATCAATATCCATCCTATCATTCACTATCTAACTTTACCAATTTACAATTCATGTGGTTATCTTGTTTAACCATATTAATACACATTGATAAAAATATACAACAACTGATATAGAGTATAAAACGATGTTGCTAACCTTTCCACCGAAGACAAGCTAAACTAAGCGTCACCAGTAGGATTCTCGATACCGTTCGCTTCGCCTAACAATAACAAGAAACAATGATACGCTAAGACAATAGATTGAATACATAGAGTGTAAGTAAAGAAACCTAGTCTAATCAAAAAGAGAATGATGATCGGTTGAACAATAAAGGACAACGATAACAACCTAAGATAAATAGCACGGAATAAAATCAAATTCATTCAGTTTTAGACATTACCGTTTTCAACTATGATATCGCAGAAATTTGTGGATGAAGTCTACACAATATTTGTAGAGGACAGAACTATGAAAAAAATCCAACTAGATTGACATCGTTTGGAGATCAGACGAAGGAGATATGGTCAGATCAATATGGTTCGTCACTGGAGCGATTCTGCAGACTGACGTTTCGGTTTTGGCCACATTCGACCAAGAGGATGCACGAATATGAGGATGGAATCTTCATGAAAGTTTTAGGAAATTTAAAATCAAAGAAAACAAAATTTAAATCAGGTCAATAAAATTTTGGACAAGAAAGTTATGGCCGATTGAAGTTTCTATTTCAAAACTGACAGCTTCAGATCAAAAAGGGCTAATTTTTGACAAACTGAGCAGATTCCGATAAGTTTTGAAATTTAAGGGTTACAAGGGCTTGTATAGGGATAAAAGAGGATTCCGTAGCCACTGAAATCACATAAGTCGGACGCCTTGGAAAAAGTAACGGCAATTTGAAAGTGGACAGCGCATACCAAAAGTCAGAGTTTTTTATTTTTTTAGAGAAATGTGATTTAGGGTTTTTGAATGTGAAATAGAAGAGATGAAAAATTCTCTTTACGGTAAGAAAACAACATTTATATACATACAAGCTAATGGGCTAATGGACAGGGGTTTCTTTAGGAAAACTTTTATTATTTCTAAAATAACCCCAAAAACATAGTTTAAATTAAAAACCACTAGTTTTAAACAAAAGTTTATATTTTCCAATTAAACCTATTTTAGTTGAAAATTAGTTCAAATTAAGTTTTGATGGACCATTTCGATTTAAGACTTCTAAATTTGGATTTTTAAATTACAATTTTACCCTTCGGGGATAATTTTCAAAAGTAACAATTTTAAATCAATTAAGACTTTTAGTTTTCATTCAAATAGTTTTCAAAAATTCAAAAGACTCTAAAAATGATATTTTTATTTCCAAAATTATACCAGGTCAAATACAAATAATTCAATTAGTGATTTCAAAACGGTTCAACTTCTAGGCCGGGTTTGCGGACGTTACAGTTGGCCGAAGCCCTGTATCAGTATTTCAATATGGTCGAAGCCGAACAGTTCAGTAATAGTATTGGCACTTCAAGCCGTAAAATTTAGTGTGAGGATCCTCTATTCCTAGGCGCACCATAGATTCTTCCAGGTAGCTATCCTAAGGGCAATAATTCGTTCCAGATTATTCAGTTTCTAGTTGTTTAACAAGTTTTAGTCCAGTTATCTATCTTACCAGTTATCTCACTAAGTCATTAACAATTCAATCTATAACATCTACACAAGCAATTCGAGTACAACAATACAGTATATGTACAGAAGACATACAACAATCATAAACAATACATCAAACAATCTGTTGGACTCAAAACCATTGCTAACCTATAGATGCGTAGAACACGACAAGGAAAATCAGTCTGCTACTCTTCTGTCCGAGCAGCTTCTTCGTCTACACCTTCTGCAGGATGAACAAGAAATACAATAAATCAACCTACACCAGAACATGACTCGAATAAAACCCAACCGATTAAACCCTCAGCTGATCATGAACAAAACCCTAACCCTCTAATTCGAACCCTAAACAAAAAATGTGTCTTATCGAGTTTAACCCCCAAATCACTCCAAGCGAAACCCTAATGGAAATAACTCTTCAATATGACAGAATCCAAACACAATAGAATCTTTATAATTGAAATTCCGAAACCAGACACAACATAACCAAAAAATAGAGGGAGAGGAAGACAAGGCTTACCAAAACTTTCCTCGAATAGTGGCCAAGAACCCCCAATTGAAACTCTAGCAGTCGGATTCTGATTTCTCTCTATGTAGCTCACACTAGAATTCTCAAAATTGTGAATGAACAACTTAAGAGCATCCTAGGGTTTACTTAGGCTTATAACTATTGGAAAATTTAGAATACCCCCTCTAAATCTAGAAAATCACAAAAATTACCTCGAGGTCCTCAGAATTATTTAAAATGTCCCTAAAAACCGAATTATAACGAGTATAATACTAAACTCAAAAATCGTCCGTTACAAAATATACCGACTACCTAATTAATTTCTACCATATATAGATCAAAATCAGATTTAAGTTGCGAGTTTCATCTCCAGACAAAATAAAATACACATACAATCTTCTATGTATACATGACTCAAATTGTAATTTTATACAGTATATTTTTAACCAGGTAAACCACATAACACTTATTTATATGCGTAAATTCATTACTTATCAACACGCTTTACAAATCAAATTTTTATATTCATCATTTGTCTACTCAATATAATCATTAAGAAATAATTAGAAAAAAATTACATATTAATTAGAGAACTGTTGTAAAAATAAAATAGAAGTGGGGTAGAAGAAGACAGTTGAATATGAATTGGAAATAAATTCGGATCAGAAAGTTCACCTGGTAGTTTTGGGAATCTTGGATCTTGAACAATTAATTAAACAAGAACAAAAAGAAGAAGGAAGAAATGTAGAAGATAAGCAAATTGGAACAATCACCAAATATGTCACTCACTTCTTATTGTTTGCGTGCGCGCGCACGCATATATATATATATATATATTACATAGCCTTGCCCTTGTCAATTTGCATGTACATCTTACTTGCATGCACTACAGGTGGATATCCACCTCAAGGTTCACAACACTCCCCCTTGGATTCCACCTATTGACTGCCTCGTTAAAACCTTGCCAGAAAAACCAAGTGGGATAAAAATTTGACGAAGGAAAAAGAGTAAAACTGATGGAATCCAATTACAAAAACTCCCCCTTTTAATTACACCCATAATCTAATCTACAAATCTGGAGAGCTTTCGCATTTCGATATTGTAAACGAGCTTTTCAAACGTTGATGTCGGTAACGATTTCGTTAATAGATCGGCGAGATTATTGGAAGACCGAATTTGCTTCACGTCGATCTGACCCGTATTCTGAAGCTCGTGGGTATAGAAGAATTTTGGGGAAATGTGTTTGGTTCGATCTCCTTTGATGTAACCTCCCTGAACTTGGGTGATGCATACAGCATTATCTTCAAACAGTTGACCCATTTGTAGTTTCGGAGATACCACATGAATTCTAGATATGTTGGATCATTGATCTCAACCAAATACACTCTCGACTGGTTTCGTGTAATGCCAAAATTTCAGCATGATTAGAGGACGTGGCTACTAAAGTTTGCTTCGTAGATCTCCAGGAGATCGTTATACCATTATAAGTAAAAATATAGCCAGTTTGAGAACGTCCTTTATGCGGATCCGAAAGGTATCTAGCATCGGCATAACCAGTCAAACCCAGAAATTTATCAGAATTGGTATAAAATAATCCCTAATCTTTGGTACCCTTCATGTAACGCAAAATATGTTTGATTCCATTCCAATGACTACGGGTTGGTGCAGAACTATATCTCGCTAATAGATTCACAGCAAACGAGATATCTGGCCTCGTACATTGAGCCAAATATAACAGTGCACCTATTGCATTCAGATATGGTACTTCAGGACCAAGTAATTATTCGTCATCATCCTTCGGTCGGAATGGATCCTTTTTGGGATCAAGTGTTCTTACAACCATGGGTGTACTCAATGGATGGGCATTATCCATATTGAATCTTTTCAGAAGCTTTTCAATGTATGCTAACTAATAAATCAATATCCCATTTGATTTATATTCAATTTCCAGACCAAGACAATATTTTGTTTTTCCCAAATCTTTCATCTCAAACTCTTTTTTCAAATACTCAGCAGTTTGTTTGATCTCTTCAGGAGTCCCAATGATATTCATATCATCCACATAACATGCTATAATTGCAAACCCAGACCCTGATTTCTTAATGAAGATACATGGACATATAGTGTTATTCTGGTATCCTTCCTTAACCAAATACTCGCTCAAACGGTTATACTACATTCTCCCAGATTGTTTCAATCCATACAGGGATTTTTGTAACTTTATGGAATACAAGTTTTGAGGTCCCAATCGATATGATTGAGGTAGTTTCAATCCTTCTGGGAGTTTCATGTAAATATCAGAATCAAGTGATCCATACAGATATGCAGTAACTACATCCATAAGATACATTTCCAATTTCTCAAAAATGGTAAGACTGATCCGAAATCGGAACGTAATAGTATCCATTACAGGGGAATATATCTCATCATAATTAATTCCAAGTCTTTGAGAGAAACCTTGAGCAACCAAACGTGCTTTGTATCTCACAATTTCATTTCTTTCATTTCGTTTCCGAACGAATACCCATTTGTAACCAACTGGTTGAACATCTTCAGGTGTTTTCATTATGGGTCCAAAAACTTTTCGTTTATTCAAAGAGTTCAACTCTGCCTGGATTGCTTCTTCCCATTTTTTCCAATCATGTCTATTCCTGCATTCTTCCATACTACGTGGCTCATGATCATCATATAAAATATCTACTACCACTGTGTAGGAAAATAGATCATCAATTTTCATTTCATTTATATTCCATAATTCCTGATTGAAATTTACAGAAATTTCTTCATTTTTGGATTCTGATATTTCTTTATTATTTTCTTCTTCAGGGAGATTATTTTCAGAGATCTCAACAACTTCTGGGATTTCATTTGATGTGGTTTTAGGATCCAGATCATTTTTCTTTCTTTTTCTTGGAACTGTATCTTTTGAACCAGCGGGTCTACCACGCTTTTGGCGGGGAATTGGAGTTTCGCTTGCTATTGTCTTTTGAGATTGTCCTTCTGGGACATTTACCCTTGCTGGTACATTAGCAGCTTCAATATAAGACTTGGTTATTTTTGAAGTATCATTAAATGCATCAGGCATTCGATTAGTTATCATTTGTAAAAGTAGGATCCTTTGAACTTCTAGTTCACATTGCGGGGTACGCGGATCCATATGCGCCAAAGTTGGAACCTTCCAGGTTAATTCAGATTTCTCTTTTGGAGAATTATTTCCTTTTCCAAGCGATGGAAAATTACTTTCATCAAATTGACAGTCAGCGAATCTAGCTGTAAACAAATCTCTTGTCAATGGTTCCAAATATCTAATAATTGATGGAGAATCAAAACCCACATATATTCCTAAACGTCTTTGGGGTCCCATTTTTGTTCTCTGATTAGGGGTAATGGGTACATATACAACACACCCAAATATTCTCAAATGTGAAACGTTAGGAGGATTCCCAGATACCAATTGTAATGGGGAATATTGATTATAAGCAGTTGGACGGATACGAATCAAAACTGCAGCATGCAATATAGCATGTCCCCAAACAGAAATGGGTAATCTTGAGCGCATTAACAATGTTCGCGCAACTAATTGAAGGCGCTTAATTAATGATTCAGCTAATCCATTTTGGGTATGAACATGCGGAACTGGATGTTCAATATCAATCCTAGATACTTGACAGTATTCATCAAATGCTTTTGACGTAAATTCACCAGCATTATCAAGTCTTATACTCTTAATAGGGTAATCTGGAAAATGAGCTCGTAATCGAGTAATCTGTGCTAACAACTTAGCAAAAGCAACATTACGAGTAGATAACAAGCATACATGGGACCATCTTGCTGATGCGTCTATCAATACCATAAAGTAGCGAAATGGTCCACTAGATGGATGAATGGGTCCACATATATCTCCTTGAATTCTTTGTAAAAATGATGGAGATTCAAAACCTAATTTCGTAAACGATGGTTTCGTTATCAATTTCCCTTGGGAACATGGGATACACAGGCCCCTATCATTTAGTAGGATTTTATAATTTCTCAGTGGATGCCCTTTTGAATTCGCTATTATTCTTCGCATCATTGTGGATCCCGGGTGCCCAAATCTATCATGCCAAAGCTGGAATATTTTGGGATCAGAAAAATTGTGGTTCTCGGTAGCATAGGTTTCAATATGCCTGATGGTTGTATAATATAATCTAGATAATGAAATAGGCAACTTTTCAATCACAAGCTTCTGGCCTGATTTGTTCGAAATAAGACACAAATATTCAACACCATTTTCATCAACTGTTTCAATATGGTATCCATTCATTTTTATATCTTTGAAACTGAGCAAATTTCTTCTGGATTGTGAGAGTATAACGCATTTTCGATTTCCAATTCAGTGTTATTTGGTAACACAATTAAAGCTCTTCCGGAGCCTTCGATCAGATCTACTGGACCTGATATGGTATTTACCTTAACTTGAATTAGAATCAATTCCAGAAAATATTTGTATCTCTCAAAATCGTATGGGTTGTAGCGCTATCAGCTAAACATATATCTCCAGATATAACTAATTCTTGATTCGAACCCATAACCTTTAATAAAATGAAACATAACATTAATTGAATGGAAATGTAATATTCATAACTATTTACAAATATTTACAATCAAAACTAAAATTACATTCCATTCTATTTACATTCCAAAAACAAGAAAATACATTCACTTGTAATTAATAGTTCCATCACCAATCAGGTGATCTATCTTCCCATCAGGATCTTCAAAGAAATCAGCAGTTTCCGGATTTGATATGTCGACAGGACCGGTATCACCATCGCCAAAAGAATCAGCCATATTCGCTTCATTATTCTTTTCTTTTTCTTGTCCACGCCTCAGCTTCTGATAAGCTTCAACTACATGTTTGGAAGCGCGACAAGTCCTCGAATAATAAGTAGGGGAACCACATCTATAACATGGACCACGATTGAACTTTGGTGGTTCCATAACTTCTTTGCTTTTGCTGGAACTAGCATTATTATTATTCCATTTCTGGGGAGCATTTGGATTATGATATGGATGTCCATAATCCCTATTACGACCACGTCCCTGACAATTTCCAGAACCTCGACCACCTCGGTGATTACCACGTCCATTTCCAAAATCATTCCAACATTCAGAATTACGACCACGTCCATGACAACAGTAACCACGACCACGACCACGGCCTGGATTTTCATTATAATGTGCATTCACTTATGGGAATGCTTGGGTGCCAACAGGGCGCCTTTCACTATTTTTCAACAACAATAGGTTGTGTTTTTCAGCAATATCCAAATGTCTAATCAAATCATCATATTTTTTGAATTTTATTTCCCGATATTGCTGTTGTAAAATTGTTTGGGAAGGATGGAATTGTCTTATTTAACATTTCATGGTCAGATTTTATTTCCCTACACATTTTCAGCTTATTCACAATCAAATACATGGTTGAGTTGTATTCACTCCCGCTTTTAAAATCTTGGAACCTTAAATTGGCAAACTCATCACGTGCTTCAGGCAACATGATTTCATTTTGGCGATTGTATCTAGAAATCAATGTTTGCCACAGATCTGCAGGATCAGTGACAGTCATATACTGATTTTGTAAATCATCATTCAGATGGGTTCGGATTATAATCAAAGCTTTATTCTTTTGTTTCTCAGTTGTTTCATTATTTTTATCCAGAGTCCCGTATAGGTTTTTGGATTTCAGCCTTATCCCACAATCACTCAACCATCGCATATAATTCACTCCAGAAACCAACATTGGCTCAAATTTGTATCGATTTATTTTCTGGAAAACAAGAACACTTTCTTTAGATTTCCTGTATTTCCAGAATTCAATTTCAAAAATTCAATTATTCAGCTCGAGTGAATAATATTATCATTTCAAACTTTCCAGATCCACCATTTATTCAACTCAGGTGAATAATGGTATTTTTCCAAAAATTTCCAAAATTTCCCAGAACACACAGAAGAAAGAAAACATCATCACCAGACACATTCTGATCTGGAAGATCCGGCAAAGCGGCAACCAGAGAGCATACTCGTGCTGATAACGTGTTGTAAAAATAAAATAGAAGTGGGGTAGAAGAAGACAGTTGAATATGAACTGGAAATAAATTCGGATCAGAAAGTTCACCTGGTAGTCTTGGGAATCTTGGATCTTGAACAATTAATTAAACCAGAACAAAAAGAAGAAGGAAAAAATGTAGAAGATAAGCAAATTGGAACAATCACCAAATCTGTCACTGACTTCTTATTGTTTGCACGCATATATATATATATATATATATATATATATATATATTACATAGCCTTGCACGTGTCAATTTGCATGTACATCTTACTTGCATTGCACTACAGGTGGATATCCACCTCAAGGTTCACAACAAGAACATATAATTTCCCTATTTGTTTTTCTCCATATCTATTTTGGTAAGTGATAATTTAACATTTATGCATCTGTGTTTTTGGAAAACTTTTGATTTTGCGTTTTAGATAGCATTTGGATTATATATTAACTTTTTTTAAAAGGCAAAGTCTTGGGTGTTTTTGAAACACAATAAATTATTGTGTTTCAGAAACACACACGCGCGAATTTTATTATAGGCACACAATCCTTCCCGCTAGTCGAGATCTTCAACCTCAAAGATCTGCAGATCGGAGTCGTTCAACCTCAAAGATCTGTAGATCGGAGTCATTCAACAGTAAGAAAGTCAAGCTTTCCAGCAGACTATACCTCAAAGAAAAGCAAATCGAACTTCCACGTCTTTGCTCTGTGAGTGTCCTTCCCATCCTTTCTCCCGTCATTCCATCTCAGTCTGTCAACACCCAATCGACATCCTTCTTTCAGTTGCAGCTTGCTGCTCTGTCTTTTGGATTCATCTACAAGCAAAATATGGATTGCCAGTAGCGAAGTAGGAGATGGAAACATGGGAAGTGCAGTCTTAGGTAGGGGTTTGAATATCGACTTGGTGAGCTACCGTCCTTCTCTCAATCGCTTGTCTCCGGCAGGTGGGTTCAATCAGCCAGCCAAGATTCATGTGATCGGTTGATCATTCTACGTCTCGCAGATAATAACTTCAACAGATACATATAAGAATTGCACAGACACAGATACATAAAATACAAGCACATATAATAACCTCGCAGACACATATAGCATCTCAACAAATACATATAAGAATTGCATAGACACAGATACACTGACACAGATACATAAAATACAAGCACATATAATAACCTCGCAGACACATATAGCATCTCAACAAATACATATAAGAATTGCATAGACACAGATACACTGACACAGATAATAACCTTGCAGGCACAAAAAATAACCACACAGGTACAATTAATATCTCAACAAATACATATAAGAATTGCACAGACACAGATACATAAATCACAGACACATACACAAAAAATAACCATACAGGTACAATTAGCATCTCAACAGATACTCAACAAATACATATAAGAATTGCACAGACACAGATACATAAAGCACAGATACAGATAATAACCTCGCAGACACAAAAAATTAACCACACATGCACATATAAATTATTGTGTGATAGTGCGCATTTTTATTTTAAATGTTATGGTTTCACACGTGTGAAACTTGTAACACAATAAAATAGTGTGTTACATGTAACACCTAAGACGCTCTCTTTTTAAAAATGCATGTTTGGTAAAAGGTTTAAAATAGCGCTTAACGTTTCAATAGACATTTAAGATAGCGTTTAAAAAGTTATTAAAGATAGTTAGGAGTGGGCATGGTCCGGTCCGAGTTTAGCCGGACCCGGACCGGATAATATAACCGGTCCCAACAATTTAGACTAGACCGGACCGGACCGATCAAAATGATGGACCGATCGGTCTGGTCCCAACTGGTTCCGGTCTCGGTCCAGTCCGATCCAACTGGGTTGGTTTTTTACGAATTTTTCAATTTTTTTAAAATATTTTTAAAAAATATTTTTTGAAAAATTATATATAAATCATTTCTAATATAAATTAAATACATACATTTTAGTGTCAATTTATAATATTATAATTATTCACCTAAAATATTTTTATTCGTAATAAATTCAAATTAGTATAATTAAATTAATTAAATATTATAACAAATATTAAAATTTTACTATCCAATTAAATTCCATCAATATTAGTATAGAGAATTTATTTTATTTTATTTTAAATTTTTTATTTGTATCCTTAATATATATTTATTTATTTAACAAATATATTTTTTTAATTAATCGGTCCGGTCTGGTCCCTAAAGACATGGGACCGGACCGGACCGACAAATATAACCGGTCTCAACTTTTTGGACTGGACCGGGACCGTGGACCGGTAATTTTCGGTCTGGTCCGAGTCGATCCGGGTTTTATGCCCACCCCTAAAGATAGCTTTCAACCCAAACGCTAATAGTGATTTACTTTATTAACCTTTTTTTATAATTATTTACATAATTATCTTCTGAATTATATTTATATTCGTAATAAATCTTAGTAATTTTATATCCAACAGCTAATTTAAAAACTAAAATTAATACCAAACGTTCAATTCAACAACTAACTTTACAGCTAATTTAAAATTTAATCTAACAGATAACTGCTAACGTTATCTGAATTGCTGATCTAACAGTTAATTGAAAATCTAATGGCAAATATACTCTAACAATGTATCTTATTTGGTATATACCTTACATTTTATTTTTTAAAAAATAATAATAGCCTTGTTAAAAATTAATATTCCCTCCGTTCTATTTATATAAAGAAAACTAATTTTGCATGGGGATTAAGAAAAACAGTTATTTTCTAATATTTCCCTTATTAATTCATCATTAATAGATTGTAATATAGGGGGTGTTTGGATCCCTTAAGAGTTAATAATTAACCAACTAATTTTTAAGAGCTATTAACAACTAGCTAGCTAATAATTAATAAGGGAGTGTTTAAATCTATTAGTAATTAATTAGCAAATAGTGTCTAAATGACAAACCTGCCCCTATTAAATACTAACTAGCTAGCTAATAATTAATAGGAGTTGGAGATTGTGGGGGCTATTGAGTCTTTTGCAATATATTAGGAGGTATTAAGAGGTGTTAGTAGGGTTGAGTCAACTAATGAAATAATTGTTAAGAGCTAATACTCTTAAAGTTAAAAGCCTCTTAAGAGACCTGTTTAGATTCCTATCTATTAATTCTATATATTAATTTGATCTTTTAAGCGATCCAAACGAGCCCATAATTGTGTAGTATTAGAAAAATAATTATATAAAGATAAATAAAGAGTATATTCGATATTTTAAGGTTTTTTTTTTTTTTTAAATGTATATATATATAACTCAAAAGGAAAATTTCTTCTATATAAATAAAATGGAGGGAGTATTGAAAATCACGCATATTAAATTTATTTATTTACGGAAAACTTTGTAAAATTGCCTGTACATTATTAGTAGGCCTTTTTCCCCCTTCAACTTAAAATAGAGAGCTAAACGCAACAAAACATATCTCTTATAATTATTATTAAATCTATTTATTTACTCAAAACTTAAGGGTTTTTTTTTCTTTTTTCTAATGATTCGAAAATAGAATGAGATTCTGGAACATCCACTTATCAACGTATATTAATTTTGTTTTAGAAAAAGAACTTTAATGTAAATATGAGTTTCTAAGTAATTTTATTAGAATAATATTACAATACTAAAAAAATAATTTTAAAATCCTTTGATCTTAATCTTACACTTCATAACATATTGGCAAAGTAAGTGCTATTATTAATTAAAAAATTTATAGTTATTCTTGGTGCTATTTTAATTATCTAATAAGTATTCCCTTTTATGGAATTTAAAAATATTTATACCAACATCATACCTTAAATAAGGATATGTAACATGGATGAATTGTCAATTTTACATAAATTTTCTTCAAATAAATGAATTTAATAATTATATATACATAAATATGATTTACCCTTTTTAAAATGTATTATTCTTTTTAAAAAGGTTACTACCTCTCAATATTTTGGAACGAAAAAAACCTTACCAATCTTCTTATCATCAAACTAAATTTAAATGTAAATATTTATTTGATGTTTGTATCCTTTTTTAAGATAATATATATCGAGCAATACTACATAGCCTACTCTTTTGCACAATTTTCATTGCCTACTCATACGTGGCAGCAATTGATTGGCCATTAAATACATAAAAATAAATACATAAAATAATTAAGAACAATTCAACCAATCATCTACTGACACGTATGAGTAGGCAAGAATTGTAGTACAAAACAGTAGGCTATATAACATTACTCATATATATCACAAGAGTTTTAAATTTTTATTAAATAAATACATTCAATATTAGTATTTTTTTTTCATATTTATTTTTGATATTATTATTATTATTAGAATAAAATTTTTAAATAAAATCAAATGTATATGCCAATATTACTTTCAATAATCAATAAGATTACTCTGTTAATGGACATGTATAATGTTAAATTATCAGGTAAGAAAGGAAAACAATTTCTCAAAATTAATAGTGAACATACTTATGGAAATTTTATATAAGATTGGTTTGAGTGCTATTAAGAAATTTTTTTTCTAATAGAAATAAATAAATAAAGTATGTACATTTGTTTATAGTTTTAATTGCTTACCCACCATTGTATTACTCAAACTCTATCTTATTTGAAACCGAAAGAAAAAATTCACTTACGGGCTAAATTATATTTAGATGGACAAATAACAACACACAATAAGCTTCACCTTTAAATTATATTAATATTAATGAAGTGAAATTACTTTTATACATTATTCTTATATTTTTAAATTTAGAATAAAGTAATGATAATTTAATAATTTACCATTTAGTAATTCATTATTTTTTAATAAAATACATGATGTTTTTTTTAGCGTAATGGTTGATAAAAAATAATATTAATATTTTAGTGTATATAAATGTATTGAAATTTATATTTTTATCATTTCCATAAAAATTTCTTAAAAGTTCCATTCTCAAAATCTATATAAAGGACGGCTTACTAAACCATTACCATCACATTCAGAGCCGCTAGCAAATCTCTATCAGGTTAATTGCCAATTTGCTCAGGATTTGTAAATGGTGAAGCAAATTGGTAATTCATCCAATTTGAATTTGCAAATCAAACATATATTTAAATATTTTGGTAAATAGTGGTAAATTCTGAATGGACAACAATTCATCAGACAATCACAACAGAAATCATTTATTATTTTTCAGGGGTTGTTTGGTGAATTGTTGTACCCATTAGAATTCAATTCTAATCTGAAATTGTTGAAATAATATATAGATAAAATTCAAATCCATCAACAATTTATCAAGAAATTATATATATATTTGATTTTTTTTTTAGTTATTCATCATGTTAGACTATGATTCTAAATATAAATTGATATTATGGTAATTTGTTTTAATATATAATTTTCCATAATTTATTATTATTATTATTATTTTATTTTTTGAATAAATAATAACATAAACAAATGCAATTATTATGAAATAAAAATTAATAACAATATTAAAATTTTAATTTAGAAGGATTTGAAGAAAAATTTATGTTTCCATAAATAAATTATGGATTGTTGATTTAATGGTAAATATTTAAAAAATAGTTTTTTCCTTTAATATCATTTTTTAAAATTATACTATTTTCTACCATAAAATTGTATTGGTAATATAAATCCACCCTTATTATTTATTTATAGATAGCACTTTATGATTTATATTGAATAATAAATAAATAAATAAAATAAATTTATAATAAATATAACTTAAAAATGAGAAATGCAAAAGGTAGAATACAATAATAAGTTATATATTATTACTCCATGTAAAATACATAATATTACTCAATGAAAATTAATAATAGTAAATTTCAGTTTAAATAATTTAAATTTAATAAAATTAAAAAGGTGGGTATTGAATTTCCTTTTAATAGGAATGAATTATTTTTTTCCTTTTCTTTATTAAGCATTTTACAGTTAATTCTTTTTCATGGTAGAAAAGCCGTCACAATAGTGCTCATTTGTTAGGAAATATCTGCTCATCAGTGATGTTTCTAAAACTCAGAATCAATTTACTTCATTTTATTTCATTTTATTTTATATTTTATTATTTGGTTGGAATTAAAAAAAAAATAATTTTCCAATTGTTTGTCTATCCAAAAAGCATAAGTATTGAGTTAACTTTTCCAATTTTTATAAATTAAAACAAATTAAAATAACTTTTTTATATCCTCAATTACCTATAATATATTAGGTGAAGAGTCATTATTTTATTTAATTTATTTTTAAATATTCATTGTTATTTTATATTGAATGAATTTATGAAAATTTAATTTTTAAAATCAACAATTAAATTTAATATTTATAAATTAATAATATTTATATAATGTTTTGCATTATTTTATAATATGTTACTTTTTTTTTAAATTCACAATTAATTTACTTTTTCTTGTTAGTTGAAGTAAAAAAAATAAAAATTTTAAATTTTACGTAAATAAATCAAAAATTAATTTTAATTTATAAATTAAAAAATTAATTTTATTTTGAATTTTTTTAGTCCTAGAAATGTAAATTTATTTGAAAAATCTCTTCTAAACAAACACTATTCTATTAATATGCAAGATAACTAAGCACATGACTTAAGAAATATGTACAATCATCGGAATTTCATAAAATGTTTATTTGGTAGTCGATGTAGGCGAAATAACCGAACTCTCGCCTCTTGTTTGTAAATTAACCAGACGATTAATTTTCTTCTCGCCAACTCTATATTACCTGAACAAAAGCTTTTGGTAAGATAGTCCAAATGTCGTCTTAATGTTTCCTTCTTCTTTGACGACATTTCATACTTAGTCTCATTTACTCGCCTGGGTTGAGGCGACATGCCAAATTGCCGCCTAAACATTTCACCTAGTATGGTGAAATCCTGCGGGCGAGACACTAATTATTGTCTTCTCTATCTTTTCCTTAGGCGAGGTCATCTCATGCAATTTATTACGTCACCTTCATCTTTGAGCCAATAGGCGGAGTAGCCGGACGACATAATCTTCTTTATATAAAACATCTCGCCATTTTGTTAAACTTTGGATGAAATTCCATTTGGTTCCTCTTTGTCCTGATTTTTGTTTAATTTCGCCTTTTTTTTCAATCTTTTAATCCAAGTTCCTTTCTCAATAAAATAGTCTAGAATTATTAGAAATTCAATTAATATCTCAACCTTTAAACTCAATTTCTATATAATTAAGCTCACAAAATATACTAAAATATATATAAATTCTAGATTTATTATGTACTTTGAAAAATATGGTGCACAAACAATTTTGGAACATTGTGTGCAAGCAGAATTGGCAAAGTAAAAATTTTATGCATGTGTAGTTTTGGAAAAATAAAAAGATTGTGTGCAAGAAGTTTTAAAGAAATAAAAATGAAAATGTTATTTGAAAGCAAATTTCTATTAAAAAAAATTTAAAATCAAGTGACTAGAATATAAGGTAAAACACATATTATATATGGTTATTAAATCAAAATGGATTAATGTGCAAGGAATTAAATTGGCTGTTTATCCATTTATGCTTTTATGTGTGGGAAAATCCGAATGGATGATTTGATTCTATGTGAAGATTTTAGAATTTATAGTATTGTAAATAGAAGAATTTTATTTTCCTTTTGCGTAGGCTCAGGATCAAAATTTTACGTAAATAAATCATTTTTACTTTAATATTATATCAAATAGATCGATAAAGTATTAGTTCAGTTTCCTTGAGAAATGTTTAAAGGTTTAAATTTTTGAAGATCGGTTCCTTGTCCTGTATACATAATTTTTTTTCCTTTTTTTTTTAATAAGTACAAATAGGGGTGAGCGGGACCAGTTCAGGTACCGGTTCCTTGAAGGAACCGGTACCGGAACCGAATTACCGGTTCCTTATTTTTGAGGAACCGGTACCTGTACCGTTAGTATTTAGAACCAGTATCGGTTCCAGTGCGGTTCCGGTTCGGTTCTGCTACCGGTTCCGGTTCTAATGGTACCGGTTTTAGGAAAATAATTAAACTTTTCACAATTAATCCAATTATTAAAATTTTTTTTTGTAGAATCACCATTTGTCAAATTTATATTTACATAATAATCATTTCAAAACCAATATAATAAAACAAACTTATATATATGAGAAAGTTACTAATGTTCTCAATTACCATAATCAATTTGTTAATTTGGTTCTCAAATTGCATACCAACAAACTCCAAAAGCTTGACTAACAAATTTAAATTTGTTGTCTAAACAAAGAAAATAAGTTTAAAAGCTCCATAACCTTAAAATAAATTGTGCATAATTTTAAATAATAATAAAAAGTTTCAAATGTTCTGCACGCTTTAGTCTAAACCGCATAACTCTCTATATTCTACATTTCAATTTTTTTTTAAAAAATTAATTAGTTAATATACACATAATAATTTAATATAATTTAGTTGTAATATAAAAAGTAATTAAAAAATTAAATTAATATTCCAAGTATATTATTCAAGTGAACACATTTAACACTCCACTTTAACTCTTGGAACAAGATTCTTCAAAACTTGAAGATCATTTCTAATTTCTAAATATTATATATATATATATATATATATAAAAGTGTTGAAACAATTCGATGGTGCAAAAATAATAAAAAAAATATTAAATTAAAAATGTTACTTTTTTGAATTATTTATATAAAAATTACAACTGTCATATACAATTTGAAAATTAAAAAAAAATTGTGAGAGAAGTGAATGATATGTATTTTTTTACCTAGAAAGAAATTCAACTAAAATGATTATTTATTATTATTTTTTTAGAATAACCGGTTCCTTTACCAGTTCCAGTTAGTTCCAGTTCTAGTCCGATTCTGATCCGGTTCTAATCGAGGATCCGGAACCGGTACCAAAAAATATTATTTTCGGTACCGGTTCCGGTTCCGGTTCCAAATAATTGGTTTTTTTTCAGTTTCCGTACCGGTTCCGGTCCGGTTCCCGGTTCTGGAGCGGTTCCAGAAGGTACCATGCACAACCCTAAGTACAAATGAATATTTTTGTAAGAAAAAATATTATGCCTTGGTAAATAGTTTTTTATGAATATGGAAAATAAAAAAAAATACATTCATTTTTTAAAACTAATTTTAGCTATATTTATTTGACGAAGACAACACACTTATCATGTTTTTAATTAATTTCGACAATAGGTCAGGATTACAAACGTATTCCTATGAGATTTCTTCATCTCTTTTCGAAATCATTTTGTATAGTAGTAGTAATATCTTAGAAGGTGTAGTCAAAATTTTAAAAAAAAATGCTTTAAAAAGAATTAACCAATTTCAATTACATTAGAATACTCCTGTTCATTTTGTAGGCGCTTGATCCATTTCTATCTTGCTTAATAGAAGCAAGGTATTTCTAACCTTTTCACTACGCATTTCTCTGAAATATATGAATCGTCTTTATCTTTTGGTGATGAATCAAGGTTTGCTGCTTTGAATGATATTGGTTTGTTTGATAATGGTTTGGACCTCAATTTTCTTGATAATTATTATACCATTGATGATATTCGGTCTGCTCTTTTCCAAATTGAACCTTATAAAGCCACTGGAATTGATGGATTTCATGCTAAATTTTTTCAACAATTTTGGGATATTGTTGGTAAAGAGGTAGGGTCTGTCTGTCTCTCTATTCTCAATGATGGTAATAGTCTTTCTGCCTACAATGATATTGTTATTGTCTTGATTCCTAAAGTCACTTCTCCTTCGAAGGTATCTGATTTTTGCCCTATAAGCCTCTGCACTGTCATTTATAAAATTGTTGCAAAGTGTATAGCTAATAGGCTTAAAAAGATCCTTCACAGTCTTATCTCGGACAATCAATTGGCCTTTGTGCTTGGAAGGCAAATATACGATAGTTCTATCATAAATTTTGAGGTCCTCCACTCTATAAGAAAGTTGAAACAGACTTCATCTAGTTGGGCAGCTTTAAAACTTGATTTAAGTAAAGCATATGACCGTCTAGAATGGCCTTTCCTTCAGTGGGTTTTGCAGAGAAGAGGTTTTCCTTCCAAGTTTTTAGCTCTGATAATGAATTGTGTATCCTCTGTTCGTTACTCTATGAAGGTTAATTCCACATGTTTTGAGTTCTTTTCCCCACATAGAGGTTTACGACAAGGTTGTCCCTTATCTCCTTTTTTATTTGTACTTTGTCTTGATGTTCTTTCTAGGCAGTTCCTCTTGGCTGAAAGGGTGCATCATTCGTTGGGTTTTAAATGAACTTCATCTAGTTCTAAAGTTAGTCACCTTTTATTTGTGGATGATATAGTGATTTTCATGAGAGCAAATCGGAATTCAGCCCAGGTTGTTCATTCCATTCTTTATCAGTTTTGTTCTTTATCTGGCCAGCGTCTTAATCATAAAAAATTCAGAGTTCATTTCTCCCCTTATGCATTAAATTAAGATCGAGTGGACTTCTGTGATACTTTGAATATAGTGGACACTATCTCCTTCTCCACATATCTAGGGTTCCCTTCAATCTGTGATAAAAGGAGTGTGCATACTTTCAGTCCTTTGGTCGACCGTGTCTCCACTAAGATAAACTCTTGAAATGAATTCTCATTTTCTTATGGTGGCCGAGAAACCCTTATCAAAGCTATTCTTCAAGCAATTCCTATATATCAAATGAGTCTCTTTCATCTTCCTGTTACCACTATCTCTCGCTTGCATAGTTTATTAAGCCAGTTTTGGTGGTCAGGTGTTGATAAATCTAGGAGGCTTAGCTGGTTATCATGGAATCAACTTTGTAGACCTAAAGCATTTGGAGGAATGGGGTTTCGTGATTTTCCTAGTTTTAATAGAGCTCTTTTAGCTAAACAAATGTGGCGTCTGATTTGTAATCCAAATACTTTGGTTGCTGGCCTCTTAGCTGCTAAGTATAGAGTAACTTCTGGGTTTGTTAATGCCTCTGATCGGCCTTCTAGCTCGAGTATTTGGTCAAGTCTTATTTGGGGTTTACATCTTCTCCTTCCAAGGTTGAGGTGGTCTGTAGGTAATGGTGAGTTGATCAGGGCTTTCAGTGACCCCTGGATTCCCTCCATCCCAAATTTCAAACCCTCTTTTGTTTGCTATCCAAGTAATATGAAAGTATCAGATTTTATTGTGTCTTCAGCTAATTCTCAATTTTGGAACACTGGAAAGCTGAACTCTTTTTTTTCTGCTGTAGACTCAGGCCATATTAAAAACATCCATTTGCCTTCTAGAAAGCATGTTGATGAATTAATTTGGCACCACACTCTCTCTGGAAACTATAATGTTAAGTCAGGTTATTGGTGTACTCAATCTAATACCTTGCTTTCTCTTCTCAACTCTTCTTCATCGAAAAAATGGTGGAATAGTATTTGGTCCTTGCCTTTACCTCCTAAGATGCTTGTTTTTATTTGGAGGCTGCTCCAAGGTTTGATCCCTGTTGCATCTGTTCTTCATCATCGTCATATTTCATCCAATCCCTTTTGCTTTCGATGTGGTTTAGGTACTGAAACAATTGATCATGCCATCCTCTGGTGTCCTGCTGTTAGGAAAGAATGGAAGGTTTCACGTTTCTGGCCTTTACTCTACCAACTTATTGATTGTGACTTGGATTCTACCTTCAATGCTGTTTGGTCTTCTGTGTCATCTTCTGATTTATGTGTGTTTATAGCAGGACTTTGGTACTCTTTGCTAAAGAGAAATGTATCTAAACATGGGTCTGCAGTTCAGTTCTCTCCTAACTGCATTTCCTGGGCTGATTCTTTTATGTCTAAATTCATGAATGCTCGAATTACTTCTGTGTTTTCCCTTCATTCTGTCTTGCCTGCTTTTGATTCTAATGTGGATGATGTTAGTGGACAGTTTTCAGGACCAGGTCTCAAACTCAGTGTTGATGCTTCTTGGTCGTCACCCAAGTATGGTTGTGGTATAGGTATCGTGATTCAGGATCATACTGATTTTGTCATCTATGCTAAAGCTAAGTACGTGTGTCACTGCTGTTCTCCTTTGGTGGCTGAATCTTATGCGTTGTTAGAAGGTTTAAAGTCGGCCGCTTCTGGAAATTTTGATATCTCTTTAGTCTTGTCAGATGTGAAGGTTGTGGTGGATGCAGTTAATCAAAAGCAACTGACTCCTGCCTCAATCAAAATCATTGTAAAGGACATCTTATCTATGCTCCATGCGTTAAATTCCCCCAATGTTATTTTCATCCCAATAAAGTTTAATTTTCTATCAGATCTTCTAGCGAGGAAAGCAGCTTTGAATTCTTGTTTATGTATTTGGCAAGCTGTTAATGCCTCTGATGTATTATCTTCCCTTGTGCAATGAAGTAGCACTTTCTTCGAAAAAAAAATTACATAAGAATACTAAACATAATGTCAGAATTGTCTTAAAATCTCGGATCAAATTTTTCTTTGACTATTTGGCTTTTATTTAGACATTTTCACTCTTAAAATCTCATTTAAGGATGACCAAGAGTAATTAAAAACTTGAGCAAGTAGAATTAGAGAATACTAGATTAATTGGAAGCTTATGAATCAATTCATTTTGAAAAATTAGAGGAATATCATTTTTTGAGTCAAAATGTCAATCTTTGGAAAAATTATGATTTTGCCTTTTTTAGTGGAATTTTTCAAAATTCCACAAACCAGTATTAGTTTTTAATTTTAAATGTGAAAATGATTTCTAGAGGTCAATGGAGTGTTGGGATGTGTTTAGGGATGAATTGTACTTAGAATTGGATTGGCTCAATTTTGTCCCAATCCAACTCAAGACCCTCAAGGCCCCAGTGATGTCATGATTTTCAAATTGTCAAACATATCCCTAATTTCAATATTCATTCTCATCTCCACCAAATACTCTCATTTCACAGATACACTCTCAACACACATTAGACTTTCATTTCCAAACACTCTATTTTACGTGTTTTGCAAACACCACTCAAAACTCTAACATCTCTCACGTTCATTATACACAACCCATCAAGGCTCCACTTTTATCACTCTTAACAATCCTAAACACCACATCCATTATGTCTTGGGCGTTTTTGTAGTATGGTGAACTCATTATCTCTAATGTAATTTCATTCTCTCATTCTACACTCTTAATTTTAGATTTGGGGTAACAATAGTGATCCGAGAGTAGTTTAACTTATTATGTGTGAGTTTTGAAGTCAATCTAGAGTCCTTAGCTTCCAATTAATAGATGGGTCATGAAATCCCTAATGTCTCTGTCATCTAATGCCCATTAATTTACAAGAGAATGTTTCAAATCATGTTTAAATGCTTTGGTTGTTGATTTTAGCTTTGTTGGTCATTAGGCAACCACTAGCAAGTAAAAGGCTTGGAAATGGGCGGTCTTGAAGGAGGAGGAGACCTTGCTTGAAGTGTAAGAAAAGAGGTCCGTGAGTCTGTTTCACACCTTCACTACTTTTTTATGCTTGTTATGTGTTTTAGATAGGATTATGCACTAGAACTAATTAAGGATTTTTTTGAATGCCTTACCTAATGAATGATGCTAAATCAATGAAAATTGACATGTTTGTGCCATGATTATGATATTGTGCTTGAATATGATGATTGTTGGTTGAATGTGTTAAAAAGATTGAGTTGGAACTTGATAATGTTAAATTTTTTAGATGATTGACATGAATATGGGATAATCTTAAATGGTATAAAATATCTTGAAAATTGATGAGTAATAAAGTTGAGAATGTGTAACATGTTGGTATTATTGTGGTTTGATTACAACTTGTGAAGTTAGCTATATGAAATGCCATGACGAGGTGATTATGTGAATATGGAATGATTCATCATGATTTTTGTTGCCAAATGGCATGAACACCCATGGATGGGTATTGAATGAAATAAAGGTTGTGCTATTTGATAACATGAGAAATGACGTGATATAAATTATAACTTGACTAATGAAGGTTTGGTAATGATATAGTCCCTTAAACTAGTTATAGATAGGATGAAAGGCATCCTAGGAAAAATGGAAGTACTTCAACACATGATATGTGATTAATGAACTTGGTTGTTAATTATGAGGTGATTACTCCATCCTATTTACTGTTATGTCCATCCTGGGATGATGATCAAACCACGGCTCCAATACACCCAAAAGGTGTAACATCTGCAAATTGGGTCTAGAAGTTAGGGCCAATTTGAAATTTTTGCATGTTTTATTTCCGAAAAATCCATAATGGAATAAATCAAAAATAAATATTAAGGGCAATGATGAGATTAGTAAAAATTGTTTTGAGACCAAAAAGCCTAGGATCAAACATCTTATTCAATTCGAAAATTATATATTATTATTTTGGCTTTAAAATCGAAAATTGATCTTTAAGGGCAAAGTATGATTCGATTGGAGGCTTAGAGCATATTTAAATTGAAAATTGAGAAAAATGTTGATTTTTGGTCAAAATGTCAATTTTTTGGTAAAATTTACCATTTACCCCTATTGAGCGGAAAATCCAAATTTTAAAATCGGTGGCTATTTTTTTCGTGAAATGTCAAAATAAATATTGAGAAGTAAACGGAAGTGTCGGAAAAGTGTTTCGATGGAATAACGGGCTCGAAATTGGATTGGGCCAATTTGTGGCCAAATTGGCGCAATCCACTTTTAAGTCCAAATGTGTATCATGACACACTTAAGCCCACCAAACACACCCCACTTATTTTTACTATTCATCATCTTCTTCATCCAAACACTTTTATTTCTATATACTCCTTTTACGTATTTTATTCTCCACACAAACCTAGCGACCACACCTCACAATCCACCACTAACATTACCCAAATCACTCATTTCCATCTCTATTAACCTCGAAGGAGTCTATTAAATGCAAGAGTGTTTTTAAAGTAAGGTAAAATTCTCTTCTCTCTCTACTACTCTATGTCCAAAAATGGTAGCTTGATTATGGTTATTAAATGCTTTTGAATTGATTTTGGGTTGATTTCAAGTGATAGTAATGTGTCTCTAGCTTCCATAATGTTTAGAGATTTAAATCCCTTATTTTTCATGGTTGTGAAATCTTTATTTTATGAATTGGTCTATGAGTTTTAGATATTGATACCCATAGATGGATATTGAGATGATTTTGAGATTAAATAGAGTTCTATTAGTTTCCAATTGAATTCAAATGTTTTTTGGCTCTAATTTCTAATTTGTCAAAATCCTAACTTGAATAAATTAGGATTTTGTATTCTTGAATATTGAAAATTGTTAAATGATGATCCTAAGTGGTTACTAAATAATGTTGGGTTAATTTTAACCTATTTTGAATATCTCTAATCTGATCACTGTGATCATTCCCTTAATAGAATTGTTATGTGGTGATTTAAATGTGTTGGAACCATGTAATGATGTTGTGGTGTATATTGATGGTTGTAGTGTGATAGTTGTATATTGGTGATGGCCTAGAACAAGTGGAAACCCTCACGGGAGCGGCTTTCTAACTTGTGGACCGACGGATGCGAAGTTCGTACTTCCGGTTTTAGCCCTACATATTTGTTTGCTATTGATTGATGCATTAAATATATATTTACTTGTAATTATGCCATGAAATTGGTTAAATAAGATAAACATCCAAAAGTTGAAGTGATGAGCATATTTGCCATGCTAGGGCGCTAGAACATATATGTGATGTATATAAAATCATGTTAGGCGCTGCTATTGGAAATTGAAGTTTCGGATAGACTAAGTCCATATTGTTTGCAAATATTGAAGGGCATAGGCTAGAGACTTATCGTTGCGCTATTGATTGTGGTTATTTGAAATTATGTTGACATATGTTAGGTAAATATATGTTTGTTGAATACATGACTTAATGATTATGAATATATTGCATTTATGACTATATGAAAATGTATATGTGTTCGCCTTGTGGCCAAATAATTTTAAATGAAAATGTTGTCTTAGTACCTCTAAAAGGTCAAATGTGCAAATGAAAGTTATGAAAGAAAGGATAAATGTGTGATTGTGGTTCAATCACTAAAACGAACGAATTCCCTTATTATAGCTAATTAGCGAATATAGCGGCATGCCATAGGGAAACTCGAGATATATCTCATTATATGTAATGTATGTGAACTTGGTCATGGAACGACCTTAACGAAATCAGTGATGGCTCCTAACGGGTGTGACGATACCACCACCTTCGGACCTAGCAAACGAATCCAAAGGTAGATGACCGATTTGAGGGAGAATAAATTGGCTCTACGGATTATTGGTCTTCAGATCCCCACGAGAGCTTGGCTCTAAAACGATGGCTTCGGCCCTAACATCCCGTTTTCACTAATCAAGTTAGAATTAAGGGCAATTGCTTAAAAATGAAATAATATGCCTATTGAACTTGATTGTTGGATATTTTGAAATTTATAGGTCACATATTGTGAAAACTTATCTTATTAAATGATTTGGAACTCGAATTGCCTTGAGCTTGAAATGTTGCAAACTTGGAATACTTTGCACTTGCATCATTTTGAACTTGAAATGTTATTGATGAATGATCTTGATGATGAGTTGATATTGTCTTGATAATGAACTTGAAAGTATTCTTGAACTCGAATTTGAATTTGATGAGGAAATTTGTTAGGCGGTAGGAAAAAATTCCTAATGAAATTCTTAACAAAATGACATTGTTATGGGTATTGAAAATTTGGAATTGATATGAACATGCTTGATAATCAAGATGATTAACGAACTTGACTTAATAAGAGATCATGACATGTCTTGTGCATGATCTTGATGCTTTGGAATGTTTGTTTAGTGCGCCGACCCTTAGTCCAATACTCTTGTTAAGTGGTGCGATCTTAATGTGTTTTTGTCAAGTTAATATTGGTATTTGTTGGCTTAGTTAGATAGATTATGATTTGGGAATCATATTGAATAGTTGATAATTAACTTGCTATTAACTTGGTTAGTAAGTATTGGTTTTGCTTGAATTGGTATTGAAATTGTAGAATAAGTAAGAGCTTGAAAAACTGGAAATTGTTGACTTGTGTTACTGCTACAACAAGTTGATCAAATAGGCAACTTGTTCAGTTTCATTTGCCCAAACGGTTGGGTCGATTGAAAAAAGGATTGTTTGTTTGTGTTGTTTGATATGCATAGATGACGTGTTTAAAATTTTGTTGCATTCTAATATCGTTTAGTTCGGTTTTGAAACTGAGCAAATCACTCAGTTGGTGACCTGAGAGGTGTCACTATTCTGTCCAAGACAGGGCACATTCGATGCCAATTTTTCCTCATCCACTGCTAGCGAATGGTGGCAGCCAACGAGGACAACGAGCGCCGCATCGTTTGCTGCCAATATTTCTTCGTCCGCTCCCAGCCAACATTGCCCGCAGATGAACTCCTGGAGCGCCACAACATTATTTTTCCAACTTGTCGGTTTTTGTTCTCCCTCATTCGATCTCCGATTTAGGTGTCGTTTGCAACTGCGGATTTATCTTTGAGTCTACTTTCCAATAATATTTTCAGATTTCAAAATTATTACCATTTGAATATCCTGATTTAAAATCTTCTCCGAGTGTTCGTAAATTTCAGCTTTTGAAAAATACGTGTAACTTGTATAAGTTTTGTATCCGGACTCCGAATTGGATTTTGTTTATTGCTATGAATTTTTGATGATGTTATCTAATTACTGTATATTTTTAAATTATAGAAATAAATCAATGATTTTGCAAGGATTTCAATCTTCTTTAATTGTACGAAACACCCTAATTTTAGGAATCAAAATTCTTGAATTAAAAACTTCTTGACTTAATTGTCTCCAAAACTTTTTAAATCATTCGTGAGTGTCTTTAATTGCTAGTGAACTCATCTACTTTTAACCATGCCAAAAGTTATTTTGTTATCGAATATATTGTCGATGAAGTGTCTTTAAAGGTATTTAAAAATACTATAATTTTTGTAACATGAGAACCTTGTAATGTGGTTAATTTTTTGATTGCTTCTTGTTCAAGAAACGACTTTGCATCTTTTATTTTTTTGATATGTTACCGAATTGTAATTCGGTGTACAGTTCGGTATTGTGTTTAAAACCTAAAAACTGAATATATTTGGGGCATAATTAAACCCATTTGATTATAGAATGAAATATGCGATTATTTGATTGATTAGTGATCACCTTGAGTTGAGTTGTTCGGAATAAGCGCGATTTGGCTCATGAATTGATTTTCTTGATCGGTCATCATGAATTGATTGTCTTGATTTGGTCATCAGAGATAATTGCATAGATTGACTTAATTGAAAATGATTGTTTTTGATTGACTTAATTGAATTGGTTGTCTTGATTGACTCGATTGTATTAATTGTCTTGTTAGTTGCATTATTAATTGATGGACCCATATGGTTAATGATAAGATGAATGAGATTAATCCTAATAATTGGTCGACTGTTACATAACATGTCTCGACTGTTACACTAGCATTATTGATTGCTAGGAATTGGTTGTGTTTGACTTCTATGAGTTAAGGTGAGTTTAGAGATGCTCACATTAGAATTGCATTGTGTGTTAAAGCATTGCATATCGACAAAAAGGTAAGAGCATTTGTGTGTGCTTGTTTGGGATGTGGAATGCGAACCAGGCGTGTGCCTGACCCTTTCTTCTTTTTCTTTTTCCCCGTAAATTGTGTTTTCATATTCGATCGAGCAAGGCATGTGGACTTTGAGCTCTCATGGTGAAGTCAATTAATGTTGTAACCACCCATATGTGTATTTTAGAATTTTATCATGTTGTAAATAAACTCATAATGTATTTGAATTATGATTGTCAAAGATGCTTCATTTATTTGGAATTTCTAAACATATAGGTATGATTTAAATCAAGTATCTTTTGTTTAAGAAAGTAGTGTCTTTATTCGTTTTCCGCATAAATATCATATAATTTAATTAACTTTTGAAATGTTCTTGAATTGTAAATGAAAATTGCATCGTTAATGTCGCGGTCCGGGCCACCCGCTACGGTCTCGGCCAGGGCGAGGGTTCGACGCTACATAAGGTTTGTTAAGACCATCTTGAAACTTCGGTTCAAATTACAGGTGTACCTGTCACATCTGTTAGACCGGGTGATTTTTTTTTGTCTTTTGACTGTAAACCGCATCCGAAACTGTAGGGTATCAGTGAACTTGAGACATCTCAATTCTATTAAAAAATTTCATCTAAAAAAGAAATCCACTATTAAGTTAGGTGTTTTCACAAAATAAATGGATTTTTAATTTGAATTTATAAATAAGAAAAAGTGGATTTATTATATTATAAAATAATGTGGACTAATTTGAAAAATTAGTAGCCATGTGACTAGTTCAAGTTACGAGACCTATAAAAGCTCTCTTTCTCTCTTATTTTCTCTTTTACAAACCTAGCAACCATTTAGCGTTCATAACTCTTATTTTTTGTAATCGAGGTAAGAGACTCTCTAGCTTTGATGATCTTATTTTAATAATTTTTTTGATTTTATCAAATATTGAATTTTGGTCTCGTTGTAATTGGTAAAGTTTAGGATTTCGATCCCCAGACAACTTTCGGAGTGATTTTTCCACACACACCCCAACTAAAAGGTAAGCCTTTGATCTACTTCTCCGATTTATGTGAATTTTAGTCTCCTTTAATAGGTTGTCAGAGCATGGTTGATTTGAAATTCGTTTAAGATGTCTCGAGGTCACTAGTACCTTAACCCCGTTAATTTTGATTTCTAATACTTTGTTTTTGGTTCTCAAGCCTATTGTAATTATTTTTTGTGTATGTCATTTTTATAACCGTCAGGTGACAGTGATGACGCTACTAGAACCGTCAAATGGGACCTAAAGGCTTAGTTATGAGAAATTTCTTTGTTGGTTAGTATTTCAACCCTGTTATCTTTGATTAGTGATTTTTATACTTGAGAATTGTTGATATCAACGCATAGTATGAGAATCGTGATATTCACATGTTTACCCGAATATGTTTATACATTTAATACATCTTGAAAAACTATATGGATCATGTGACTTTGCTTAAGATAAATAAATTTGTTTATAAATCCACACCTAAGTGCATGTCTTAAAATAAGAGACTTAGGTGTAATGTGATTTATTTTGTTGTTGCTGCTATAATGTTGTTGCTGTTGAATGATCCGTTTGTTAGTATAGGCTTGGTTATGGCCTGAATTATTTATTCTGTTAAATTCTGAATATTCTAATAAAATGTTAAGTAAGATAAATAAGTCATATTTATAGATAAAATTACAAAAGATCAGCATGTCGTAGGTAAAAATTAGAGGTACTTCTACATGCTAACGCGTGCGGGCCTAGTTCTACCCTTAATTATATTCTGAGGTTTCGGCCATCTCTGGATGCAATGGTATCACCTCTGTTCTGTTCTGGGTCCTTGGACCAATTCTAGATCTTCGGATCACTTTTGTTATGTCTCAATTTGCTATCTAGGATGAGCTGCATAATTGAAACCATAATTTGTATATTCTGAAAACTAATAATCTGGATAAATGGACTTTATTTATATTAATTGTTCAAAATTCTAATTAATTGCTTAAGTTGGTAAAGTTATAATTTTTGTTAGCTTAAATTTGAATTTTATTTATTATTTGAAAACCTATTTTGAACTGTACCCTTGAAATAAATGGTTAGTTAGTAGGATTGCCAAGGAACCACTAAATTAGAAATCTTGGTGTGAGTGTGTATAATTTTTTGTTCTTCTTGAATAGTTGGCTTGGTTGCTCTGAATTGTGCTTGCTTAGGGTTTAAGTCGAAGTTGTGGTCTACTCAAGAGGTCTAACTTAACAACCTTATAAAATTATCCTAGCCACATAGATGTCAAACTTGATAAGTAGAAATTGGTAATCTAACTTGGACTTCATAATCGGTTAATGTGTTGATTTTAATTTGATAAGTGAATTGAGTACTAAAATAGTACCTATTGTATCATGCGACTAGATCATTAATAACTTGAACTAGTATATCATGTGACTAGATTATTAATAACTTAAACTAATATATCATGTGACTAGGTCATTAATAACTTTAAATAGTGTATAATATGACTAGGGCATTAGTAACTTGAACTAGAGTAGAATGTGAAATGTCTCGATATTGGTGTAAATAATTCAATTCTAGTCTAAGCTTTAAAGTCTACTTATTATAACTTGATTTAATAAACCATGTATATCTGTTAGTGGTCTCAACATGAGTTAGTAGACCTCCGTAAGTCTAGAACTTTAAATTTTGAAATCCGAATTCTGTCATGAATTAATTAATTAAGTGCACCCGCCTGACTCTGAATTTGTTACCTTCTCCGAGTCTAGCTTCGCATCATATATCTAATTGTTTGTACCATTCACGGGTAACCTATTCTATCTTAGACCGTTGTGGTGATGGGACAAAACTTGACTGATATTTAGAATTCACAGTGATCAATCAAAATTCCTATCAACGTCTAATGTAGTATTTTAGATATCGTCTCCACAGGGATTGTAAACTAAGAAGCATGATTGAGACTAAGATTTAAACTGAATTGCTAAAAGAATCTATATACAAAATGAATCATAGAATCATAAAATCATAAAGTTGATGTGAAGTAAAAGTAACTCATGACATTCATTCAATGCAAACTCAAGTCAACACTCTATTCTGCAATTGATCTTAACAATGAATAAACTGATTTGCTAGATCTTTTTTCAATTAACTTCTCATGCAAGTTTCATCTTAAATCACATATTTACCTTCTAAATCATCATCAGTGATCTGTTAAAAGATCTCTCGATTCAATTTAACAGATCTCAATTATATAGTTGCATATATCTCTATACTACAACCTATACAATTGATAAGCATAATTTGTAGAAAAATAGATCCGTAGTCTATCTCTAGTACTACGATCCTCTGTTCTCAGATCTGAAACCTAATCGCCATCTCTAGTCTAAATTAAATCTCATATTAACAATATTACGTAACTCTCGTCCTTGTAATTCAATTAGCTCATGAAATCCAGTAGATCTGGCTATGATTGAACAAGAAACATTGCAGTTGAAATGATAATCAACATCAAGATTCAACAAATCAACAGAGCTTTTAGCTAGCACATCTACTTCAGCATATTCAATCAAGTATAGAAAATCATCATCGACATGCTCAAGATCTAAATCTTACCGAGGAAGATTGAAGCTAGACTCTATCACAGTTGTTGCTTCACAATCTTCAAGCTAAATCTCAATGATCAACAGAAATAGAGCACAAAACTTCTTCAAGAAACTTCTCTGAAGATGTTGAATAAAGCGTATAGAAGAATCTAGAATTTCTCTTAAATTATAACAGAATGTCAAGAGTGAAAATCAAACGTCTAAAACTGTTTTTCTGTAAAAAACTTCACACTAATTACTCCACCTGAGCTCCTATTTATAGAGTTTGGCTCACTGGCAATTTCGAAATAAAATCAACAAAGAAACACAAATTGGCGAAGTAACATTTTTCTCCATTCATGTTGCCTGTTCCTTCGCCTGAATCAAACGACTTCTTCACATCTCGCTTGTCCTGATCGCCAAGTTATCAATCTTTCTAGGCGAAATATCCTTAATGTTGCCACAGTACGTCGCCTGATGCTCAGGCGGTTTGATAATCTTCGCCAAAACACTCTTCCAGTTAAGATCTTCTAGGCGATGTCTCATCAAATGTCGTCTGTTATAATCCTTAGATTTGGCGACATTTCCTCTTTATCGCCTCAGCCATCGCCTCAAGATAGGCGAAATTCAATCTTCATCGCCTTAATTTCTATCGAGATGGCAATATATAAAGGCGAGGATTTTCTGATTCGCCTTTCATGCTTTACTCTTCGAGGCGAAATCTTCTTTATATCGCCTGCTGCATCGCCCTTCACTCCAAATCATGGCGAAGTCTTCAGGCGAATTCTTTTCTTAGCAACATCATTTTGCCAGTTTGTTGACTTTAGATGAAATTCTGATTTGGTCATTTTTTCTTCTGAATTTGCATGTTTTAGCCTCTTTACCACAATTTTTCATCCAAGTCCCTGTCTTAACATTAATAGCCTAGAATTAGTAGAAATGTATTCAATATCTCATCATTTAAACTCAATTTCATTACATTCAAGCTCATAAAGTATGCTAAAACATAGGCAAATTCTAGACTTATCAATTACCCCCAACTTACCTTTTGCTTGTCCTCAAGCAAACTGACTAAAAATCTATTGAGACAGCAATCAGTGTAAACTTATATCATAATTCAAAGCAATCCATCTAATATGTTTTGAAAAATCTCCAAACAGTAACCAGCTCTTCTTTCAAAATTTCCAATCAACTAATTCAAAACTGGTCATTTTCTTCGTGTAGCAAAGTATCTGAGAGAATCCAAGTATTTGAGTTTTGAAACTACTTCCTCACTGTAGTCTCTCATAAGTGTTGATCTCTCAGAATCCCAGACGTTACTCACTCAATACACTAGTCACTTTAAGAATCAGAGTTACGTACCAAGGCAAATGTGATTCTAGTGTTTCACAAGCTCTTATGAAGAAAATTTTAAGAACCTCACGAACATTGAACTTCACTCATACACTGTATAGCACTTAGAGGTTCCTAGGTTTAGTACTGCCTCTTTGTCTGCCTCAGAATCTCTGATTTGTATATATAGGGAAAATGGGGTCAAGTTAGCTTATGAAAGAAAGGAATTTCTTCAAGGAATCAAAATTTGGACATACCACTAAATTCCTCTCAATCCCTCAATTCTTCACTCTTTAGTGTTTCCCCACTCCATGATACCTTATTCACATACTACTTTATTTATGAACACTGTTCAATTTCACTTATTTGTGTTTGTTCTTTTCTTTTCATTTCATTCATTCCTTTTTTTTTTTGCTTTTAGCAGCTTTAGAAACACTTTTTAAGACAATCCTCACTTCCCATCTTTTCAATCCTAAATTTAATGGTAAGTCCAAAGGGTAGGATTGAGATTATAACTCTATCTTAATGGTTTGGACTGGATTAGGGACCAAAGAAAATGTTTTAATGAGAATGGAAACAAAATGGTTTACCTCACAAGATATCAAGGTCTGGTTATATCAAGTAGGCAAAGGCTATTTAGTAGTTTCACTCACTCTCTTAAATCAGATCATTTTCCTTGGCAGATTAAAGACAAACTTTACCCGACCAATGCCCTGTACACTTGAGGAATGTACGAGAAATTCAAAGCAAACCTATGAAGTTTCTGATTTCTATAGAATAAAATTTTCAAATAAATGTGTTTGATAAGGAAAAGAATAAAAATAACCCCTCTCATGAAGAAAAAGGCGCAGAATTAAGCTCAAAACCTCACATTCCACCCAAGGTTTTCTCCACTTTTTCCTTATCAAAACTCTTCAACTTATTCAAAATTCAAAACTAACCAGAATATTCATCAGTGTTTAAAGAAATTTGTCAAAAATTGATCATCAAAACTGCTTGTTTTGAACCCTTGTTTTACTGTTTGAAAACTCATTTGATGAAAAACTAAATCACTTTGAATTATGAGCAATATAAGCTCAATCATGCACTCAGACCTAATATCCTAAGAAAATACTAAAATAAAATCTACAAATAAAATCAAACTATAAAACTAAACACAAAGAACAACAACGTGATTTCTACCCCACCCCCAACTTAAAAGAAAGCATTGTCCTCAATGCTTAGGAGAATAGAAATGAATAGAAGGAGAGAAGGGAATGTATGAAACAATGAACTAAAGTGTTAGGCAAAATACCTGAATGTCGCCATTATCAGAGAATAAGTCGCCCTAATTAAGTTCAAAAAGAAAATTGGTTAGGCGAAATAAGACTAGGCGAGAAAGAAAATGATCGCTAACCTTAGGCGAAATACCCAGGTGAAATATAAGAGTCACCAACTTAGAGTGACAAAGAGGAATACTGTCATGGCGAAATACAGATCCTGCAGGCGAAATATTAAACAAAATAGAAAAATCGCCAAAAAGAGAAATCAAGAATTAGGCGAAATAAAAGATATATAGCCCCAATCATTCACCTGTACCATATGAAAGAACTTACCAACCAGGCTAGAAATAGATATCTCGCCTTAGTCAAGGCGAACATTCTGGCGATTTGAGTTCTACCTCGCCTCAATACACTGTTGCATTAAAATCCTTGCAGAGTGATCTGTAAACTTCAAAAGCCAAAGTGAGAATTGACTATACAATCAATGTTTCCTCCTGTAGACACAACTCACTTTGCTTGGGGAAAAGAATGCCCAACTTAAAATCTGAAAACTCTCTGTTAAAACCAACAATCACATTACTCTTTTTAATTGAAAAAAATAGAGACACAAAAGTCATTCACATTACTCTTTACTGAAAAACAAAATGAATTAAAAAGATAAAGACAGCAAAAGTCACATTACTTTTTTCTAACAAAGACATACAAAACTGAAATAAGGTTCGAATATAACAAAATAATAAAAACTAAATAACTAAAAATCATCCAGAGAAGGATCTGAAGAGTTCTTTTTCTTTGGAGATTTAGAGTTCAATCTCCTTCTCTTTGGCTTGACTTCCTTCTTCTTCTTCTGGGCTCCTACCTTGCTATGCTTCCTTTTCTTTTCATCAGCCTTTACTCCTTCAGCCTCATCTTCACTGAGAGGATGAATCTTGAAAGCTCTGTTGGGTGGATAGCGCGTTGGATTTGCCTGTTGCCTCAAGAAATTGCTATATCTTCGAATTTGTCTGAATATAATGGAGTAGTATCCGTCTGGAACAGATAATGCAGAGGCTGTCTCCCAAAAGCAAAAAGTCTTGTTATGATCCAAAATAAGCATCTGTTCCAAATCGTCCAAAGTAACTGCAGGATCACAATAAACTTCCTTGCTTTCTTTAGCTCGTGCATCTTTCTGACTAGTCTTCTTTTCATTCAGACAATCCATTTGAGCATCACAAGAGCTAGTGGATGAGAACTCCATCCATTCGAAAAATTCATAGGAAGGCACCCTGTTGTAAGTTTGGAAAAATTGTCCTAACATGGCAGCTACTTCTTCCTCATTAAAAGCCTTAACTTCTTCTTTAACCAAAGGCACTTGGCTAATATGCTCAGGTTGAAGAATAGGTATTATTGCTAGATTTGGAGAAGAATTATCTATGTCTATAGGAATAGCATCTTCAGTTGGAAACAATCCCAGTCTTGCTTGATTTATTAGCTCTTGAATGGCTGGATGCAGAACATGAAGTCGTGGAATGAACTCTTCAATATTGAAAAGTTCAGGCTAAGTAGTACACTTGACAGGTCCAAAATGTGGAGGAACCTGACAAGTGTAGATGAGGGGCTTTTGGATAATTGGGTCTGGTACTGTAAACTGTTCTTCACCTTCTTCAGGTTGAGCTGAACCAGATCCTTCACCCTCTTCTTAAATAAAAGGAGGTAACCCAGCAGCTTCAGCACATGTTGGTAATAGTAATCCTTGCTGCTCAAGCTCTGCTGTATCAATTTCTTCACATTCTGAAGATTCAGAATCATCAATCACCTCCTTTTCTTTCCTCATCAATCTCTCCATAACCTCATTAGCAGCTCTTTCTGTTTCTAAATCAAATTGATCACCCAAATTCCTCTTTAGGTGATCCTCACTAGCATTTTGAACATCTGGGAAGTCATGGGGCTCAGGTGACTATCCATCAACTCTTTTTGCTCAAACTGATATTGAATGCTGATCCCACTCACAAACTTAGCAAAACCAATTGATTTGGCACTCTGACTTGCCCTCTGTTGTTCCCATATTTTTACAAACTCCTGTGGGTCTGCAATTTTGCTAAGGAATTCTGTAATCCTTTCTTCAACCTTTTTATTGACCATTTCAGAGATCATGACTTCAAGTTCCTTAAGGATTGGCTCATTCACTCTTTCATTCTCCTTTCTTGGACTCTGAGTAGGAGCTGAAGTCTGCACTGGTTTAGAAGTTACAGCAAGAGAAGAGAACTTGCTCTTCTTAGAGCCTGATTTCTTGGCCTCCCTTAAGGCCTTTAACTTTAACACTTTCTCTACAGCTTCGGTGCAACTGGTTTTCTTACCACCTCTGCTTTCCCAAATCCTCAGCTCTAACTCTCCAGTGTGTGGTTTTGAATCAGCCAATCGCATATCCTTCTTCCTACTCTTTACCCCATATCTTTCCAATAAACCAGTGATTAAGGAATGGAAGTAGAGTGTTCTTTGTCTTGACTTTTCCTTTCTCATACTGCATATCCTCTTTTGCAGTTCTGAGAAGATTAACTGGCCGAAATGTATGAATTTGGCTTGGTTGAAATCCATCAGGAACCTCTTCTCATCAGCAGTAAAACGGCTCCCCTTATTCCTAGGCATAACATTGTCTCTCAACCAAGTTAAACAGATGACAGTGTGACTATCCAATTCACTTGCCAGAACATCTTGATCAGAACCTTGAGTTGGATGCTAAAATCTTCTTAAACTTCTAAGATCTTCAACAGTCAGCTCTGAGGCTTCCATTCCTCTATCGCCTTGATGGTTGGCATCCATCAGTTCATAATAGCTGCTGATAGACTCAGCTGATATATCCAACTGTTGGCCTCTGATTTCAAACGGAGTGTCCAACTTCTCAGGAGCTTTATCATAGAACTCCTCCACCAGAGTGGCATTCACCTTCTTGGGTTGTGCCACCAGCTTCCTCATAAACCAACTCCAAAGATAATTTCCAAATCTTTTTTCTTCAAATTCTTCTAACAGAATTCCCTTCTCTTGCCAAAACTGCAAGTTATCCTTTTGAGAAGAGCTCTTGATCTTGGACTTGTCTTTGGAAACCTTAGGTGAACTGGATGTCACATTCTTTTCTTTAGTAATGGCTCTAAACTCTATTGCAGCTTGCTTTTTAGCCAAAACTAACTTATCAACTGAACCACTCCCCTTAACAGCAGTTGAAGTAGAAGGGGTCTTTGGAGTAGTTGCAACACTCTTCTTTTTACTGGAGCCAATCTGTACTCCCTTTTGCTTGTGAGACTTAGGTGAAGATGGAAGAATCACTCGGACATGATAGTTCTTCTCATCATAGATTTTCAGCATGGCCGAAGTCTTTGCTTTCTTGCCCTTCTTAGATGGGCTAGGAGTGCTGTCACTCTTTCTTTTAGCCATTATCTGCAATTTGAAACAACATTTCAACAGTTATAACCAGATATCAGATTGACAAAATTAAAACTCACTAAAACAACAGCATTATCAACATTAAACAGTTTGACAGTATGTCACAACATGGGTTCATCATTTATAAAGTACATTGAACAATCGAAGCTTTAACCATGTTTTATAGCTTAAAAACTAACAACTACTGTCAACAATGCAGTCAATTATATTCACTGAAATGAAACACCCAACTAAAATCATTCATGTTCATTGTAAAACCCACAGAGTTTTGACATTATTACCGTTAAAAAATTGCTCTATTAATACCCTAACAATCTCAACTAACACATTTACACAAATAAACCTAATACAGCTATCAGCTTGCAACAAACTGAGAGAGAAGAAAAGGAACATACCTTGTTTGTTTACTGTGATGAAAGTCGATCGAAATGCCGAAACGAACTGAGAGATTCGCGATTTAGGGTTTTCGCAAAATTGAAAATTCAGAGAGCAAGGTAATGAAAACGGTAAAATCGAATTATGTTTAATAAGATATCAGAAAATAGGTGTAATGATGAAAGGACTAGGGAGAAGGCGTAAAGTTATTGCCTCGCCCCGTGTCATACAACGGTAATAATTGTGTGCACCTATGTAAGTGGCGAAATGTTTTATGTCGCCTCCAGTATAGGTGTGAGAAAATTCAGAACTGGGCGAGAAATGATAGACTCGCCTTAAGTGACCTCACTGGCGATATACAGTGGCGACATATCGATTATTTCGCCTTCAAAAAAAATTCAGGCGAATTAAATGAGGCGAAAAGAAGCTACCTCGCCATAAAATATTTTAAGAAACATGCGAGTTTCCAGGCGAATACATCACACTTCGCCAAAGCTAACTTGTTTCCAAGCGAAGAATTTTGGCACAATTAAAATTTAACGCCAGAAAACATACATGTTTGGCGAGATAAAATGACAATGTGTTGAATTCTCGCCTCACTCTTCTTTTCACTGGGCGATGTAACAAGACGAGATTCTTCCTTCCTCGCATTCGCAAAAGAAAGATAGGCGAAGTTTTTGGCATGACTCTTCTTTCTCGTCTTCACCCAGACGACCATACATGGCAACATCCCATATTTCGCCATCTTCAAAATATCCATATAGGCGAAATGAAGTTGTTCCTCGCCAATTGATAAACAGCTTTGGCGAGTCTTTTGGCAATAAGAATGACATCTCGCCTTCTTCTTTAAACTTCAAGTTCATCTGAAAACAACAATTCTTCTGCAAAACATGAACTTGGTTAGTTAAAAACTTACACAATTAATTGATCATAGCATAATTCTCAAAAAGAATAATTGTGTAAGGAGTATGCTTTGTTTAAGGTCGTTAGCATCGACTAAGGCAAGTTTATTATTGATTTTCCATTATTTCTACAGGATCTGAGATTTAAAGGATATCTCTTGTCCTGTAGATGTTTCCCCCCAAATAATGCTTGAGTCTCTGTCTATTCACAACAAAAGAGTTAGTAGACTTGTTATCAAACAATTCAATAGCTCCATATGGGGAAACACTCTTTATTCTAAATGGTCCAGACCATCTAGACTTTAGTTTTCCTGGAAATAAGCTAAGCTTGGTATTATAGAGCAATACATATTGTCCAGGTTTGAACTCTCGCTTGACAATCTTCTTATCATGGTAATTTTTCACCTTCTGCTTGTACATCTCATGATTTTCATAAGTTTCGAGGCGCCATTCATCCATCTCATCTAGTTGTAGAAGCCTCTGCTTTCCTGCTTTTTCATAGTCCATATTCAAAAGTTTTACAGCCCAATACGACCTGTGTTCCAACTCCATTGGCAAATGACATGACTTGCCATACACCATTCTAAATGGTGACATTCCAATAGGAGTTTTAAAAGCTGTTCTGTAAGCCCACAGAGCATCATCTAGCTTGAAGCTCCAGTCTTTTCTGGACTCATTCATAGTCTTTTGCAAGATTCTCTTTAACTTTCTGTTTGAAACTTCCACTTGACCATTTGCTTGTGGATGATAAGTTGTGGTAACTTTATGGATTACTCCATACTTCTTCAGAACCTTCTCCAACAGCTTATTGCAGAAGTGAGACCCTCCATCACTAATTAGTACCCTAGGTATGCCAAATCTAATGAAGATATTCTTCTGAAGAAATTTCTCCACTACCTTTCCATCATTTGTAACACAAGCAACAGCCTCTACCCACTTGAATACATAGTCAACTGCTACAAGTATATACTCATACTTGTTTGATGGAGGAAATGGTCCCATAAAATCAATACCCTAGACATCAAATAACTCCACCACCAGGATATAATTTTGGGCCATTTCTTACCTCTTGGAAATATTACCCATTCTCTGGCATCTATCACAGCTGGCCACAAAAGCATGTGCATCTTTGAATATTGATGGCCAATAGAAACCACATTCCGGAATTCTGGCTGCTGTTCTTGTTCCAGCAAAATGACCAGCATATTCTGAAGAATGACAGTGCTTGATGATGTCCAATGTTTCTTCATATGGGATGCAATGTCTTAACACTTGATCAGCACATCTCCTAAATAGGTAAGGTTCATCCCATATATACCTCTTAACCTCGTGAAGGAACCTTTTCTTCTGATGACCATTTAAATCTTCAGGTAACACTTTACATGACAAATAGTTTGCATAGTCAGCATACCAGGGATAAAATGTTACCTCACAAAGGAAAAGTTGCATAGTCAGTACTTCCTTCTTCACAACCTCCTTCATAGTTGGATTCAATCTTCTCTGAGGTTGGATCTTGGGTGTATGTTTGTCCTCCAAGATGATCTTGTGTGTACAGAAAGTGGGGTTGATTCCTTTAATATCTGCTATCGTCCATGCAATGGCTTTCTAGTATTTCCTCACCACTTGGAGGAGGCTTTCCTCTTGTTCATCTGTTAAGTCATTGGAAACCACAATAGGTAAACTAGAATCCTTAGAGTTAAGGAATGTATACCTGAGATGACTTGGAAGTGCCTTCAGTTCCAACTGTGGTGGTTTTCCAGTTGAGGGAAGCATTGGCTCGGCAGATGGTTGTATATCACTAATGTTGAGGACAAAATGAGAAGTCATGCATTCTAGCTCACCACTGTAAGCACTCTCCTCTGGAATGTCCATATCCACATCATTGATCAATACATTCTTCAGTGGATCAGAACTTCTCAATGCAAGAATTTTATCCATCAACTCTGTATCAGCTGCCAATTGTATACTCTTGACTTCATCAAAATCGTATGGAAATTTTAATGACTCCAAAAGACTAAATTTTGCTTCCTCTCCATTAACTCTGAGTGTGAGTTCACCATTTGCCACGTCTATCAATGCTCTTCCAGTTCTCAAAAATGGTTGACCAAGAAGCAAAGGTACGTCTTCATCTACCTCCATGTCAAGCACTACAAAATCCACTGTAAACATGAATTTGTTTACTGTGACTATCATATCTTCCACAACTCCCTTTGCATGAGTGAAAGATCTATCAGAAAATTGCAACAAGACATTATTAGGTCTGAAATTCCCTATTCCCAACCTTTCATAGATGGCCAAAGGCATCAAGTTTATGCTAGCTCCCAAATCACAGAGAGCTCTCCCTTTGAATCTTTCGCCTATGGTCAAAGGTATGGTGAACTTGCCAGGATCCTTCTCTTTCCTAGGAATCTGGTACTTGACAAGTTGGCTCACACTCTCATTCACATTAATGCATCCCACATCAGCTAAATTCCTTCTATTAGACAACAGCTCCTTCATGAATTTAGCATAGACAGGCATATGTTTCAATGCTTCAATGAATGGGATGCAGACATGGATTTGCTTCATCATGTCTTAAAACTTCTCAAGCTGCTTATCCAGCTTCTTTCTATTATCTCATTGAGGAAAAGGTAAGGCAATCTTCAGCCTCCTGTTCTTTAGTAAAAGGTTTGCTGATTTCTTCATTTTCCTTATTCTGTGCAGGAGGTTCATAGCTTTTCTTTTCCTTAGAGTTTTCCAGGTGTTTCCAACTTCTTAGTGTAATAGCATGCACTTGTGCTTCCTCCTTTGATTTGTCTTTAACCTTTGGGTTGGGCATAGTGTCACTTGGAAGTGCTCCTTGGGGTTTTTGGTTCAGAACTTGCATAAGCTGCCCCATCTGAGTTTCCAAGTTCTTAATTGAAGTGGTATGATTGGTAAGAGCAGCATCAGTCTTCTCCATGTACTTGATTAGAAGGTCCTCCATACTAGGCTTCTTCTGCCCCATCGGCTGATACTGAGACTGTCCTTGTAACCAGGTTGGGGATTTCTTTGGTAATAACCCTGATTTTGATAGGGTTGGTTCCTCTGTTGATAGTATGGCCTCTGTTGGTTCCCATAATTATTATTCACATAATTTACTTGTTCTGACTCCTCTGGCTCATCTTCATTATCAGCAAGTGCTGCTTCCTGAGCATATTCTGCCAAAGTAGTCTTTTGTTTTTCAACAGAATTAACTGAAGTCTTCTTTGGATGGCCCTTATTAATTGCCATATTGTCCATCTTCTTATTCAACAATGCTATCCGAGCAGATAATGCATTGAAAGACTCCAGCTCATAAACTCTAGACTGCTTCTTGTTTGCAGCCTTTTCCCTTTCATTCCATCCAAAATCATTATTTGCCAGCAATTCGATGAAATCATGAGCGTCATCTGGCTCTTTATCCATTATTGATCCTCCAGCTGAGGAATCAATATGCATTTTGATCTGAGGAGGCATGGCACTGTAAAATGTCATCACGATGCTCCAAGATGCTATGCCATGGTGTGGACATCTCCTAATCAGCTCTTTATACCTCTCCCAGCTTTCATATAATGACTCTCCATCCACATACTGGAAAGAAAAAATCATATTTCTCAGTTTCACCATCTTCATGGGAGGAAAGTAGCGGGTTAAAAACTTCCTAACTAGATCTTCCCAGCTATTGATACATCCTGGTGGCAATGAGTATAACCAGGAGTGAGCTTTGTTACTCAGTGAAAAGGGAAATAAGCGAAGTTTTACTGCATCCTCTGAGACTCCATTATGTCGAAATGTACTGCACAGATGCAAGAATGTGTTCAGGTGCTGATTAGGATCCTCAATAACTCCTCCTCCAAACTTGTTCTGTTGAACCATTTGGATGAGTCCAGATCTCAACTCAAAGTTTTCAGTTGTTATTGTTGGTAAGTTGATGGCCTGCGGCATGCCATTAACAGGTGGGATAGAATATTGCAAAGTGTCATCCTCTCAGGATCCACTCGTCCTTCATTATCATTATTTCTGTTGTAGCGATCTCCAGACATTGTGTTTCTTGACTCAGTTCTCGCTGCTGATCTTGTTCGTGATCTGGATTGTCTAACAATTCTTTCTGGTTCAGGATCAAACTACAAATCTTGAGTACCTTTAGATCTTGTCTGCATAAACGACACACTTGAACAAACAAATTTAAAACTGAAAAAGAATTTAATAAATCATGTTAGCGCAGTTCAAAATAAATCTTAATCTTCAAAGAAACAATCCCAGGCAGCGGCGCCAAGAAATTGATGGGACGAAACTTGACTGATATTTAGAATTCACAGTGATCAATCAAAATTCCTATCAACGTCTAATGTAGTATTTTAGATATCGTCTCCACAGGGATTGTAAGCTAAGAAGCATGATTGAGACTAAGATTTAAACTGAATTGCTAAAAGAATCTATATACAAAATGAATCATAGAATCATAGAATCATAGAGTTGATGTGAAGTAAAAGTAACTCATGACATTCATTCAATGCAAACTCAAGTCAGCACTCTATTCTGCAATTGATCTTAACAATGAATGAACTGATTTGCTAGATCTGATTTCAATTATCTTCTCATGCAAGTTTCATCTTAAATCACATATTTACCTTCTAGATCATCATCAGTGATCTGTTAAAAGATCTCTCGATTCAATTTAACAGATCTCAATTATATAGTTGCATATATCTCTATATTACAACCTATACAATTAATAAGCACAATTTGTAGAAAAATAGATCTGTAGTCTATCTCTAGTACTACGATCCTCTGTTCTCAGATCTGAAACCTAATCGCCATCTCTAGTCTAAATTAAATCTCATATTAACAATATTACGTAACTCTCGTCCTTGTAATTCAATTAGCTCATGAAATCCAATAGATCTGGCTATGATTGAACAAGAAACATTGCAGTTGAAATGATAATCAACATCAAGATTCAACAAATCAACAGAGCTTTTAGCTAGCACATCTACTTCAGCATATTCAATCAAGTACAGAAAATCATCATCGAGTTGAGTGAATTTGATACATCTGAATTGTCCTAAAAATTTCTTCTTTTTTTTAAAAAAAAAAAAACTCCATTATCAAGTTGAGTATTTTAAAAAAACAAATGGATTTTTACTTTGAATTTATAAATAAGAAAAAGTTGATTTATTATATTATAAGATAATATGGACTCATTTGAAAAATTACTAGTCATGTGACTAGTTCAATTTACGAGACCTATAAAAACTCTATTTTTCTCTCATTTTCTCTTTTACAAAACCTAGCAACCATTTAGGTTTTCAAGTTCTTGTTTTTCGCAGTCAAGGTAAGAGACTCTCACCTCTTGTTTCAATGATTTTCATTTTTTTTATTTTATCAAATATTGAATTTATTTCTCGTAATTGATAGAGTTTAGGATTTCAATCCCTAGACAACTTTCGATTGATTTTTCCACACACACCCCGACTCAAAGGTAACCCTCCAAACTACTTTTCCTTTTGATGTAAATGTTCATTCCCATTAATGGGATGTTAGTATATGTTTGATTTAAAAGAAAAAGGAAAATAAAACCTCTCTGATTTGAAATTCGTTTAAGATGTCTCAAAGTCACTAGTAACCCTAACCCTGTTAATTTTGGTTCCTAATACTTTGTTTTGGTTCTCGATCGTGTTGTAATTATTTTTTGTGTTGTTTTTTTTTTTGGTGACCGTTAGGTGACGGTGCTGGTGCTACTGGAACCGTGGAATGGGACTTATAGGCTTAGTTGTGGAAATTGCTTTGTTGGTTAGTATTTCAGCTTTATTGTCTTTAATTAGTGATTTTTTTGCTTGGGAATTGTTTGAATCAATGCATAGTATGATAATTGTGATAGTCACATGTTTAGGCGAATATGTTTATACATTTAATATGTCTTAAAAAACTAAATAGGTCATGTGACTTTGCTTTAGATAAATAAATTTGTTTAGAAATCCACACCTAAGTGCATGTCTTAAAATAAGAGACTTAGGTATGATGCAATTTTGTTTTGTTACTGTTATAATGCTGCTGTTGAATAATCCGTTGGTTAGTATAGGCTTGGTTGTGGCCTTAATTATTTATTCTGTTAAATTCTAAATTTTCTAATTGAACGTTAAGTAAGATAAATAAGCCCTATCCGTAGATAAGTTACACGAGTCCGGCATGCCGTAGGGAAAAATTAGAAGTACTTTTACACGCTAACGCGTGCGGGCCTAGTTCTGCCCTTAATTATATTCAGAGGCTTCGGCCATCTCTGGATGTGACGGCATCACCTCTGTTCTGTTCTGGGTCTTTGGAACAATTCTGGATCTTCGGATCACCTCTATTCTGTCCCGATTTGCTAACTGATCTAGGATGGGCTGTTTAATCGAAACCATAATTTACATATTCTGAACTCTGATATTTTGTATGTAATATTTTGGATAAATGGACTTTATTTACATTAACTATTTGAAATTCTAGTTAATTGCTTAAGCTGGTAAAGTTACAGTTTTTGTTAGCTGAAATCAAATTTTATTTATTATCTGAGAATCTGTTTTGATATCTGCCCTTAAAATAAATGGTTAGTTTGTAGGATTTCCAATGAACCATTTAATTAGAAATCTTGGTGTGAGTGTAAATATATTTGGAAATTATTTTTCTTGAATAATTGGCTTGGTTGCTTTGAGTTATGCTTGCATAGGATCTAAGTCGAAGCTGTGGTCTTATCTAGAGGTCAAATTTAACAACCTTATGAAATGATCCTAGCCACATAGATGTCAAACTTGATTAGTAGAAACAGGTAATCCAAATTGGACTTCATAATCGGTTAATGTGTTGAATTTAATTTGGTAAGTGAATTAAGTATAAGTGCATTGTATATGGTAGTGTATTGTGTGACTAGGTCATTAAAAACTTGAATTAGTGTGTCATGTGACTAAGTCATTAAAAACTTGAATTAGTGTGTCATGTGACTAGGTCTTTAAAAACTTGAAAAAAGTGTGTCATGTGACTAGGTCATTAAAAACTTGAAAAACTTGAATAAGTGTGTCATATGACTAGGTCATTAATAGCATAAACTAGTGTACCATGTGAGTATGTCTCGATATTGGTGTAAATAATTCAATTCAAGTATAAGCCTTAGATTCTATTTGTTATAACTTAATTTAATAAACCCGTATAACTTGATTTAATAAACTCGTATATTAGTTAGTAGTCACAACCTGAGTTAGTGGATCTCCGTAAGTCTGGAACTCCGAAAATTGAAATCCGAACCCTGTCATGAATTAATTAACTAAGTACACCCGTAGGATAATATTGCTACCTGAACCTGAATCCGTTACCTTCTCCGAGTCTAGTTTCGCATTAGATAACTATTTGTTTGTACCCGTTCGCGGGTAACCTTTTCTGTCTTAGAATGTTGTGGTCTATTATTTTTCTGATTTGCTAACCAGTCCCAGTGACTGACGTAGTTTTGCTTTGTTGTTTTCTTTTACTGTCCTCCCGTTTGGGACGACATACAAAATTTTGTGTTCAGGCTAATCAGGTGGTCAGTAGGAAAATCGTGTGTTGCATAATTCATAGGCATCTGGACTTGCATTTTATTTTTTATTTCCTTTGGTTCATTTGATCATTATGTCTCTCGAATTTTGTAATTGATTTTTATTTGGGTTGTGACTTTGAAATTTAAACAATTTGGTCATGAGTTTGATTTTGAGTTTGATTTTTGGATATTCGAGATGTATTATTATTATTATTATTATTATTATTATTATTATTATTATTAGTATATTATTATTATTATTATTAGTATTATTATTATTTTGGTAATTGCACTTGATAAGTGACTTAGGTTATCATAGTCATATTACACCTATATTTTATTATTTTGGAACATGTGAATTTTATATGATTTTCCGCACCATGTATTTATTATATATATATATATATATATTGGATATTTGAGACATGTGAGCTTGTTTTGGTTTTCCGCACCCATGCATTTATTTTATTATTTTAATATTATATTTTAATTGAATATTTGAGACATGTGAACTAGTTGTTATTTTACACACCTACGAACTTATTTATTTACAAGTTAATTTGGTATTCAATTATTATTCGTGTCAACCCGAATGTATGGTGCATTATTTTATTTTCACTTAATCCGCATTTCGAATTTGTCATCCGCCTCTGTAATGTAGCATCCGGGTCCCTGGGGTCCACTCCAGTTGGGCCGGGGGTTTGGGTGTTACATTTCTTCTTTATCGCCTCAGTCATCGCCTCAAGATAGGCGAAATTCAATCTTCATCACCTTAATTTCTACCGAGATGGCAATATATAAAGGCGAGGACTTTCTGATTCGCCTTTCATCCTTTACTCTTCGAGTCGAAATCTTCTTTATATCGCCTGCTGCATCGCCCTTCACTCCAAATCATGGCGAAGTCTTCAGGCAAATTCTTTTCTTAGCAACATCATTTCGCCAGTTTGTTGACTTTAGATAAAATTCTGATTTGGTCCTTCTTTCTTCTAAATTTGCATGTTTTAGCCTCTTTTCCACAAATTTTCATCCAAGTCCCTGTCTCAACATAAATAGCCTAGAATTCTTTCTTCTGAATTTGCATGTTTTAGCCTCTTTTCCACAAATTTTCATCCAAGTCCCTGTCTCAACATAAATAGCCTAGAATTAGTAGAAATGTATTCAATATCTCATCATTTAAACTCAATTTCATTACATTCAAGCTCATAAAGTATGCTAAAACATAGATAAATTCTAGACTTATCATGTGGTCTATTATTTCTTTGATTTGCTAACAGTCTTGGCGACTGACGTAGTTTTGCTTTTGTTGTTTTCTTTTACAGTCCTCCCGTTTGGGTCGACATATAAAAATTTGTGTTTAGGGTAATCAGGTGGTCAGTAGGGCAATCATGTGTTGCATAAATAATGGGCATCTGGACTTGCATTTTTATTTTTATTTTTATTTTTGTTCATTTTGATCATTATGTCTCTCTAATTTTGCAATTGATTTTTATTCAGGTTGTGACTTTGTAGTTTAAACTGTTTGGTCATGAGTTTGATTTGAGTTTAATTTTTTTATATTCGAGATGTATCACTTTTTTTTTTTGGTATTTGCAATTGATACGTGATTTAGTTTATCATATTTTTATATTATACTTATATTTATATTAGGTTATTTTGGCAAAGAGTAGAGAAATCATTACCTAGATTGTGAAGAAACGAGGCAAGCACAAAATCCCAAGTGAAAGTTTGACAAACGGAGTTTAGAAATTCGTAGAATGACTTTTTGATTTGAGAGGAAAAATAAGAACACGTGAATTCAAGATTCTAGGTTTTTGGTGACAAATGAATCCAAAAGCTTTCTTTTCATATTTATATGGGTGACAAATATCACCACCAACCCATATGTTTACAAATTAAATTAAAAACAACCCCTTTTATAAAATAACTACAAAATTAACTCAAATATCAAATTGTTTTCAAAATCAACCCAAAGTCAACTTAGTCAAATCATTTGGTCAAACCGGAAAAGTCAACATTTTTCTATAATGCCCATTTTACCCTTGAACGATAAATAGACCAAAAATTAAATATAATTTCAAAATAAGTAGACAAATAACCCCAAATTACGGGCGTGACACCCATGATGGGTGATATGTTTATTGTAAGATTTGTAGATTGCTATTTTAATGAAGAATTATTCCCACGACTTGGAAAGGATGAACCTTCTAATATTGGTAAAATTGAACTCAATTGGAGAAGTAATAGGTTGTCTTATCTGGATCCACGTACTGGCCAAAGTGAAAATGAAGTAAGTAGGATAATTCATTTACAAAACGGTTGCAAACCGACTACCAGATAGTTTTGTTAGTACAACTAAAGTTACAAAATCTCATATACCAGCGTGTAATGCACCAGCTCGACTGGATGTGCCTACTAAAAAATCGAAACAGATGGTAACTGGTGAGACATATGAAATTCAGAGAAAACGTGGTAGTCCTGTTAGGTCCAAAGGTATTATACAACGAAAGCGAAAAGTTAGAATTGAGAACACTATCGATATAATACCTCTAAAGATACCAGTCAAAATTTACAAATTTTGGAAGTTGAAAATCCAAATAAAGAAAAGACCTCTGAGGAGGTAAATGTATACAAAATTGAAGAAATATCTATTAATTATACAAAAGAAATTTGGAACCGTGAAAACTTTGTTGTTGACAATATGTTTTCATATGCAGTAGCTATTGATGTGATGAATGATGATTATGAACCTCAATACATAAATGATTGTAGGGAACGAAATGACTAGCCAAAATGGAAAGAAGCAATCCAGGCTGAATTAAGTTCATTGAATAAACGGAACTTTTTGGACTTATTATTGAAACACTAGAAGGTGTTAATCCAATTGGGTATAAATGGGTGTTCGTTAGAAAGCGAAATGATAGAAACGAAATTGTGAGATATAAAGCCCGGTTGGTTGCTTAGGGTTTCTCACAAAGGCATGGGATTGATTTTGACGAAACGTATTCACTTGTGATGGATACAATTACTTTCCGACTTTTGATTGGATTGGCTAAGGAAAGAAATATGGAAATGAGATTAATGGATGTGGTAACTGCATATCTGTATAATTCCCTTGATACAAAAATCTTCATGAAAGTTCCAGAAGGATTAAAAATTCCTGAAATTAATAAACCTCAGGGTTTATACTCAGAGAAATTACAAAGGTCGCTATATGGATTAAAATAGTCTGGACGAATGTGGTACAACCGTCGGAGTGAATATTTAATTAAGAAAGGGTACATTAATGATATTATTTGTCCATGTGTGTTCATTAGAAAATCGGGATCTGGATTTGTAATTGTAGCTGTTTATGTTGATGATATGAACTTGATTGGAACCCAAAATGAAATTCAAGAGACTGCTAAATATTTAAAAAGAGAATTTGAAATGAAAGACCAGAGGAAAACAAAATATTATCAAGGATTGGAAATCGAACATAAAACTAATGGAATTTTGATCAATCAGAAGACTTATACAGAAAAGATTTTTAAAAGGTTTAATTTGGAAAAATGTCAAATTAAGCACCCCGATGGTCGTTCGTTCTTTTGATATAAAAAAGGATTCATTCAGACCTAAAGATGATGATGAAAATATTTTGGATTCTAGAACACCATACTTGAGTGCAATTGGTGCCCTCTTAAATCTAGCCCAATGTACGAGACCAGACATTACTTTTGCTGTAAATTTATTTGCTAGATACAGTTCTGCCCCGACTCATCGACACTAGAATGGTATTAAACATATTCTCAGATATCTTTGGGGGACTGTTGATTTGAGACTGTTTTATTCAAATTTGGATAATCCTTCTAGGTTAGTTGGATATGCTGATGATGCTGACTATCTTTCGGATCCACATAAAGCTCGTTGTCAATATGGATATATTTTTACATATAATGGCACAACTATCTCTTGGAGATTCATAAAGCAAACTTTGGTTGATACTTATTTAAATCATGCCAAAATTTTGGCATTGCATGAAGCCAGTTGGGAATTTGTCTGGTTGAGATCGGCTATACATTGTCTCTAGAGTTCATGTGGTATCCCACAAACATCAAATGAGCCAACAATTCTTTACGAAGATAATGCTGCTTGTATTGCCTAAGTGAGAGGTGGGTATATCAAAGGGGATAGAACGAAGCATGTATCTCCCAAATTCTTCTATACCCACGAGCTCCAAGAATCTAGACAAATCGATATAAAGTAGATTCGATCTTCAAACAATCTGGCTGATTTACTGACAAAGACATTACCAACGTCCACATTTGAAAAGTTGCTTCATGGAATCGGAATGCGAAGACTCTCCAATTTAGGTGATTAATTTGTGGGTATTTTCATTGGGGGGAGTTTTATGTCTGAATTCAACTGTAATCTTTTTCCTTTATCCAGTTTTTTGTCCCACTAGATTTTTTTGGTAAAGTTTTTAATAAGGCAGTTAATGAATAGATGAAATCCAAACAGGGAATGTCATGTAACAATTAATTGGATTTCATCAACATGTGTTACGTGTCAATTTGCATTGATGTGAGTGTGTCAAGTTGTATGATGAGATGGTTAACAGGAAAGTGACAAGTGTCCTATCCTTTACTTATTATTATTATTATTATTATTATTATTATTATTATTATAATATATGAAGAAGATAAATTCACATGATATTTCTCACCTCCCTCTTTCTCCTGTAATTATGTAATTCTTGTTTTGATATATGGAAATGAGATTAATGGATGTAACTAATTTTTAGTTTTTAAAAATTCAACTCCCAGCAGCAAATAAAAATTATAGTCCAATGCAAAAATCTCATAATGGAATTATGCCATATTTGTAGGTTAATTTTAATGTATTTATTATTATTTATTTATTTTTAAATGAACACATAAAAATGTAAGTAAGAATAAATGAAAAAAAAAAAAAAATCATATTCATCGTCATATTTCATCCATCGAACACTCATCACTGTCATGTGCATATTTAGCTTTCCTCAGTTGTGACCATCATCATATTAGATCAGATCAGTGTGTCCTCTTAAACCCTAAACCATGACCTCCTTCTTCTTAACAACTTCATCTTCCTCATTCTCACTCCCCCATCACAATCGAATTCAATGTACCGCCAAACCAAACCACTTCACCCAATCTCTCAATTCCTTCACCAAAGCCCTAATTTTCGTCGGCACTACTGTTTCACTAGCAGCAACCAAATTCCCAGCCAAAGCTCTCCAACCTCCTCCTCCACCGCCTGCATTATCGACCCCACTTCCTGAAGAAGAAGAACAAACAGATAAATCCGCCATTGAATCACTCAAATCAATATTAAAAACCAAGATTGAAAACGGTGAAGACGAGGAGTCGTTGAAGATACTCCAACGGTTGGTGGTCGCACAACCCGAAATCACCGATTGGAAGTTTTTGATGGCGAGGTTGTTCGCCGAAATGGGTAGAATCAGCGATGCACGCCAACTGTTCGACGAAATTCTCGCTGTTAATCCGTTGTGTTTCGAGGCGTTGTTTGAGAACGCATTGTTGATGGACCGATGTGGGGAAGGAGAAGCGGTCGTTAGGAGGTTGGAGGAGGCGTTGGAGGTTGCTGAAGAGGGGAATAAAACTAAGGAGGCGAGAGATGTGAGGTTGATTATTGCACAGGTGCAGTTTTTGCAGAAGAATGTTGATGAGGCGTTGATGAGTTATCAGCAATTGGAAAATGAAGACCCTTCGGATTTCAGACCTTATTTTTGTAAGGGGATGATATATACTTTGACTGATAGAGATGATGAGGCTAGAGAACAGTTTGCTAAGTATAAGCAGCTTTCACCGAAGAAATTCGACGTTGATGGGTATCTAAGGACTCCCTTATCGCGAATGAAGCTTTTTGGGACAGGTGATGATGCTAATTGATTTTCTCTTTCATATATGTTGTAGAGCATTAGAGATACATTATAAGTTTTATGAGAGGTTCTTGCTGTGGCTCTTCAAAACAAAAATATTGTCTTCAGGCTAAGGTTAGATTAGTGATTGATAAACATGGTACCATCACAAATTAGTTAAATGTTTGTTGGGTTTCTGGTTAATCGGAAGTAAGAAATGAATAAATGAATATGCATAGCATTGGTATTGCTGTGCTTATTTGATATCTTTTTGAGTATTACATTTACACTTAATGAAATATGAAGCTTTTCTTATCTTCCATTTCAATAGAATATTAGGACTTTCTATCTACTTGGCTTGGGATGATAGATTATTCTGTTGAGAAGAATAGGAATATTATGTTTAATCTACACCCTTCAATTCTTCATTTGACATTGAAGTTGTATACTGTTGTTGAATTCTTCTGGATTCAATTTATCAGTATCACCATGCCTTATGAATATGCCATATTCATTATCTTTAGAGATGGATTAGTTGGACTTTTTAATTACTGAAAAGCTAAAATTAACTTTTGGTATAAAATAAGATCTTTAATAAAGTAATTAAATGCTAACTCATTTTAAAATTTATTTTATAAATAAAATAATTGATAAATAATTTAAATCAATTCTAAAAAACTAATTAAAAATATTTTTTATTAATGATATATTTAATTCATATATTAAAAATGTAGATTTATATTTTTAAAAATAAATCTTAATATAATTAATGCATAATTTTGATTTGATTTATTTCAGTTAAAATTTTACTTGTTTTTTTCATAGCACTATATAATCACTCCAGGTGGAGCATAAGTACCATCAAAACGAAATTTTATCAGCCAACATCAATTTATATTCTATTCAACATTAAAAATTAGAGTATAAGTGATATCAGTGAGGTTGCAATTTAGCAGGATATGTGCATATTGATAATTGTTGAGCTAGTGGTAAATTCAAACTGGGCAACAACATACCAAAATATCACGTGCAAAAATGATCTTCTGGTATGTTGTTGATCCAATTAGAATTCACTTCTATAAGAAATCTAATAATCTCTGTAACGTAACACTATGGTAAGTTCAATTTTGTATACTGTATTTTGCCACCATGTAATAGGTTATAGATCTGTATTGATATTTGAACAACTCCTTTCAAAATGTTGCAAATTTCAACTTTGGGGTTATGTAGGACACCCATCTATGAGCATGGTTGAGAAATACATGGACCGATTTATTGGGATGTATTTTTGGTATTTCAAAATAATCTGATAGGTTAAAAGATGAAATAGAAATAGAGTGTATAGTGTTTGTTTTTTTTTTTTCATAAATAACATCTAGTCCAGCATTTGACTGCTTGTCCCGTTCAACCTCTTTAACCATTTTAACTTGCCCTTTTTCTATTATTCCGTCCTTTTTCATCAAGAGTTCTGATCGAGTGTGTCCCACGTGCATGACATGGCATGCCATGTGTATTAAATGTTATAATAAATTTTTATTTGATCATTTATACATTGCTTTTTCGTCATTTAATCTCCCGTATTTGAATTTTTTATTCATTTAACCCCTTATATTTGGTTTTTTTTTTTAAAATTATTTTTCACCATCTTGTTTGTTATGAAAAAATGTATGACATGGATTAAAAAAAAATGTGCCAAGGATATATACATATATTTTTTTCATATTATCGAATAAATAAATTAAATTCATCCATTATTATGAAAACACAAGCTCTCTTTGATAATTAAAAACAAATTATTGACCATTAACTCTACTCCTTACACTTTGTCGTCTCTATTTTTTGAATAAGTATAATATTTGCTTCCAATTATATTAAATTAATTTATACACGATTAAGTTCACGTCATCTGTTAGGATGCCTTGAATCATAAGAAATCCTAAATTACTTGATTCACTAGAAATCCTTTTTTGGAAGGAATTTCTATTTTGATTTTTGGATCTATTTCCTATTTGCTAGCTTTCCTAATTTGAGGAGATTTGTTTTTCCCAATTGTTATGGTTTACTTTTCCTTATTGGAAAGAAACTATTAAGAAAGTGGGTTTTGTGATCACTATAAATAGAGGCGTCTCACAAAGAAGAAAGCATCCAGTTCTAAAGAGAATTTCACATTGTGAGTGTGGGAAACACATTCGAGAGTTAGGGGTTTTAGTTTGGGTGCCTTGGGTTGTGAGATTTGAGTGTAGCCTTTTGTGGCTATTTTGTGTGATATCTTGTAATCCCTTTGATCATTATAGTGGATTGTTATTCTCTTCCTTCGTAGAGTAGGCACATTGCCGAACCACGTTAAATCTCTTGTGTCTCTTTCTACTTTCCATACTTTGTTGTTCTGTTTCTACTCTGGTTGGTGCTATTCTGTCTCCTCTATTCCTAACAAACTGGTATCAGAGCATAAGTTGGGTTTAGTCATGGCATCAACATCATCAACAAAGTTTGATATCGAGAAGTTTGATCGAAACATGAGTTTCGCTATGTGGAAAGTCAAAATGAAAGCAATTCTGACACATCATGGATTGCAGAAGGCGCTTTTAAAGAAAGAAGAATTTCCCAAATCGTGGGATGAAGAGAAGATGGTGGAGATAGATGAGAGAGCATTATCCATGATCCAATTGTGTTTGTCTAATGAGGTTCTGAGAGAGGTTATCGATCAGAATACTGCAAAAGGATTATGGGATAAATTGGAGGCTCTATATATCACAAAGAATCTCACTACAAAATTGATCGCCAAGCATCGTTTATACACCCTGTCGATGGCAGAAGGTACGTCCATCAAGTCTCATATTGATGAATTCTCTTCTATTGTAATGGATCTATCTAACATGGACATCAAGTATGAAGATGAAGATCAAGCCCTCATGTTACTTCATTCTCTACCTCCTTCTTTCAAGAACTTTAGAGAGACGTTGATCTATAGTAATACTTCTCTAAAGTTGGAAGACGTCAAATTGGCACTTTTATTCGAAGGAGTTATTTGATAACCAGATGTCCAAAAACCGAGCAGATCATCCTGCTGAAGGTTTAATGGTTAGAGGAAGACCCGAATCTAGAGAATCTGGTAAAAATCGCTCTAGATCAAAATCAAAGTCCAAGTATGTGGTTTGCCATTATTGTAAGAAGAAAGGACACATCAAAAAGGATTGTTGGACTCTTCAGAAAAAGAATAAAGAAAATAGTCAACAATCAGAGAAACCTCCAGAAGCCAGTGTTGTGCAAGATAAGGATGAAGACTGTGATGTCTACATAGTCATTGATGATAATACTAGATCTGATCAAGGGTGGATTCTTGATTCTGCGTGCTCATTCCATATCTGCCGGCAAAGAGAATGGTTCACTTCTTTCGAGGAATCCGAAAGAGGTGTTGTGTTAATGGGCAACGACCAACCTTGTAAAGTTTCTGGTATTGGTTCTGTGAAGATTAGGATGCATTACGGCGTGATTCGAACATTGGTAGACGTTCGGTATGTTCCTGATATTAAGAAAAACCTTATCTCATTATCTGCTTTAGATGATACCGGTTGCAAATTCACTGGTGAAGGTGGAGTTCTGAAGGTTAGTAAAGGTGTGCTGGTAGTTATGAAGGCGAAGAAATTTGGTAGGCTGTATTATCTGATGGGGTCTACTGTTATGGGTTCCGCCTCTATTTCTTCTACAAACGAAACAGATACTACGAAGTTGTGGCATATGAGACTTGGACATATGAGTCAGAAAGGCATGGCAATGCTGAGTAAGAGGGGTCTTTTGGGTGATCGGAATATATCCAATTTGGAGTTTTGTGAGCATTGTGTCTTCGGCAAACACAAACGAGTCAGCTTCAGCACTGGAATACACAAAACTAAAGATACGTTGGATTATATTCACTCTGATCTTTGGGGACCATCACTTGTTGCATCAAAAGGTGGTTCAAGTTACATGATGACATTGACTGATGATTTTTCAAGAAAAGTCTGGGTCTATTTCTTGAAGAATAAGTCTGAAGCTTTTGAGACCTTCAGAGATTGGAAGGCATTAGTTGAAAAGCAGACTGGAAAGAAAGTTAAGCGCTTGAGAACTGATAATGGGTTGGAGTTCTGTAGTGGGAAATTTAATTCATTCTGCAAAAAAGAGGGCATAGTGAGACATCTCACATTTAGTGGGACACCCCAACAGAATGGCGTAGCCGAACGCATGAATAGAACCCTTTTGGAAAAGGTTCGTTGTTTGCTGAGTAATTCAGGATTGATGCAAGATTTTTGGGCAGAGGCTGCAGCGACAGCTTCTTACTTGGTGAATCGTTCTCCATCCGCGTCAATTGAGTGTAAGACTCCTGAAGAGGTATGGTTTGGTAAACCTGCTAATTATTCTGAATTGCGGATATTTGGATGTCCTGTCTATGTTCATTCGAACAATGGAAAGTTAGAACCTAGGTCAAAGAAGGGCATATTTTTGGGTTATCCGAATGGTGTGAAGGGATACAGAGTTTGGCTTACTGATCCAAAGACACCAAAATCCATAATTAGCAGAAATTGCATCTTTGATGAGAATACCATGCTTCATCCAAATAAGGAAAGTGTTAGTTCTGACACTAAGGTGGAGAGTTCTGAGAAGGAGAACAAAAAGATGCAAGGTATTAGGGTGGAGTCTCCATCCGAAAATCATGAAAAGCCAAATGAGATAGAGACTGAAATCATTGCCAGAGGAAGGCCCTTAAGAGAGAGACGAATGCCTTCGAGATTTGATGATTATGTTACCATAGCTTGTGTCGCTGCACAAGAAATCGAAGGATCTGATGACCCAGTCACATATAGTGAAGCCGTCTCGAGTGATGATTCTGGTAAGTGGTTGGTGGCTATGCAAGAAGAGGTGGAGTCTCTTCATAAAAATAAAACTTGGGAACTAGTAAAGCCTCCTATTGAAAAGAAGATCGTTGGATGTAGATGGGTCTACAAGAAAAAGGAAGGCATACCTGGGGTCGAGAAAGCAAGATACAAGGCACGTTTGGTTGCAAAGGGTTATAGTCGGGTGCAAGAGCAACTAGATGTGAAGACTGCGTTTTTACATGGTGAACTTGAAGAGACCATATACATGTCTCAACCAGAAGGTTTTGAAGTTGAAGGAAAAGAAGACCATGTTTGTCTACTCAAGAAGTCATTATATTGCTTAAAGCAGTCACCTCGACAATGGTACAAGAAGTTCCACTCATTTATGATGGTGCATAGTTTCACAAGGAGTCATTCTGATAGCTGTGTGTACTTCAAAAAGTTATCTGATGATTCATATATCTATCTACTCTTATATGTCGATGACATGTTAATTGCTGCCAAGAATAAGTCTGAGATCAACAATTTGAAGAATCAGTTGAATGGTGAGTTTGAGATGAAAGATCTAGGAGGAGCAAAGAAAATTTTGGGAATGGAGATTAAGAGAGATAGAGCTGCCGGTAAAGTTTACTTAACTCAAAGAAGCTTCATAGAGAAAGTTGCTGAGCGTTTTGGGATGAAAGACGCAAAACCGGTAAGTACTCCATTAGCTTCTCATTTTAAGCTTTCTGCTGATTTGTCACCAAAACTGATGAGGACATAGAATATATGTCAAAGTTCCCTACTCTAATGCTGTTGGTAGTATCATGTATGCAATGGTGTGTACTCGTCCCGATATCGCACATGCTATTAGTTTAGTTAGCCGTTACTTGGCTAATCCTGGAAAACAACATTGGCAAGCTGTGAAGTGGATATTGAGATATTTGAAGGGTACTACTCATGTTTGCTTGGAGTTTGGTAAAGACAAAGGGAATGTTGTTGGTTACGTTGATTCGGACTATGCCGGTGATCTTGACAAAAGAAGATCGATTACTGGATATGTCTTTACTCTTGGAGGTTGTGCAATTAGTTGGAAGGCTACTTTACAAGCGACTGTTGCTTTGTCAACAACAGAGGCCGAGTATATGGCCATGGTTGAGGCTGTAAAGGAAGCAATTTGGTTGAGAGGATTGGTTGGTGAACTCAGCGAAGATTTGAAGGTGACGGCAGTCCATTGTGACAGTCAGAGTGCGATTCATCTAGCAAAGGATCAAATGTTCCATGAACGCACTAAGCACATAGACGTCAAGTACCACTTTGTTCGAGATGTGATTTCTGAAGGTAATATTACGGTTCAGAAAATTGGTACTGAAAATAATCCTGCTGATATGATGACCAAGTCCTTATCTACAATCAAGTTTAAGCATTGTTTGAGCTTGATTGGAATTTGTGATCGTTAAGATTCCCTTACGGGATACAAGGAAGAGGAAGACAATTCGAAGTCTGTTTATGGGTCAAGGTGAAGATATAATTGATAGTGATCAAAGAAAGAAGATTCAGAAAAGTTGAGGTGATTCAAGTCAAGGTGGAGATTTGTTAGGATGCCTTGAATCATAAAGAATCCTAAATTACTTGATTCACTAGGAATCCTTTTTTGGAAGGAATTTCTATTTTGGTTTTTGGATCTATTTCCTATTTGCTAGTTTTCCTAATTTGAGGAGATTTGTTTTTCCCAATTGTTATGGTTTACTTTTCCTTATTGGAAAGAAACTATTAAGAAAGTGGGTTTTGTGATCACTATAAATAGAGGCGTCTCACAAAGAAGAAAGCATCCAGTTCTAAAGAGAATTTCACATTATGAGTGTGGGAAACACATTCGAGAGTTAGGGGTTTTAGTTTGGGTGCCTTGGGTTGTGAGATTTGAGTGTAGCCTTTTGTGGCTATTTTGTGTGATATCTTGTAATCCCTTTGATCATTATAGTGGATTGTTATTCTCTTCCTTCGTGGAGTAGGCACATTGCCGAACCACGTTAAATCTCTTGTGTCTCTTTCTACTTTCCATACTTTGTTGTTCTGTTTCTACTCTGGTTGGTGATATTCTGTCTCCTCTATTCCTAACATCATCCATAAGCAAATTAATATATCGGACATGTTATACATACATTTGGAATCTAACAAAAGAGATTGAAAATAAATTAAAAAAATAGGTCGAATGCTTAAGTTTAAAAAAAAAAATACTTACAGGGTTAAATGATAAAAATTTCAAGTAGAAAGGGTCAAATGAAATTTCATTTTAACACGCATGACATGTCTCGTCATGCGCATGCGGCACACTTCACTTTTGGTCAGAAGGGACGGAATGATAGAAAAAAGTCATGTCGAAAGGGTTAAATGATAGGAAGCAAAGTATAGGGACTAAACAAGATATGTGGAAAGGGTTAAATGATAGGAAGTAAAGTATAGGGACTAAACAAGACAAGTAGCCATGTATAGGGGCCAATTTTCATTTACCATTTTTTCTTTTGAAAAAAAAAATCTTTAATAGATAGAAAAAAAGAGAAAATTTAATATGTATTATATATTTTTAATTAATATTTCAAAAAAAGGGTAAATGATAATGAATTGGATTTGTATTTTTGTGAAAGTCTTCTGATTTTATAAGTGGCGGATTCAGAATTTTAAAAATAGGACATATAATCCTATAATTTATTTTTATTATACTTAATTTTAAAAATATATATATATATATATATATATAATAGGTTACTATGAATGAAAATATTTTAAAAAAATTTTAAATAATTTTATAACAAAAAGAAGAGCTCGTCTTGAAACTCTAGTAATTTTTTCCCTTACTAATTCTGTGACTAAAATTTGAGAATAATTATGACCCTATCATACCTAGTTAGATTTGAAAAATCTATATATATTATAAAGCAGAACTCTTAGTGGGACCCACAAAGATGACGTGGTGCGCTGAGAGTTCGACTTTGAGTGGAAAAATGGCTATTTTAAGCTATTTTCGAATCTCACGATATTTCAATGAGATATTGACGAGAAATTCGAGAATATAATATTTTGATGAGATTTTGTTTTGTCTTTCTTTCTTTCCTCTCCTTCTCATTTAATGATTTGTAATAACTCACGTAAATATAAATACCATATTCTTAAAGGGATAAATGACATCTGGCCCCCTGTACTTGGCTGCTTGTCCCGTTTAGCCCTCTGTACTTTGTCTCCTACCATTTAACCCCTTCAACTTGGCTTTTTTCCACCATTTTGCCACTTTTGATTAGGAGTGTGCCACATGCGCGTGACGTGGCATGCCATGTGTATTAAATGTTATAATAAAATTTCATTTTACCTCTAATATTTGGCTTTTTTGTCACTTAACTCCTTGTACTTAATTTTTTTGTTCCCTTAACCTTTTGTACTCTATTTTTTTTTCTTTTTTCACTTGAGCTTATTTATTTATTTATTTTTTAATATTTTAAATATTTTTCACCATCTTATTTTCTAAAATTTCAATTATAACCTTACTTTTACAATTGCACAATTAAATAAAAAAATAACATATATTATTAATTTTTATATTACTTTTTTACTGCATAAATTATTTTAGATTTAACTTATATGATAAGTTTATTATATTTTAAAACTTTATAATGTTAATAAATAAGATTAAATTTTAATAATTATATAGTTATTTTAATATTCTTATTATTTTATATTTTAAATTTTCTACTACATATCAATAATTATTTTGTTATTTAATGAAGTATGCACTATTTTATAATTTTCCGTCTAAATGAAAATTTTATGCTTATATTATATTTATATGGTTGTAATTAATTTCATGGATTAATCTTAAATATGAGTGGTATGAGTTTGATTGATGGGTGTGGTACAATAAATGACATGTGTAACGTCCTGAAAATGGGCCTAGAATTTTTAAAAGAATTTTATTGAAAAAAATAATAATAATTAAGTGATGTTGAGTGAGTTTAATATATTGGAATTTTTTTATTTAAAACCAGTGCTTTCGAAAATTTTCACTTGGAAAATTTAAAGTATGTACCGGGCAGATATCATTAATTGGGGAAGAAAACAAATGATTAGTAACTAGTATTTGAATGTTCCGTATTTTAAAATATTCGTGTTTAAAATTTGATATTTTGTTGTTTAATATTTTTATTCAAAAAGGGTCCAAAAATAATTTGTCTCCTAACTGAGTTTTAAAATTTGCTATAACTCGAACATCTTTCATATTGATTTTAAAAAAAAGTGATCTTGGATTCAATTTGGAATGAACCTAATATCGGACTTGGGCCTGGAAAGAGCCCAAATCCAATAAATTGGGTCCAACTAGTCAATTGGTCCAAGCCCATCAGAACAACATACACTTTCCCCTTACTTGACACTATCTCACGATTGTTTTCTATTACCAAAAGAGAGCATCTTGCTCTTCTTCATCAAAATTTCATGCATGTCTCAAGATTTTTTTAACTTTTGATGGCAAACCAAGGAAACCCTCTCAATTTCACCATCTCCTCCAAACTAACCGAAGTGGGGATTTTGGGGAGTCTTCAATCTCCTTATTTTAAAGTCAGTAAGGTAATTGATTTCATCTATCGTGATTTTGAACTCAATTTGAGGATTTTAATAAGCTCTTATTCAATTGTTTCTTTTAGGGTTTGGTTTGTTAGATAGTCATCCATTTTGGTCAAAAGGGATTCCACATTTTGACTAATATGATTTGAGGTAAAGTTGAACTCTAACTCTATGGGTAATTGATGGATTTTGACTATGTTCATTGGATTTCTAAACTGTAGCACTTTTTGTGAGCCTACAATTCCTTTTTCGAGTGAATTCGATTTATTTTCCTAAATCAAATGAACTGCCTTGTTTTCGAAATTAGTTCAAAGGGTGTGTGAGTATATTGGAAACGATTTTGAGAAAAGCTAAGCTGAATTGGTTTTTGGTTTAAACAAATACTAGTCTTTTAAAAAGATACTTTATGATTTTAAAATCATAATTGTGTGTGTGAGTAATGATTTCACGGAGCAATAAGTAATTGGTTTGACAAATTGAATTGAGTTTTGCTTTGGGGTCTCAGGTGACCACCAAGCGGAGGACAAGAACTAGAAGGAGAGTCTGTTTTGTTAATTTTGGGTTTAGCGCTAAAGGTTGGTAAAATCTGTTTTCACCCTACATATTGTTTGTTTATGATTGTTCTTCTTGGTTTTGCTGCATATTAAATTGACTGATATTGTGTTTTGTAGTAGCTGCTTTGATGTAAGTTAAATTAATTTATTTTAAAGACTAGTGTCTAATGAGATTTTAGTTTAGTTAGCCATTAGAGTGGAAATGTTAGCGTTATATTGAATCTCTGCTTGAATGTGATTTGATGTTGAATCCCTGCTTTGTTATGTTTTGGTGCTGATATTAGTTATAGTGTATAAAATAAATTGACTAAGTGTAAAGTGAAACACCTTAATGCCCGTTTTTAGTTTATAGTATATCCGGTGATGAAAAGGCGCCTTAGGGGTTAATGAAATACTTCGACACCATTGCGGTGAAATGGCGAGAGAAAATGCCATTAGTGTAGACTTCGGTCTAATAGTGTAGACTTCGGTCTAATTGTGGGGCTTCGGCTCAATAGTGAGACTTCGGTCTATAGTGCCATTCATAGAATGGAAGTGCGGATTTAAATCCGATAGTGGGACTTCGGTCCAATAGTGTTCCCGTTTCACCAAGTGTTTATAGACTAATCGGGCATTGAAAATTGTAATTTTGATGATCAATTTCTTAGTTAGTAGTGTTGTGCATCTTATGGTTTTGGGCAATTTATGCCTTGTTTGGTTATATTGATATTTTTTTTTTTTTGCCGATTATGGTTTTGCTTATGTGTTTGAGTGATGGTTTTGCAATGTATATATTAGTGTTTTTCTTGTGCTTGATTTTGGAGTTAATTTGTGAGTTGTCCATACTATCACACATAGTGACATTTAGGTACTTTAGAGTTTTGTTATAGAGCTCACATATAGTGACAATTGTTTAGTTGATTTCTAAATCGATAATGTCATATTAGAGTTATTGCGCTGCAAGTTTTAATTAATAATTGGGCTTACATCACATTTAGGTGTCAATTAGTGTGTTCCTATATAGTCAGAAAAAGATGACCATGTAGGTCACTTTTGCAGTTCGGGGAGACCAAATGGAAGGGCTGTTGGTCGTGTAGTTTGTATAATTGTATTGTTTGACATCCATAGATGTCATGTTTAAAATTTGGTTTCATTTCGAGTTGATCCGGTTGTGTTTTGGAACTGAGCAAATTGCTCAAATGGTCACAAACTAGCTGTAAAATATCAGGTTTTAATAACAGACTTCTTTATCTTCGTTCTCTTTTGTTTTAACTCCGTTTTGGACCAAATTTGTGGTCACGTGTTTGTTATGATATCTAATATTTGGTAATATTTTTCTTAGAATTTATTGAGCTGGTTCTATATTTAAAAATCTGGAAATTCTTTTAGATGTTCATAAAATTTCAGGTTTTAATAGCAGATTTCTTTATCTTCGTTCTCATCCGTTTTAAATTGGTTTTGGACAAAATTTGAGGCTACACATTCGTTATGATATCTATTATTTACTTATATTTTATTTTATAATTTACTGGGCTGTTTTATATATTTAAAAATTGGGAAAATCCTTCAGGTGTTCATTAAATTTCAGTTTTAATAGTGAACTTCTTTAACTCCGTTCTCTTCCGTTTTAAATTCGTTTTGGACAAAGTTGGTGGCCACACATTTGTTAGGATATATACTATTTAATAATATTTTTTTTAGAATTTACTGAGCTGGTTTTATGCTTAAAATTTTAGAAACTCCTTCAAGTGTTCACGAAATTTCAGATTTTAATAGCGGACTTATTTATCTCCGTTCTCTTTCGTTTTAACTCCGTTTAGGGTAAAATTTAAGGCCAGTTTTTTGTGTTGATGCCTTCTATTTAAGTATTTTTTTTATAAGTTATTGGGTTGTTTCTTTATATTTTAAATTTCGAAAAGTCTTCGAGTGTTAAGCTTTGGTAAGTTCGATTTCATTAAATTGATTGAGTCTATAGGAGTTCATAGTCATGAATGTTGACCATTTTTACCTCTTCTGGTATTCCTCCAACCTATCTCAAGCACAAGTTTATTTTTTCTCGACTTACGAGAATTGTTTGATCCAGTTACTTGTGGCGCAAGTTACCTCAATTTTGCAGTTGCATTAACTTAATCAAGTTAATAAGCAAGATTAATGCATATAGATCTTAGCGTGTTTTAATGTCTTGCTTTATTTTATTTTATTGATCTTGTTTGCCTGGTATGAGTTAATGGTTGAATCATTGTATGGTGAAGTTAAAGGCAAAGCTTCAATTGCATCTTGTGTGACACTTAGCTAAAACTATATAGAGCATTTGTATGTCTGTGTTTTTGGGACAAGATTTTTACCAACTTGGCTATATAGCTTACCCTTCGGTTTCTTTTTATTTTGTATTTTTTTCTTTAAATTTAAAATGGAGCAGGTGATCGAGCAGGTTCTTTTGGTCGGGCTTCGGAAGCCTTTCATGGAGTCATTACTCATTTTGTTATATGTCCATAGTAGATGTGTATAGGGCATATTTTCATTTAGTACATTTTAATACATAATGTTATCAAATGGGTATTTGTAAATGTTTAAATGAACTCTTGAGTGATGTATAAATATTTTTGAGGTTATATGTATATCTATAAATGTTTATTGAACACGTGTTTTAAAATACCTAACTAAGCTATTTTTACTTTTTTTTTTAATTTTTTTTTTGTTACTTACATTTTGATAGAGTATATCAATTTATGATAACCAATAATGTACAGGTTTGGCACAATTGCATTTTTAGGTCCGTCATAACTCGCCTTCGGGATGGTCTATCGCCGGACTGAGGGTGGGTTATGGCGTGACAACATGTGCCAGGGTATTGATATGAAAGTGGTAATGTAATGATTATTTCATTCACGGAGTGTTGAGAAATCATAATATAAATTGAGTGAGAGAGAAAAGTTCTCACTCCACATGATAGTCAGTTCTAATGGTTTGCAATGGTTGTATGGTATGTTAATGGAAGTTAATAGTTGTTTATGGTTTGTTATGGTTGTATATGGTACCAAATATCCAACGAAAATACATTTGTTGTACATCATAAATTGAAAAAGTATTTAAAAATATAATAAATATATTATAGTCAAGGATGACAATGGGTCGGATCAGATTGGATCAACCTCGCCCCATCTCTGATCTCTAAATTATAGAGTTTGATCCAAACTCGGTTCGAGATTGAAATGAGTTGTAATTTCTAGCCCCAAATCCAAACCCGAACGGATCGCCTATTGGCCCACCTGATTGTATGACCCGAATACAAATTACACTTAACATATTTATATATAATAATGATAATAATAATTTAAGCACATAATATTTAAAACACACCGATTTATAATATAGAAAATATATATAAATTATATAATAATATTATTTACTGAATAAATAACTTAACTTTAAACTCTATGTAATCAGTAGAACTAATTAAATAAAAAAAATGTTCAAAAAGATTTTATCTATGTGATACTACATGTAGTATACCATGAGAGATTAGATTTTTCATACATATTTAATAATTATAAAAATAGTTTAAACTCATAATATTTATAAATATTTATGAAATCGATGTGTAATGACATGTAAAAAAAATATGAGATAGTTTCACTTTTAATTAGACCTGGTTATAGGGTCGGGACCCGCCCGACCCTTCCCGACCCGACCCGACCCTTAAAATGTCCTGTTCGACCCTTTTTTGTTTGGCCCTGACCCGGCTCGGCCCTGAAAATAGGGACCCTGTGTAATGTAGGGCCGGGCTAGGATCAATATTTTGACCCTCTTAGCCCGACCCGGCCTTATAATATCAAAATTAATTGTATAAATTATAATTTATATTTTATAGAATTTATACCAAATCCTAAACCTAAAAAATTATTACACCGCCAAAGTTATATTAAAATACTTTAAACCTACAAATTCCCACCATTATCACAATTAAACTTTGATTTCATAAACAAATAAGCAATAACAAATATCAACATCAAGATTTCTAGATTTGTGGTAGAAGATAAATCAAATATAAAGATTTTATTTAACTTTAAATTTTGGACTTATTTTAATTTAATTGTTAGATTAAATTTTTTTCTTTACATGTGATAGTTAAGCTTTGATTGATAAGTTTTAATTGATGAATTATATATATATTTTTTATGAATTTTTTTAATATATTAATATATTAGATTTAGGGTCGACTCGAGGTCTGCCTTGTCCATTTAGGGCTAGGGCAAGGGTCAACCCCTCCCTATTTTAGTATAGGGCTGGGCCGGGTTAGGGTCGAAAAAATTTGGCTAGCCACACCGCTTGGCCCGACCCTAGTTTTGATTAGGTCTACTTTTAATTCTTTTAGAGTCTTAATTTGTATGTGTGTGATACTAATGTTTATTGTATGAATAAATTAATTTTAAACTCCATATTAGAACTCTACTAGATAAATATATAGCTAATTAAATAAATGTTAAATTTAAAAATATTTATCTATATAATGCTGCATATAGAATGTCATAAAAATTACAACTTTTAATAAATATATAAAACAATAATAATGATGATAGACATAATAATAATTTAAACTCATAATATTTATAAGTAAAATCGATCTAAAATAAAAAATAAAAAATGCATAAATTATATAATGATATTATTCACTTAATAAATTAACTTTAAACACCATCTCAAAACTCAGCTAGCTCCATATAACTACCAATATATATATATATATAAATTAATATTTTCATTTCAATCACATATTTTTTAAATATTATTTAATATAATTAATTATTTTTATATACAACCAGGTCCTCGGATTTGATCACAGAAACTTTAACCCACTTTTGATCCGATAGCCCGTGTGGATAGGCACTTTTGTCCCATACCAGCCCTAAAATAAAAAATTTCAACTCCAAACCTAATAAAAAATAGCGGATCATAACAGGTTTGGACCGATTGGATTTTTTTTCAGCCCTCAGTCAAACATTTTTATAACTGTCATTATCTATAACCAGCAATTTACCATAACAGTTGTATTTCTTTCCAAATCAATCTTTATGTTATTTTTAATTCTTTATAATAGCAATTTTTCTATAACAGTAACAATCGTAATTTTAATAGAACAATGTGTATAAATTCATTCTCTATAACTTACTCAAACGTAATATATTATTTTTTAATAAAATAATATAAAAATAAGTTTAAATAATTTTTGTAAATAACTTCAAAAGTTAAGTTTTTTTTTTTTTTTAAATATTTAATAACTAAAAATGATGAAGGAAAATGTTGTATAAATAATGATAAGGAATAGGATGATAATGATAATGCATATGAAGGACATCAATCAATTGCTAATTGACCTCATATTGATGATTTAAACAACAAGCTTTTGGATTGCTTTAAGAGAAGGTAATGGACTATCCTTTTACTGAATGTTTGGATCAGAATCTTTGTCAGTTCAAGTGTTATATTGTTAGTAAGAGATTACAATCTTCCAAACAAGCTATCATTTAGACTTTTTCCATCTTATTGGAATAAATTAAACTTTAAAATATCTTAAGTTATGCATATTTTATCTAGAGTTTTTTTTTTATTTTTATTTTTTTAATTATATTACAAATTTATAACAGTCGAGTGAAATTTGTGATATTTATATGGTTATTATATACGAATAACAACTATTCATTATGACGGTAAAAATCACTAGATGCGATTATGGAGAGGCTTGAATGTATATATTTATACAAAATAATACAGTTTTCCAATTTTCAAGACTGTATTTTATCAGGTGCACATGAATACAAAGTAGAAAAACTTTTTATGAATAATCATAATACAATCACTTTAATCTTTTCAATTGTGTTAAAGTGAAGATAAAGTCCTAGAAGTAAACACCTAACCCTTATGAGGATGGCTCCATCAGGTTTCATGAGAACATTTTTTATGATAAACTCTACAAGCAAAATGTTTGATTTCTTTTCTTATTGGGCAGTTCCTACTTATGTTTAGTTCTATGTTATTAAATGCTTTTATCTCACGTTGATAAATGACAAATTTACGTGCGTTTTATGATTGCTTATAGAATTTTACTCTATTGACAAATATCAGCAATAACATGATAAGAGCATCCCTTTCACAAAAACCAACGGACCCTCCTATCCTGATATCGATCTGCAGTAATAGTTTTCGAAAGTCGTTTTCCGAGGTAGAGTGATTTGTTTACCTTGTTGGAAGAAACACAAATCTACTTGTCTTTAAGTTTGGAAAGTATTTCTAAGTTGTCTTTTGCTCAAATATTTGATATTGAAGCAAACCATCCACCCAGTTCAAACTTGTATAATGTTGCAGTTGAGGAATGGAGGAAAAAAATAATTCTTATCGTGTAAAGAAACCATACAATGTTGTGAATGTTTGATGTGGCGGATTTCCACCTCCTAATGTGTCGAGTATGCAAAACACTAGGACTAGGACATGCAGATAGACACGTGTTGCCGTTTATTAGTATATATACATGTAACATTCAGAACATAAATGTTACATTGCATTGCTTTGCTTTTTTTTTTTTTTTTTTTTCATTTTCCCTGTCCCTATTCTGCTGTGTTTAAGTTTTGGTATAATTATTTAGTTGATACATTTCAAGATCAAATCCAAGATTACATTACCAGGTATTTTCTGATCCGAATTTATTTCCAGTTCATATTCAACTGTCTTCTTCTACTCCACTTCTATTTTATTTTTATAACACGTTATCAGCACGAGTATGTCTCTAGTTGCCGCTTTGCCGGATCTTCCAGATCAGAAAGTGTCTGGTGATGATGTTTTCTTTCTTCTGTGTGTTTTGGGAAATTTTGGAAATTTTTGGAAAAATACCATTATTCACCTGAGTTGAATAAATGGTGGATCTGGAAAGTTTGAAATGATAATATTATTCACCCGAGCTGAATAATTGAATTTTTGAAATTGAATTCTGGAAATCTGGAAATCTAAAAGAAAGTGTTCTTATTTTACAGAAAATAAAAAATCTGAAATTTGACGAGCTGGAAGTTTCTGGGAGAAATTATATGAAATGGTGTGATGATTGCGAGTTAATATTAAAAACCAAAGAATTATTTGGGACTCTCAATAAGGAGGTGCAAACAACTGAGGTTGAAAAATGTAAAGCCATGTATATAATCAAAACACATCTGGTTAAGGATCTCAAAAATCAGTATATGAATACAAAAGATCTTGCAGATCTTTGGGTAGCTTTGAAATCCAGATATGATGCCAAAAGGAAATCATGTTGCCTGAAGCACGTGATGAGTGAGCCAATATAAGGTTCCAAGATTTCAAAGGTGTGAGCGAGTATAAATCCGCCATGTACATGATTGTGAACAAATTGAAAATGTGTGGGGAAACAAAAACAGACCATGATATGTTGGAAAAGACATTTACCACTTTCCATCCTTCTCAGACTATTTTACATCAGCAGTATCGTGAGAAAAAATTTGTGAAAAATGATGATTTGATTGGTTCATTAGATCTTGCTGAAAGACACAACCAGCTGTTGCTGAAAAACAGTGAAAGACGCCCTGTTGGCGCCCAAGCATTCCCAGAAGTGAATGCATATTATAATGAAAATTCAGACCGTGGTTGTGATTATCGTGGTCGTGGTTGTGGTTGTGGTCGTGGCCGTAATTCTGAGCATTGGAATGATTATGGAAATGGACGTGGTAATGGCCGAGGTGGTCGAGGATCTAGAAATGGCCAGGGACGTGGTCGTAACAGGGATTATGGACATCCATTTCATAATCCAAATGCTCCCCAGAAGTGGAATAATAATAATGCTAGTTCCAGCAGAGGCAAAGAAATTCAGGAACCACCAAAGTTCAATCGTGGTCCTTGTTATAAATGTGGTTCCCCCACTTGTTATTCGAGAACTTGTCTTGCTCCCAAACATGTAGTTGAAGCTTATCAAAAGCTGAGACGTGAACAAGAAAAGGAAAAGAATAATGAAACAAATATGGCTGATGTTTTTGGCGATGGTTATACTGGTCCTGTCGACATATCAAATCTGGAAACTGCCGATTTCTTTGAAGATCCTGATGGGAGGATAGATCACCTGATTGGTGATGGAACCGTTAACTACAAGTGAATGTATTCCCTTGTTTTGGAATATAAATATAGTGGAATGTAATTTTGATTTTGGTTGTAAATATTTGTAAATATTAATGAAAGATATTACATTTCCATTCAACTAATTTTGTGTGTTATTTTATTGAAGTTATGAATTCAAACCAATAAATGGCTTCACATGGGGATATCTGTTTAGCCGATAGTGCTACAACCCATACGATTTTGAGAGATAGAAAATTTTTTCTAGAACTGATTCCAATTCAAATGAAAGTGAATACTGTATGACGTCCTGTAGATTTGATCGAAGGCTCCGGAAGAGCTTCAATTGTGTTGCCAAATAGCACTGAATTGGAAATCGAAAATGCATTATACTCTCGTAAATCCAGAAGAAATTTACTCTGTTTCAAGGATATACGAATGAATGATTATCACATCGAAACAGTTGATGAAAATGGTATTGAATACCTATGTATTATTTCAAGAAAATCAGGTTAGAAGCTTGTAGTTGAAAAATTACCCATTTCATAGTCTGGATTATATTATACAACCATCAGGCATGTTGAAACACATGCTATTGAGAACCAGAAGTTCTCTGATCCCAGAATATTCCAGCTTTGGCATGATAGATTTGGGCACCCGGGATCCACAATGATGCGAAGAATAATAGCGAATTCAGAAGGGCATCCACTGATAAATCATAAAATCCTACTAAATGATAGGGACCTGTGTATCCCATGTTCCCAAGGGAAATTGATAACAAAACCATCGTTTACGAAAGTAGGTTTTGAATCTCCATCATTTTTACAGAGAATTCAAGGAGATATATGTGGACCCATTCATCCACCTAGTGGACCATTTCGCTACTTTATGATATTGATAGACGCATCTGCAAGATGGTCCCATGTATGCTTGTTATCCACTCGTAATGTTGCTTTTGCAAAATTGCTAGCACAGATTACTCGATTACGAGCTCATTTTCTAGATTACCCTATTAAGTGTATAAGACTTGATAATGCTGGGGAATTTACATCGAAATCATTTGATGAATACTGTCAAGTATCTGGGATTGATGTTGAACATCTAGTGCCACATGTTCATACCCAAAATGGATTAGCTGAATCACTAATTAAGCGCCTTCAATTAATTGCGCGAACATTATTAATGCGCTCAAGATTACCCGTTTCTGTTTGGGGACATGCTATATTGCATGCTGCAGTTTTGATTCGTATCCGTCCAACTGCTTATAATCAATATTCCCCATTACAATTGGTATATGGGAATCCTCCTAACGTCTCACATTTGAGAATATTTGGGTGTGCTTTATATGTACCCATTACCCCAACTAAAAGAATGAAAATAGGACCCCAAAGACGTATAGGAATTTATGTGGGTTTTGACTCCCTATCAATTATCAGATATTTGGAACCAATGACAGGAGATTTATTTACAGCTAGATTCGCTGACTGTCATTTTGATGAAAGTAATTTTTCATTGCTTGGAAAAGGAAATAATTCTCCAGAAGAGAGATCTGAATTAACCTGGAAGCTTCCAACTCTGGCGCATATGGATCCACGTACCCTGCAATGTGAACTCGAAGTTCGAAGGATCCTACATTTACAAATGATAGCTAATCGAATGCCTGATGCATTCAATGACACTTCGAAAATAATCAAGTCTTATATTGAAGCTGCTAATATACCAGCAAGGGTAATTGTCCCAGAAGGACAATCTCAAAAGACAATAGCAAGCGAAACTCCAATTCCCCGCCTGAAGTGTGGTAGACCCCCTGGTTCAAAAGATACAATCCCACGAAAACGAAATAAAAATGATCTGGATCCTAAAACCACATCTGACGAAATCCCAATAGTTGATGAGATTCCTAAAAATAGCCTCCCAGAAGGAGAAAATAATACGGAAATACTAGAATCAAAAAATGAAGAAATTTCCATAGACTTCATCCAAGAGACTTGGAATCGAAATGAAACAATTGTTGATGATTTATTTTCATATTCAGTGGCAGTTAGTATTTCATATGATGATTATGAGCCACGTGATATCCAAGAATGTAAAAATAGGCATGACTGGAGAAAATGGGAAGAAGCAATCCAGGCAGAATTAAATTCGTTGAATAAACGGAAAGTTTTTGGACCCATAATTCAAACACCTGAAGATGTTCAACCTGTTGGTTACAAATGGGTATTCGTTCGGAAACGAAATGAAAGAAATAAAATTGTGAGATACAAAGCACGTTTGGTTGCACAAGGGTTCTCACAAAGACCTGGAATTGATTACGATGAAACATATTCCCCAGTCATGGATACAATTATATTTCGATTTCAATTAAGTCTTACAGTTGCTGAAAAATTGGAAATGTGTTTAATGGATGTAGTTATTGCGTATCTGTATGGATCACTTGATTCTGATATTTACATGAAGCTCCCAGAAGGACTGAAATTACCTGAATCTCATCGATCAAAACCTCGAAACTTGTATTCCATAAAGTTACAAAAATCCCTGTATGGATTGAAACAATCTGGGAGAATGTGGTATAACCGCCTGAGCGAGTATTTGGTTAAGGAAGGATACCAGAATAATACAATATGTCTGTGTATCTTCATTAAGAAATCAGGGTCTGGATTTGCAATTATAGCAGTTTATGTGGATGATATGAATATCATTGGGACTCCAGAAGAGATCCAACAAACTGCTGAATATCTGAAAAAGGAGTTTGAAATGAAAGATTTGGGAAAAACGAAATATTGTCTTGGTCTGGAAATTGAACATAAACCAAATGGGATATTGGTTTATCAATCAGCATACATTGAAAAGCTTCTGAAAAGATTTAATATGGATAATGCCCATCCGTTGAGTACACCCATTGTTGTAAGAACACTTGATCCCAAAAAGGATCCATTCCGACCGAAGGATGATGACGAACAATTACTTGGTCCTGAAGTACCATATCTGAGTGCGATTGGTGCGTTGTTATATTTGGCTCAATGTACGAGACCAGATATCTCGTTTGCTGTAAATTTATTAGCGAGATATAGTTCTGCACCAACCCGTCATCATTGGAATGGAATCAAACATATTTTTCGTTACCTGAAGGGTACGAAAGATTTGGGATTATTTTATACAAATTCTGATAAATTTCCGGGTTTGACTGGTTATGCCAATGCCGAATACCCTTTGGATCTGCATATAGGACGTTCTCAAACTGGCTATATTTTCACGTATAATGGTATTGCGATCTCTTGGAGATCTACGAAACAAACTTTAGTAGCCACGTCCTCGAATCATGCTGAAATTTTGGCATTACACGAAACCAGTCGAGAGTGTATTTGGTTGAGATCAATGATCCAACATATCCAGAATTCATGTGGTATCTCCGAAACTACGAATGGGCCAACTGTAATCTTTGAAGATAATGTTGCATGCATCGCCCAAGTTCGGGGAGGTTACATCAAAGGAGATCGAACCAAGCACATTTCCCAGAATTCATCTACACCCACGAGCTTCAGAATACGGGTCAAATCGATGTGAAGCAAATCAAATCCAACAATAATATAGCCGATCTACTAACGAAATCGTTACCAACATCAACGTTCGAAAAGCTCGTTTACGAGATCGGAATGCGAAAGCTCTCCAGATTAGTAGATTAGATTATGGGTGTAATCATCAGGGGAGTTTTGTAATTGGATTCCACAACTGTACTCTTTTCCTTTGTCCAGTTTTTATCCCGTTGGGTTTTTCTGGCAAGATTTTAACGAGACAGTCAAATATCGAAAATGATGGAAATCTAAGGGTAAGTGTTGTGAATGTTTGAAGTGGTGGATTTCCACTTCCCAATGTGTCAAGCATGCAAAACACTAGGACATGCAGACAGACACGTGTTGCTGTTTATTAATATATATACATGTAACATTCAGAACATAAATGTTACATTGCTTTGCTTTTTTTTTTTTTTCATTTTCCCTGTCTCTATTCTGCTATGATTAAGTTTAAGTATAATTATTTAGTTGATACATTTTAAGATCCAATCCAAGATTATATTATCAGGTATTTTCTAATCCGAATTTATTTCCAGTTCATATTCAACTATTTTCTTCTACCCCACTTCTATTTTATTTTTACAACATACAAAACGTTGTCAGGAGATATATTGATTTTAACAAATGCTATGCCCGAGTCAATTTTTTATTTGAAAAGGGTAGGACGAATGGAGTTCTGTTTTGGTGAGCAAGCAAATGAAGAGGATGAGGTTCACTTGTCATCTATTGAATTCAAAATGCATTCTGTGAAAGACTTACAATTGGATATTATAGTAAGGATTGAGACACACAAATTTATGAAGTTTTCCGATATAACTAATCGGTAAAAGATTAGAGTTTTATTTTACTGCGATGTATTGAATAAAAAATACTAAAAAGAAATTGCCTAACAAAAATTATTGAATAAAACACTTCAATTATATGGATCTTATGTAATAATAGAAAAAAAAAACAAAACAATACATTAATAGTTGTTATGGAGAAATAATGATTTGTAATTTATTTGAATAATGTAGCTCCTTGTCAAGATATAGAAATCATCGGAGAGGTGGGACAGGCAAATTAAAAGGTGACATTTGGATGTATTAAAAAAATTGATACAATAGTAGTGATTGTATGAGAATTTATGTGGTGGTTGGTCCATCGGACGGCAAACCAATTTAGTGTATGTGACACTTCATTTATATATTTTAAATATATTTATCTACAAAATTATTAAAATTAAAAATGTTGTTAACCAAATTTTAATTTATAATCATAATCTGTGTATACTTTATATTCAGCTGCATATATAAAAATAAGTTATAAAAATTAAATGTAAAATTAAAAATGTAAAGATTGGTATATGTTTAAAATTTATATTAATTCAACTTTATGTGCGTAATTTTACTTTATATTTTATCATTTAAAAAAAACAAAATATGTAAGATAAACGTTGTAATTTCTTTTTTTTTTTAGAAAATTAATTCTAATACATATCAAAGAATTGAAATTTTATAAGAAAGACATTTGATAATATTTTAACACATAAAAGAAAATGATTACAGATAAAAATCAAATTTACAGTAGAGATTTCATTTTCATGGGATAAACCTCTTAATATAAATAAAATGTATTTATTATACATGAAACTATTTGTACACGCGAGTGAGATCCATATGAAAATGAGAAAGGTTATTGTCCAAATGTAAAACTATTTGATGGAGGTTGTGATGCATTTTGAAATTACATTGCAATATCAAAACTATTATTATAATATAAAAATTTAAATAAATTAAAAGTTTGAAAGTCAATAAAACTTTAAATAAATCAAAAGCTTCAAATTAAATAAATTAATATAAAATAAAATAAAACCTGACTTCATGAAGGATTTAGATTATCCATATATAGTTTAAATGATAGATGAAAAATAATAGAAAATGATGAATTTGGCGGTAGTAAAACATTAACATTTTTAACAAACTTCGTGTCATTTTTATTTCATAAATATCAAAGCATATTAAATATGAGTTTCAGAAATACAATACATAATATTCATTATTTGATGTAGAGACTCTACTTTATGCATATTAATATATTTATTTGATTTATTTTTGTGTTTTTCGAATGCACTATTTATCGTAAGTGGGTTTATAGTAGGTTAGCTCAAAAGCATAACATGATAAAGTTCTCGATCCACATTCTTTGAATTTCTAACAAACTCATGGTTTTCATATCTTGTTCAAGTAACTCCATTGCTTCAGCCAATTTCTCTTTCACAATCTTAGTTCCATGATCAGCCAATGAAGCTATGTTGCTATACACATTACTCCCTTTATGCTTAGCTCACCGAGGTGTATAGTCTGAAGAGAACTCTCATTCTCACTTGGCTCATTTGATTTTCCACCCCTCAAGAAAATCCATTTCTTTTCATCTTTGGTCAATTTCTTCAATATGTAATGTTTAGGAATATGAGTTAAATTTTGCAAATCAAATACTTTCCATGATGATGACATAATAACCCCATCGACTCAAAAAAACTTTCTGCTATATGAGATATCACAATTAATGAGAAAAAAACTTCAGCTCAAACACCTTTTGTTGACTTTCCTCTGTAGCCTGGTAAATACCCAAGGTGTTGTCTATAAAAACTTCTTTCATCCTCGCTTATATACTACCCAACAACTTTTATTGAAAAAGCTTGAACATCTTAATAATGTTGATTCTATGCATATTATATACAATTCATGTTTAATTTTCAATTTATTTTGGACTAAATTGAAAGATTCGATTTTTGATTGCTTCGTTCTGTGATTTTATGCAATTTGGAAAGAATTTGCAATTAAGAAGGTATTTAGGGGATAATAAAGATATTTTACGAGTTTGAGTGAATATTGAATACCAAGTCAAACAATTTATCAAATTTCATTAGACGATCACTGAGTTTTAATTTCTTTCATTAGTTTAGATATTTAAGGTCTTTGAATTTTGTCCCTTATTTTTCTGTCAAATGTTATATAAACCTCGAAAAAAAAATTAGAATGGAGGTTAGATCTTTTATTTCTCTGCACTTATTGAATTATGTTTCTTTTATTCTTTGTTTTTATTTTCATACGTACAATTTCTTATTGAATAATGATGATGTTAGTTGCTACCGCAAACAACTAGCTAAGTTTATTTAATCCAGTAAAGTAGTCAATTCCATTTTTACTTATTGTAAAAATTGTGCTTAATTATTTATAGATCAGTATCTATTTTTTCTGTGGATTATTTGGTTTAAGATTGAATATGCTATTTTATTTGATGAATTGATATATACAATTAATTGATTGAATATGCTAGCATCTCACTATTCGATTAGATTAAATTTGTGAATGTTTAATTGAGTCAATTTAGGTAGCAAATAGTGTGATACATTGTGCTATAAGAATTCGTCATCATAACTAAGTAAACAAAGAGAGTTGTTTTGTAAAACTTGTTAATTTTTTAAACTCCTTATATCCATAAAGACTCGCAAGATGTTTAATTGACATTTTTACAATATGTCAATTGCACAAACGATGACATGTAACTTTAAAAACTATCCTAATGACATTTTTCACTATTTTTTCTCCATTAATAAAGATTATTTTCAGGTGTTTATCTCGTTTACTCTACAAAAGACTCAAATAACTAAATAAATGATTCAGCACTTTCATCAAGTTGTACAACTAAACAAAATATTTTTCTAATGATGGTTAACACCAGCTAACGGAACACAAATCAAGTTGTACTTGTTCATTGGAAAGGTAGTATCAAAACACAATATATCACCAAAACAGCCATAGTCTAACCTTGATGTATTATCTCTTAAAAAAAAATTTGTTACACAATTATTTTGATCAACTTCAATTGAGTAAAAAAAAAAAAAAAACTTAGGATCCTCACCTTTGTTTACGCTTAAAATGATTCAATAAACTTTAGTATGTCTGCTTCCATCATCTCACCTTTTTTTTTCTTCAAATAATTGACTGTTAATGATTATGCTCTAGGCCCATATGGACCTTATTTGTTTAGTTGTATCTTCTTAATATAAATGTATTATTATTTTATTTTATTATTATTATTATTATGTTTACATGTTATACATATAATAATAAGTCCCTGGTTATTCAATGGAAAAATAGTATGAGTTTGATCGATAATTATGTGATAATTATGTGTATGGTACAAATCAAATTAGTAGGTATTTATTTGAGAACAAATACTAGACGTACCCATTACGAAATTACTATATGTTGACATCTTTATAATTATCGTGATAGTTATGATCATTGAATCCTTAGATCTGAGTGTGCCGTAGTTCTTATATGATGATTATGATGTTTTAATATAGTCAAACGTTATCTTTAACCGGATAACCATAAAGGCTATAATTGGACACTATATGACTTATGCAGTGGGAGTGATTATACAAGATGGGATTTATTCCTCTCGGTAGAGAGAGATATTTATTAAGCCACTCGATTAAGTGAAATTGAAAAAGTGCATGGCCATGCTGAAATGAATTAATAAATGTTATTAATATCATTTGATGTATAAGTTTACTTAGGGATCGAGAAAATAATATTTGGATAAAATATGGTTGACGTGTAACATGTCATATGTCCAAATAAGATATCGTGAAATAAAAGGATTATAACATGAACTATCAGTAGGTTAAATTAATTTAAATTATTTAGTTAATTATAATGTCTTACTATAGACCAATTATAATTAGTGGGCTTTAATATTTTATTGGGCCCGCGACCAAATAAAAGCATATTGGGTCACACGATTAGATCATAAGTGAACGAGTTAGGATAAGCCTATATTTTACTGATTAGTGTGACTATATAAAATAGTCTTCAGGTCAGTGAAATATACTTCACGTGAGAAGAGAAAAATTAGGTTTTGAGAAAATCTAGTTTGGTAGTCTAGCAACTAATTTGTTGTCGGTGATCGTGTGTGGCGCAATAGAGGGTGGTCGTTCTAATCGAACAACACCTATTCATTGAAACTGTGAATTCAAGTAAGTGTTTTTTATGGATCAAAATCTATGTAAATCCTAGATCATGATTTTTCGTGCAATAATGATTGTTTGTTATTTCCTCTGCGATGTATGTTGATATATGAGTTTGATTGCATGAAAAAACCTGACATTGACTACATCTTTTTTAGTAAACCCCACATTTTGTGCTCCCCCAATTTTATTTTTCAATCCTACGCTAGCAACAAACATAGAATGCATGATTGTCCCAAAAGTGTTAGATACATGCCTTCCCAATCTTAAAAACTGTCTTTCTTCAAGTTTTGCTAATTCATGGCTATTCTCTAGGTTGACATATGAAATACACCATATTCCTTCGTCTACGGTAAACCTGATTAATATTTTGCAATCGGTTTTTGTATCTAATATCTCATATTTTTTATTCTCATTTTGGGTTTGATCTATTTGAAATCCTTCTTTCGAGCATAAAAAATCCACATTATTGAATATTATTTGTCTTTAAGGGCGGGGTAAGGCTACAGCTTGCTAGGGCACGTGCCTGACCGGCTGTTGGAAGATTTTTTTTTTAATTTTATTTTTTTAAAAAAAGAGTTGAAAAGCACTTGAGCAATACACCACCAAAACACTTTAAAGTTTCCATTCTACCTTTGTCATGAGTGTAATATGAAATTAACACATCATGTTATAATGAATGTTATCGTATTAGGATAAAATTGTGTGATTGTTGTGATGAATTTATTTTGGGTGATATAAAATGAATATTATTGTGTTGAAAATTTTTTACCTGGAGATGTTTGATAAACAGGTTATAATATCTAAAAATATCTGTATTTTAGAAAAGGTTCTGCCAAATTTTCACCGATCTATCAATTCAGTATGGTGGTGCCCCACCAAAATTGAGGCCCTCGCTCCGCCACTGTTTGTTTTGTTTGTTCGAATAGCCCCTTACATATATAAAAACATTTTTTTCACTGCATATTTGTTACACAATTCATAAACTTGGACATCGAAATCAACTTCCATTTCTACTTTGAGATCATCTTCTTTGTCCTACATGTAACAAAATACCATACTTATTATATAAACTGGAATTTGCATCCAGTAACTCAATAGAATTTCATTTTATTAGAAATATCATTCTAAATTTACATATCATAATAATGTTAAATGAGAAAATTCTACCAAAACTAATTTTATTTTCTTTTAGTTGATATCCAACCTAAAAATGATAGAGGCCGAAAATGTTGTCGCAACAAGTCTTTGCACCCAACTTATTTGGTTGAAATAGAGGTATATATCATAAATTGATGATCTTGTTTTGTGACAATTAAAGTGCAATAAATATATTAAAAATTCATGTAATGACTCTCGAACTAAATATATAGAAATCAGATATCACTTAATTTGAGATATAGTTAAACAAGGAATTCTTCAAATGCATAAAATTAATCTTCAAATAAACTAGTGGACATCTTCACAAACCTTACCAAGTATACATTTTGCGCCTACGAAAATCCCTCGGGATTAATCTGAGATAAGTCTACATGTGTACAGAACCATTTGCTCTTCAAGAAAAAAATAGTTAGATAGAGTCCAGACACAGTGAAAAGCTACCTATGTGTATAAGAAGACTATCTATAAGATCATCTCCAGTGGTGTGTTGATTTAGAAATTCTCCACGGTCATGCCAGCAATATGGACAATATTTTAGCAAATAGAGCTCTCCAGTGGTGCAGTCTATTTTGAATGTCCAGCTGATGTGACAATTTTAAATAGATATTGTTCATTAGACCTTCTACTTTAAACGGTCAAGTAGACAATATGATTCAACTTTTTTTTAAATATTATTTAACTATATATTTAATATATTGCAACTTATTATTATTATTATCCATATTTATAATTTTATTGGATAATTTATTTTTAATAAAATAAATAAAATAAGGAAAAAGAATGATAAGCGGTGAATACCGTATGATTAATTTTCAATTAGTTCTTCTATTAATTAAAATTTTGCCATGTCATTCTTCACGAACTTCTATTTTGTACAGCCGTGCTCATATTCCATTCGATATACTCTAACAATTCATGAAAGCTCCAAGAATTGAGACAATAGGGTAAGCAAGTTAATATTCACCTTAAGGACAAGGTGAAAGTTAGGGGGGAGTAATGTTAGATCACCATTGTCCGGCTAGGAGCATAATGAGATTTATAATGATTTGGTATTGATTCTCTAGGGTCCTTGGGCGGCAAAGGTAAGCTATTAGTGTGGGCCATATTGGTTAAGTTGTTAGTTAGTTACTTGATAGGAGGGTATCTTTGTATAAATAAGGAATGTTTGTTACTTTGAGATTATTAGTCATTTTGTCATTGTTGTTTAGGATTGATGAGCATTAGGCTGGAGCATAGGTATTACTAATACCTATTTTGGGCTTTATTTTGTGAGATTCTTTCCATACAAGATATAGATTTATTGATGCGGATCAGTTAGCCTTAAATTTTATAGAAGAGTTGGCCCGCTCCAAGATTAGAAGGAAGACTTAATTATTTTAGGATTTAAGATTTATTTCCCTTATTTGATTTATTTATTTCCTTTCTAAATTGTTTTAAAATATTAGGGAATTTCCTTTTTAAAAGGATTTCTATTTGATTTAGGAATTTCCTTCTTGAAAACATTTCTATTTAATTTAGGTTGTAACCCCTATATAAGGGCTTCCTTTCATCAATTAAATATCTTTCAACTTTTGAATATCTTATTTCTCTAAAATAAAATTTCCCTTGGATTAGGGTTTATCTTCCCTTGTATTAGGGAGTTTCATCGTTCCGGTCAAACGAAATTTATCACCTAAAACTCATGACCGAGTATAATCAATCTATCAAAACTCGTGACCGCGTATAATCAATTTTTATCTTTATTTTTTGCTTCCGTCCTGTGTTAGTAAATGATGCGGATCAGTTAACCTTAAATTTTATGGAAGACTTAGACCAGGCCAAGATTAGAAGGAAGACATAATTATTTTAGGATTTAGGATTTATTTCCCTTATTTGATTTATTTATTTCCTTTTTAGAATGTTTTAAAATATTAGGGAATTTCCTTCTTAAAAGGATTTCTATTTGATTTAGGAGTTTCCTTCTTAAAAGGATTTCTATTTGATCTCGGTTGTAACCCCTATAAAAGGGGCTTCCTTTCATGAATTAAATATCTTTCAATTTTTGAATATTTTCTTTTCTCTGAAATAGAGTTCCCATGGATTAAAGTTTATCTTCTCTTGGATTTGGGAGTTTCATCGTTCCGGCCAAACGAAATTGGTCACCTAACACTCGTGACCAAGTATAACCAGTCTATCAAAACTCGTGCCCAAGTCTAAACAGTCTTTATCTTTATTTTTTGCTTCCATTCTGCGTCAATTGGTATTAGAGTAGTGTTCGTCCATTGGGGATAATCAAGATGCAATAGCAGAAATGGAGTTTTTTCGAGCATATTGTCGAGTTGGGGATATTGTTTGTAGGATGATTATAGATAGTTGCAGTTATGAAAATCTAGTTGTTGAAAGTTGGTGGAGATTCGACAATTACCAGCAGAGCCTTATCCTTCACCATACTAGGCTTATTGGAATGAAGAAGGTATGTTGATTGAAGTAAATCGAATCTGTAGAATACCTATTTCGATGGGTAAATCTTATTCAGATACTGTTAGTTGTGATGTTATGGATATTGATACGTGCGGAGTCTCGCTGGGGCAACCTTGGTTATTTGATCTGAATGTTGTATACAAAAGAGAAAATAATTCGTACAACTTCAGGTGGAATAAAAGGAAGATTGTGATGTTGCCTACCGTATCTGTGAGACCTTCTAAATTGGAAGGAAAATCTACAATGACACCAAAATTGTCAAGTGAGATCAAATCAAATCTGATAGTGATTTTGTAATCGAGAAGAATTCACCTCTAGTTAAAGAGAAAGTAGAAGCAATGCAGGCTTAATTTTGCAAGAAGTGGAAATAGATTCTATTTTGCTAGTAGCAGATGTGGATTTTGTTATTGGCTTTCCATGTACTCAATGTGAATCTGACCCTAATTTTGTTACAGTTGATAGGTTTTCAAAAATGACGCAATTTATTTTCTACGAGAAGTCTGGAGATTTAGATAATGTTGCCAAAATATATTTTTTTAAGATTATTTGTCTTCACCACATCTTCAAATTATTATTATTGAAGACAATATACTTGTGGAAGAAAAGAAGGTGGAAATAATTTGACACTCTCCAAAGATATTTGAGTACTCGAGGACGAGTTCTTCTAAAGTGGAAGGGAATGATGCGGATCAGTTAGCCTTAAATTTTATGGAAGACTTGGACCGAGTCAAGATTAGAAGGAAGGCTTAATTATTTTAGGATTTAATATTTATTTCCCTTATTTGATTTGTTTATTTCCTTTTTAGATTGTTTTAAAATATTAGGGAATTTTCTTCTTAAAAGCATTTCTGTTTGATTTAAGAATTTCCTTCTTAAATGGATTTCTATTTGATCTGGGTTGTAACCTCTATATAAGGGGCTTCCATTCATCAATTAAGTATCTTTCAACTCTTGAATATTTTCTTTTCTCTGAAATAGAGTTCCCTTGGATTAGGGTTTATCTTCCCTTGGATTAAGGAGTTTCATCGTCCCAGTCAAATGGAATTGGTCACCTAACACTCGTGACCGAGTATAATTAGCCTATCAAAACTCGTGACCGAGTCTAAACAGTCTTTATCTTTATTTTTTCGCTTCCATTCTGCGTCATTTATTCTAAAATCTACCAAACTTAACGAAATGTCCTCCAAGTCATATCTCTCTATCAGTGTGTTTGGTAAATCATTTAAATTAGCGTTCAAAGTAGTGTATAGATTATAAAACATCGTTTTATATTTTTTGGGTGTTTGCCATCAAATTTTTTAATAGCGTTTAAAGTTTGATATAGATTTTAAAAGAGTATTTGAAAATGTTGCTTTAATTAGCTTTTAGATGAAACACTATTTCAAAATGACATGTGTAACTTCATTAAATTTTCATCCATCTCCACCTATCTCCATCATTTTCTTTTGTGAAAAAACAATCCCCTTTCGATCTTCTTAATCAAACAGCAAAACCCACCTAGAAAAATTCTCAACTTTGCAAGAATTGCAGAAACGATTGCAGCTTTGATATGAAAATTTATTGGGTGTGTGAGAAATCGAAGTGGGTAGTGTATTTTGGTTTCTCTTTTTTTTTTTTTAAAAAAATAGAGAAAATGTATTTGCAAAGTTTGGAGAGAGTTCTCAAAGAGAAAAGGAATAGAGAGATTTGAAATTTTTTTATGGCAGTTGAAGCACAATTTTTTTTTTTTATATGGACAAATAACGAAAAAAAAGTCTATTTTTAAAGAGAGAATGTTGTGGTCCTATTGTAATATTTTTAGTTATAATTAATCCCTATTGTTATTATTATTAGAATTTTATTTAAGTTATTTTTTACTTTCAATTATATTGTACTTTTTATATACAATATGTTAAATATCACACCATTATTTGTTAAGCACCGTATTTTTTCAATTTTAACCTTCAATCCTATATTACATTGAAGAATAGTTTGTTTATTTTTTATTTAAAAATAAAGAAAAATTTTCCATCACATAAAAAAAGAAAAAAAAAACTGAAACTACATCAAGTTCTTAATATCAATAATTACTTTTTTAATAAAAAATAAGAATAATTCTTATTCACATAGTATAAAACAAAATAAATACACAATAAAAATAATTAACTTTTTTATTACTTTTTTTTTTAAAAATGATTAAAATGTCTTATTAGTCTAATCAAAATTTATTTATAATTGGTTCTATCATATATTTGCAATTTTCTTCATTATCACTATAATGGACGAGGAAGACCGAAATAATAATTTTTATATATATATTTTAAGTGATTTTAATTACATTATAGTGGGACTACAAAGTGATTTTGAATGATTTATGAATTTAGGATGTTATAATAAAATTAAAATTTTTAAATGTAATTACAAGATATTTTTCAATTAAAGAAAAACTTGAGGATAAAAAAAATGTATTAAATGAATTTAAGGATATAATTGGAAAATATATTTGCAGCATTGTACGATTTACTAAGGATATCTCCAACCCACACTCATACCCTATCTCAAATATAAGGCATATTCTATCACTCTATCCTAATTTTTATTCTAACCCTACCCATACTCTATCTTCCTTTTGGGGTCAAATTCTAATTATTTTTATCTTTGTGGCTAAATTTTAAATTCAAATATTATTACATATTGCAAGATTAATAATTGTAGATGGTGTATTAATAAAAATAAATTAAATTAAATTAATAATATTATTAAAATATAATAAATAATTAATTAAATTAATAATATTGTTAAAATAAGATATGATAATAATAAATAAATATTTTATTTTTTATATTAATTAATAAATAAATTGGAATTAATAATATTACTATTATCTGCGATTCTAAGATATGTATATATATATGTATATATATATATATGTATATATATATGTATATATATAATAAGTGAAAATTCTTTTAAATGAGTTTTTTAAAGTTCAAAATATAATTATAGGTATGTTTTGAAAAACATACAAAAATAGGCTTTTAAAAGTTTAGTTTGCACTTTATAGGCCAAGTTTCCCAAAATATCCCTAAAACTTTACTATTCACAGATGCTGTGATTTACTCTCACAGTCTGTGAATTACGATCACAGCTGTGAATGACCTATGGAATGAAAATCAAACTTTAATTTTGCAAACTTTTCAAAAGTGGCCTATAATTGTATAGTAACTTTTTTATGGTCTATAAAAAAAATTTCTCTATATATAAATATATTTTAAATGGTAGGTTTAATTTAAGTATGATTTCATTTGTGATGTTTTTAATTTATGATTTTATGTAGCTATTTTATTATTATTTAGTGTTATTATTTTAATTTTTACATTAAATTATTATTAGCATTAAAAATAATTAATTAAATATTTAAATATTTTAAATGTGATATAATTAATATTATTTTATAACTATTATAACTATCAATAAAATAATAAATAAATAAATGGTTAAAATTATCAAAATGTAAATTTTAATTTGTAAAATCGCAAATAGGTCCAATAGAGTGTGAAGAAAAGTAAAACACTATTAATAGTGAAGGACCTCCATGCAAACACTCTATATTTTTTTAAAATTGTAAATAGAGTCTGTAGGTTGGATTTGGTTTTTAGAATTTTTCTACCCTAAAAATGAAATAGGGTACAGGGGTTGGAGTTGGCCTAATACCCTTTATATATAATACCCTTTTAATAATTTTACATTCTAACAACTTATTTAAAAGCGAACTACCATACCGAACACTTAGCATAACAGCTAACCTGGTCGTTAATTTAAAAGTTAATTCAACAGTTAATCACAGTTAATTGAAATGCCAATTTAACAATTAATTAAAAATCTAACGTGAAGTATAGATTATATAATATAATATAAATATGTAATGTAATGTAATGTTGAGAGATGAACGTTTTGATTTACATTGTGAAGTTGCATCGTGGGATTCAATTTTGAGGGCGAGTCAAAATTGTAACATTACTTGTTTAAGGTAATTATGGCTTAAAATCATGAAATAAATTTGTGGATGTCACTACTGAACCACTTTTTCATTGTTGTGTGCTTTTATCTTAATAAAATAAAATTTAAAGGTAATTGCCAAAAATCTCCAACGTTCTGATTTTTCGCAATTGGTTTTTAAACGTTGTACCAAACTGCTCCATTTACAAAACCAAAGGTATTTTCTATTATTGGGGGCGATTTGACACAAACGTTTGAAAAAAGGTGGCGAAAAATTAAAAGTTTCAAATTTTGGAAGATATTTATAATTACCCTTTATTAATTCTCTAAATGATATATATATATATATATATATATATATTCTTGTTAATTTTTTATTTATAACGAATAAAATTATAATATAAAACTAATGGAATAAAATATAAATATAAAAATAGTAAGTGCGCATAAACAATATTTGATTATAATTGCAAGTGAGCAAAATAATATTTGAAAAATAAAAAAGATATATAATGCGTGATTACCCAACTTACTTCGAAGAATTTGCAATATTTTTTCATATTTGATGGAGATATATAATGCGTGATTACAATCGTTTTTTCCCCCTTTTATTAAGTTTAATTTAGTGGTAGATTTTTTTAGTCCATTATTCTTTAATAACATAGATATTTACATATTTTAATAATTGTTAGAGTTGCAGTAATAATAATTGAATATTAATTATAAATTATATATTTACATCATTCTAATTGGTAATATATTTTGTATACCATTTTAGTTTTATCATTTTCAATATTAATTTTAATATATATTATAATTAAAATGCAGAATAATTATTTCTTTATTTTTACCGTATTTGATATTGTCACGAATTTTCATTCTAATAATTTTAATTTCGCAAATTATAATATAAAATTAATGGAATAAAATATAAATAAAAAATAATAAGAAAAAAAAGATATATATATATATATAAATATATTAAAAAGATCAAATTTAAAGAAATAAACAAGTTAATAAATTAAATTAATTTAAATATTTAAATTTAAAAATAAATAAAAATGTATTTTTGAATTTAACTACTTTTGATAAAATATGAAGTAAAATGTGGAACAATTGAAATCTAACTAGTTAAATAAATTTTTTTAAAAAAATATTTTAAATTTTTATATTATGAAAACCCCCTAAACAATATCACATTTATATTTATAAATCATAACACGTCCTCCAATTGAGATGTGATAAACGTATCAATATCATTTAGAGAATTGATAAAGGGTAATTTAAAAAAAAAAAAAAAACTTCCAAAATTTGAAATGTTTGATTTTTCGCCCCGTTTTTCAAACTTTTATGTCAAACCGCCCCTATTAACAGAAAACATCCAATCATAACAGAAAACAACTTTAATTTTGTAAATGGGGTAATTTGGTGTTTGAAAACTGGTGAGGGAAAATCAAACGTTTCAAAACTTTGAAAGTTTTTTTTGGCAATTACCCTAAAATTTAATGGTTGCATGCATTTGGTGATAATCACTTCTAGCCGGGGGTAACGGAGAAGACATTGTGAACAAAGACAATATACTTAGTAAATGCTAGCATCAGGGCTCGAGGTGAGTCTCTTTGTTTTCTGTGTTTCTATACGAATTTGAAACGACTTCTACTTTATTTCATGTATTACAGTTGTTTGAACTGTCAAGGCAGTAGAGAGACTTCTTATATCGTGGTACTATCACTTTGTCCTTCTTTTCAACTGTGTTAAAAAGGGTTATTAGTGAAGATGCTTAGAGTTGAAGAATCCAACGAGCAAAGGCGTGACCCTCATGATGATGGCTTCATCAACATTTTGTTTTCATGGTCTCTTCAGAATATTTTTGATGATAAACTTTACAAGCAAAAGGTTTGATTTCTTATCTCAGCTTACTTGGTCAATTCATTCATTTTCAGTTCTATGTTTTTGAATGCTATATCTTACCCAGATTAATGATAATTTGCATGTGTTGTATGAATGCTACAGGTGCAAAAAATTCCAACTGCATTTGACTCTCTTCACCAATATTTTGGGTCATATGTTTACCCTTTATTGGAAGAAACACGAACTGAGTTGTCTTCAAGCTTTGAAACTATCTCTAAATTGCCTTTCGCCCAAATAGTAAATATTACAGAGCTAAAACCAAGATGTTCAAAAAGGTATGATGTCGAAGTTGATGAATGGAGAAGAAAAAAGAGTAGTAATCGTACAAAGGAACCATACAAAACGTTGCCGGGGGATGTATTTGTTTTAACAGATTTTATGCCTCAATCAGTTTCTGATTTGAAAAGAGTAGGAAGGTTCTGGAGCTTAGCTTCAAAGATCAAAATACCAGGTGAGGATGAGGATGAGGATGACGTTCTCTCATATACTTTCTTCAGATTGCAGTCCGCAAAAGAATTACAGCTGGATGATGATGGGAAGATTTCATTGTTTGTGATTTACCTGACCAATGTAGTTCCCAATCGACGGATATGGAAGGCGTTGTCAGCACCCGGGAATGTGAGGATTATAAGTGAAGTTTTGCGGGTTGATTGTGAAAGAAGCAACGAAGAGTGCTGTATGCAGGAGAGCAAGTGGGGCTGGAAAACTGGCCTAAATGATTCTCAAGCAAAAGCTGTTTCTGCTTGCCTTGGTAGAGTGCATTGTTACCATAAGGCTAGTGTTGATCTCATATGGGGTCCTCCTGGAACAGGAAAGACTAAAACTGTTAGCATTCTGCTTGCTAATCTCTTGAAAATGAAATGCAGGACTGTTGTTTGTGCCCCTACTAATGTTGCTATCAAAGAATTAGCCTCTCGCGTGTTAAAACTGGTGAAAGAATCGTATGGAGGGGCTTCCTTGTGGCGATTTGGAGATATCCTACTTTTTGGAAGCAAAGAGAGACTGAAGGTTGGCGTAGAGGTAGAAGATGTGTTCTTGGGCTACCGTGTTCGTATGCTTCAAGAGTTCTTTGCAAAGCTTACTGGTTGGAGAAATTGCTTAACTTCCATGGTGGATTTTCTTGAAGATTGTGTTACTCACTATGATATTTTCGTGGAGAATGAAAAGCAAATAAGAGAAAAAAATAATGGTGAAAGGGAGATCAAGTCATTTCTGCAATATGTTAGGGATCGGTTTAAACGGATTGCAGCTCGGCTGCGTAGATGCTTAATTGTGTTCTTGACTCATATACCAGAAACGTACCTAACTGAGAAGAATTGTGGAATCATGATAAACCTTTTGAAGTTACTTGAGTGTTTTAAAATTGCATTGTTCCAAGAGGATGTTTCTTCTAAGAAACTGAAGAAGTTTTTTTCGTATTCATTTGATTCATTTGATGAACAACTTTCTCATTCAAATACAGAAGTAGAGTACAACTTGTATCAGAGAAGGCATGAATGTCATTGTCTGTTGAAATGCCTGTTGAATTCTCTTACAGAACTTCGCCTTCCAGAGGCAATGGGGAAAGATTCACTGAAGGACTTCTGTTTCCAAAACGCTTCTTTATTTTTCTGCACAGTTACATGTTCATCTAAGTTACATTATGCAAAAATTGAGCCATTTAGTTTTCTTGTTATCGATGAAGCTGCACAGTTGAAGGAGAGTGAATCAACTATAAGTCTTCAGCTCCCTGGTATACGTCATGCTGTTCTAATCGGTGATGAGAACCAATTACCTGCAATGGTGAAAAGCAGTGTATGTTGATCATAACTGACCACTTTCATGCTCTCTATTGTATCTGTCATTTGTTTGATTTATGTTTCATTGGTTTTGTTTCAGGTTTGTGACAAAGCTGGTTATGGAAGAAGCCTATTTGAGCGGTTAAGTTCATCTGGCTATCCAAAATACCTGCTAGATATACAATACAGAATGCATCCATCAATCAGCTTTTTCCCGAACAAGTACTTCTATCACAACATGATTTCGGATGGCGCCAACGTCAAGACAAGAAGTTATCAAAAGCAGTACTTGCCAGGTTCAATGTTTGGTTCCTATTCATTCATCAATGTACCAAGTGTAGTAGAACAATTTGATAAACTAGGTCACAGCCCCAGAAACATGGCTGAGGTGTGCGCAGTAGTTACCATACTGCAAAAGCTGTACAATGGTATGTATTTATGCCAATGCTTTGCTTAACACAAAAGCTTCATAGTTTAAATTTGATGTCACTCTTAATGTTCCACAATGCAGCTTGGATTGGCTCCAAAAAGAAGCTCAGTATTGGTGTTGTTTCGCCTTACAATGGTCAAGTAGTTGCGATTCTGAAAAAAATAGGCCACAAGTATGATAATAAAGAAGGTTTTTCTGTGAAAGTCAAGTCTGTGGATGGGTTCCAGGGAGGAGAAGAGGATATAATAATAATATCAACAGTAAGAAGCAACAATAATGGATCGATTGGGTTCCTAGCCAAGCCACATAGAGTAAATGTTGCAATTACAAGAGCTAGGTAACATTTTTACATGTTTATCTTATAAAAATCTGATTTTGACATGAATATATATTTCCTGTTATAAGTACTATTACATTGATATATTACAGGCACTGTCTCTGGATTCTGGGTAATGAAGGAACACTAATTAGAAGTGAAAGCGTCTGGGAAATGTTAGTGCGAGATGCTAAAGAGCGCAGCTGTTTCTATAATGCGGATGAAGATAAAGATCTGGCACAAGCAATATCTGCCCAGGTGCCCATGCCAGGGCCTTTCAATGCTAGAATTTATGCTAAGCATTTAAAAGTTAAAAACTACGTTAAACATTCAAAGGTGAGTTTGTACTATGATTTTACTAGTATAATTCTAAAGTTTCAAGTGAAGATCACTGTGTTCATTGTTTTTGGTGGGTTTTACAGACTGAAGAACAGAAAGTTTGGCAACAAATTAAAACTGTTGAACCTAAAGTTTGTCAGCAAATTAAAGCTGTGGAAGATGGACTGCAGGGGAGGGGTGAAGCAACTGAAAAGCTTGAAGAGTTAACTAGAAGATTGGGTGACTTGTGTGTCAAGTGAAGATAAAAAATTCTACATAAATGGAGACTAACATTGGATGTGTACGTTTTTTGTGACAGTAGAGGAGTTAATCTTGTTGAATGGAATATATGTAGGTTTACAGAATCAGAAGCGCAAATTCCTTTTTGTTGTTTTTCTTGCTATGCAAGGTATTAAGATCTTTTATTTGCATTCCTTGATGCAATGTAACATCTGCGCAAGTTTGTTTGGGAAGAACTTTGTTTGGATCCTAAAGTAGAATAGAAATATCAGATTTTTGGATTATGGTCTGGACCGCTTTTGTAAATACGTATCATAACATATAAAGGTAGTCACTAGAAGATATGAGCTTCTATGAGTACTGTACACAGCTGCCTAAAGAACCGAAGAATGGACGTGTCTCCGGTTTCTCAATTCAACCTTTGATCTTCACTTCACAGATAATATTAAAAAAATTTTATTTTCATTTATACTTTTAAGCTTTTTTTATTTAAAAGAAAATTATATTTATAGATCAATATTTAATTATTTATTAAACTAAACTTTTTTTTTAAAAAAAAAATTGTAAAAAATATACTAAAATGATCAATTTACCCTTCAATATTAAGAAAAAATAGATCTAGTAACTTCTCGGTTTTACACATTGGGAAATAGACAAAATTTAAACCTGCTTCCTGGTGTGTAATACCGAGAAGCCAGAATTTACTTCCCCATACTACACACCAGGAAGCAGGGTGCTTTCTAGTATTCCACACAAGGAAGCAGTCAAAATTCAAGACTACTTCCTGGTGTATAATACTGGAAAACAATACTAGGAAGCACATTTTGTTTGCTGGTATTACACGCCAGGAAGCAGGCAAAATTCAAGCCCACTTCCTGGTGTGTAGCACCGGAAGCAAATTTTGGCTTTCCGGTATTACACATCAAGAAGCATGTTTGAATTTTGCCTGCTTTCCAGTAACACATATCAGGAAACTCATTTTTTGTACGATTTTTTAAAAAAAATTAGTTTTAAAAAAGTTTAAAAATGTAAAAAATTTAGGGTTGGTCTAAAACTAAGAAAAAATAGTTGATAAGGTCTAGTTTTACATATTTTCATTTTTTTCTCACCGTCTCAATGTTTGTTCAGACTCAAACCATCATTTGCAACTCTAATTCCGCTATTTATGGTTGGTCTGGGGTCTTATAGACTTTGGAAAGGTCCGGCTTTATTCATTGGTCTTTGGGCTATAAGATTTGGATGTTGGTCCATACAAGATAGGCCCACCTTAAGTAGTATCTTATCATAAGATAGAGATAATATTTGATTAAAATTCAAATAATTGAATTCAAATGCAGTTTGAGTTCAAGTGAGATGATTTTGGACCACTATAAATAAGTCATTCCATTCCACTCTCTACACACAACAAGAAACATACTAGGTTGCACCAAAATGGGGATGGAGACTCCAATGGGTACGGAGATGGAAAACATCAATTTTAAAAATAAAAAAACTCAGATACGGGTACGACTAAGAAACAGCAAAAAAATGTATATAAATTAAAATCAAAATCATGTTATAGCATAAAATTAACATTCCATCACAATTTAATCATAAAACAGACATTCAAACATGAAAAACCACACACCTAAAAATCAAATACGAGTTCAACAATTATCCATAATAAATAATACAAGTCGCAAAACTAATTGTCTTAATAAAGATACAAATGTAAGAATACAACTCAAGCATCCTTATTATCATCAAAGAAGACCCCCTCCAATTCTGGCTCATCAAGAGAGAGATCAACAAACTCTAAGAATCCAGTAGCATCAAGTGAATCAAAAACATCTCCACCAACATCCCACATCCCAGTCTTCTCATTTTCATATTACTCACTATTTCTTGAAAGAAGACGAAAGTTGTTGCTGATGAAAATCAAATCTTCAACACGATTTGGATATCACTTATTCCTCCACAATGAATGAATGAACGAGTATATACTCTAATTACACTCACAAGAAGAAGAAGTTGGTTATCCAAGCAACCTTAAAGCAAGAGCTTTGAGCAATGGTGTTTGGGAGCCAAAATTAATTCACCAAATTTTAGGATTTGTTGTTATCCTCTGACTAATTGAAGTTGTGTCAGATAAAGATCCAATATGAAACGAGAATTCACAATACTCATCTAACACTCTATTGTAATCATAATCATTATGAAAAAGCCTTCGAAAACATTTTTCTCTTTCTTGAGATATTTCATCATCTCTATGAGGAGGGACTCTTGAAGGATCCTAACAAGCCAAGCTTTAGAATAAAGCTTCACCAAAAATATTTTATAAGTATAATAAAATAAAAACACAAAAAATTAAGTACTTATGTTATTCATGATAAAAGAATGTTATGAAATAAAATTAAGTTGCGAACTAGGACAAGGAGTGAGTGTTTCTGCCGATTGCTTGTTCATCGGAGGATAGATTAGTAACTCGTTTTGTGTCCTACAGATTGTGTGCTTGTTGTTATTTGTTATGCATATGTCAAGACAAGAAGTTATCAAAAGCAGTACTTGCCAGGTTCAATGTTTGGTTCCTATTCATTTATCAATGTACCAAGTGTAGTAGAACAATTTGATAAACTAGGTCACAGCCCCAGAAACATGGCTGAGGTGTGCGCGATAATTACAATACTGCAAAAGCTATACAATTGTATGTATGTATGCCGATACTTTTCTTAACACAAAAGCTTCATAGTTTCTATTTGACGTCTACTACCCTATTGTTCCACAATGCAGCTTGGATTGGCTCCAAAAAGAAGCTCAGTATCGGTGTTGTTTCGCCTTACAATGGTCAAGTAGTCACGATTCTGAAAAAAAATAGGCCACAAGTATGAGAACAAAGAAGGTTTTTCTGTGAAAGTCAAGTCTGTGGATGGGTTCCAGGGAGGAGAAGAAGATGTAATAATAATATCAACAGTAAGAAGCAACAATAATGGATCGATTGGGTTCCTAGCCAAGCCACAGAGAGTAAATGTTGCAATTACAAGAGCTAGGTAACATTTTTACATGTTTATCTTATAAACAACTGATTTAGACATAAATATATATTTCCTGTTATAAGTACTATTACATTGATATATTACAGGCACTGTCTCTGGATTCTGGGGAATGAAGCAACATTAATTAGAAGTGAAACCGTCTGGGAAATGTTGGTGCGAGATTCTAAAGAGCGTAGATGTTTCTATAATGCCGATGAAGATAAAGATCTGGCGCAAGCAATATCTGCTCAGGTACCCATGCCAGGGCCTTTTAATGCTAGAAATAATGCTAAGCATTCAAAGGTTAAAAATTATGTTAAGCATTCAAAGGGGAGTGTGTACTATGATTCTGTTCGTAAAATTTGAATGTTTCAAGTGAAGTCAATGTGTTTATTGTTTTTGGTGGGTTTTACAGGCTGAAGAACAGAAAGTTTGGCAACAAATTAAAACTGTTGAACCTAAAGTTTGTTGGCAAATTAAAGCTATGGAAGATGGATTGCAGGGGAGGGGTGAAGCAACTGAAAAGCTTGAAGAGTTAACAAGAAGATAGGGTGACATGTGTGTCAAGTCAAGATAAAAGAACTCTGCATAAAAGGAGACCAACGTTGGATGTGTATGTTTTTTGTGACAATAGAGGAGTTAATCTTGTTGAATGGAATATATGTAGGTTTACAGAATCAGAAGGGCAAATTCTTTTTTGTTGTTTTTCTTGCTTTGCAAGGAATTAAGACCTTTTATTTGCATTCCTTGATGCAATGTAACACCTATACTGAGCTTCTCTTTTGAGCTAATCCAAGCTGCGTTGAATGAAATCGGGATGTCAGAATGAATCTTTCAAGCTTTTGTATTGGGAAACATAGACATCCGTTGGAAATAGAATCCCACACTAGCGAAATGATAAAACAATTGAACGTAAGGACAATATGTTTTACCAACAAGCAAGCACGCGAACTAATAGCATGCTACAAAGACACCGAGATAATTGGCTGGAATTCCTCAGCCATGTTTCTGGGGCTATGGCCGAGCTTATCAAACTCTTCGACTCCACTCAATACATCGATGAATGAATAGGAACCAAATATTGGACCTGGAATGTACTGCTTTTCATTACTTTTTGCTGTAACATTAGGACTATCTGATCAGATTGTGACAGAAGAAAGAACTTGTTTGAAAATAAAACTTATCTGCGAACGCATCCGGTATTGTATATCTAATAGGTATTTGTCACAAACCTGAAATGAAACCAGTGAACCTGAGTAAAGAGTAAGCAAGTTAAGTATTTGAACAAAATCAAGATACCTTGCTTTTCACCATTTCAGGCAACTGATTCTCATTGCCAATAAGAACACCATGTTGTGTACCAGGGAGCTTAGGACTAATAGTTGATTCACATTTCTAAAGTCATCCAAAGTTTTACTTTATTTCGCAGATGACAGAAATTGTTGTAATGCTCAATTAACTTACCAGTCACATTTCTTTTGTGAGCAAAATACTGTTGGAATACGAATACCACACTTCCTGTGAAAATAACAAAATCCTTGAATACAAACGATACATATATTCAAGGATAGATGGGTTTGTTGTAGAATGACTCAAGTGTTCTATCAACGACTAAACCCACCAACTAATAATATGGAGAAATGGAGAAATTATGTATACTAATGTTTCTAAAATCGGACCGGACATCGAACATATTTCATAAAAGGATTGAGGTTCGACCGGATTGAATCAGATCTTTTTTAATTTAAAAAATAATAATTATTTTAAATATATTATATAAACTAAAATACAAAATTAATTTATATTTATTTAAAAAAATAATTATATTTTTAACTAAATTATAATTGTACATACTTAAAAAAAATTATCAATATGAATTGATTATCGATACAATATTCATATAATATACTTAAAATGAAAATAATATTTATATTATTATTTTTAAATTTTTAAATTCGTTAAAAAAAATAAAACAATTGTTCCAAACAAACGAAATACAAATAAAATAAATTAAAATTTTATTTTTATTTTTTTTCGAAAAAATCTAGTTTTATCCGTTTTTTATTAGATTTGACCTGTTTTTTGAAAAACCAGTTTTATTATAAAATCGAATCGGATGGATGGCCGATTCCCAGTTCAACAGATCGGTCTGTTCTGGTTTTAAAAATATGGGTGTATACTCTAGAGTACACATCTTACCCGAATACATCATATACTTCACAACAAAATGAGTATACATCATGAAGCATGCTAGGAAGAAAAAGCGATTGTTACTTATTATTTGAAGATCTTTGGAAGCGTTTGTGAATTCTCATTGACTACTATAGTGAAACAAATGGTACGGAGAGAAAGCGGCGTTTGTGAATTCTCATTGACTATCGTAGTGAAACAAAAAGCTGCAAAATCAGGGGAGCCTCACAAGTGATTTTCGTCCAACAACTGATGATGATTATGCAATTAGAGGTATAAGAAGTCTCGATCCGAAAGCTGCCATGTGGAAGAGATAAAAACGATCAGAAAAATTAAGACTCTAAGATTAGTTCCCAGACCAGAAATCACCAGCAGCTGATTGGAAGCAAATGGGAGGCAAAGACTCGTGGTGAAAGGGTATGGTCAACATGAAAGAGTACATTACACAGAAAATGTTGCTCCACGCGCAAGATTTGATACAATTAAGTTGATTCCTGCTATTGCAGCATGTAGGGATGAGAATAGGTAAGACTGTCTGTCGGGATCTATGGTCTGACCCATTTATAGTCTGGCCTGACCCGACTCGTATAATAAATAGGTTAAATATAGATTTTTTAGAAAGTCTAGTTAATTAAAAAGGCCAGACTTAGACTTTTATAATTATCTATTGGGTCTGTTGGCCAGCCTAAATATTAAAGAATAATAAATAATAATAATAATAAATTTATTAATTTATGAAATATATAAAGGGTTTTTCAAAAAAGGTCTAAATTATATATAAAAAGAAGGTTATTCAAACCCTAATTTTATGAGTCACTTAGTGTACTTTTCTCTAATCAAAGAATTATGGCAACGATACTTTGCCATAATTCAAGAACAATCAAAAAGAAATAATATCAATCACGAGTGAAAGTGAATTTTGTTATCTTCATCATCTATTTCAAGTTTAACGATTACAAACATGATATCAAAGGTACATAATCACTGAAACACAAATTTAACATGTTTGATTTAATTCACCAATTTACTTTCTTTAGTGGATTTTAATTTGATAAGTTGGAAAATAATTGTGTAGATGGCAAGCCTGACAGTGCATTGAGTTATTTGAAAATAAAAAACTATTTGAGAGACTACACATGTAAAGTTGCATAGATTTTATTTTATTATGTTACTTTATGTAAAATTGCATCCATTTTAGTTATTTGTTGGTCTTTTGGAAAGGTTTTAGTTATTTTGGTTTTGGTGATGCTGTAAATATATTCATAAATTTTAGTAACATTTTGTCTTTTGTCTAGGTTATTTACTTTTTTTTCTTTCTTTTTGATCTATGCATAGATTTTAGTTACTTTTTATCTTTTTGTATATGATTTATTATAAAGTTTTGCAATTGATAAGTATCGACAAAGATGAAAGTCTAAGTATAATAGGTGTAAAGTCCGGCCCCGCCCCGGATGAACCCGAAGTGTGGTGGCAGGGCGACACATCATTCACAATTGGTCTTAAGGTTGACCACAAGCCCCACAGACCATCATTACGCTTTCCAACATACTTTATCCTCTCTCGCATGCTTTTCTGAAAACTTCCCAGAAAGTCACTCATCCAAAGATTGCTCCAAGCCAAGCACGTTTAACTTTAGAGTTCCTAAGTTCTAGGCTCCCAAAAAATAATATGCACATTGGTGATATGGGTAGCAATTCAATTCATTTTAACCCTGTCTCTATATGGGGTGTTACAATCCACCCTCTTAGGACACAACATCCACATTGTGGTTAGCCCACTTCATTCCCAAAATCTTAACCCACACTAGACGAATGTCCTGGGCTCTTCCGTCCATAGGCGCACTCGCGGTCACAGGGCAGGAGAAAATTCTTGCATATATACAAACACAAATAAACAATGAAGAATTTCTATCAATGTCTAATTGTAGTTTTAAAGATATCATCTGCACAGGAATTGTTTATTTAGAAAGAAAGAATTCGACTGAGATATAAACTGAATTGCAAAAGAATTCATTAGTAAATCGAATAGTAGAATCATAAAGTGTGATGTAAATTTTAGACACTTTTGATAATCATAACAATTGAATGGGAATTCAGTACTTAGTTTTCAGTGATCTAATACGTAATTAAGTTGATTTGCAACTCTCTGTTACCTATTCTCACGTTTGATTACACAATTTGACTCTAAATCTCCGATTTACAATCTAGATCATCATCTATAATTTGTTAAATATCTCTCGATTTGATTTAACAAATCCTAATTAATAGATTGATCTCTATAGTACAATTATATTAACTGATCAAGTACAATCTGTAGAAAATTGGATCTAATTGTCTATCTCTAGTACAAAGATCCTTCGTTCTGGAATTGGATACTTAGACGCCATCTCTGAACTAGAATAAGCATCAGAACAACATTACTTAACTCTTGTTCTCGTAATTCAATAAGCTCATGAAAACTAAGCAAATCTGACTATGAATGAATAAGAATCATACAATCAAATCTTGACATAGAAATAGATCTCAGTAAATCATTAGAGCTATTAGCCAAGCATAACAACTTTAACATATACAATACAGTTCATATTTATCTTCATCATGCTTAGAGATTTGAATATTACCAAGGAAGTTAGAAGTTGATCTCAGTTACACTCTTCACTTCTCCACTTCAATCTAAATCTCAGAGATCACAGAAAACGGAGCACAAAACTTCTCCAAGAAACTTCTCAAAATAAAATCTCAACAAACGAACAGAAGATTCTAGAAATATATCTGAAAATGTCAAAAGGTTCTAATTGCTTCAACTGAGTTCCTATTTATAAAGTTTTCTCAGTGGCAATTTTGAAATTAACTAAAAGAAAGAAACAAAAATAGGTGAAGTACAAAATATTTCCTTATGTCGTCTATTCATTCGCTTGAACTGCAAATGATATTTAGAATAATCGCCAAGCTTGATCGCCTGTTGGCAAGTTATTAGGCGAAATGGTTTGATATTCGCCTCCTTTGTCGCCAACCATCTAGGCGATGTTGCTTCTTCTCGCCTCTTTTATATCGCCTTATAAAGTATAATGTCCGTAATTAGGGTCTAGAAATTTTCGTGTTTTCGGTAAATTTTGACTTTGCGGTCAAAATTCGGGTTAAAGGGTAAAATGGTAATTTAGAAAGTCAATCGGAAGTATAGAGTCAAATATATCAAATTGATCATCTTTAAAAGTATTTTAAGAATTTAGAAATTTAAAATGAAAATCAAGTTTTACATGAACGGAAAATATTTTAGAAATCGTTAAGTTGATTTAAAAGTGTTTCATAATTGTTTTATAAAAAAAAAGGCCCATAGCCCATGTTTTTAAAAGAAACCCATTTGAAAAAACTCTAAGTCACTTGAATTCCATTATTTGTTTTGTTTCTCTAAAAAACATCAAAACACGTAATTTGTTTTTCTTTCAAGTCTTCTTTCTTACGAGATTGGTAAGTCTCTCTAAAACCCTATTTTTAAACTTCAGGTTTTATAAATTGATTCTACTAATGCTATCATGATTTATGATTATGAATTAATTCTTGAGATTTAATTTGTCTATTAAAGTGTTATTTAAAATTGATAGAGTAGAAAACCCTAGGATTTTATTTGAATTAATGATATTGAAAAGATTATCTCTAGATTGATAATATTAATGACTCTATAGTTTCCGATTGGCGAGTTAATTAAGCGCTTTAAATTGGGTTTGTATTGCTTGGTTATTGGTGTAGACCAAGTGTTTGATAAAATGCTTGTATGAATTATATTGTTTAGGCGACTTGGATGACGGTGGTAATCCAACTGACGTCGTTTAGCTAATCGATGGAAGACAAGTTAGAAATTCCATTTTAAGCTCTAAATATAGTTTGATGTGTGTTTAATTGTTTGTGCATTAATCCAGTTAATTATATATAACCATATGGATGGAATTGGTATTGGAATTTAATATTGAATATTTAATATTTATTTTTGAATATATTGAATAAATATCGTGTACTTGATTTTAATGCTTATTATCGTGTGCATGAGTTTGTGTTTGGTTGGAAATGATTGATATGAAATGTAATGAGAAATTAGAATAAATGCCTAGGTTATGTTATCTAGGTACCATGTGTATTTAATAACATGTACTTATTCACATGTATTTATTCACATGTATTTATTACATGTAAGAGTGTATTTAATATGTTCATGAATATTTATTATATGTAAGGATTTTAATGGTGAGCATTGGAACCATAACATAGTAGTGTGGTTATTATTGATTAATATAATTATACGGTCACATAATTGTTAGTATGATTTTTAATACCTATAATAGGTTATTGAATTGATAAATAATAAGGATAATGTAAATTGTGTTTATTTACTTAATTGATTGCCTTGGTCATAGATTGGTATAGAGATGGAGTGGCATGCCATTAGGGAAAAATTAGAGATCTCGGCCTATTGAAATGTAGGTAATTTATGGTTTAGCTAGCCACTATTGGAAACGGAGTGACGACTTCTATTGGGTGTGACGGCACCACCGCCTGCGGGCTATTGTTATTGTTGATCTTCGGATCTATTGTTGGAATCCATAGGTAGATGACCTTCTCGAGGGGGATTAAACGGCACTACGGATTTCGGTTTTTGGACCTATTGTCAGGCTTCGGCCTTATTGTTCCCGTTTCAATATAACATCTAGATTAAGGGCAGTCAAAATTATAATTGAAGTATTGTTATATTGTGAAATGATGATTATTGAGTAAATTGTGAACTTGATTATTGAATATTGAGTGTTTTGAATTTGTTGGTTTAACATTGTATTTAATTGTTGGTTCTTTTAGAAATTTGTGCATTGAATGACCTTAAATGTTAAGAAACATGTTTGTTTGGTGTTTTAATGGCATGGGAAAATGTTATAGACTAGGGAACATAAAGACCCTAATCATAAATGGATGGGAGGGGAAAACCAAGTGGAATAAATTAAGCAAACCTTATCGAACAGCTTTGAACACGGTCTGGCCGTGTGCTTTTACACGGACCGTGTTCGAAAAACCCATTAGGAGAAATTTGAAAGCGGCTTATATGGACTTGTCCTGTTACACCACACGGTCCGTGTTTGCCCTTGCCCAAGACCAACTCTACCAGCATGTTACACGGTCTGCCCATGTTAAATCACACGGACCATGTAAAATCTCTCACACGGATACCATTTCCAACAGAGTGGAACACGGTCTGACCGTGTGACCCTACACAGTCCGTGTTCCACCTTTCATCATAAATTGATATTTTCCCTCCATTAAATGCACGATGAAATAAATGTGTGTAATGTATTAAATGAACATTAAATGTGTGATGTATTAAATGAACATTAAAGGTTTGATGTATTAAATGACATTAATTAATGGATTTATTAAAGTGCAATGCATTGAATGAACTTAGTGATTGTATTGGTTAGTGTGCATTTGTGTTTGAATATCATGATTGTATGCTAATAAAGACGCATATGCTTGTGGTTGTTTGAGTATGGAATTGTTAACCAGGCATCGATAGTGCGGGTCGACTGTGCCTACATTGGACATCTTAGCACTTCATTTTTCCGCATCTATTCCCTTTTTATTTCTACCGAACCATTTTGGAAATTTAACGTAAAACATTTACTTTACATTTCTTTTGCTAGATTTGGTTTACATGTTATGATATTATTAAAACTATTCCTTATTGTTGAACAATGGACTTTATCAAATTTTATAAACATTGAAGTACTATGGGATATTGGTTCTATTTATTGCAAACGTTTTTATATTGAATTGTATTGATTGTATTGGGTTAATGTGGCACTCCAACCATCGCTCTGCGGCTCCGTCGTGGGCGGGGGTTGGGCGTTACATAAAGAATCTTAGGAGAGATTAGTCATTTGTTGCCACCAGTTATATTTCTATCTTAGGTGATATTAATCATTTAGCCTTGAAATGTCGCCTGACTTCACTTCTCTTTAGGCGACATCTTCTTTTGTTGCCTGAAGATTTCACCTGGAGTGGCGACATTTTGTAGGCGAGAAACACCTAAGCTACCTTCTGCATCTTTTCTTCTAGGTGACGTTCACTTGTTTCACTTCTTTTGTCTCCATCTTCATTGAGTGCACAGGCGATAACCACAGGTGACGTATTCTTTTCTTGTTTTACTTCGCAATGATCTTGGACTTTTGATGAAATTCCATTTGGTCCTCCTTTGTTCTGAATTTTGTCATTTCCTATATAGTTTCTTTATCTTTTCATCCAAGTCCCTAACTCAACAAAATAGTCTAGAATTACTAGAAATTTATTCAATTATTCAACTTAAGCCCAATTTCTTCCTATTAAAGCTCACAAAATGTATCAAAACATAGGTAAATTCTAGATTTATCAACAGGGTTGCTCTGATATCATTTGTAATGTCCGGCCCTCGCCCCCGGATGAACTTAAAGCACGGTGGCAAGGCGACACATAATTCATAATCAGTCTTAAGGCTGACCACTAGACCCACAAACCAACATTACACTTTTCAACATGCTTTATCCTCACTTGCATGCTTTACGGGAAACTTTCCAGAAGGTTACCCATCCTAAGATTGCTCCAAGCTAAGCACACTTAACTTTGGAGTTCTCAAGTCTGGGTGATATGGCTAGCAATTCAATTTCTTTTAACCTTGTCTCAATATGAGGTGTTACAATAGGGACCGGAATATATATTGTAATTAGAATTAAATTAATTTTAATTTCAATATAATAAATAAAAATTAGAGAAAAATAGGCGCAAATAAGAATTTAGATGCTTAATAAAGTAGATTAATCAGTAGACATAAGATATATTAGAAATATATATATATATATATAGATACTGTAAAGTGGGTTAAAAAATGTGTTACTACTGTTGATTGGTTGTTTAATATTTTTTGTGATTAAGCAGGCTTTTAAAAAGGCTTGGACCAGGCTTATAAAAAAAATCTATAATAGGTATACAGGTCAGGTTTGGGTTTTACATTTTAAAATTGGTCATGTAACGGACGATTTTCACGCCTATCAGTAGGGTCCTTAATTTTGGTCTGATTAAGGGGTATTCTTAGTATGTTTTGGATTTTAGAATAAATTTTGCAATTTCTTTAGCCTTTGGGGGGGGGGAGTATTCTGAATTCACCACTATATAAACCTAATAAACCTTAGAATGCTCATAAGCCCTTCTATCACAAATTTGAGAGCTTCTTGTGTGAGTATCCATTGAAAGAAACCAGAACTTTGCTGCCAGGGTTTCATTTGGGGAGTTTTTCTTAGCCGCATCTAGTGGAGAAACACTGGTAAGCCTCATTTCTTCTCTGAGTTTGATATTGCTCTGTTTCGTTGGGACTTTAATCGCTAAGTATCTATTATATTAGGTTTCTGGCAGATTGAGGAGTCCAATCATTAAGGTTTCAGTTGGAGTGATTTTTGGTTAATTCGATAAGTTATGTTTTGCTAATTTGGAGTTAGTATTAGAGAACTAGGGTTCCATTCAATTCGGTTGAAGGTTAATCTGTTGGGTTTAATTCGAGTCATTGTTCTGGTGTAGGATGATTTATTGTATTGCTTGTCGTCCTGCAGAAGGTGTTGGCGAGGAAGCTGCTCGGATAAAGGAGAAGGGGACTGGTTTTTGTTGTGTTCTGCGCATCTATGTGTTAGCAGTTGTTTTGAGTCCAATAGATTGGTTATTGTATTGTTTATGGTATTGCATGTGTTCTGATTGCGTATTTTGTTAAACCCTACCCGAAATTGTCTCTGTAGTTGCTTAAACGAATTATATATGTTGCCTTGTATGTTTGAATTGGTGAAAATAACTATAAACTGCAGAACTTGGTAAAGACTGGGATGTTGAACACTGAAACTAAATCTGGAATGATTGCCTTAAGACAGTTCTCGGTAGAATTGATAAGTCTAGAATTTACCTATATTTTAGTATATTTTGTGAGCTTAAATGCATAGAAATTGAGCTTAATAGTTGAGATATTACATGGATTTCTAAGTGATTCTAGACTAATTTCATTCAGACAGGAACTTGGATGAAAAGAATTGGAAAATGAGCAAAAATAAGCAAAAATCGGAACAATGAGGGACTAAATAGAATTTCATCCAAAGTCTACAGAATTTGAGAAATATTTGATAAGGAGAAGGAGTCGCCTAGTTAATTCGCCTCAGGAATATTATGATGAAGGCGACATTAAGGAATTTTGCCTTCAAACATCGCCAGATTTGACGACAACTTCAGGCGATAAATGCGAATCTCGCCTTGATGTATGTAATAAATAGATGCTGGAATTTGCTATACATACTTGGCGACATTGGAGCTATCTCGCCTTAAGTAATTGTAAAGGCAAGATAGAGTTGGCGAGATGAGATAGACATTGTTTTGAGAAAATCTAAGGAAGGCGATCTGCTAAGGCGGCATTAGAGTATCTCGCCAAGAGTGTTTATGAGAGAAGTTAGAATGGCGAGAGGAAAATTACATCGCCTAAATTAGGCGAGACAGAAAAACGATCAACAGGGAAATTCGCCTAAGAAGACTTGTTGCTACGCGAATTGGTTAGCGATATTTGTGGAGGTCGTTATGTTCAGGTGAAGGAACAGACGACATAAAAGGAAGAATTTGTTATTTCGCCAATTTGTGTTTCTTTGTTGTTTTTATTTCAAAATTGCCACTGAGCAAAACTCTATAAATAGGAGCTCAGTTGAAGCAATTAGGACCTTTTGACATTCTGTTATTTTTTAGCTTAAAATTTGAGATTCTTTTGTACACTTTGTTGGCTATTTTCAGAAAATGTTTCTAGAAGAAATTTTGTTGCTCTGTTTTCTGTGATCACTGAGATTTAACTTGAAGATAGTGAAGCAAAAGCTGTGACAGAGTTTAGTTTCAATCTTCCTTGGTAAGATTTAGATTCTTAAGCATATCGATGATGATTTTGTGTTGTGTTGAATATTCTAGAGTAGATATGCCAGCTAATAGCTCTGTTTTAATCAGCTGAGATCTGCTGTGAATTATGATTTTGATTGTATAATTCTTGTTTCAATTATGGTCAGATTTACTCAATTTTCATGCACTCATTGAATTACAAGGATGAAAGTTACGTTATCTTGTTGTTTTGAAGCCTGATTAGACCAGAGATGACAATTAGGTTTCAGATCTAAGAATAGAGGGTCATTGTTCTAAAGATAGACAATAGATTTGATTTTCTACAAATTGATCTTATCAGTTATACAGGTTGTAATATAAAGATATATGCAATTGTGTAATTGAGATTTGTTAGATAGAATCGAAAGATGATCTACAGATCACTAATGATGATCTAAGAAGTGGATCTGTGATCTAGAGTTAAATTGCATAATCACAATATAATGAATAACAGAGATTAGTAGATCGATATCATTATAGTTGAGATTACTTGAAGAACTGAGCACTGATTCCATATTTTGATTGATGAATGTCATTAGTGTCTAAAAACCTCAATATACTTTTATGATTCTTATGATTCATTTGTATGTAGATTCTTTGGCAGTTCAATTTAAATCTTGATCTCATTCTCGCTTTTTAGCTAACAATCCCTGTGGAGACGATATCTAAAATACTACATTAGACGTTGATAGGAATTCTGTTGGTTGTTGTCATTTTATGTGTGAGAAAATTCCTCATCAAGAATCCATGGCATGCCTAGGAATAGAGGATCCTCACACTGAATTTAATGGCTTGAAGTGCCAAAACAGATACCGAACTGCACGGCTTCTACCGTACTTAATACTGATACCGGGCTTCGGCCAACACTGCTATTGTACTAATATATTCTGTTTTCTGCTTTTAGTTACTCTGGATAATATTCTATAAACTGGACTGTTGATTGTTAAATACATATTCTGTGATTTTTGTGATTGTTGGTTGTTGTTTAGGGATAAACTGAATTGTTAAATAGACTAGTAATTAACTGTTTGTAAGCTGAGTTAGACCTAATGTAATGGTCATGTAATCTGTTTGTATTGCTGGTGTTCTCTTTATGAATTTATATGGTTAAGCTAGGAATTGGGTAGAATAGAATCTGGGAAAAATTTGGAAAATCGAGTCGAAATTGTCACAAAATCTGGACCCCGCAAGGGAGGCTTCCCTCGACCCCGTCTGCTAACCGGCTAGTGGAATTGCCGTGTGCACACGGCTTGTATTTCATTGGCCAGCATAGCATCACTTAGACTAGAACCTCTAGATAGTAAGTGAAGGAACTCGATAATGAGAATGAAATTATGAATGCATGTGATTAAACACTTAAATCAAGAATCCATGGCATGCCTAGGAATAGAGGATCCTCACACTGAATTTAATGGCTTGAAGTGCCAAAACAGATACCGAACTGCACGGCTTCTACCGTACTTAATACTGATACCGGGCTTCGGCCAACACTGCTATTGTACTAATATATTCTGTTTTCTGCTTTTAGTTACTCTGGATAATATTCTATAAACTGGACTGTTGATTGTTAAATACATATTCTGTGATTTTTGTGATTGTTGGTTGTTGTTTAGGGATAAACTGAATTGTTAAATAGACTAGTAATTAACTGTTTATAAGCTGAGTTAGACCTAATGTAATGGTCATGTAATCTGTTTGTATTGCTGGTGTTCTCTTTATGAATTTATATGGTTAAGCTAGGAATTGGGTAGAATAGAATCTGGGAAAAATTTGGAAAATCGAGTCGAAATTGTCACAAAATCTGGACCCCGCAAGGGAGGCTTCCCTCGACCCCGTCTGCTAACCGGCTAGTGGAATTGCCGTGTGCACACGGCTTGTATTTCATTGGCCAGCATAGCATCACTTAGACTAGAACCTCTAGATAGTAAGTGAAGGAACTCGATAATGAGAATGAAATTATGAATGCATGTGATTAAACACTTAAATCAAGAATCCATGGCATGCCTAGGAATAGAGGATCCTCACACTGAATTTAATGGCTTGAAGTGCCAAAACAGATACCGAACTGCACGGCTTCTACCGTACTTAATACTGATACCGGGCTTCGGCCAACACTGCTATTGTACTAATATATTCTGTTTTCTGCTTTTAGTTACTCTGGATAATATTCTATAAACTGGACTGTTGATTGTTAAATACATATTCTGTGATTTTTGTGATTGTTGGTTGTTGTTTAGGGATAAACTGAATTGTTAAATAGACTAGTAATTAACTGTTTGTAAGCTGAGTTAGACCTAATGTAATGGTCATGTAATCTGTTTGTATTGCTGGTGTTCTCTTTATGAATTTATATGGTTAAGCTAGGAATTGGGTAGAATAGAATCTGGGAAAAATTTGGAAAATCGAGTCGAAATTGTCACAAAATCTGGACCCCGCAAGGGAGGCTTCCCTCGATCCCGTCTGCTAACCGGCTAGTGGAATTGCCGTGTGCACACGGCTTGTATTTCATTGGCCAGCATAGCATCACTTAGACTAGAACCTCTAGATAGTAAGTGAAGGAACTCGATAATGAGAATGAAATTATGAATGCATGTGATTAAACACTTAAATCAATAACTGGCTGGATGGTAGAACTATTTCGTTTGTTGTTTGCTTTAGCGGATTCTAGGGGGTCCGTAGAGACTTGCATTGTCTGATCACATGATTAGAGTCGAGTCTAGGGCATTGCATGTGTATGTTGGAACTTAAACTAGTTCATAGTCTAATAATACTTTTGTCTCTTTCTTTCTACTTTGTAAATCTGGGATTAAAACCCCAAGTTGAGTATAGGTACATCGATCACTAGGTGTTATTTCATTACACAGAGCCGACATCCATTAGCATGTCCATCTTCTATAATGTAGCTTTATTTTCAGATTTATCTTTAAACCGTGAATTTTGTAGTCGAACTAGTATTTTTACTGTTATTGGACATTAGAACCTATAAACAAATTGAATGTTATTGAGTTTTGAATATTGAGATGTTAGGATGTAAATGCTTATCTTTTGATGGATTCATATTTATATAAGTGAACTAGTTTAGAAATTATAAACTATTACAAGTTATAGATACTACATTAGGTATGCAGCGTCAGGCACCTATCCTATGGTTCTACTAGGGAGGGGGTTTGCCATTACAGGCCGGACCTATTTAACTCAAAGCCCGGCCTAGCCAGCCCATTCCCACCCCTAACAACAAGCAAAGATTGGTAGGTATTTCAACTTGATGTTAAATTTGCTTTCTTAAATGGCTGATTAGAGGAACAAGTTATTATTGAGTAACTTGAATGTTTCAACTATGAGAGCGGTCGTGTTTGTCTATTGAAGGAAGCACTCTACAATTTAAAACAAGTGCAAAGAGTTAGGTATGCAAAAATCAATAGTTATCTGTTGGAGTTGGGATTCAATAGAAGTCTTATTGAGGTTACTCTTTATGCCAAGCTACATAAATGTAATATTTTAATTGTCTTAATTTATGTAGATGATCTTCTAATTACTAAGAGCTGTTTGAATTTAGTTGATGAATTTAAAATAAGGATGCATAAGGTATTTGAGATGAATGATCTAGGTAAAGTCTCTTATTTCCTTGGTTTGGGAATGAAACAATATGAGCAAGGTATTTTTGTACCTCAACAGAGTTACATTGGTGAAATTTTGAAACAATTCAAAATCAATGGCTGCAAACCAGTTTCTACACTTGCTTTTCAAGGAGAAAAATGGAAGAAGTATGATGGTTCTCTATTGGCAAATTCTTCTCTTTATAGAAGCATGGTTGATTATTTTTTTACTTAAAAATTGCAAGGCCTGATATCATGTTTGCTACTAGTTTATTGTCTAGATTCATGAATGAACCATCAAATTTTCATCTATTAGCTGCAAATAGGGTGTTCAGGTATGTTCGGGGCAGTTCAAACTTTGGATTGTTTTACAAGAAGACTTTAAAGATTAAGCTTTAGGGATTTTCATATAGAGATTGGGTTGGTTCTGTTAAGGATATGAAGAGTACAAGTGGCAATTGTTTCTCATTGGGTTCAGGCATCATTTGTTGGGGAACAAAGAAACAATCTTCAGTTGCACATTCAACAACAAAAGTTGAATATGTTGCTTTATGTTTAGCTGTAAATAAGGCAATTTGGTTGAAAATAATCTTTATAGATTTGAAGTTTCTAGAGGAGAAACTATAGAAATTCTTCTAGACAGCAAGTCTACAGCAGTTATGGTGAAGAATCTTATTTTTCATGGCAAAACAACAAAACACATCAAGATAAAGTACTATGCAATAATGGAAGCATTAAATTTTGATCAAGCACTGTAGTTGTAAAGATCAAGCTGCTGATATATTCACAAAGGCAGTTCAGAAGTCAAGATTTGAATTCTTGAGATCTCACATTGGTATTCACTCCATCACATGTCTCAAGGAGGAGTGTTAAGAAATCTAGTGAATATTGTGATACATGTGTTGTTACCATTATATTTTTTATAATATGCATATTTTGTAATGATTGTAATCCTTAATATCTTTTGTTAAAAGGTGAAAAGTTAGAATGGGAGGAGATAAAAAATCCTTAAACCTTTATATATGTATTCAGATTACTTTAGTGAAGCATAACGTTTATGCTTCCTTACAAATATCTACAAACAAATGGTATCAGAACCTAAAGAGCTTAACCACCAACAAATGACTTGAAGGCCTCTGAGGTTCAAAGAGCACAAGTCTAGGCATGAATGCAAGTATCAACCACCATCTAGAAATAATGGGCCAAACCAGTTAAACTTAAGGGGGAACAAATGAAAGTATCAACCAGCTTGCAAAAAATAATGGATGGACCGGTTGAACTTGATAAGGAGTGTTAGAATGTGAATACCACATTGATTGTGGAAATAACAAAATAGTTGAATATAAAGAATTCATGGCCTTGTGGTTGAATGACTCAAGTCATTTTTCCAATAAGCAAGCCGGTAAACTAATAACATGTAAAATCCACAAAATTATTTGATGAAATATAAATGGATCGACACTCTTTCATGGGCCCAGATGGATAAAGGTTAGATTTTTAGACAAATATCTCCCAAAATACATGTAACTATCATCAAAACTGATTGAGCTTGCTTTGAAACTCTATCAACCTTGAAAAAGGACTCCCAAGACTATCTTAATAAGTAAAATCTATCATAATCTCGTACCCACATTTGAATTGTAATGATAAGTTGTAGCATCAGGAAATGCAGCTGGACTGCTATATGGAACTCACATCTTCATTGTTTTAAACATCACTCCTGCAAAATCTTTTATCTTCAGTTGCATTGAAGAAATAATTACGCTATTTAGCATCATATATTAAGCTTTTCCAAATAGTTTCATCTCTCATCAAGGTATTTTTCATCCCCCAAAATCTGAAGGTAGTACATTTAAACATCAGAAATGGTGCATTACCAGTCTTTTAGCATAGTTACCATTTACATATCTAACGTGTTATATATAATGATAAGACATAAAATTGTTAACTAGCTTTGGTGAGTGCAATATTAATTCTTTGTGGATTGGATAAGAGTTAAATTGATTGTGTTGTTTTTATAATAGCTATGAGGAAATTTTTGCTGAATCTCAACTACTTGGCCAGGTGATACCACACCTATATTGATAAGTGTCATTCCTTAAACATTTCAAGTTGTACAGCAAACATGGTTAGTGATTACAATGTTAAGCTGAAAAACCTCAAGTGCCCAACATTTGTACGTCTTATAAATTAGTAAGCTTATACCTATGTACAACTTTTGTAGTATGCTTATCACCACAAAACCTCAACCATATTTTTGAAGTTGTGTCCATCAAAATCTAACTCTTCTTCTCCACTGGATATATTTATAAGTGAAGGACCAAATGTTAGACTTGGCAAATACAGCATTTGGTGACTTTTTCTTATGACATTTGGGTCATCTGAAACCTGATTTAGATAAAGCACTTATTTTGGAAGATGCAAAAAATTGTTCTGAATAGAATGTTGTGTAACATTAGACTAATAATTGACTCACTTTCCTTTGATTCTACAACTTCATCAAAATACTAAAGAAAGATGTTCTCAAAAAGTGGCTGAGTAAAATTAGTGAAAAATTTTGGAAAATCTTGTGAATCATTAGTCTTTTTTTGTTAACATGTTCATTTGCAGTCATAAAAGACCTTGAAAGCAAAATAATGTGGCATATATATGTTAACCAAACATCTCAAAAACACATGTCTATTCTTCAAAATTGAAAGATCCCTTTTGAGGTCACTTGAGTGTGTAAAAACTACACTGTTTTAATAATAATACATGGTCATTTGTAGTCGTTAAAATACCGTGAATGGAAAAGAATGTGGCATAGATATGTTAATCAAACATCTCAAAAAACATATCTGTTATACAAAATTAAAAAGATCTATTTTTAGGCCGCTTGAGTGTGTAAAAGCTACACTATTTCAAAACCAATACATGTTCATTTGCAATCATAAAAATACCCTGAATCAAAATAACGTGGCATAGATATGTTAACTGAACATCCCAAAACACATATCTATTCTACAAAAGTAAAAGGTCCCTTTTGAGGTCACTCAAGCGTGTAAAAGATACATTGTTTCACATGTTCATTTAAAGTAGGGATGGCAATATGATCCGCTATCCGCAGATACCGTATGGTATCATAATAAAAATATCCGTATTCGTATCCGGAAAAAAATTAATCTGTTATCGTATCCAGATATAAATTTACCGTAACCGTAATGGATATGGTACGGATATGAATATAGCAGTTTACCGTTCGTATCCGTATCGCAAAAAATATACAATAAGTATATATAATATAAATATTTATTTATTTTATTAATAAGAAAATAAAAGGCTTTTGGTAAGAAAAAAGAAAAACTTTCGAGTGTCGAAACATGTTCAAATTTCATATTTGGGTTGCCAACATATTGCTCAACATGTCTTGCAAGAATCTCGTTGAGTTGAAATTTTTTTTTCCGACGACCTCATCCACATGCCACACATGGCCTCATTTGCTACCCGTGAGGCCCCGTTTTTGCGGCAAAACAAAGATTTAAAAAAATCCTCAAGCCAAAATCATTTTCTCCCAGACATATTATATATGAATATTTAGCTTATGATGGTAGGGATTTTTTGGTGAAGTTTCAGAGATTTTTGACATTGTTTTTATTTTATATGATTTTCCCTTTTTAATGAATATAAAATTAAAAAAAAAAATACTTTCCGTGCACAGAATATTTTTTAATTTTGTTCATAGTATATTACATTATTCTTATCATGCATACAAAATTTCACGTTAAAATTCCAAGAATTGAATTTTTTAAAAATAGTTGTCAATCTCGACCACAAGAGTGTTTAGTGGTGGCACTCTGCCATCTCTCCATTAGCATATATAGGGGGGAGGTGCTTGGCTGCCTACCCAGCAGCCAATGTGTGAGCCATGGCCTCCCCCCTCTCCCCCCATGTTGCCCATGTAAATGCATGGTAATATGGGGAGAGGCGGGGGTATGTCGTCGTTCGTGGTCGGTCGCCACCGCCGGTGGGCCCGCGGCGGCAATTTTCCGGCGAAGGTTAAAAATGGGAAATTATGGCTCAAAGGGCGCTTCACGGATGATAAGTACATATTGGCTGGTAAGGAGAACGTGGCATTGTCACATATGGGCCGGAGTCCGCTTGTCGGATTGAAGCTCGTTAGGGTGGTGTTGTGGCTCTGGTTCGACTTCTGGCATATGCTTTCATGAAAGCATATAATTGTAGTCATATGTAGTGTCGAAGCATATGTCAGAACAACTTCTTAAGAAAACCCTGAAAGCAAAATAATGTGGCATAGATATGCTAACCGAAATCTCAAAAACACAAATCTATTTTACGAAAGTAAAAGATCCGCTTTGAGGTCATTTGAGTATGTTAAAGTCATTATTTCAAAACAAATACATATTCATTTGCAGTAAAAACAAAACCTGGAAGCAAAAAAAAATGTGGCAGAGTTAACAAAACATTTAAAAAACACATCTATTCTACAGAATTAAAAGATCCTTTTCGAGGTCACCTGAATGTGTAAAATTTGCACTATTTAAAAACCAATATATGTTCATTTGCAAGCATAAATAGGACCTTGAAAGCAAAAGAATGTGGCGTAGATATGTTAACCAAATGATAAGTCTGCAATTTGGCATGCTTTCCTTTAATAAAACTTAGACTTTTTTGGTGAATTCGAGAGCATTTATTAAGAAATCGATATTTTTATGAGTGATTGTAGGTTTATGAGCCTAAAGGATATTTTGGTAATTTTAGAGTGTATGGGATCTAGAAAGGAGATGATGGATACCGGAGAGCTATTGAGGAGATGAGGAGGAGAAACCGGGGTGAGAACTGAGCAGGAGAATTTGAATTTTGGGTCTATGACAAAAAAGAAGAAATGGTGCTCATGTGCCTCATCCGCGATCACCATCCGCTGCCGGTGAGAAAATAAAATTTGACAGCCAAAGATGCGGCACTCCCAGCTTTTATTTGCCGTCAAGATCCGCTGCTGGCGAGCGAACGAAAGTTGACAGCCAAAGATGCGATACTCTCAACATTTATCCCCTTCGAGATCCATTATTAGCGAGTAGACGAAAGTTGACAGCCAAAGATGTTGTACTCTTGGTCTTTATTTGCTGCCAACATCCGCGGTTGGCGAACCTCCCAAACTGCCGATGGACGACCCCGACGTTGAGCAGAATTTTGTGATTTCACTTATATTCTGAGGGAAATTTTTTCTTAGGGTTTTGACGACTATTAAAGAGGTTCGAGCAACCAAGTTAGGATATTATCGGGTGATAAACAAGAAGAAAAGATGATTACACAGAGTAGCTATGATTTTCTCTATGAGGATGTGTAACTAAGTCTGTTCTTAGGTCTGCGATGTAGACACCCAAGTAATTCTTGTGACTTATTTTCTTATGAATGATGTGGATGTTTGTTTTCTTGATACTTGATCCTCATGATAGATGATTGATTGGCCATTATTATCTTGCTCTATTGTCTATGATTGCTTGGAAAAAAGTTATAGATCTGAATTAGGGTTTCAAGAATATATTGAATGAATGCCTAGGAATAGGGTTTGTGACATGTATATTCGATGATAGTATAAAATTAATGCATCAATCTAATTGGTTTTCATAAGAATATGAGATTGATTAAATTGATAGGTTTCTAGGGTTCGGAAGAACTTAGAGATAAATGTGAATCTAGAGAATAAATGAACATCTACTGACATGGCAATAATTAGAGAAATTGGTAGATGAATTATAGACTTAGGATTTCTCAGTATTGGTTACTTATTTATTTAGCTTTTCGTACTCTTATTCATACTTCAAAAATTGTACGTCTAATTAGTAGGGTGTTCATAAATTGGATTTAATTTACGTAGTCTCAAGACTTCTGGCATATGCTTTCATGGATTTAATCATTGATTTTAATCCGCTGCCGGTGAGAAAATAAAATTTGATAGCCAAAGATGCGGCACTCCCAGCCTTTATTTGTCGTCAAGATCCGCTGCTGGCGAGCGAACGAAAGTGGACAGCCAAAGATGCGACACTCTCTACCTTTATCCCCATCAAGATCCGCTATTGGCGAGTAGACGAAAGTTGACAGCCAAAGATGTTGTACTCTTGGTCTTTATTTGCTGCCAAAATCCGCGGTTGGCGAACCTCCCAAACTGCCGACGGACGACACCGACGTTGAGCAGAATTTTGTGATTTTAATTATATTCTGAGGGAAATTTATTCTTAGGGTTTTGACGACTATTAAAGAGGTTCGAGCAACCAAGTTAGGTTATTATCGGGTGATAGACAAGAAGAAAAGATTATTACACAGAGAAGCTATGATTTTCTCTAGATGATGTGTAACTAAGTCTGTTCTTAGGTCTGCGATGTAGACACCCAAGTAATTCTTGTGACTTATTTTCTTATGAATGATGTGGATGTTTGTTTTCTTGATACTTGATCCTCATGATAGATGATTGACTGGCCATCATTATCTTGCTCTATTGTCTATGATTGCTTGGAAAAGAGTTATAGATCTGAATTAGGGTTTCAAGAATATATTGAATGAATGCCTAGGAATAGGGTTTGTGACACGTATATTCGATGACAGTATAAAATTAATGCATCAATCTAATTGGTTTTCATAAGAATATGAGATTGATTAAATTGATAGGTTTCTAGGGTTCGGAAGAACTTAAAGATAAATGTGAATCTAGAGAATTAATGAACATCTACCGACATGGCAATAATTAGAGAAATTGGTAGATGAATCGTAGACTTAGGATTTCTCACTATTGATTACTTATTTATTTAGCTTTTCGTACTCTTATTCATACCTCAAAAATTGTACGTCTAACTAGTAGGGTGTTCATAAATTGGATTTAATTTGCGTAGTCTCTATGGATTCAATATCTGAACAAAAGTCTCTATATTACATTATAACATATACTTCCGCAATAGAATTCTCTTAAACGGGATTTTGATCATCATGTTTTTTACACCGTTGTCGGGTACAACAGTTATATTTTATTCAATTTTTTTGAATTCTCTACTCTTTGGACTTTTTAATCTTTTTTATATTTGTGCAAGTCTTTAGTAGATGTAAAGAACAAGGCATTCAGGTGCATCATTAGCAGAACCAGTACCTGAACCTGAAAGACTTCTAAGCGGAAGGCTAAGATAATAGCAAAAGGTAGATGCGGGGGCTCTTCCACGTTGTAAGGTGAGGAAGTTTATTGCTCCTTCATTGAATGGTATACATCAAAGTATTGTTCCACCAGAAATAGCTGCAACTCCTTTGAAATCACGACATCCACTATCATGTTGATTCATCAGTCTTGCCTATTTCATGGATTGTCCAATGAAGATCCAAACCAACACTTGAAGAAGTTCCTCTCTATCTGCAGGACATTCAAAATTAATCAAGTCCTAGAGGAAGTGGTGCTCTTACGCCTTTTTCCATTTACCCTTTAAGATAAAGCTTGGAATTGGTTGGAGTCTCTTCTGCATGGATCCATCACAACTTGGGAGAAGCTAGTGCAACAGTTTCTTCAGAAGTATTTTCCACCAGCTAAGACAGCTCGTCTGAGGCATGAACTCATGACATTCCGCCGAGTGAATGGAGAATCAATGTATGATTCTTGGGAGAGAATTAAAGACCTAGCAAGTAAAGTTCCACACCATAGATTTTCAGATTAGATTATCTTGCAAACCTTCTACTCAGGTCTTTATATTGCTACCAGATCAGTGCTAGATGCAGCTACAGGTGAGTCGTTAGCAAATTTGACATATGAAGGCCTACGAGAAAATTAAAAGATATGTTTATGAACATACAATGGGAGGCTGAAAGGAATACACAGAAGATGGAAAGTGGGATGCATCAAATCAGTCAATATGATAAAATGACAGCTTAACTAGAAGCTTTGACAAAGAAAGTAGACGCATTGAGTACTTCAAAAGTGGAAGTTGTAGAGGATTGTATAGGGGAAGGAATAGAGTTTGAAGAGAATAGAGAAGCTTTGGAGATGGTGAGTTATATTACTAACAAAATTTTCAATAATTTTTATTCACAGGCTTACAATCCAGCGAATAGGAATCACCTCAACTTTGGGTACAAGCAACCTTTCAACAAACAACAATCATTTGGACAGGTAGCTCAAGGTGCTTTTGCCTAGCAACAACCACCACCTGGGCATGTACCTCAAGATCACCTAGATAAGAAAGCCAATATCGTAGATGATCTTTTGGCTCAGCTGGTGAAGTCCTAACAACAATTCATGCAAACTCAAGCACAGTTCATGCGAGTTTTAGAAGTTGAGAACGATAACACCAAGGATTCAATCAGAAAACTTGAAGAATAAGTGGGGCAACTAGATTAAGCAATGCAAGATCGCCAAGCTAGGGCTCTATCCAGTAATACTCAAAATTCCAAGGAGGAAAAAGAGGTGAAAGCAATAATTAGAGAAATTTGTAGGTGAATTTTAGACTTAGGATTTCTCGCTATTGATTACTTATTTTTTTTAGTTTTTCGTACTCTTATTCATATTCTCAAATTTTGTACATCTTATTAGTAGGGTGTTTATAAATTGGATTTAATTTGCGTAGTACCTGTGGATTCGATACCTAAACAAAAGTTCTATATATTACTTGATAGCATATAGTTGCGCAATAAATTCTCTTTAACGGGATTTTGAACATCACCAAACATTCTTAAAATCCATATCTATTCTACAAAAATAAATTATTCTTTTTTAGATCACTTCAATGTGTAAAAGTTACACTGTTTCAAAACCAATACATGTTTATTTGCAATCAATAAAAGACTGTAAATTAAAAAAAATATGGCTTAGATATGTTAACCAAACATCTCAAAAATACATATCTATTTTGCAAAATTAAAAAGATCCATTTTGAAGCCACTTTAGTGTGTAAAAGTTACACTGTTTCAAAACCAATATATGCTCATTTGCAGACATAAAAAGACCATGAAGTAAAGGAATGGGGCATAGATATGTTAACCAAATATCTCTAAAACACATATCTATTCTACAAAAGTAAAAGATTCCTTTTGATGTCACTTAAGTGTGTAAAAGTTCACTATTTCAAAACCAATATATGTCAATTTGCAGTGAGAAAAAGACCTTGAAATCAAAAGAATGTGGCATAAGAGTCTCTAATTGAACCGAATAACAAAATGTAAAATTGAAAGCTTTTCAAAAATTAAACTTATAACAGATTCTCAATAGAATCTAACATAAAACTAATACAATCAAAGAAAAAAGAAGTCAAATTAATCGCTATGAATTGCTCGATACAAAAATGGTATACAAAAATCGATCAAAATTAGAGCAATTCCAATTAGAATAGAAGTTTTATTGCCTTTTAAAGAAAAAAAAATTGGAAGATATATCGTCCTGACAAAGGTAATCACCTCAATAGATTCATCAATAAAGATATCATTTTGAGCCATCACGGCTGCATGACCATCAATTGTCAAGAAAATACCTTTATGGGTCACTCTCATTATAAAATTAGATAATGTCGTTAAAAATTGACTATTAAACCAATGCCAACCAAGAATAATTCAATCATAAACAAGCTACGAAAATAATAATCTCCAATAATGTACCAAGTTTTTTATTACCATTTCTTATATAGTCATCACTAAATGCAAAAATACTAAAAGCGCATTCAAAGTTATGATTCAAGAAAACTAGCGACAAAATAGTAACCTTTTTGCTTCAAGAAATTGCTTAGCATAAAGAACCTTATAGATTCCTTATTCGGAATGGTTCAGAAGTGAACCTTCATAGATGGTTTAATAAAGAAATTGTCAACCACGAAAACAATAGCATAGTCATCTGAAAATAATTCTGATAAGTGGAATTTTATACCATTTATCTCCATTTGATAATCTTTTGCAAATGATGTTACTTTCAATGGTAAGTTAAGGTAAAGGGTATAGATGTCATGACTAGGAGGGAGAGATGTGAGAAAACATGAATTATAATGACAGGGACAGAAGTGATAGCCAAGAACTGCATGTGAAGGTTCGCCTGAACGGTTAAACGTCGTATTGGGTGAAGTGAACACCATAATCGAAGATTTTTGGCAAAGATGATTCCACCGTCAGACTTATTGAAGTAAACCCCTTTGTAGTCAAAACCCTTATAACTTCCAAGATAGGTTATCGAAACACAATCACAGATCGCCAATATATCAAGAATACAAAATACAACAACTAGTTTTGCCACCACTACTAGAGCTTCAGATTTGTTGAGAATCTAGATATTCTTTAGCTATTCATAAGCCGACCACCTTATTGTTCAATATATTTTTTACTACCTTGGATTTTTTTCCCTTATGCCTAGTACCATCAACATTCCGACCGTGACCGTGTTCCGCTCGTGGTCAGAAAAAAATAATAGAGGGGCGACCGCCCCATTTTTTCGGTATAACTACATCAAAAATTTTTATTTGTGGCGATTAAAAAGCACCATAAATCACCTTTTGTGGTGTTTTTCAACCGCTACAAATGAAGGGGCCGCAAATATATTTGTGGCACTTTTATATTGCCACAAATGTGATAGAGTTGTGGTGGTATAAAAGCGCCACAAATATTGCATTTGTGGCAGTTGAAAAACACCACGATAGATACCGCCACAAATATATTGCATTCATGGTGGTTGAAAAATGCCACAATAGATGTAACTAAAAGTAAAAAATGACTTCTCAATAGGTCACCCATCTTCCTATACCGAGCATGCTTAACTTTGTGATTTTTTTAGTTATGTATATCCATGATGCTATTTGAAACTTTATGATATTAATAATATAATAAATCTTTTTTTTTTTAATATTTACCTAGTCATAGAACTCTACAATTTTATTATTAAAAAATATTCTTTTTTCAAAAAAAAATATTAAATTTAAAATTTGTTAATAAAAAATAATTTATTTAAAAAATAATTAATTGTGGCAATTCATACATTGAACCATCACAATTATGTCATTCGTGGTGGTTCATATAGTGAATTGCCTCAATTATGTCATTTGTGGCGATTCATACATTGAATCGTCACTATTGACTTCAATTATGGCGCTTCATATAGTGAATCGCCGCAATTATGTCATTTGTTGCGATTTATATAATGAACCGTCTTAATTATATCATTCGTGGCGGTTCAATGTATGAATCGCCACGATTGACTTTAATTATGGCGTTTCACATAATGAACCGCCTCATTTATATCATTTGTGACGGTTCGCTATAGGGAACTGCCTCAAATGACTTCAGTTGTGGTAGTTCATGGAGTAAATCGCCACAAATGACATAATTGTGAGAGTTTTTCAATATACTGTTACAACTGATGCGCCACAAAAAGTTAAAAATGTTGTACTGGTATGTACATTCTAAAATAATCAATATATATATATATATGTATATAAAGATGAATAACTCAGTTTATCTTACTTAAGAATTGGGCACGTGGCTGACACATAGTAGTTGTTATCTAATTAGGGTGTGCCATATGTACCTTCTTATTATCCCTCTCCATTTTTTTTTAAATTTATGTGCTTCTCTTTCATCTACTCTGAGAATATTCCTCTTCTTTTATTTATATCTTCCCCTTCTATTTCATCTACCATTTCCTCTCCTTTACTATTTCTATTCTAGACCCTCCCTCTTTACATGAATGTTTGAATTTTCACAAACCATGTAACGTAAAATCGAGGAGACTATTAATCAAAAATCCTTTCCATTTAGAGAGATCAAGGTATATAGTTGAATTTTTTTTATTTTGATTATAATTTTGATTTTGATTCGAATTTCATCATGTTGTTTAAGGTGATTGATGGATTTTATGATAATGATGAGATAGAGTGTATCAAAGTTTGATTTTGTATGTTGTATTTAGAGTCCTCATATGCATATAAAATATAGAAATGCATTAATAATTAGAAATAGAAAGTCATGCATATAAAAATATATAAATGCATTAATATTTAGAAATAAAAAATCAAGAGCCAAATAAAATGTGCATCATAGGAAAAGTTTAGAAAAATAAATGGTGGACATTGATTGACTATATATAATCATTTTCATTCAGTATAAATAAGAAATTAACACCTTTATCTCTCCTACCTATCTAAATCTTTATGGTTTTTCTAGGGTTTTCATTTGTTGTTTACATCTATTGAAGACAGAACTATAAGCACTTACGACGTTGATAACTATCAAATCTATAAGCGTGGCCTTTTCATAAGCGTGATCGAAAGTCAAACTCTAATGAAAGTGAATTCTAATTGTAATAAAGATGGTGTTTATGTATTGGATACTAATAGGGTTAAAGATACTAACGGTAATGGAGTTGTATGTCCATGAGGAAGAAAAGCTTGTAAAGAGAGAAAAATGAGGCTAAATGGAGAAAGAAGTGTGGTTGATGCTTGAAATACCTTACAAAGCACTTTAAAGAAGATAATCATTGTTCATTGAGAGGAGTTAGAGTTGAAAAGAGAGAAGGAAAAAAGAAAATTTGAATTACGACAACAAATCGTGAAAAAAAAAAGATAGAAATAAAGGAGATTGCTCAATAAATGAAAAAAGCTGCATTGATAATGAGAGAAAAAACATATAAGAGAGATCAACAACATCTTATTATGAATCAATATCTTAGCAAGCTTCACCCAGATTGCGGGAGGCATATGACCAATTTAAAGCTCAAATATTGAAGGAATGGTAAGATGAAGGAATTACTGGAAAGTAATAACTTCGCCTAATCTTAAGTTATAATATTTTTTTGTTCAGTTATATTACTTTAATATTATAGTTATAGCTTTGGTATTTAGCATCTTATATAGCATATTTTCTGTAGTTCTAGTGTGTGTAGATATATAAGTATGTTAGATTAAAACTAGTGGAGGAATTAGATTTGATTTTAATGATTAACGTGGATGATGTGTGTTTAGTTGGTTTAAGAGAATGTACAGGCTTTGTGATTTGTGTTGTTTTATGAGGAAAATTTTGGGGTTATGAGAGTTTTTCAACGTCCTACAAGAATGGTACATCGAGTAAGTTCGATAATGGTAGCTATGTGAGGTATATACCTAAGCAAAATGAGACTCTTGAGAGATTCTATCATGAGTGCTCCAAATCCAATTCGATTTTCAATCAACAACTGATTAAGAAGTGTCTAATTCTCTCCCATATCGAACTAAAATCAATTAAAGTTTGGTTCCGAAACTGAAAGTATTGTGTTTTGCAACACTTGAACGACTCATTTTTATTGCTTAATTTTAGAAACTAGGTTGTTTTTCACTTGCAAGTTTTATTGCTTTGAAGTTAGTTTACTTTATAATGGTTCCTGAAAGTTGATACTTTTAAACCAATAGATTACTTTGATAACTATTGTAAGCTGTTCAAAAGTTATATAGTGAAAATGGGTTGTGAGAGTTTGCGGTTTAATCGCTTGCTGAAGTAGAGGAAAGTGGCTTCCCATATCCAAGAGTGAATAGGAAGTTGACAGCAATGAACAAGCTCTTGATGAAGAAAAATGATAGACTAGGAAACAATTGTTTTAGTTGGTGTCATTGACAGCAATGACAGGATGTGAGTTTTTAATAGTTTTTATTTCATGAAACTCTTTGAACCATTTATTTATATTACAATTATTATTGCTTTTAAAGTAAAAAAAAAAGATGCAGTATTATGTTATATTGTTTTTTTCTATCACTAGGCTTGAAAAAGTTATTGATTGATAAGATATTTAGAATGCTGGTGACTACAATTTTTCTTGAGTACTGTTATTCCCTTTCAGACTACCCCTCTTTTGTTTACTTTTTTCCTTTTATTATTTGTTTATTTTTCTTTCCCTTTTGTAGTTATAGAACTACAACTTAATAGAATTTATTTTCTTTGATGAAGAATTAGATTAAACTCTCTTAGTGTTCTTTTTTAGCATGATGATTTTGTTTGCTTTTGTGCTTTGTGGCAACCATTCCTGTTAGCTTTATATGGCAAGTCATCCCTTTTGCACTCGAAAGACATACCTATGTGTCTTTTCAGGTACTCTTATCGTATATTTCATTTGGGGTTTCTTCCAATATTCACTTTCTCATCCCCATGTCCTTGGGTTACTTTCCATACTTTTTCCACCAACACTATGGAACCGTCACTTTCTTCTTCAGCTTCGATTATCAGATTAGATGGTACCTACTTCTTCTTTGATTCATCTGATTCTAGTTTGTACATGTACATATATTTTTTACTTTTCAAGAGCTTGTTGGGTTAGATTTTTAGCAATTAGAAGATAACTATACTACCTCCAAAACTTGCATTTAACTAGGCGGGTCATTTTGGTTTATAATTTGATCTATCAGGGATTTTACATCTTAATTTACGATGATTTATTTGAATTGAGGATTGTTGTTGATCTAGTAGAATCAGGGACTATAGTTTTATTTACTATGACATTGAACAAGTTTCATTTGATGATGTGAGGTTTGTTAAGTTTCCATGCTTACTGCTTTCTAGTAGATAATGTTGTTTCTTTTATCGATTTGTAGCCATGTATATTACAAGGGTATGTTCTTATGGGTTCATTTTTTATAGGCATACTTTTTAAGTTAAGATAGTGACTGTGACCAAATTCTTGATATTTGAAGATTGCTGAAACCCTCAAGGATAGGCTTTCGTGGTTTCGCGATTGTCAAGTTGTAGAGGTACTCAATATATTGCAAACTGCAAATGGCGGAACTATTGAGTTGCTATACATGTAGGTATGTAGAGGTATCTAATACATGTTATGATTCAAAATATTGATTTACCCCATCCCCAAAAAACTCAACACGCTCCACGATTTCAGCAAATAATCTTTCAATTAAAGTAGTAGTCAATTTTTGCTTTCAGTTGATCTACAAAATATCTCTTAACCGAATAGATGATGCTGACTTTTTGTTTATGCTCATATTCGAATAATGGATTTAGACGTAAGAATTTTGTCGCCAAGTGTTAAGGTTGTGCTTATCGTGAAGTTCAGATAATAAAGTCTGATTTGAACCAGTTGAAAAGAGAATTCAAGATATTGTCTTCGCCTAATGCTATCTAGGTTACTCACGATGAGTTGTTGGAGTCAGCATAATCAATACAAGTTCCTTCATTGAATTTTCATTCATTTAGATATAAATTTATTATAATGCTGCTGATTTAACTTATTAGTGACATCTTAAATCTAGTAAAACATTGTTGTTATATGTTGAATATAAATTTAATGTTATTACCATCATCCAGATGTAACTTAACTTCAAATTTGTGTAGATACTTTGTGGTAAGGAAATTTGTGGAGACTGGCAAGTGATGTGCATTCTATAGGGTCTTTTCCCTTTTCATTCATCCTTATGCCAGCTGAGACAAATAGTGAGGAGGTATCTCAACCTGATGCCATAGATGAGGAAGGCGACTTGCAGCACTATGCACACTTACTTGAATTACATATTATTCATTAACTGCTTGCTTATAAAAGAGCATAATATGCTTTCTTTAGACAATCTACTTTACATCTTATTTATTCAAATGATTCTTATCAGCATGGAGCGGAACATTATACAGGATTAATTTATAAGTCTTAATAATAATTAATCAAAGTAGACAATTATAGTTGAAAGCACTTTGAAGTTGAACATGGTATACTATCTTTCTAGTAACATTACCCCTTCATTCCCTACTAAATGCAAAATATTTTCCATAAATTTGCTCAGCTTGGAACAAACAGAAAAGAACGAAGAAAGCACAATATAATTATTAATATATTGTTATAACAATGATTAATTAGTTTGAGATGCCAAGAATACTACCCGGAGACACCATCACCCGCAACAATGACTCCACCACTAAAACTATTAAAAAATAAAGCATCTTCTCCACCTCAGTCCATCTTTAAAAAAGATTAAGTAAATTTGAACAACTTCCATCTGACAATTTTGCTCATTTATTCCATCAAACATGTCAAAGTGTGTATCTTGTTGAGATATGGAAGCAACATACACTTTCAAGTAATTGAAATAAGCAAATACAATGAGAAATGAAAGAATTCAAAGAATGGTGGTTGCCTAGAACAAAGATAATATTATTATTTTTATCCAAAATTTTAAAATATAGGAAGATTTAATTTGCAAACATAAAATTAAAGTGTAAACAATTCGCATATTTAAACAAAATTCCAACCTGAACTTGCATATCAAATTTCTTGATGATTACCATATAAATTCCATAATTGGTTGATGAGATTAATCTTTAAATTATTGTGCACTCTTTTATCATGGACTTGTTTCATTCGATTAATCATTCTGAAGACAGAAAAAGAATAATCATGCTAAAAATTTATACCCTCAACCATTTCATCTACATATGCTTGCCAATTTTCTAGATTGATATCTTAAGTTTGCTCACTTGCAATGATCATATTGTGTAAGATAATACATGTCTTCATTATCTTTCCAAGATTCCTTAGCACTCCAGAAATATGTTAGACCTTTTACAATGTGTCAGTTACTTTGTAATACTTCAAATGTGCATTATATATCTTTTTTAACTACTTTTTTGTGTTTGACAAATTTTTTTTTTCATATAAGACGGTTAAAAAATTGTTTGAATTAGTGGAGCATATTGTGGATATATTCCATCAAAAGGGTAATATCCAATTTTATAATGGTGATCTTGAATCTCAAAATTGCAAGATGGTGCAATATTATTAGTAAGATCATCAAACAATCGTGACCTATCTAAGACAGTGATATCATTGCTAGTATTGACCATACCAAAGAATGCATGCCAAATCCACTAACTTTTAGAAGCTACAATCTCCAAAATAAGTGTAGGTGCTTTTTAAAATTCATTAGTGTGTGTGTCATGCCAAGGTGTAGGACGATTTTTCCATTGCCAATGGTACAATCCAGACTCTCGAGCATACCAAGAATCCTCACTCCTCACCTTCTTTAAGCAACATTTTCACATCGTCATGGTTTTCTTAAGTAACGCTCTTAAAAACACCCATTATAGCATCATAAAAGCGTTTTACACTCTCAATTGCAGTGGTTTCTCCAATATGAACTTATTCATCAATCACATCAGCTGAACAATCATATGCAAGCATTCGTATTGCAACTATCATTTTCTATAAAAAGCTGAAACTAATCTTTCCAATTGTATTATACTTTTGTGTAAAGTAATCATCATGATTTTCCACGGCTTTTAGAATCTTTAGAAATAATTCAACATCGCCGTCTATAATATTCTAGTGTGTACTTTCACTGATCGCCTTTAAAATATTCATTCATAACCAAATCATGACGCTTCTTACGATCACGATGAATATGACTCTATTAGACGTTTTTCCACCATGAGATCGCTTTTTATCAATTAAGCTTGCTGAAACAATTATAGGAACATTAACTACAATAGAGCTAACCATATTATCAATTATTCGAATGGATGTTTCTTCATCTTCTCATAATAATTTCTTACTCAGTGTAAATGAATTACTACTTGATGATGAGGTATTAGCTTCCGAATAAAAATCTGGGGAACATATTAATTCAACACGACACCTAAGATAAAATTACACTAAAAGATAAAACCTTGTATACACAATATGCATTAGGCAATAACGACACTAATGGTAAAATTTTATAAACAATATATAGATTATCTTCTTAACAATGAAGATTATATTTACATCTTAAAAATAAAAAATATAATATTCACTGGAAATATCATTTATTTCATAATTTTATAAAAATGATTTAAAATACGATTAACTATACAAGATAAAAAGTATAAAATGCTCCGTTCAACACAACTTCTATTTTTAAAAACTTGATAAGTAGTAGTAAAAATCAAATTGGTTATAACTTAATAAGTAGTAGTAAAAATCAAATTGATAACCATATACATTAGAAAGTTATAGCATGAAGATATAACTATAAGTGAAATTATCAAATATAATTTCACAATCTACTTAATCAATCACTTCACATATTCTCACGAGAAGGATTTTAATTGATCTATACCGAATAAAAACTCCTACCAATAATTGTTAAAATTAATAATAATAAATAATTAATTAATTAATTAATTAATTAATGTATTCTAATTTAAACTAGAAAGAAAAGCATGAATCAAACTTAATATTACAAATATCTATATAAAAATAGCTTTAAAAGTAAACTAACCTTCAAAAAAATAAAATGTAAAAATTATCACACTTCAAAAATTAGAGCTTTTCTGTATAGCGACATTTAATGGTTGATTTTCTTTTTAAATTTTATTCACACACTTTTTATTAAAATTTTTAAAAAAATATTAATTTATTAAAATTAATAACTAGACCAGCAACACTGCAGATAAATCAGTAGTTGGTTGTTGTTCAGATATCAGACGTACACTATATTCTTCCCCACGCTTTCTACTTAATATTCTAGAAGAGCATATTTATTGATTTTTTAATTTTAAACTTATTTTAACTTTGGTAGAAATAAATAACCACAGAAATGGATTTATATAGGACCTAGGAAATTTGAATTTTCAGAGAAACCATTCCTGACTACTAGTTGTTATCTAAAATGGCAAAACTGGATATGAACTGATGTTTGAGATTGGACCGTATATACTATTTTAACTAATTATTGTTTCAATCCCAATAATATGGATTTTTGTCATAGCTACAATTCCAATTATGTAAATATTCTTCTTTCTCACAATTTTAACAATTATACAAATATCATATGCATGAATCACACGATAGATATTTATGTTTATAAAAGAAGAAGTCAAAAAGAATTCATAAAGATTTATTAAAATAAAAAAATTATATTTATTTAATGTATATAAAAAATATTATTAAAATTTGTTATAAATAGAGAAAAAGCCGCTCTCACTTAATTTCACCTTTAAATTTAAAATTATAAGGAAAAATCATGTAATACTACAAATTAAAAATAGTGGAAAATTCTAAAAATATCAATTAAGTTCTCCACGTATAAAAAAAATGACTTAATTGATTCGTTATTTAGAAATTGAGAGTTTAAATTGATCTTTATAAGATGAAGGATAAAAATGGAAAATATAATTTAGTGAAATTTTTATTAAATAGACCTTTTAAACTTTAAAATATAATTAAATATAATTATAGGTCTGTTTTTAAAAATATAAAAAATAATATTTTAAAATTTGGTTTTCACTGTATGGATTGAATTTTTTAAAATACCTCTGAATTTTACAATTCTCCTTTTTTTTTTTTTTACAATTACGGTCACAATAAATAGTTTATGCGGTAAAAATCAAAATTTTAAAAGTAATAAATAAACTTGTTATGACCAATAAAAGAAATCAAATTTTTAAAAGCAATAAATAAACTTGTTATGACCAATAAAAGAAATTTCAAAGAAACAAAATTAAATTGGTAATAGTATAATGGGAATAGTTCCTTGTTTAGAGTCAAATTCTCAGAATTATTCTCACTCAGTTTACAAAATAGTAATCTTTATTACAGAAATAAGCTGTTAAAATTCAAGAACCAATTTTTACAGGAATTCCTGCTTTCGGGTAGTCCAGAAGGCGTCATGTTCTAAACTAGCTTCAATTTTCTCAGTCGTTTTGTCTTCTCAAGTGAGTACCATTCCTTCTCATAAACCGTGTCTTATTTACTTCAATTCGTAGGCTTTAGCTGTTTGATTGTTTTTGTTGATGATGCAGATACAAGCTTGCAATGGGGAAGAAAGGTAAAAGATCAAGAGCCAGAGCGGTAGAGAAAGAGTCGAGATTTCATAGGTTGATAGAAGTTGTGTTTTCATGGTCTCTGGAGGACATTCTTAATGAGAACTTCTTCCAGCACAAGGTACATTCTCTTAGTTTTGTTTTATCTGCTAGAAGTTCCTTGTTTAAGAGTCTACAATGATTGTGTTTGTGTTTTGAAGTAATTAGTTATGCATTGTACATAGGTGAAGCGGATTCCAGATTCCTTTTGTTCTGTAGAGGAATATGTTGAGTCCTTTAATCTTCCTTTACTTGAAGAAATACGAGCACAACTTTATTCAGCTATAGAGACTATTTCAAGATCACCTATTGGTACGGTGGCCGGTTCATCATACAGCGGTGAAGGAACATATAATTTCAGAGTTGAATTCTGCCAGAGTAGGTGGAGTAATCATGGAGAGAAGCCTTACAGAGCATCTATAGGCGATATTTTCATTCTAGCAAATTTTAAGCCTGAAAAACCATCTGATTTGCTCAGGCTTCGAAGCAATTGGACGTTAGGGTCAGTAAGAGGTATTCCGAAGAAAAAGGATACGGATAGTCCTAAGAAAAAGGATAACGACGATTCAACTTTAGAAGTGGTGGTATGTAAACATTTCCAAGTTGCTAAATCACTGTTTGTCGTATTCTTAACCAATATAGAACCAATAGGAAGAATATATAAATCATTGCATATGCAGGCAAATTTGAATATTATCAAGAAAGTTCTGAGGCTTGATCCTGAGGTAAGTTTTTCTAAGACTGGACGGTATAATTATAACTATAGATTGATATTTCATGTATTGAAAGTTTTGTGTTCAATGTCAGGTTCAAGGAGAATGTAAGCTCACGAATAAGGAGGTTAATGCTAGCTTGTTGGGTGGATTGAATGATTCACAAGTTAAGGCTGTATCTGCTTGTCTTGGTAAGCTGCATTGTGACGATAAGTCCAGTGTTGAACTCATATGGGGTCCTCCTGGTACAGGAAAGACTAAAACTGTTGGTGTTCTTCTCATTAACCTATTAAAAATGAAGTGTAGAACCATTGTTTGTGCCCCTACTAATGTAGCAGTTTTGGAAGTAGCCTCTCGTGTTTTTAAGTTGGAGAAAGAATCCTTCGACACAGACTCCAGAAGAGATCTTATATCATGTCCTGTGACAGATATTGTGCTGTTTGGTAACAAGGACCGATTAAAGGTTAGTCCAGATTTGGAGGAGATATATATAAAGCAACGTTGTGAAAGGCTTCAAGAATGCTTGGGAAAGGGGCAAGGATGGCATCATCAGCTTGCTGGCTTGATGACTTTTATTGAAAATTGTGTTTCTCATTATCACAACTTCTGCCGTACGGGTAAGAGAATGTCCTTTGTTACATTTGTAAGGGATAGTTTTAAGTCCCTCTCGAATTCGCTTCGAGAATTTCTCTCCCCCTTATGTAGTCAAATACCAGCACATTACATACCTGAAATTGTTTCACTCAACAGTTGGCTTGATTCTTTTGAAACTTTATTGCTTCAAGACACTGTGTCATCTGAAAAGCTAGCGCAGATATTTTCTCATTCCATTAGTGAAGATCTTTCTCAAACAATCTCAGATGCAGAGTGCTTATTGCAAAAAAAGAGAAGGGAATGCTATTCTGTTTTGAGTAGCCTGCATCAAATTTTCAGTGAACCTAGTCAGGATCCGGAGAAGGATAAAAGATTGATAGAGAACTTCTTTTTGAGACAGGCCTCTTTAGTATTTTGCACCGTTTCTAGTTCCTATAACTTACATTCAAGGTGCAGAGGGGGATTCAAATATCTTGTTATTGATGAAGCTGCACAGTTAAAGGAAAGTGAGTCAATTATAAGTCTAAAGCTTCGCGGTATACAACATGTTGTTCTAATTGGTGATGAAAACCAGTTACCAGCAATGGTTAAAAGCAGCGTAAGTTCATCTTTCATCCTGAATTAATTTGCATACTGTCTGCTTGTATTATTTGGCATTTGTTATGTTGTTGTATTCGTCCAAGTTTCAGGTTTCTGAGAAAGCTGGTTTTGGAAGAAGTTTATTTGCGAGGTTGAGTTTATTGGGTCAAAAAAAGCACCTGCTAGATATACAATACAGGATGCATCCTTCTATAAGCATCTTCCCAAATAATAAGTACTTTTATCTTAATCAGATTTCAGATGGCCCAAATGTCATAAATAAAAGTCACCAAATGCAGTACTTGCCAAGTCCTATGTTTGGTCCCTATTCATTCATCAATGTATCAGGTGGAGAAGAAGAGTTAGATTATGATGGGCACAGCCTCAAAAATATGGTTGAGGTCTCTATGGTGATACGCATACTACAAAAGTTGCACACAGGTATAAGCATACTAATTTATAAGATCTACAAATGTTGGGCACTCGATTATTTTCAGCTAAACGTTGTAATCACTTACCATGTTTGCAATGCAGCTTGGATTGGCTCAAAAAAGAAGCTGAGCATCGGTGTGGTGTCGCCTTACAATGGCCAAGTAGCTGAGATTCAGCAAAAACTTACTCGTAAATATTATAAAAGAGATGGTTTTTCAGTGAGAGTCAAGTCTGTGGATGGGTTTCAAGGGGGCGAGGAAGACATCATAATAATATCTGCTGTAAGAAGCAACAAGAATGGATCAATTGGATTCTTATCCAATAAACAAAGAATTAATGTTGCGCTTACCAGAGCTAGGTAACAATTTTATGTCTTAATATACAAAACATGTTAGAAATGCAAATGGCAACTATGCTAAAGCACCGGTAATGCATCACATCTGATGTCTACAGGTACTGCCTTTGGATTTTGGGGGACAAAAATACCTTGATCAGAGAGGTGAATCTGTTTGGAAAAGCTTAATACATGATGCTAAAGACCGTAATTGTTTTTTTAATGCAACTGATGATAAGGATTTGGCTGAAGAGATGTTTAAAACAATGAAGATGCAAGTTCCATGTAGCAGTCCAGCTACATCTCCTGATGCTACAAGTTATAATTACAATTCAAAAGTGAGTACGAGTTTATGATGCATTTTACTTGTAAAGATAGTGTGTCTCATTGTTTTTTTTTTTTTTTTTTTTGGAGCTAGTATGTTTGCAGATTGAGTCGCTGTCTTATTTTCTAGTATGTCATACAGGCAGATGTACAACAAGAAGTTTCCAAGCAAGGTCAGGAATACTATTTGCCAAGAGACGCACACCATGTATCCTCACAGGGTAGTTCTCTTGAGAGTCATTTTAAAGGTTTGCCAGATTTTCCAAGCAGCCCCCCAGTCAATTTTGATGATGGCAGAGATTATGGGAGAGATTTTCCTCATCAAAGTAATCTCTCCGTTAAGGTGGTTAAGCATTACAACAATGTCAAGCGTCCGCAAAATAGAAGTAAAACTATGGATGACTCAAGAAATGTAAACTTTGCTGGTCCTAAAAGTCTTGCTGAATTGAAAGCTATGAAGAATGCTGAGAGCATGAAGCAGCAGGTTCTTGGTAAGGTGGTTGAGCATTACAACAATGTTAGGGGTCCGCAGAATAGAAGTAAAACTATGGATGACCTCCAAAATGTGAGTTTTTCTGGTCCTAAAAGTCTTGCTGAGCTGAAAGCTATGAAGAATGCTGAGAGCATGAAGAAGCAGGTTCTTGACAAGCGAAAAATCAGAGTGTGTGGCCAACAATCTAAAGGTGATGTTACATTTGAAGGGCCACTTCCTCTTAGTGAAATTTTGAAGAGAAAAAGAGAAGCCAACAATGAAGAATTCAAGTCTGCAAAGCAACAAAGTCACACTAATAGTAAGTAGATCAGTGAGAGTACATTTGCTTGCATTTTTATTTACATTTTGGAGTGTGGAGAATATTGATAGTCCATTGGCTTGATTCTAAGCTGATATTACTGAAATGGGATTTGTTGACAGAAAGTAGGCTAACTTTTTTTTTTTTTTTTTTTTTGATAATAACAAGAATTTCCATAAATTAGAGAAGAACATTTGCATGAACGTTTTGCCGTGACATTTCGCCTTTAAAGCGAAGAGCATTGGAGGTTAGGGCATGGGCAACCGCATTTCCTTGACGGTGAATGTGGTGACACATGCAAATTCCTACCTCCATACCTAGCTCTTTAATATCTGAAAAAACTAAATCTAAACTATCCAAATAAGTTTGTCCGGAATCAACTCGGTTTGCAAACTGCAAGTGCATCTAACTCAACAAAATGAATTAGGATTCCAAGATTTTTTACCCATACAAGAGCACTGCGGAGTGCTATGGCTTCCGCATGAATCACTGAATTTGGCCCTGTACAAAAGGATGCTCTCGCCCATATAACCAAACCATCGTGATTTTGAATCACCATTCCAAGACCAGCACCTGCAGAACCTTCAATAAAAGCTGCATATGTATTGAGTTTTAATTTGGTGGGAGGTGGGGGAGTCCACCTAGGAATCTGAGTGCTAGGGGTGGATCTGAGTTTTGACCACTGCTTTAAATTCATCAATGTAAGCTCTAACCCAATTTACAGTATGAGAAGGATTGGATGTCACGTTCTCATTGATTTTTTTGTTTCTGTTTTCCCAGATTGACCAAAGAATGCAGCAAAATAATTCCAAACCCTCTATTCCAAAAGTATTACATACCTCCAGTAAGATATCCACAATGTTTCTTGCTGTCCTTTGTAATTTGATAAACTTCCAAAATTCTATCTGAATCCAAATTGACTTTGCATTCTCACACCATAATAGAGCGTGGGCACCATCTTCAATTTGCCTTGAACAAAGCTGGCATCTAGCTGAAATACTAACACTTCTATGTATCAGATTTAAAGTTTTGGGTATGGCATTTTGACAATATTTCCAAATGAATATTCGTATTTTTGGAGGAATCTGGAGGCGCCACGAAATCTTCCACCATTTGGTTTTAGGAGAGCTGTAGAAGATGAAGCTCTTGATAATATACCAATTTTTTATCTAGATTTGTAGATTTGTCAAGTGCCATAACCAAGAGTGTTTTATTTTAGAGAGGAATAGAAAGGATTTCATTAAAAAAGTGCTTTATCAGATCAGCTTTCCCTTTCATTAATAAGCCTAGCTACCTGCATATGTTGAGAATGAGGACGTGCAGCAGATATAGGGCGGAATGTATTTGGTTTGGGAATTCAAGGATCTGTGAACACTGCAGTTGTTATCCCTTTACCAATTCGTTTTCTAATTCTTTGAGATAAGAGTTCTCGGCCCCAAAGTAATCCCTGCCAAACATGAGAAGTTCCCACCTTTGCTGTTGTTTCAAGTACGGATGAGTTTCTAAAATATTTTGCCCTTAAAATTTGTGCAAACAGAAGATTTGGATTGGTGAGGATTCTCCATACTTGTTTTGCAAGCAGATCTTGATTAAACATTCGTAGATCCTTAAAGCCCATTCCACCAATATCTTTTGGTTGACACAAAGTGTTCCATTTACACCAACTAATCTTACGAGACTTTTTATTTTGTCCCCACCAGAATTTTGAGAACATAGAATTGAGATCATCATAAAATGTAGAGGGTAGCTTAAATAGACTCATTGTATAGCAGGGTATCGCCATTGCTACAACCTTGAGAAGTATTTCCTTGCCACCTGCTGAAAATATCCGATCCTTCCAACCTTGAAGACGCTTCCACACTTTGTCTTTAATGTTCATGAACACTCTCCGTTTGTTCCTTCCTACTAAAGATGATAGGCCAAGATAAATGTCATTGTTGCAATTCTAAGGAGTTCCAGAAAGTGCTCGAATGATGTTCTTAATATGTTGGGCAACATTTGGGGAGAATGTGACGACTGTTTTCTGCCTGTTGATTAATTGTCCAGAAGCAATTTCGTAAGTTCTCATGACTTCATTTATTACCAAAGCATTTTGTTCAGCTGCCCTGCAAAATAGACACAGTCATCAGCAAAAAGGAGATGGCTCACTATTGGGCCACCTCTAGTACCACAAAAGCCAATCCCATTGCGGACGCACTGTTTATATTTTAGAAGGCTTGACAAGGCTTCTGCACAAATGATGAAAAGATATGGCGAGATCAGACAGCCTTGTCTGAAACCTCTAGAAGAGGTAATTGATCCTGCTCTAACCCCATTAATCAAAAAACTGAATTCTATGGTTGATACACACTACATAACCAATTTAATGATATTATAAGGAAAGTTCATCTTAGCTAGTACAGAGGAGATAAAGTCACATTCAATCCTATCATAAGCCTTATTCATGTCCAGCTTCAGAGCTAGTGCACTATTTTTCTGTCTTCCTTTGGTTAAGAGAGTGAAGAGTTTCAAAGGCTATGAGGGTGTTATCGTGGATACTTCTATTAGGAACAAAAGCAGATTGTGTCTCTGATATGATTGAAGGAAGGACATGTTTGATTCGATGAGCAATGGCTTTTAAGACAATCTTGTACACCACAGAGCAAAGACTGATGGGTCGAAAGTCTGTGACAAAGTGAGGGTTCTTGGTTTTTAGGATAAGAACAATGTTGGTTTGGTTGTGGTCACGAATTGATTTAACTCTGTTGAGGATGTTTAAGCATTCCTGAGTTCAGCATCACCCACAATATCCCAATATCTCTGATAAAAATGGGTTGAAATCCGTCTCTGCCTAGAGCTTTGTTGGGACCTATGGAGAATAAAGCATCTGAAACGTCTTTTAGGGTGAAAGGGATCAAAAGAGAGGCCACTTGGTTTGCATTTAATTTCGACTGTATGTGGTTAGTAGCAGCATTAATGTCACTTGCTGAAGGACTGGTAGAGGTGAATAAATTTAAATAGAAGGCAGAGAAAGCCTCAGTTATCTAATCTATTTCTTCAAACTTGCTCCCATCTTGATCATGTGCACATTCAATATGATTTTTCCTACGTCTGGCAGATGCTTTACTATGGAAGAAAGTGGTGTTTCTATCCCCACCAGCCAACAAATCTGTTCTAGCCCTTTGTCTCCAGACTCCTTCTTCATCAGAGAGAAGAGATTCAAGCTCTCTATTCAGACATTTGATTTGGTTCATGACCGCTGTTTGACCAGTTCTATGGTACAACTGCTCAATCTTGTTTCAGACTTCTTTAATTTTCTAACTGAGGTTTCCAAACTTTCTGGAACTCCAATGCTTAAGCTGTACAACACAATTAGAAAGTTTATCGTTAAGAGATCACTAGTCCTCCAAGCCTCCACCATTTGAGAAACACAATTTTCATCTTTGAGCCAAAATGGCTCAAACTTAAAATCTTGTGCACCATGATGATTTCTACAGAGATGACTTGTCAGCTTGAGCAGTAAAGGTCTGTGGTTTGAGCTTAAAAATCTCAAATGATGGACTTCCGCAAACGGGTATAGAGATGTCCAGCTGGGAGTTGCAATGACTCTGTCTAGCCTAATCATAATGTTTTCAACTCCATCTCTCATATTAGACCAGGTATAAGGAGAACCTTTGAATCCTATATCCTTAAGTCCACAGTAGTCCACCACATCTTTGAATTGGTTCACAGTTCTTCTGTTATTTACTACACCTCCTAATTTGTCCCGTAATGTGAGAATTTTGTTGAAATCTCCTCCTATCAGCCAAGGGAGAGTGTTACCATGTCTAAGTTGTCTCAAAAGTTCCCATGATTAGAATCTTTTGTGAGTCTTCGGATGACCATAGAATCCTGTAAACCTCCACTAAGGTTTGTTAGACTCAGTAATAATTACATCAATGTGACCCTTAGATTTGGATTTAACTGTAACCTTCACTTGGTCTCTCCACAAGAGCATCAGACCACCCTTTGTATTTGTGCTATCTACATGCGTACTGAACTGGAACCCTAATTGTGATTTTAAATTTTCTGCCTTAGCACCAAATATCTTGGTCTCATACAGAAAGACCAAAATAGGGGATGTCTCCAAAATAAGCCTACGGAGGGCTCGGAATGCCCAGTCACTCCCCAATCCCCGAGCATTCCAGAATAAGCAACTCATTGGTCTTGGCAAGCCCATTGTAGATCCTCAACAGGGCTCGCCGATCTGATTTCAGTGTGGCTTTGTCCATCTTCTTTTTGCCTTTTGGGCAGTAGCATCTCTTGGTCCAGGTTCGTGAATTTGCGCTTGGAAGTGTGGTTTGTTTCTGGGCGGATGGCATTGGGTTTGTTTGGTTTTCTAGGAGTGGTGTGGCCTTGTTTTGAGGTGGGATGGTGAGTGGTGGTTGTGATGCTCGAGCAATTCTCTTCCATCTCCTTTGCCTATCAAAAGAAGCATGAGGAGTATAGTCTACTTCAGGTGATATTACAATCTCATTTGGGGTAATGTTGTCATCGGTTTGGTGGGGTGGTTCTGTGTCCATATGGCTAGAAGTGCTCAGGTCTATGTGATGGAGGTTGTTCGGAAAACATGGTTCTTTCCTTGGTTCACCATTGGTGGATGGTAAGGGTGTGACATCATTGGGTTGCTGCTCATCTAAAAGAGAATCTGCTTCTACTGTGGGGGTGGTTGTATGTTTATTCGGTGAGTTTTGTTTGTTTATTGGTTTTTGGATGTGTAGTGGATGGGTACTTTGGTTGTTTCCTGAGATATATTTTTTAGGCAGAGATTATTCGGGAATTGATTTGTCTATATTTGACATCTGGTCATTTCTGAGGAAGTTATCCTTTCTGCTTGGAATTTGGGATTCAGGTGGAGTTGTCTTAGAGGACACAACGGTGTTGTTTGGGATCTCTGTCTTCCTAGGTGGGATGATGTAAATGCTTTTGTGAATGTTCTTACTAGGTGTATGTATTTTTTTTGTGAGGTCCAAATCTTTGTTATGGAGGTTTGGTACAAGGTTGTTTTGGTTTCCATCTGAGTGATGAGGACGGTTTGGATTTTGACTTTTCATTTGGGTTTTATAACTCTGGTTATTTGTCTTGATGCGTTTCTTATCCGTTGTAAGAGCTCTAAGCGAAGAGTTGTAAGGAGGATCTCCTCCTTTTGCTATCATCTCCTTTGTTACCAAATCCGTGCATTCGTACAGCTGGTGGTTAAGTGTACCACATGCTTGACAATATTCTAGCAACTTCTCATATTTAAAAACAACAGTATAAAGGTCCCATCTGAGAAGTGGTTTGTGGGCATCAATTCTAACTTTAACCTTCATGAATAATCCGCAGTAGTCTTTATTCTCAGCAGGAAGTTGAACCACAGGGCCCAATCTTTCAGCAAGAGTCTGAGACCCATTATTGGTCATACAAATGAGAGGTATATTGTGAATCTGTACCCATAAACTGGTCCATCTGAACCCATTGTTTTAATATCTCCAACCCCGCCAGGCTTCTGTAGGATTATTATTTGTTTGTTAAAATGCCAAGGCTCATGGTTGATTATTGTGTCACAATCAAAAGGATTTTGAAATTGGAAGATGAAAGTTTTATCCCCCACAGCTTCTATATCAAACTCACCAACAAAATTCAAATAGATTTCATAGTCCTTATGAAAGCGTCTCTATTAACTCTCTTGCTGGTGAGTACTTTTCCGACCAAACTATTATTCATCAAGTTTATCCCACTAATTTTAGCATCTGGATTTAAGTCGCTTATCTCTGTTGCTTCTACTGTTAGTTTAAGAGAGCCGCAAAGGGTTTGAAGTCCCTCCCTCGATTAAATCTTTAGTTTAGATGAAGAGTTAAGTTGAAGGATGTGATGAAGAGCTAGAACGATCAATGGAAATTACCGGACAAGTTGGAGAAAGATACAAGAAGCGGTTGATAGTGACGGTGAAAAGACGGAGCAAGTGTATCGGTAGAAGGAGGCGCACGGCTCGAGAAGAAAGGTAAAAAGTCTACCTAAGGATTTCTACTCATTTCTCTCTCTAGAAAGAGTGAGAAAGAGAAAAGAGAAAGGCGAAAGTAGGCTAACTTAGCTTTGTTTTTATATCAAAAGTTAATACTTTAATCAGGTTCTTATGCTTCCGATATGGCATGGCATTTCACTGCGATGGCGTTTTACTACAACAGTAATGGGACAGTGGAAGTGTCATCATTACGTGGGGAGATCAACTCAATCTATATATATATATATGTATATAATTCTCACCTCATCCTACTGGCACATTACAAATCGTCCTTAGAGTTAGAAATGAGCCGAGTCTGACTATCGAATGGTTTGAACTTAATTAGTTTAATTTTCGAATAGAGTTCAAACAAATTTATGAAAGATCGAGCCCGAATAGAGCTTAAACAAGTCAACTCTCAAAACTAAAAATGGGTTAGATTGGCAAGTTTATACTACCTTAATATATTATATATATAATTAAAAATAATAAATTAAATTAATATTTTATTAAAAATAGTTAAACAAGTTAGTTTGAACCGAACTGAACCTGGATACCAAATGTAGCAACTAGCTCCCTTGCTTACAAACGAAATAGAACTTACGGACAAAGTAGCTATATATATATATATATATATATATAACTGAAAAGAATATCAAACTGCTTAATGAAAGGAACATTAATGAAGTATAAATCAAATATGTAGCAATATAGTAATCAAAACTGATCTAAAACTAACAAGGATTTGAATCTGAAAACATAATGTTTATAATCTAGTTTATAACTGAAATAGAATACTATTCATTACAAAAATTTAGAAGGTATTCAAACTAAAGACGTGCTGAAACACGAGTCTAGATGACAGAGCTGATGTATAGTATGATATATGTTTGTCCTTACTACTCCACCTGACTATCTGAACTCAGCATTTTCAATTCCGATCAAGAAAATTAACATACAAAACAAAAATGAAGAAACAACAGGGTCAGACTATCAAATTTCTGGTTAGTAAACCAATGCCCAACATTCACACACAAAAATGCTTCGTAGATTAACAATTAAGCATGAACACACAACATATGAAACTTACCTGACAACTCAGATACCTTAAACCGAAGCAAGCAGAATAGTACAAAAGAAATAAAATAGCTCTGAACTAGTCTAAAGCTTCCCAGGTTCCACAATGAGTAATAAGCAAGTCCATTACCAATTACAGTGATTAAACAGATTGATTATACCCTAAATAGGCTCTAAATTTAAAATGGTCATAACTTATTTGTTTTAAGTTCGAATCAGGCTTATAATAACTTTTCGGAAAGAAAAATTTAAGAAGAAGAAGTTTAGAAGAAAATGACGATGAAATAAGACGTGGAAATAGTTAAGGCAACAGGGAAAGGTTTCGCCTCAAATGCTGGTGATGTTTATGGCAATGATTGAAATCAGTGCCAAGTTCTAGCGATAGCTTAGGCAACAGCTGAAATTCTGAGAAGGTTTCCTGTCGAGGCTAAGTTGGCGATACTTATCAAAGAAAAAGGCTATCACTAAGTATTTTGGTGAGGAAATTGGGAGAAGTTCAATGACTAATTCAAGGTATTGTCCACATCTTGGCGAAGAATACATGGCGAAGGAAGTTTGAAGTCCTGGTCTCGCCTAACACTTAGTGATACGTACTTGGTGAAAGATTAAATGTTTAGGAGGTGTCTCCTGCATCAAGGCGATATATGTTAGGAAATAATGTAGACAAGATAGAAAGTTAAAATTCTGAAAAGTAAAGAACATATGGATTTTCTATGGTTTGGCCAAAACTGCCTACTCCACGTCGCACTAGTATTAGGGTTTCTACTCTCTTTTCTGAGTACATAGAGTTTACAATTACAAGGTATCTATTTACATTCTAACTGGTCCGACACAATCTGAGCCTAATATAAAAGAGGAAAATAAAATAATAAAGACAGACTCCACACCAAACAATCTCCCACTTGGAGGTTGACATCAAAATTTTTCTCACTCTTGTAAATCTAGTAGACCCTTCTTTTCATTCACTAGTGCAATAGCCTTCTCTGCAATCAACTCTGAAGACTAGCTGAAGCTATGCAATGCTTCAGCTTCTCTTTGGTAACCACCTTAGTATACATATCTGCCGGGTTGTCATCACCTGCTATCTTTACCAAGGTTACCACCTTATTAACAATCAGCTCACGGATAAAATGATATCTTAGTTGAATATGCTTTGTCTTGGCATGAAACACTGGATTCTCTGCAAGATTGATTGCACTCTGACTATCACTGTAGAGTACACTTTGAATCTGTTCCTTACCTAATTCTGCCATGAAGTTTTTCAACCAAATCATCTCATTGCTAGCTTTTAAAATAACCATGTACTCAGCTTCTGTAGTGGAGAGCGCAACACTTTTCTGAAGTCGAGACATCCAACTAATAGTTGTACCACCTAGAGTAAAAATATACCCTATAGTACTTTTTCTCCCATCCAAGTCGCCTCCTAAATCTGCATCAGTAAAGCCTTCTATGATAGTATTTGTTTGTCTAAAACAAAGTCCTCTATCTGCAGTGCCTTTCAAGTAACGGAAAAGCCACTTTACTGCTTCTCAATGCTCTTTTCCTGGATTTGACATAAACCGACTCACAACTCCCACTGCATGAGCAATGTCTAGTCTCGTACATACCATCGCATACATCAAACTACCAACTGCTGATGCATAAGGAACTCTGCTCATGTAATCTCTATCTTCATCTGTTTATGGTGATAGCTCCTTTGAAAGTTTGAAGTGACTTCCCAAAGGGGTGGTCCGAACTATGGCATCTCGAAGATTAAACCTGTCAATTATCTTTTGAACATACTTCAATTGGGACAGCTTCAAAGTACCTTCTGACTTGTTTCAGGTAATCCTCATCCCAAGAATCTGCTGTGTAGAACCTAAATCTTTTATCTCAAAAACATCAGATAATTGATACTTTAACTTGTTGATTTCTATCATGTCAGATCCTGCAACTAGCATGCCATTAACATAAAGTAACAAAATTATGTAGGAGTTTGCAAAAGACTTGATATTACAACAATGATCCATCTCACATCTCTTGTAACCATTATTAGTCATAAAGCCATCAAATTTCAAGTACCACTGCCTGGAAGCTTGTTTCAAACCATACAAGCTTTTCTGCAACTTGCAAACCATGTCTTCTCTACTAGTAATTTGAAAGCCCTCTAGCTGCTTCATATAGATATCCTCGTCAAGATCTCCATATAAGAATGCAGTCTTTACATCTAACTGCTCTAGATGTAAATCCTCTACTGCTACAAGCCCCAAAACCAATCTGATAGTAGTCATTTTTACTACAGGAGAGAAAATCTCATTGTAGTCAATACCTTTCTTTTGCTGAAAACCTTTTACTACTAATCTTGCTTTGTATCGCTTGCTTCTATTAGGTTCCTCCTTGACTATGTATACCCATTTATTCTCAAGCATCTTCTTTCCTACCGATAACTTAGTCAATGACCAAGTCTTGTTCTTTTCAAGAGAAGACATCTCTTCTTGCATTGCATCCTCCCACTGCTTAGAATCATCCGTCTGTATTGCCTCTGAGTAACATTCTGGTTCACCATGTTCTGTCAAAAGCAAATAAAACTTGGATGGAGAATACCTATCCACTTGCTTTCGCTCCCTACCAGACATCCTCAATACAACTGTAGGTATAGGCGGATTTATTAGTGTATCTTCGTTTGCACCAATATCATCTTCAGTAATATCTTCCAACCTTCTTCTCTTTTCTCAGTTTGTTTCATTGTAGGCTCAGAATCTGCCATAAACTTGTCTTTGTATAAGATGTCCTCATGAAAAATAATATCTCTACTTCTGAAAACCCTTCTGTTATCATCATCTCATAAACGATAACACATGTCATCAGAACCGTAGCCGATAAAATAACACTTTTTGATTTTGAGTCAAGTTTATCTCTGTCAGAATCTGTAACTCGCACATATGAAACACAGCCAAAAGTTCTCAAGTGTGAAAGATTTACCTCTTTTCCTAACCAAACCTCTTCAGGAATCTTGAACTCTAATGGAACTAAAGGTCCATGATTTATGAGATATGATGCTGTATTAACTGCATCTGCCCAAAATTTCTTTGGCAGCCCTGCATGTAGTCTCATACTTCTCGCTCTTTCATTAAGAGTTTTGTTCATCCGCTCCGCTACACCATTTTGTTGTGGTGTCTCAGGAATGGTTTTGATCATTCTAATACCATTCTCTGCACAATAATCTTTGAACTCACGTCTATTATAATCTCCACCATTATCAGATTTTAAACATTTGATTTTCAAATCAATCTGGTTCTCAACCTCAGTTTTCCATCTTTTGAAAGTAGAAAACACATCAGATTTATTTTTCAGAAAATAAACACATACCTTTCTTGTTTGCATCATCGATAAAGGTAACATAATAACGAGCTCCTCCAATTGATTCCATGGATGTAGGACCATATACATGTGTATGTACTAGTTCAAGTTTTCTAGCCTTTGGTGTCTTGGCAACCTTTGTGAAAGTCACTCTCTTTTGCTTTCCCAATACACATGGTTCACAAAAACTGAGATCAACTGTCTTCAACTCTGGAATCTTGCCATTTGTTGCTAACTGCTTCATGCCCTTCTCGCTCATGTGTCCAAGTCTATGGTGCCACAAATTTGAAGGACTAACACCATTGTTGACTGTATTTAAAGAATCTGATTTTTCTGCAACATACAACTGTCCTACTGAAATCAAATTTCTCTTGAGTCCAGGAACAAACCTAACATCTATTAGTTTCCATACAATCCCTTTAGGAGTCTTCAAGTTCACATCACCTTTCCCTTCGATGAATAATGGTTCGTCATCAGCAAGATGAACATTTCCAAGCCTTCTCAGAACAAAGTTGTGCAGTAATTCCTTGCACGGAGTTGAGTGAAACGATGCACCCGAATCTATAATCCAAGATTCTATTGGACATTCTACACAGCAAGCAAGTGCATCAGAATCTTCTGTTGCTGCGTTCACCAAATCATTCTCTCTTCTGTCTTTTGGGTTTCTACATTGATTTCTGAAGTGACTAGTCTTGTTGCAATTCCACCATATAATATCTTTACGCCCTTCCTTAATACTTGTTAAGTCATTTCTCTTTCTCGATTTAGGTCTACCTTTTTGGTTCTGACCTCCCTGAGACTTTCTGCCTCTGCTTTCAGTATACAACACAGAACCCGATCCAGATGACTCTGCAGCATTACGTTTCCGTGTATCTTAACTGAGAATCAAATCTTAAATACCTTTAAAACTAAGAGTCTTGTTCCTAATGAACTACTTATTAATGTAACTTTTGCTGCCCAACTATCTGGCAAGGATGACAATAGGAGTAGCGCCTGAACTTCATCATCAAATTTAATCTTTACCGAATCTAATCTCGATATAATAGAATTAAATTCGTTCACATGATTAGTGACCGACCCTCCTTCTTTCATCCTGGTATTCACCAACTGACGAATCAAATATACCTTATAAGAAGCAGAAGGTTTCTCATACATATTTGATAACACCTCGATCAGTCCGTAAGTAGTCTCCTCATTGACAATATTGTACGTAACATTCCTCGCCAACGTCAATCTGACCACGTCTAGGGCTTGCCGATCCAGAAGTTTCCAGTCTGCGTCTGACATACCTTCTGACTTATCTTTCTTGAGAGGTTGATGTAATTTTTTCTGATACAAATAATCTTCGATTTGCATCTTTCAAAATCCGTAATCTGTTCCATCAAACTTATCAATCTTAACTTTCCCATCTTTTGCCATTGCTTTGAACCTGGTTCTGATACCATTTGTTAGGAAATAATGTAGGCAAGATAGAAAGCTAAAATTCTGAAAAGTAAAGAACACACGGATTTTCTGTGGTTTGGCCAAAACTGCCTACTCCACGTCGCACTAGGATTAGGGTTTCTACTCTCTTTTCTGAGTACATAGAGTTTACAATTACAAGGTATCTATTTATATTCTAATTGCCCCGACACAATCTGAGCCCAATATAAAAGAGAAAAATAAAATAATAAAGACAGACTCCACACTTAACAATATACATGGATGATAGACCTAGGGTGTCGCCAACTTCCTACTTGGCATAAACTCTGGCAAAAGTTCAACCTCCAATAAGGCATAGACGTTGGCGATATAAATAAGGTTTTGCTAACCTTATTCTTAGCTTTAGTGATGAACTTAGGCGGTAATGTTTGGTTCAGAAAATGGGTTTCGCCTAACTTGGCGATGGTTAGCCTGAGTAATAAAGTTTTGCCTAGGTCTAACTCGTTTTAACTTCAACTTTTAAATCTTCTTGAAATTAACCAATTAGGAAACAACCTAGTCTAGACAGATATTAGCCCAATAATATCAAGCAGTTCAGTTCAGAAATCATCAATATAAACATAACATATCAGTTCAGAGTACAAAAAAGATTTTAGAATTTTCATATCATATATTAGATTTGAACTTTCCTTATATATATATATATATATATATATATATATATATATATATATATATTTCAGATACCATATTACATATCAGACATTAGAGTTCAAATTACCTTATGACTGTATCAAATATCATATTTTTGCCAAGTAGTTAACTTGCCAAAATGTAAATACCAAATTCTAAAGAATAGCAGATTCATAATACTTCTGATTTAAGATTCTTACCAGATTCTTATCATACATAGAAGCAATAAATTACAGATTATTTACCTATTTTTAGTTTGATAGTAAAATCAGGAACAGAAACAAAGTTAGGTCAGAGACCTTTTACATATGAGTAAAACTCTAAAAAATGGGTTAGAGACCCTAGGACAGAGTTTGATGTCATCACATCCAAAAGGCAAAAACACCTTATGTTATCACACCCAGAAAGCAAGTCAAAGCCTATACGTTTTCACGTATAGATGTATACATCTAATATCCCTACAACATACCGTTCTTATCAATATCATACTTTAGACAGGGCTTAGTTTTCAGATTATAATAGAGTATAGCTTTTAGCATTCAACAGATATTGCAGTAGTGCATATAGTAATGATGTAGTAATAATATTGATGGGATGAAAACTCGACTAATATTAGATTTCACAGTAATCAATCAGAATTTCTATCAATGTCTAATGTAGTATTTTAGATATCGTCTCTACAGGGATTGTAAGCTAAGAAGCATGATTGAGAATAAGATTTAAACTGAATTGCTAAAAGAATCCTATATACAAATTGAATCATAAGAATCATAGAATTGATGTGAAGTAAAAGATACTAGTGACATTCATTCAATTAAAACTCAAGTTAGCACTCTATTCTGCAATTTATCTTAACAAGGAATAAGTTGATTTGCTAAATCTGTTATCAATTAACTTCTCATGCAAGTTTCACCTTAAATCACATATTTACCTTCTAGATCATCATCAGTGATCTGTTAAAATATCTCTCAATTTAATTTAACAAATCTCAATTATATAAGTGCATATATCTCTATACTACAATCTATACAACTGATAAGCACAATCTGTAGAAAAACAGATCTATAGTCTATCTCTAGCACTAAGATCCTCTGTTCTTAGATCTTAAACCTAATCGCCATCTCTGGTCTAAATCAAATCTCAGATTAACAATATTACGTAACTCTCGTTCTTGTAATTCAATCAGCTCATGAAAATCAAGTAGATCAGGCTATAATTGAACAAGAAACATTGCAGTTAAAATGATAATCAACATCAAAACTCAACAAGCCAACAGAGCTCTTAAGCTAACATGTATGGTTCAGCATAAGCAATTACAGTACAAATTCTTCATCAACATGTGTAAGATCTGAATCTTACCGAGGAAGACTGAAGCTAGACTCTATCACAGTTGTTGCTTCATAATCTTCAAGCTAATCTCTATGATCAATTATCCGAATAGTAGTTCACAATCTCCAAATAATTATCCGAAAATATTAAGTACTCAAGTACTTTAAAAAGACTTACAAATCCCATAACAGTTATCTTTAAACATGACAAACTGAATTACTAAAGGAAAAGTTTTACATGTCTTTCAAAGCTAGACCCGAGGGCCGCCGATAGACCCGAAGGCCGAATCATCATCATCATCGTCTCATTTCATTCAACTTTCAGGGTGAAGTGCACTTCTAGTTCCTAAGGCATGTCTTTCATCCTCTAACGGTATTCTACAAAGGCTATCGCTTCAATTCATCTTTCATATGTTTATACTATTAAATCATTCTTTTATTAAGTACTAGCGATACCATCATCATTCGATTCGATGCTAATAATCACATTACTTCTATTTCCAATAGGATGCATAAGCATCTAATATCATCCATAAATTAAACATTTCTTTCAAATATTCTTTTACAAGATCTCTATTTATATCATCTTTACATTTATGTATAAATTATCTCACATTATACAAGTATGCTATGCTAAACATCAAGTAAAAGTGTTGTTATAAAAGTTTATTATCTAGTGGTAACAATTCCAGTTTTCAAACAAACTGAGTAGTTCGAATTCGATTTGGCATAATTTATTCTATAGGTATTTAATCATCTTCAAACCACTTCTATCATTTTCGTAACTCATCCTTATATGTTATGATGGCTTCACTTGTCATTAGTTCAAGGTCAAAATATTTTTAATCATCTCATTTTCACCATTCCAGATTCACTGGAATCTGGGACAGTGTTACAAGGCTTATTTCACTTTACTTAAAAACTTATCAAATCAATTCCAATTATCATGATTTTTGGTGTGAATCTTATTTGAGGTCTTAACTTTCTACTGTATAAATTTCAGTACATTTTGAGTCTTTTAGCTTAGGTTTTGGTATGCCACAAAATTAGGTTACCAAACTGCCCTGTTAGGGACAGTTTGTATGTATTGGACTCTTATCATTAAAAGGCTTATCAAATGAACTTATTTCACTTTCAAATTTTCCAGTCTACTAATATACATGTAAACCAACAATTTTCACTTACATAACTTTTTCCAAATAGGCCTCTAGCTATTTTTCACGTCTGTATCAAGTTTTAGACATGCCCTGTTTCAGGACAGTCTGCATGTATGACCTTCTTGACATCAATTAGGGTATTAAATGGAATTATCTCAGCACCAAATTTTACTCGTTCATACTAGACTTATAAAGGAACATTTCATTTCTGTAGGTCTTGGTCTAATTATATTTTTAACTATTTCTAAAAATTCAACCAAATTAGAGGACAGTTTCAGTATTTTCTGGAGTAGGCTGGAATTGTTTTCAAAACCATATCATTTTATTCAAACAAACATCAACCATCACAAATCTATTATTTCTTAGAGCCAAATACTTCAAATAAGTCTCTACTAACTTTATAGCATATGTCCATGCTTCCAAAAATATTGATCAAAATTTTTAAACCAACAAACAATTATATACATCACCATAAAAACCATTTTAGCATGCAAATCATATCAAACATGAAACCAACAACAAAACCTTTAGGGCTTAGGGTACAAACCTTATTTGAGAGCCTTCTCCTACACTTGGTCTTGCTCCTTAGGGTCCTCTTTTGGTTCTACTAATCACAAAAACGAGAGTTTAGCATTCCTTTTTACAAGTTTCTACCATAAACAACACTAACAACAACCTCATGCTAACTTGGGTACTTTTCCAACTAATACCATAACTTTCAATTTAAGAACATAACCAAGGGCATTATAACCATTCTAATAACATTCTTAACATCTAGAAACCATTTCTATACTAAACTAGGATCAAATCACTCATATATGAAAGTTAGGGTTTGAAATCCTTACCTTGTTTCTTGATGATTCTTGATGTAATTGATGTTATAAGCTTGTTCTTCTTGGTTTGATGGTGTTTCTATGATGTAGCAAGAGTATGGAAGAGGTTTTGAGAGTTAGATGGAGGAAGAAGAAGAAGAAAAATGGAGATGGAGGATCTTAAGGGGTGGTTGGCCAAAGGAAAAATGGAGAGAAATGGAGAGAGCTTGAGAGAATTTTAGATTGGTATAGAATTCTCTAGATAACTCCCCCTCCCCCCTTAAATACTAACCTCCTCATGGACAAGTTCAATTTAGTCCCTCACCTTTCTAATAATTTCATTTCACTAGGAGGACAATTACCAATAACCACCACAACTTCAATCTATTTGCACTTAGGTGAAAACTTTTCATTTTAATGCATCTATACTCTTGGACCAACTTTGACTTCCCTAAATTAATTAAGAATTAACTTTTAACCCAAATTAAACTTGGAAATTAAAGAACATAGCCAAAATTTTCTATAACACCTTTAATGCATTTTACCACATCCTATGTGTAAAATGACTGAAATGCCCTTGGACTTTCCTAATATTTACTATAATGTCACTAGTACCCAAGTTGCACGTCTTATGGTTCTAAATTATCTCTAATAACCTATTTACTATTCTAATAAAGGAATAAAAATTTTATCGAAAAATTCTAGCCTATAATTGTGGACCTTACACTTGATTTCTATCGGTAAAGTCGATATTATTAATCGAAATATGTAATCGAGTCACACGCTAAAGCTGGTATTTAACAATAGATTCGATAATCGAAATAAACGTTTTTTTCCAACTTAACCATTAAACTTGATTAAATTTATCGACGAATATAATTATATTAAAATAATATTATTTTATAATTTTTTATATTTAAATTTAAATGTCTGCAATTATAAAATTTTATTTTTATTTTTATCCGAATGAAAAGAAATATATATTATTTATTTATTTATTTTTTATATATAATATATTATTTAAAAAAAATAAAAATAATATAAATTATCTGCTGCAACCGGTACAGCAGGTTACCTGTACACCACTTTTCACAGCCAATCCCTGTCTAAAGATTAATAAAAACCGACTAAAACCCTTCTAGAGATATAATACATTAGCGATGTTTTGTGTACCTAATACTTTGTATTTCAATATAATTGCAATTACATAATAATCATAAATTTTCTCATTTCGTTTACCCCACAATTATTATTAAAAATTTTATTAAATATTTAAATATAGTGAATAAAATTAAAGCGTATAATAAAAATACTTTTTATTTTAAAAAATAATAAAATAATACATGATATTGCCCATTTGAAGGGCCTTCTCCGCTTGGTGAAATTCTGAAGAGAAAAAGAAACGCAAACACAGTGAGGAATAATTCAAGTGAAAAAGGCACAGGGGAAAACAAAGGACCAGGGTTGATTCTGCATAATCTCCAAATTGTAAGCTAATATTAATGTAATGAGACTTCTTCACAGAATGTAGGTCCGCTTATTTTTTTATTATTATTTTATTTTTTAATAAATGAATGCTGGAGCCATTCCATTTAATTTCATTTCATGGTTGCTTTTGTATGGTGCGTGGTCGCCAAGAAATTTCATCATTATGTAGAGGTCAATTTTAAATTTAATTTCTTTGTTTTGAAAAAGAATAAAAAAGAAAATGAAAAACCAGAATTATACATGTCAGGCTAGTTAATAAATGAAATCTCTTCGACTCTAGTAATCATCAAACAGGAATGATAATCAATAAAATAATTAACTCCATTTAATTTTTCTATAAGAATTTTCTGTACCAAACTTGACATTATTGATGCCATTTTCTAATGAATGGCATGTCAACTTGGAGTCAACTTAACAACTTCGAAGTTAAGTTTACAAGTACTGGTACAGTATTTGCTTTTTTGTCTTTCTTCTTTTTCCAATAACTTGTGATTGGTGTCTTTTGGTTACCAATTTTTTAATGACTAAACAACTTCCTCCAGACTCAGTCATCCTCTTTAAAGAACTCTTGGTTTCCCTCACTGCATTTCACCTCACTTGAGTAAGTTATTTCTCTCTTGCCCTGCAATGTTATAAGAAATTGTTCATTTTTATGGATTTTCAGTTCTCTCAATTTATTTTAATTTTTTTATTCTTGTTTGGTGATACAGATAGATAGTGATGAAAGATAAAGGATTAAGAAATGGAACATCAGATGTTGATGAAAAAGGCTTGGTTGATGCTGTCTTTACTTGGTCTATTGAAGATATACTCAATGAAGACTTCTTTAAGGACAAGGTTTGCATTTCTATTATTTTTTTATCAACAGTACTAATATTTGGTTTGAAATGTTACTCTATGTAATTGTTTGGTTTGGTGTAGATCCAAGAGATTCCAGACTCATTCAATTCTGTTGAGCAATATGTTGGCTCATTTGTTCTTCCATTACTAGAAGAAACAAGAACAGAACTGTGTTCAGGAATGGAGACTATTTCAAGAACACCTATAGGCAAAGTGGTTGGTTTGAAATCCTGGCCTAAAAAACCAAACTACTATAACATCAGTGTTGATTACTGGATGAATACATCAACTGCTAAAGGCAAAGAAAGGTATAGAGCATTCACAGGTGATATCTTCATTCTAGCTAATGTTATGCCTGAAACTCCACATGATCTGTTAAGTCTTGGAACCGAGTGGATATTTGTATCAGCCATTAGTAACTCAAGCCGTAATAAGCTTATGCCTGCGACGATTCTTAAAGTGAAGGCCTCAAAAGATATCCCAGTTGATGAAATGTTGAAGAAGCCACTGTTTCTTATTTACTTGGCCAATCTTACTCCGAATGATAGGACATTTCGTTCACTGCATATGTCAAAGAATTTCAATGTGATCAAGGAAGTTTTGGTACCAGATCCTCCTATGGTGAGAACTGATTGGACAATTTTCTTTGTTATGCCGAATTGCTTGTGATGCATTTCTTATTCAAGTTTGTTTTCAGGTTGATTGCAAGAGCATAAAGAATGTGAAACTTGATGTTAGTTTATTAGATGGACTAAATGATTCGCAAGTGAAGGCTGTTACTGCTTGTCTAGGTAAGGTGCATTGTGATGATAAGTCCAGTGTTGAACTCATATGGGGTCCTCCTGGAACTGGAAAGACTAAAACTGTTAGTATTCTGCTGTTCAATCTATTGAAAATGAAGTGTAGAACACTTGTTTGTGCCCCAACTAATGTTGCTATCTCCGAAGTGGCTTCACGTGTTCTGAAGCTTGTGAAAGAATCATTTGAGAAAGAATCTGAAGGTGTTCTGTCGTGTGCATTGGGAGACATGGTGTTGTTTGGTAATAAGGAGAGATTGAAGGTTGGTGCCGCAGTTGAGGATATATATATTGATCAACGTGTTAAGAGACTTCAGGAGTGTCTTGGACGGAAGATGGGTTGGAAACTTCACTTCACTTCATTGATTTCTTTTCTTGAACATTCACAGAATCATATCTCCTGCAGCAAGAATAACAAGAAGAAGAGCAAAGCTTTTCTTATGTTTATAAGGAATAGATTTAAGTCTCTTGCGAATTCGGTTAAGAAATGTCTTTCTCTTGTGTCTACTCATGTTCCAGGAAAGTACATAACTGGAATCACTCAGTTATACATGGTTTCGCTGAGTGGTTTGCTTGATTCATTTGAGGCATTATTGTTTCTGAACAATGTGTCTACTGAAGAGATGAAACGGATCTTTTCACATTCTGTGAAGGAAGCTCTTTTGCTGACAGATGAAGGTTCCTTGCTGCACAAGAAAAGACAAGAATGTCATTCTGCTTTGATTAGTCTTCAGGATTCCTTTTGCAAACTTGGGTTTCCTCGGGGAAAGAGTAGAAGATCATTGGAGGATTTCTGTTTAATCAAGGCCTCTTTGATATTTTGTACCGTTTCTACTTCTTATAAGTTACATTCAAGGAAAATCGAGCCGTTCAAGTTTCTTGTTATTGATGAAGCTGCGCAGTTAAAGGAAAGTGAGTCCACTATAAGTCTGCAACTACCTGGTATAAACCATGCTGTGCTGATTGGTGACGAAAACCAGTTACCTGCAATGGTGAAAAGCAATGTAAGCTGATCTTATTCTGATACTAAACTTACCATACTCTTTCTCTTGGCATCTATCATGTGTTAATTGGTCTGGTTATGTTTCAGGCGTCTGACAAAGCTGGTTTCGGAAGAAGTATGTTTGAGAGATTGAGCTTATCAGGTCATAAAAAATACCTGCTAGACATACAGTACAGGATGCATCCTTCAATAAGTGTTTTCCCAAATGACTACTTCTATCTCAACCAGATTTTGGATGGCCCCAACGTCACAAGAAAAAGTTACCAAAAGCAGTACTTGCCTAGTCCAATGTTCGGCCCTTATTCTTTCATCAACATTTCAAATGGACAAGAAGAGTTTGATATTGGGCACAGCATGAGAAATACAGTTGAAATCTCAGTAGTGATGAGCATACTTCAAAAGTTGTACAATGGTAAAAATCTATTAAAAACCCTCTTCATTACAGAATTTCTGTTCCTTGCATAGGAAGAAATATCTAATGATTGTAATGCAGCTTGGATTGGCACAAAACAGAAGCTGAGTATCGGTGTGGTATCACCTTACAACGGCCAAGTAGTCGCAATTCAACAGAAACTTCATATGTATGGTGGTAGAGATGGTTTTTCAGTAAAAGTGAAGTCTGTAGATGGGTTTCAAGGCGGCGAAGAGGATATTATAATAATGTCAACGGTAAGAAGCAACAGCAATGGATCCATTGGATTCCTTTCCAAGCCTCAGAGAGTTAATGTTGCGCTTACAAGAGCTAGGTAAACCATCTATAAACCATCAAACAAATGTTTAGATATCAATATATGCATAATGCCATACTTAATGTTGCATTCATGATTTGAAGGTACTGCCTTTGGATACTGGGGAATAAAAGTACCTTAACCAGAAATGAAAACGTCTGGGGAACATTAGTACAAGATGCTAAAGACCGTAACTGTTACTTCAATGCTAGTGAAGACAAGGATTTGGCTCGAGCAATGTTTGGTTCTATGAACTTTCATGTTCCAAGGAATAGACCAGCAACATATTTCAATGCTACAACTTATGATGACTACTATTCAAAGGTAATTTAGTTGTGTAAGTATAGTGTATATAATGTGCTAGAATGATTTGCAGATTGACTGATTTGTACTTGTTAAATATATCTTGCAGGAAGATGTAGATGAACTTTGTTGTCATATAAAAGCTGCAAGGGATGGATTGACTCAGAAGAAATTTTGGGACAGTGATGATAGAAATGAAGCAGTTAAAATGCTTGAAGAGTTGATGCAAGGTTTTGCTGAATTGCATGTCATGTGAAGATTGGATTTCGAAACTGTATAGATAATGCTTTTCTAAGTAAATGTAATGCTTTATCATTTTAATTTTATAATTAGCGGAGTCCATCAAGAGCATCAAGAGGACAACTAATCTCTCATCAGGAGGACAACTAATCTCTCAGTTCTGATATAAATCAGACAATCCAATCTGATTGGTTCAAATTCTGTAATAATGATTAGAAACTGATATAATGAGCTGAAATCCAGCGGTTGATGAATTGAGTTCACCCGTCAATGAAATGGGTTATTTGTATATAACCGGCTTCAACAAGAAATAAGAACCTGAGAACACATAAATAAGCTTCAAGTTGAAAAACTGCTTTCATAAACTTCAATACTTACACTATTCAACTTCTTATGCCAGATAATCAATATATAGAATATCATAAATACTAACTTCCTCATTAACTAAGTGATAAGATGTAAGCCCAGTAGATTAATACAAAGTAAGCTTTTAGGAGTATGTTAGAAACCGAAATGGGAAGATGGAAATCACAATGAGCTGAGTTCCACCGATGAATAAATTGTGTTTATCATGAACTAGCTTAACAAACCCAAAATAACAAGCAATAGAGAGAGTGCCACAGAAATATGCTTCTTCTTAAATAAACTTTAATAACCTGAAATGTTATTACAATACTTGCTCTCTTCTGCTACTCCTTACAGATAGTCAATATATAGTATATTTAAGTACTAACTTGGTCTTTAACCAAGTGACAAAAAACATAAACCCAATAGATAAGTACATATGACAGCTTTAGGAAATGTGTGTCAAAAATAGAAAACTAACAGACGTAGATATGAAATTGATAATGTAAACTTACATGAGATTTCTCTTAAAGCTTCACACACATCAACACTCCTCCTTGAAGCTTTTAAGAGACAGTCCAAGCTACTTCTCCTTCAACTTTTCAAATTGATTACTAGGCAAAACCTTAGTAAGCAGGTCAGCAACTTGATCACTTGAGTTGCAATGAACAAGTTGAATTTCACCATTTGCAACTGCTTCACGAATTGAATGAAACTTGACTTCAATATACTTTGTCCTCCCATGATATGCTGGATTTTTGGGCATATAAATAGCTGACATGTTATCACATTTGATAACAACAGCTCCATCAATTTGTAAACCCAAATCATCCATAATTTTCCTGATCCAAGCAGCTTGATTTGAAGTTGCTACAATTGCAATGTACTCAGCCTTTGCTGAGGATTGAGCTACAATTTGCTGCTTTGTTGAGCTCCAACAGAAGGCACCACTTCCAAATGAAAATACAAAACCTATGGTACTCTTTGAATCATCATCACAGCCTGCCCAATCGCTATCAACATACCCTTCCAATTTGACTTCAAGGTACCTTTGGTATACCTCAACACCCTTTTACAAGCTGCTAGATGAAGCAAGCTTGGAGAGTGCATAAACCTTGACAATAAGCTTGATGAGAACATAAGGTCAGGTCATGTCAAGTACAGAAGACTTCTAATAAAACTTCTATAATAACTTGCATCAACTTTCTCACTTCTATCATCTTTGGACAACTTCACATTTACAACAAGTGGGGTTGAAACAGGTTTTGAAGCATCCATTTTTAACCTCTTCAACATCTCCTTAGCATACTTGGTTTGTGACACAAAGATGCCATCTTAAAGTTGATTTACTTCCATTCCAAGAAAGTAATTCATTAACCCAAGGTCATTCATCTCAAATGCCTTCAACATTGTCTATTTGAACTTCACAATCCTTTGAATATCATCACCTGTTACAAGAAGATCATTAACATAAAGTGAAATGATCAATCTTCTTGAATCATCACCTTGCTTGATATAGAGTGTAGGTTCATTGATGCTCCTCTTGAATCCATTTTCTATTTAATAACTGACAATTCTCCCATACTAGGCTCTAGGTGCCTACTTCAATCTGTACAAGGCTTTGCGAAGCTTGTACACTTTATCTTCTTCACCTGCAATCACAAATCCATTAGGTTGTTCAACAAAAATCTCATCTTCAAGGATACCATTCAATAAGTTCTGATTTAACATCCAAGTGGTAAACTTTCCATCCACATTAAGCTGTTAATGCAAGAATCAATATCACCGTGTCATGTCTTGCAATCAGCGCAAACGTCTCATCCTAATCTACTCCCGGCTATTGGGAATAGCCTTTTACCACCAATCTTGCTTTGTGTTTAAAGAAAGAGCCATCACGATTTAGCTTTCTCCTAAACACCCATTTAACTCCAATCACCTTCCTGTTATTTGGTTTGGTAACAAGCTGCCATGTCTTGTTCTTCTCAATCATGGAGATCTCTTCTTTCATTGCTTGTCTCCACTTCTCATGTTATGCAGCTTCTTTAAATGTCGTTGGTTCATCCATCATAAAATTACACCTTTCATAAATTTCGGCAAGAGATTTTGTCTTCAATATTGGAGAATCTGACTCTACTACATCTTCTGCTACTTCTGACTCTGCTACATTTTCTGCTACTTCTGACTCAATCTGATCTTGAGCAGCAGCTTTTTCAATAATTTTTGGTGAAGTTTCAGAACCACATTTCTTCACCTGTTCATTCTCCCAATCCCAAAATGCTTCTTCATCCACTTCAATATCTCTGCTGATTTCTAGCTTTTGAGTCTTCAAGTTGAACATTCTATACCCTTTTGCATTTTTCAGCATAGCCAAGGAGAATGTTAACTTGAGCTTTATCATCCAGTTTGGTTCTTTTTGCTGCTGGAATGTGAGAGTAGGTAGCAGAACCAAACACTTTCAAATGGCTCATAGAGGTCTTTCTTCCGATCCAAGATTCATGTGGAGTCATTCCCTCAACAACCTGGGTTGGCAGTCTATTCAAAATATAAACAGCAGCATGAACCGCCTCTGCCCAGAAATTTTTGGGAAGCTTCTTCTCAGCCAATAATCACCTTGCCATCTCCATTACTGTCATGTTCTTCCTCTAATATACACCATTTTGTTGAGGAGAGTAACTTATAGTCAATTGATGCTTGATGCCCACATCTTGACAGAATTTATTGAACTCTGTAGATGTATACTCCTTCCCATTGTCAGACCTTAGCTTCTTTATCTTCAAATCAGCTTCATTCTCCACCATAGATTTGAATCTTTTAAAGGTTGAGAATGCATCTGCCTTGCTTACCAAGAAATAAACCCAAATGTGCCTTGTGAAATCATCAATAAACAACATAAAATACTTGCTTTGGTTCAAATATGACACACTCATGGGACCACATAAATCAGTGTGTAGGAGCTCCAATTTCATCTTAGCTCAAATTAAACACGATGGTTGTAAAGACATCATCTGAAAGAGCCAAATGAAGGCATGTTATAGCCTTATCCTTCTTCTGCTTCTTCTCTTCATGATCCTTAATTTGAGCTATTATTGGATTTGATCTCAGAGGTTGAACTTTTTTATCCTTATCTACAAACTCCCATAGCCCAAAGGACTTCAAATAGGACTTCATCTTAATAGCTCATATTTGGTAGTTCTCATCAGACACTGCTGCTAGATGCTTGATCACTCATAGTGTTTAACTCTCAATCTTAGGTGTTTGACTCTCACAGAAATCACACACCTCACAATCCCTTTAAAAAACCGCTCTGTTACCACTGTTAGAAACCCAAATGGGAAGATGGAAGTCACAATGAGTTGAGTTCCACCAATCAATGAACTATGTTCATCTGTCTATGAACTAGCTTAAAAAACCCGGAAACAAAAAGCAATAGAGAGAGTGCCACAGAAATATGCTTCTTCTTAAATAAACTTCAATAACCTGAAATGTTACTACAATACTTGCTCTCTTCTACTGCTCCTTACAGATAACCAATATATAGTATATCTAAGTACTAACTTGGTCTTTAACCAAGTGACAAAATATAAACCTAGATGTCAAAACATAAACCCAATAGATAAGTAAATATGACAGCTTTTAGGAAATGTGGATAAGCTGTCAATAACTGAAAACTTACCGACATAAACATGAAATTGACAATGTAAACTCACATGAGATTTCTCTTAAAGCTTCACACACATCAACCGAGTATAAACTGCAAAAACAGAAAAATAGCAAGACACATAGAGATTTGAAATTTACGGTAAAATTATATCATATCAGATTTCTCTAAAAGTTTCACCCACATCAACAATAATATTAGATTTTGGTATATAAGATACTATTTCACTCTATTATAAAGGTTGAATTCAGCCTAGTAGGCCGAGTACTCTTTGAATAATGGTTGCTCGGTGCTTTACCGATCCGATTACAATAAAATCAGTAAAAAAAAATAGACTTGGAAATACTCAGCGAGTACTCACTTTTACTCGGGAGTACTTGGTCAATATCTTCCCGACTGCTTCGATTACTCAGCTCAACTCGAATTACTCGGACCAATTCGGATTTACTCACTCCAATCTGAATTTCTCGTCCAATTAATATTTTCGTATACTATTTGAATGCATTTACTCAACTCACTTGTTTGGAATATTCAACACTTATTTTGTAAGTTTATTTAATTTAAATGTATTTATAGTTGTTTTATATTATATTTTAGTTAATTTAAATGTATTTGTAGTTGCTTTATATTATATTATTACTGTATTATGATAGTTGTGTTTTTTTTTAATGAAAAATTACTTGAAATGAAAATTATTTTAAGATAATCAACTTCATGTTGTTTAAATATAAAATATATGTATATATTTTATTAGTGTTAAAAATATATTTTTTATTTTATTGATCTCAATTGACCAACGGTAAATAAGTTTATAATTAGTCGTCTGGTAAGATCCAAGTACTTTCCAGATGATCGAGTACTCCGTTAGTCCTTACTCATCCTCTCTCCAGATGATCGAGTACTCGTTAGTCCCTACTCATTCTCTGCTCTCCATTCTCTATGATGGTGAGCGATTATCGGGCAGCGGGTCGTTCGACATTGTCACCACGCCTTGAAAGGGAAAAGTAAGATAAAAAGTAGTCCATCATGTAAAATATAGCATATACTAAATTTCATAGTAACTATGAAAATTATATCAAAATGCATGCAAACCAACAGATATGTCATAAAACACTCCTCGTTTACAGCAAAATGTAAAACACTTTCATGTCTTATCATGTAGTAGCGAATCATCAGCTGTCTGAACCCAAACTATGTACATAATACCATTTACAGCTTAACAAAACAGATATTTGCAACTTCTCTAATTGGTCTTTCTCAGACTGATATACTTCAACAAGTTAAAAGCGTCTTCTCTACTACCGTTTCTGGTTTTTCTTCTTCTTTGGTTTCTTCTTCGGCTTATTCTTCCCCTTGCCCTTGATTTCCTTTTCCTGCTTGCTGCTGTCATTAGCTTCAGAAGCATTAATGCCGGATGATGAAGCCTCAGTCTTAACCTCACCCTCACCATTATCAGTATCACTACATTCCTCAGCCTTATTGCCATCATTGTTTTCATTGTCACAGTTGACAATGCCTTTCTTTTTCCTGAAGCTTTCGCCGAGTGGTGAGAACAATTTATTGAAAAAAGGCTCTATACTTTCCCTTATTTTCTGTAGTCTATTGAGAAGCTCTCGGATTATGGGAAGATTATGCTTGAGTTCTGCCTCACTGTACAAAAGTATAACTCAAATAATAACTTTTATGCTAGTAGAAACCAATTACATGCATAATTCAAGTGAAAACTCAATTTTGTGAGCTGATAAGAGATGGATCTAAAGTAAGTAGCATGAAGAAACCAAATTGCAAATATGTCACAACATTTGAAACTTACTTGACAAACATAGCAGCATAAAGTTGTTCCACATCTGCAAGCATAATGGGTAGTTCTTCGAATAGTCTTTTATCTTCATCATCCATGAGGTTCTTTTCCAAGCTCATACCCATAGCGTGACATTGAACGGTTATGCTTGTTTCGATTCCATCCTGTAAAACACATTGGAATAAATCAGAAAAAAACAGCAACAAAAGGTTTGTTAAAATGTTTATCCTTTCGCATCCCTTGGTCGGAAGCAAATAACTTCAAAAAGCTCACCTTAATAATTGGGGTATGCAAAATTGCACTCTCAAGATCTTTGTCATCTTCCATCGAACATAAAGCACCAACCATTTTCCAAAGCAGCCCCAGTTTCATCTTTAGATCATCCTCACCTATAGCTTGATCAGCAATCAAGTCTGTGTTGAAGTCCAAGTCCAATGCAGAAGAAGCGTTTGAGCAAGCAACATCAGAATGCTTGCCAAGGGAAGATGCAGGAGGAAGTGCATCTGGTTTGGCAGCAACAACATGACTTTGGGTGTCCTTAAGCTCTGGAAAAAGAGTTCCTAAGATTTCCTCACGTTGGCTTGCCTTCATGTCTATAGAAATTGCACTTGCACATACAGCTTCTGAAGAATTCCTCCCAAAACTCACGATCACAAGTGGGTTGCCAATCTTTTTCAATGCATCAGCTATCAACTTCACATTTACATTCTGACTATTATGTTTCCATCCTCGGCGAAGCACGTCGTAGAACTCTCTCGGCAAATGATACCTTATTTCTCTTGAACCCATCAATTGAAAAAGTAGATTACCACACTCTCCAAAGTTCAAATAGAGCAAACAAAGTATCAAAACCAGTCGCAGAACTACCAGTGAACAGTCTTTAGGATTTGTTCTTCCTTTGTTGCTCCACCCCATAGTATCCTTCAAATTTTTTAGCAACATGTGAACAATATAAACAAGCGATTCGCGGACATTGTTCAAGATAAGTATTTCGTCATTCTCTGTAATGTAAGGTTTACTGTAGTTCCCTTCCTGATGTATAATCCACTCGACAAAAGCAGACTTGGTAGTGAAAACATAATTCCTGAATGAAGACAAAATGATCAAAAGCCGCTCTATAAGATAAAGGAAACAAGTTGGTGACATATAATCATCTGCTCTCCAGTTGGCGCTGTAAGTGTCCATCAACACTTCTTGAAATTTGAGAACAAGAGACACTGGGATAACTTCCTTCTCCCGGATGTGAGGTGCCATACCTTGCTGAGAATCTAAACCCAAATTCAAATAAACAAGCTCAAAGAATGCCTTCCACAATGCATTTCCAGCACATCTTTTCACAACTTGCTGATATAATTCCGTCCGCAGCTTACCAGACCCAAGAATTGTTACTGCCATGCGTCCGAGTTGGCCATAAGATAGCTTAGAGGCACAGCATTCAGAGATTACTTCAGCAAGCAAACCCCTACAGACATCTGATTGTCTTAGAGAAAGGATATTTGCCCTCAATGTATCATGGTAGTCTAGATGGAATATGTAGCTGAAAAGGTGTCCAGTGGATAGTTGAAGATATCCCTTCAGTTTCTGAAGGTCATCGTTTTTGCAGTGGTTTGGACACTCGAAAAGAAATTTGGCCACCTCATAGATACATGTAAGGGATCTAAATTGACAGAACATGGACAGCAAGTGCTTCTTCGAATGGTTAAAAAGATTTTCAAGATTGTACAATGCCTTCATACCCACTGAAAATAATTCTGAACTCCAGTAGCGCTCAGCAGCAGAAACAAGCTGGTTGACATCAATAGAAACCAACTCTTCGCTTCTTTGACTATACTTGGAATCCCATTTTTTCACCATGTCAGCATCCTGATTAAGCAAAACATAAATGGGACTGCCCTCTGAGTGATGTTGTTCCCAAACACCCAAGTATTCCAAACAGAAATCCCAATGGTTTCTGTATTCATTTTTGTCCTGTGTTTCTAGACACCCAAGACAATTTAATATCTTTACGACATTGTCTTTCCAGTAATTCCAAAAAAAGACTAGTGTGTCAACAGAACACTTGCTTTTATGGATTTTGTATTGTGGATTTCGGACCAATTCATCATTCCATTCATACTTAAAGGTATTTGAGCCCAGATGAATGTCTAAAATCATTCGGGAAGACAATATTTCACCTCTCAGACACTGATGTCGCTTAGAAGCATTGAGCCACTGATTCAACCTCGACAAGCCAGCCTGATTATTTGCCAGGATATCTGCCTCTGTGAGTACAAATTCGTGGAATTGGTTTGAAACCATTTTGGAGAAGGACTTAGCTTTCTCGAGCAGTTCTTGTTTCTGGCTAAACTGCTTCAAGGGCCAGCCTGCACTCCCTTGACACCAAAGAGAATTCGCAAGAACAGAGTTGAGGGTCAGTGTTGAAGATTCTTTTGGATTCCCAGCCTTCTGCAGCAAATCAGCTGCATGAAGAATATTTCCTCTCAGTTTCGCAATATCTGCAGCTTCCAAGAAATTACCTGATTCTTCTTCCAACAACAGAAGCTCATCTAAACAGTTCAAAGACTTCAAAAAGTTTCGCTTCAAATCCATGGAATGAAAATTTTTGATGAATTTCATCATGGATTTGCTGTCTTTAAGCTTGTGGAAGTGTCGAGCGCAATTCTCTAAAAAGTCTTGCTCAATTTTGTATATCCCAGCAAAATCAGCAGCATCTGTATTTGCATGTTGTTTCCAGGAATTGATACACTGCAACCCCAGATCAAAAAGCTTTCCATAAGTGCAAACTTCTAAACATTCAGAGAAAAAGTTGCCTCTAGCATACACTTCTGCTGCTCGCTCATAGCATCTTGCCCGAGAAAAACACTCTGCTGCTCTTTCCAGCTCGTCACATTTCTCCAAATAAATCCTACCTACAGCAATAAGGTTTTGAAATCTGAACACCAAATGTACCAGCATTGAGACAGCAAGTGAATTTCTAGGATTACATCTATGTACAAGAGACATGAGCATAAATACAAGTACTAGAAGCTAAAAGACCCTCTGGACATTACAAAAACATATGACAACACTAGAAATAAGATTCACACCTGCTTTTTCATACTCCCCCAAATCAAACAAACATCTAGCAGCAGAATCAGCCTTGCCTATAGCTTCAAATATCTCAGCTGCTTCTCTAAGCATAACATTTGCTTCTTCAGAATTTGTGCTGCGCAGACGGTCAGCAGAAGCTTTAAGACCAGTGGCTTTAGCTCTTCTTTCCCAATAAGTATCACCAGCTCTTTCAAAGCACATTGTTGCCATCTCATAGTAATGCTCATGAAAGAGCTGAAAAAGAAAAAAGTACTATATAATGAGGAAACAATAATCAAGTAAGTACATCCAAGTGATGATTCAATTCAAAAATAAAACATACAAACCTTAATACCCTGGGACCTCCATTCCTCTGGGGTGCTAGCAACTTGCATGTCATGTGCAAGTGATTCATCCAGTTGCCTAACTTGAACAAGACTTTTTTTCTTCCAATAGTCAAACATCGGTTTGGAGTGCTCCTCCATACTCTCCCATATCCATAACCTCTGTCGTGTGCGTGTGATGGCTACATACAATTGTTTGAGCTCTGAACATAAGATGCTATGCTTAGACTCACTAAACGAAGGGAAAGACCTTGATAAGTTAGGTTCAAGCAATTCTTGTTCCTTCATGTATTCATATATAACCCTCCATTTATTTCTGAGAGTTGAAGAACCAAAAAAGTTGTACAGCAATACATCCTGCAGAAAGATGATATGCAACTCGTTGATACAGATAACATGAATTTATACAATTAAATATACAGCTTTAGGAGTGAAATGGTTAAAAGTACACAAAGAATCTGCAGATAGGATGATGTAATGCGAATCACCTGAAATTCAAGGCCCTTGCATTCGACTATTGTAAGAACAAGTGCTTGCTTGCCGACGTTGTTGGAAATTTCCTTTCGCACATTATCATCACGAACCAATATCACCTGTTTTGCTCCAAATCCAACAACATTACTTCCGAGATTCCCAGCATTGCCAAAAATCTTTACAATGGCGTCTTCCTTGTTATCAGATTCCAGCAGCACAGGAGGTTCCCCATAAATAAGACTTGTCTCAGGTTTTAACACATCAACAGAATGAGGAAAGAATCGAAACAGAAGCTCAATGATGCTTTGAGCTAACTTTAGCACACCTACATGAGTACGAAAATTCTGGCTCAAGCTTAGGACATCTGAGAGCTGTCCTTTCTTTTCTCTTCTAACCGGCTCATTGCCACAAGACTCCAAAATGAATTTCTTGTAGAATAACTCTCGTATAGCCTGAAAACGAAAATCTATCCCCCTAGCAATAGTCTGGGCAGTATCACCAGAGAAGACAAAACCTTCATCCACATTGTTGCAGACATATTTGAATAGAGCAATCTGACTCATAGTAAGATCTTGCACCTCGTCAACATATACATAATCCATTTCATCAATCTTATAATATTCACTGTCAAGTCGACGAAGAATATCAGTCACTAGATCTGCCAAATCATATTCACCGCTTTCCAACTTCATCCTCTCATAGTTCAGAAAGAGATCATATATTTTCTCCCTACTGCGCTTGGTTAAAGTGGAAACCCTGCCCTCTGCTAACTGTACATAGTCTTCTCGACTAAGCTTACTACCAACAGTCTCCACTATACGCAGACTGCCTTTTATATGGGATATGATCTCTGTGTAGACTCTTGAAGAATCAAGTTTATTTGTCAATTCTTCATTGAAACGAGGCCAGTACACTGCATTGAACCTGTCAAAAGTAACTTCTTTAGTCCTTATTAAAGTCTGCAGAGCAATCGATCTTGAACTTTGAGGTTGACCATCAGACAGCTTCCTTATATCAGAAAACCTCTCAAAGTAGGAGGTGCCCACAGTCCCATCCAGCATCATCAAAAACTTATGAAATGTTATTACAAGGGGGAAAAACTTCAGTGGAATATCAACAAAGGAATTAGGTGTATTCTTGAATTCTGCTACATTTTCGATATCATCATCATCTTCTAAGCTGCTTTCTTCAGCAGGAAAGTTGAAATCTAAGGCAGATCTGGACACAATATGAATCATGATCACTATCAATTAAGGATATACTAATTTCAATATTAAAAAACTTGAAAAACAGAATTAAAAAGGACAATATCTTGTTGCAGTAACAGAAACTATGAAAATGTATAATGCCGATTCAGAAACCCAATCCGGCTCCTACACAACATGTAGATAGATATTTTGTCCTCTAGTTACAATATTGCACCATTATCAAATTATAAATATGAAATTGCAAAAGCTTATGCAAACAGAAATGCAATTATATCATACTGTTGCTTGCTCTACAAGGAAAAAGCTAGCAGATTTAAAGACATTTCTTGGGAAGATTCACACACCTTTTCAAGTGAGATACATGTTTCTTCACAGCAAAACATAGCTTAGGACTAACTGTCACAAACAATTGGCGTAAGATTGCTCTCTTAGTTCCGCTGACCTCCTCAAGCTCTTTGTGCTGGCTAGTATGAGGATCGGTTCTATACCCCGCTCCATAGAATTCTTTCATTGTCATATAATGCAATCTCTCCTTTTGAAATAATTTCATGGTCAAAATGGTAGTTTTTCCAGTACCAGACCGACCATGAATGAAGGCAGTCCTAGCGAAAAGTATCATCTCTAGTTGTTCATCTGTTACTTCAAATGGTAAATCTAGTTCTCTACCATCACGATCTGTGAGCAAGTGGTTCACCACTCCTGATGATAACGAATAGAATTTCATCAGAAGTAGACTCTCACTCACCTTTGAGTTCTCAACATAATTTCTTGAATCACCATCAGCTCCATTTAAGTCATTCTGACATTCATTAGAAAGATCCTTCAGCCGGACTATATCTGAAGACACTGCCCAAGTCTTTGGAACTTCCAACTCCCTATGTCAAAAAAAGCAAACAAATTTCTAACTTCATATTCGATACAATCATATAGTACAGATCCAAGTAAATCATCAGTCAATCATATCAAAACAAACATATAAGCATGATTTATAATCTAGCAATAGAAAGAAAAATGGCATACCCTTCAAGAAATTTCTCTTTGCAGTGATTGACAAAGTCATCAGTGTATTTGACAAATATACCATCGAGACGTTTCACAAATTTAGATATATCTTCCAAAGGCAATAGATCCCACACCTTCATAACTTGAATGTACTGCTGCTCCTTGATAATGTCAATTGTGCAAATAACATACAAATTCTCAACTTTGAACTGCTTCACAATGTGAGAAGAATTCTCACAAACAATGTCTATGTTCTTTCTTCTAGGGCGCCAACCACTGGCAAGTTTCAGTAGCAGGTTGATGACTGATTTCTTTACCTGCTGTGATTTCAGCTTCTTGAAAGATTGCAAAAAGTTATCACTAAATGTGACCTGCAGTATAAATATTAGCTATCAATATGTATCAGCACAAGACACAATTAGAGAAATAGGTGTAAGTAATAAGTATTTACCTTCCACCTTTGATTTCTGAAAATTATACTTCCTGGATTAAGCAGCTCTTCCAATTGATCTAACTCTTTCTTGGTCTCTAATATTGCTTTGGCAAACTCCTTATCATCATCCGCATTAAAGAAACATCCACGAGCTTTAGCATCATTGACTAAGTCTTCCCAAACAGATTCACTTCTAGTCAAGGTTCTTTCATTCCCTAAAATCCATAGACAATGCCTTGATGGCAAGAAAAGAACATCAGTCATTTGACATTGTAGTTAACCACTATCTGAACATAAAAGTATATTAGGATTGTTTTTTATTAAAGTGCTACCTAGCCCTTGTAAGAGCAACATTAACTCTCTGTTGCTTGGACAGAAAACCGATCGATCCACTGGCATTGGATCTTACAGTTGATATAATGATGATGTCCTCTTCACCACCTTGAAATCCATCTACTGACTTCACTTTAATAGAAATATTGTCGCCACTTCTTTCATTCTTATGTCCAAGTTTATCTTTAATTGCGGCTACTTGGGCCCTATAAGGTGAAACTACACCAATACTCAGCTTCTTTCTAGAGCCCACCCAAGCTGCATAATTGAACATCGCTCATGAGATCAACATCACAAATAGCACATATTAGCAATATAATAGTTCATCCGGCTATTAAGCGGAACAAACATTGTGGTATATCTCATAACCACAAATTAAGTAATTATAACATATAAAGCCAAGTTGATGGGTCACAAACTCATAACCACTAGAAAAAGGTACCTTTCCGCAAGCTGTGCAGTATTCTCAGCAAAACTGATACTTCGACCAAGTTTCTACAGCTGTGGCTATCAGTAAACTCTTCCCGTCCATTCAGAATATTGATAAATGAAAAGGGTCCAAACATGGGACCTGGCAAATACTGTGTTTCGTAGCTTTTTTTGGTGACATTCGGACCATCTAGAATCTTATTCTGATAGAAAGCTTTATTTGGGAACCTGCTGATCAGTGGGTGCATTCTGTATTGTATGTCAAGCAAATGTTTTGGATGACCAATATTGCTCAGCCTCTCAAATAAACTTCTACCGAAACCAGCTTCATCCGAAATCTAAGGACAATACAAACACAACTTTTGAAAAGTTCTTGAGAACTAAAAATGGTGAGAAATATGTAAATTAATATCAGCATACTCACATTGCTTTGAACCATGGCTGGTAATTGCATCTCATCGCCAACGAGAACAGCATGCTTTATATGCGAGAGCTGTAGAGGGATGGTGGACTCACATTCTCTTAACTGTCCCGCCTCATCAACAACAAGAAAGCTCAGAGGTTCCATGTCCACCGAATGCAGCCTATAAGAACTCGAAGCAGTGCAGAAGATTAGAGAGGCCCTTTGAAAACAGAATTTCCTCAATAGTTCCTTATTCACTAAAACTGGAAGCTTGAGATCATTGAGGGAAACCCAAAGCTCCTTCAAGACATAGTGGCATTGGCTCCTTCCATTATGCAGCTCATACTCTACACCCATTTTTGAGCCAGAAAAGTCTTTACCAATTGGATATGAAAATACCGTTTCCACCACATGAGAAGTCATATTTTCTCGAAACAACAAACTCTCAAAAGATTCAAGTAAGATTATAAGACATTCAATGTTCTGAAAATTAGCTTCCAAAATGTACTCTTTTGGTAAATGAGTACACAAGACAGAAAGACAATTTCTTAAAGCTGAAGCAAGCACAATAAATCTCTCTCTGGCAAAATCAAGAAATAACTTGCAAGCTTTAGTTCCAATAGAGCATTCTTTCTTAATGATTTCATCATCATTGCCTTGTCTGATCATCACCTCGTTTTCGAAGTAGATGTCAAACTGAGAGACACACTCTTCGAAAAAATCTATCATAGACAAAAAACATTGCCTCCATCCAGTCAGTGGTACAAAGCACTCAACAAGCTTTTCTATTCGATAGTCCATAAATATCTCTCTGGTTCCTTCATCTACTTTTAGTCTTTCATTATTCCCAAATAATAGAACATCAGCCAATGAACAAAACATATTTCCTCCTGATGATTCTTTCACCAGCTTAAGTAGACGCGAAGCTAATTCTGTGATTGCAACATTAGTAGGAGCACAAACAAGGGTCCTGCATTTCAATTTTAGAAGATTAAACAGAAGCATGCTAAGAGTTTTTGTCTTTCCAGTCCCTGGCGGTCCCCATATAAGCTCAACACTACATTTGTGATGACAATCCCTTCTAGCTAGGCACGCCATAACAGCCTCTACTTGTGACTCATTGAGTGTAGAATATAAACGGTGTATTGTGTCACTTTGTTCACAATCACACGGATCATCAACCTGTAGTTTGACATTGAAGTTAAAAGATACCACATATTCACATGAATTCACATCAAATTTAAGTCAAATGCTTACCACAGAACTCGGGCACAAAATCTCATCAATTATATTCAAATTTTTGTACATGTGAAGTGAATTCCATATTCGTCTGTGAGGAAGAACATTGGCCATGAAAACCACATGAAAAGATTTGTTCTTCATATCAACAAGCTGGATATTTTTGGACATCTTAACTTTAAAATGACTAGATGTTGAGCCAATATCCCTCTCATCCTCGGTTATATTTGTAACCGAAAGAAAAGTCCACATTGTTCCAACCCTTTGCAAATCAGCAACAGTTTCAGGTTTGACGTCTGCTAGAATGAAAACATCCCCTGGCAATGTTTTATAAGGCTCTTTTGCATGATTATTTACTCTGTTCTTCCATCCATCAACCTTAAAATCATATATCCCTGTCCCATATGGCTTGGACTCCTCAAAATCTACAACTTGTGCAAAGGGTGCTTCAGAAATGGTCTCCATAGCGGAGAACAATTGAGCTCTAGTTTCTTCGAGTAAAGGATATACAAAGGTAGGGAAGTAATCCTCTGAAGAGTGAAATATCTCCGGAATTCTTTGCACCTACATTGATTGCAATGGGATATATAAAGAACTATAAACTCTCACTTAAATAGAACAAATATAACCTAACGGAAACATACAGAAAAATGGGATATATAGCTTATTTATCATCTGCTAATGAGAATTCTTCCTGCCTGCATTTGTGGCCTCAAAAGAAAAGCAATGTATATGCAATATGCATCCAACAATCATCATATACAATGCTCTTTTAAATCAAATACAAATATAACTTAGTCTCTACATACAGAACATATATGAAAATGAAAAATCAGAATCAAACAATATACTACTAGCATGCCAACAACTTTCTACTTAATCATGGCCAAAATGCAAGTTTACCAATCAATTTAACCAAAGAAGGATGATTACCTTATCCTTAAAAAGATTCTCATTAAAAATGTCTTCAAGTGACCAAGAGAAGACAATATCAGTAAAACCAGACTCCTGAGGCACTGATTTGCTACTTGAAGGATCAGTAGCTTTAACTTGCATCATTCTCTTATACGTGAAGCCAGCTTCATGAGCGCCTTCCATTTCCTTAAAACCAGTGTCTTTATCTTGCATCATTCTCAAATATCTACCACCATCATCAGAAAATCATACATTGAGATTAGAGAAATAACCCCATTTAAAAAACACCCATTATAAATAAGAAAATCATCAACAAGAATACAGAGTTACTTAACCTGAAAGAAAGCAAGGTGGTGAAATGGCTACAGACGAATTATAGTACAAGCAGTGACATGTATCAAAATAAAAGTATGTTTTTTCATCAGAGGCTAAACCTTTACTACCAAAAAGAATGAAAAGTTGATTGTTTAATATACTAGGAGATAAAGAGTGAGGGAGAGGGAAGGTCATCAGACACACCTCTTGGTTTTCTGTATTTATAAGTTTCGAGAAATATTTAACGAAAACGAAAATGAAAATGAAAATGAAAATGGATGGAACTTCTTTACGAAGTTTCCTCTTTTACGATATTTCCCAGCAATTAAATAACTACTACTATTCCCTTTCCAGGAAAGTAAAATATAATTATATTTTCAATCCAAGTATTTCCATTAAGGACGGATTTAAGACAAGAAAAAAAGAGTGTTCTGTTCATAGAATGAACACGTTTACCTGGCTTTTTGTTGGATTGTGACATTAGTTCTCATTGCTATGTTTGGGTCAGCACTTAGGGTCAGCTGTTTTGGAAAAATAGACGTTTGGTAATAGTTTTTTAAAATAGTGGTCTTGGTAATAGTTTTTAAAATAGTGGTTAAGGACTGACGAACGCTATTTCACTTCAACTAATAAAATATTTTTTCATTTCACATTAATAAATATAAATCAAATAATTAAATCAATCATATTTTTAATTATATATCTAACCGCTACAGCCATCACCAAACGGTTATTGTAACCGCTATTTTGACCGTTATTTTAACCACTATTTTAAACTGCTAACCGCTACCGCTATCTAAACCGCTATTTTAACCGCTAATTTTAACTACCGATATCGAACATAGCCTTAAAATTAGCAGTTAAAACAATGATTTATATAACGGTATTAACCATTTTAAATAGTGGTTAGAATAGTTATTAAAATAGCGGTGGCAATAAACGGTAACAGCGATAACGGTTAAAAACAGTGAGTAGACATAAAATTAGAAAAAAGATTGATTTAATTATTTGACTTGTATTTATTAATGTGAAATAAAATAATATTTTAGTAGTTTTATAATAGCGGTTAATGTGAACGCTAATTTCAATAGCGTTCCTCAGACAGGTATGCTAATCGCTAAACGTTATTTTAAAATATTATTACCGAACACCTAATTTTTCAAACCGTGGTTCATGCTATTCAAACTGCTAACCGTTAATAAAACAGCTGACGTCGAACACGTTAAATTAGCTTTCACCCCAACCGCTATTATAAAACTATTAAGGATATATTCGGCATCAGCGGTTAAAATTAGCAGTTAAGATGGTGATTTGGATAGTTGTAGTGGTTAGCTGTTTAAAGTAGTTGTTAGAATAGCAGTCAAAATATCAGTTGATCGGTCGGTGATAGCTTTAGCAGTTAAAAATAACAGTCCGACATAAAATTATTAAAAAAAAAAATTATTTAATTATTTGATTTGTATTTATTAATGTGAAATAAAAGGGTATAATAGTTTTATAGTAGCATTGGGGTGAAAACTAATTTGAATAGCGTTCGTCAGACTGTTATGTGAACCGCCAACCGCTATTTTTAAACACTATTAGCGAATATTTACTTTTCGAAACTGCTGTTTAGACTGCTATTCAAACCACTAATCACTAATTAAACCGCTGATTCCGAATACACACTAAAATACCATTTTGTTTCACATTAATAAATACAAATTGAATAATTAAATCAAATTTTATATTTAACCACTATTTTTAACAACTACAGCTAATGCGGAGCAGCTATTACAACTACTATTTTGACAGTTATTCTAATCGTTAGTTAAAACTACTAGCCGTAATAGTGATCCAAATTATTATTTTAACTACTAATTTTAACAGTGAAATATGGCCATAAATCATAACTTCAACTATAACCACGGAGATTTAACTACTAATTTTAAAAGTGAAACATGGCCATAAACCATAACTTCAACTAAGATGGGCAAAACCTGAATCAAGCTCTATCGAGTACTACCAGAAATTAATGAATTCACTTTAGTATATATATTGGGCTGCTTGTGATTATAAATAATAAAAAGAGTGTGAATTGTCAAGTATATCTTTCATTCATCCTAAATTTATATTGATGCATTATTGTTATATATATATATAAATTTAGGATGGAAGAGAGACATGTTTGAGATTTCACTTCTATATAAATGATTATTTTTATCATGGGATAATGTATATCTGGATTTCTGAACTTGACATAATTTTTCATGTGGACACTCAAACTTTTCGAAATTTCAACTGGACACTCCAACTTGTCAAAGTGTTTCAGTTAGACTCTTAAACTTTTCGAAATTTTAAATGGACCCTCCAACTTGTCAAAAGTGTTATAAATTTGATTCTCAGAAAACTTTAAGAATGATCTAACTAGAACACTTTTGACAAGTTGGAGAGTCTAGTTGAAACTTCGAAAAGTTTAAAAGTCTAACTAAAACATTTTGACAAGTTGGAGGGTCCAGTTGAAACTTCGAAAAGTTTAAGTGTCCACGTGAAAAATTATGTCAAATTCTGGGGTCCAAATATGCATTATCCCTTTTAGCATTACAAGCAGCCCAAAGATATACTTAGGTGTCGTTTTTTTTTTATTATTTTTTTTATCTAAAGTCTATTTAGTCATTTTTTTTTTAAATCTACTTCAAATAGACTTTTTGTTTTAATTTAGGCATTCCATTTGTTTTTTTTTTTTCAATTTTCCACCATTTAGATCTATTACATTTATGGTGTGTATTTACTATATTGACCTCCATGAGTTCCAATTATATTATTTTTTATTTAACAAAGATTCTTCTCATTTAATTCAAGGTTGATTTTTAGAAAACTTCATTTATTACAATTTTTTTAAAATTACTATTCTTAATATTAATTTAATTTTAAGATAAATTTTTTAAAATTTATTTATTTAAAAATAAGGAAAAAAATACTACATTAATTATATTTTAAATTTGTTTAATTTTTTTTAATAATATAATTTGTTAATTATAAGTATATTGTTATTTATTATAATATTTAAAATTTTTAAATAAATTATTTAATCTATTAAAATAATATAATTTAAAATCCAATAACAAATCTTGTACTCAGTGTACTAGTACAATTTTTATAACAAAATTTAAATGCATTAATTTTCATAAATTAGTAAAAATTTTACATATTTCAAAAATATATACATAAATATATAATACACGATTTACAATATATATAATCTATGTAAATAATTTACACCATCACAATTTATTATATACTATATATTAAAAAAAAATTTAAAATTTTATTTGTTACTAAAATGAGATTCAACATGTGATAAAAAATATTAATTTTATATCACTTTATTCATGGATAAAAATTGAGAAAATAATTTAATTTTTTAAAATTTTATAATTGATTTTGTCAAGAAGGGTAGAATTGTCAAAAAAAAATTATGCATGAATAAATCATTCATTTATTTAGAATAAGTGGTTAAATTGAATTTTTTAAAAAATTCTTAACGATAAAAGTTAAAAATAAATGGATTTAAATGTTAAAAAATAAAAATAAAAAATGACAATAGACTTAAAAAGTCTTTTTTTTTTAGAAAAAGCAAGGGGACCTTAATCACCTCAAAATTCAGTCCACATTGTTTTTTCCAAAAGTTCTTTTACGATCAACATGTAACCAGTAATCCATGGCCATTTGGATTCGACTTCAAGAAGTCGACGAGGAGTGAGAAAAGGTGTGTCCTTTTCAACTTCTACTCGAAGGTGTCTATAATTTTAAATTTAAATTTAATAAATGGAAGCTATGGTGCTGATGGTTTCCACACTAGCCGACAAGACAATTTCATCAGAAAATCCAATGTCCACGTGTAACTAGTTCAGTGGTTCAGAAACATGACGAAATCCAGAGGATGAGGTATACGTATATATATCCATCAATGGCCACTGTTCCATTTTCAAATCTTATCTTTCCATGGCCATTTGCGCTCCTTCTTCATCTTCCTCCTCGGATTATTCGTTAAACTTGTTTTTCTCTTCTTCTTCAACACAACCCCATAAACTCACACTCTTCTCTCCCTGCAAAGCTTCCCTCTTTGCCTTTTGTTCACTTCGAATCTCCCCTGTAAATTCTTCGAATTGCCCATCTCCAGTTTTGGAAGATAAACTTTCACCGACCCACCTTCAAACCATTCAACAACACTCAGATTTCAACCTCTTTTTGTGCAATTTATTGGAGGAAGATGACTCTCAGGGCCAGAATTTGGCTTATGAGTATTACAACGAAGCCAAACAGAGTCCTGGCTTCAAACCCAGTATTGCTACTTTGCAGCTTCTGATTAGGTACATGGTTCGCTCCAGGAAATGGGATTTGATTCTTTCGCTTACTCATGATTTCAACACTTATCATGTATTTCCCGATGCTGTTACTTGTTCTAAATTGATTGCTACTTGTATTAGGTTTAGGAAATTTAGACTTGTAAATAGTTTGCTTGATGTTTTCCAATCGATGGGTAGTGAAATCGCTGTGAAAGCGTTTGGTTCTGCTTTGAAGGGTTATAATAAACTTCATATGTATAGTAGCACTATATTGGTGTATGAGAAGATGAAGTCTGCTGAGATTGTTATGGATTTTTGGTGTTATTGTCAGATAATGGAAGGTTATTATAGAATTGGGGACTCTGAGAATGTTGTTAGATTGTTTCGCGAATGCGAAAAAATGGGATTAGATGACAACCCATTTGTGTTACAGATGCACAGGATCTTATTTCAGTCGTTGAGGAAGTCTGGTCGAGCTTTTGAAGCCCTTTCCATCTTTAGGGAGATGAAGAGGAAAGGGGTTTCAGGCGATTCTTGTGTTTATGGTTGTTTAGTGCATGGTTTTGCAAGTATTGGGGAGGTGGAGTTAGCAGAAGAGGTCTTTAGAGAAGCTGTGGAGAAGGGAATGTTGAGGGATCCTGAAGTCTTTTTGAAGCTTGTTTTAATGTACATTGATAAGGGTTTAGTTGAGAAAACATTTGAAGTTGTTGTGGCAATGAAGAAAGGGAAACTTAAAGTTTCTGATTGTATATTATGCACAATTGTAAATGGTTTCTCAAGAAGAAGAGGACATTGGGCTGCTGTTAAGGTTTACGAGCAGTTGATTTCAGAAGGTTGCATTCCAGGACAAGTAACATATGCTTCGATTATAAATGCCTATTTTAGAATTGGGTTGTATCCGAAAGCAGAAGCAGCGTTTCAAGAAATGGAAAAGGCAGGGTTTGATAAATGTGTGGTGGCATATTCCAGCATGGTTGCAATGTACGGAAAGACAGGAAGGGTGAGGGATGCGATGAGGCTTGTGGCGAAAATGAAAGCCAAAGGCTGCGAGCCGAATGTGTGGATTTACAATGCGCTAATGGATATGCACGGCAGGGAGAAAAACTTGAGGCAGGTGGAGAAGATATGGAAGGAAATGAAGCGAAAAAACATAGTTCCTGATAGGGTTAGTTATACCACTATCATCAGTGCTTACAATAAGGCTAGGGAGTTTGAGCTGTGTGTGGACTTCTACAATGAGTTTCGGATGAATGGAGGAGTGATCGATAGAGCTATGGCTGGGATCATGGTTGGTGTTTTCTCTAAGTTGAGTAGGATTCAAGAACTGGTGAAGCTCCTACAGGATCTGAAATCTGAAGGGACGCAGCTAGATGAGAGGCTTTACCATTCAGCTTCAAATGCGCTGAGGGATGCTGGGCTGCAAATGCAGCCAGAGTGGTTACAAAAGAACTTTGAAGGAAGTTGACATTCGTAGAATTTGTTGGTGATGATCATTTTGTATGCATCAATTGATGTATGTTTTTGTTTACATGGTATCATCTATTGGTGCCAGTAGAGCACATCATAAGATGTGGTCATTCATTCATATTCTATGCTTCAGGAAACAAAAAGGAAAGAGCCCTTTTCGAACTCTCCCATATAATTATTTCAAATTGTCCTTAAAAAGGACCGTTGATATCAATTATGAGTTTAAAAGAGAGACTAGTAAAAGCTGAGTTTGGACACCAGGTATGGGCTAAAACTACAGTACTATAGAAGAAACCGTCCCAGATGTTATCGGACGTAGTTGTTTTTGGTTTCCCTCCAAGTTTCCTTATTTACATTCCATTAGGTTACTTCCAAGTCAAGCTATTCGCGTGAACAAACAATATTACTCAAGGTTATATTTCCTCTTCTTCTAAATTCTCACCCTGTACTCTTAATTCACCCATGTTTTCTCTTCTACGGCATTGAATACTTCACAGCAAGCTTAATCATAAATCTAACTATATATACAACATTTATACAAATAAAAGTGAATTATACTACAGATTTGAACAAACAAGAACTATTCTAGAAGGGCTTGCATCCAGCACCTATTTATTTGACTTCAAAAGCCACCTATAAGGCTTATCTGATCCTGCCTGTGACGGCCCATAGGGTAGGCTATGAATGATTATATATATTGAATTGAATTATTCATCGAAACTCCCCATAAAATTACTTTGAACATTTCACATATTCCATTCCCTTTTAAGTCATCTATTTACAGATATGCTTTGACAATTAAACAAAGTCAATTTAGTTTGCAATCACCGGCAGTTAGATGATTCCTTTCATATATACAAGTCAACTTTTAAGATATAGTGTAGCACATCAAAACATTATGAGCACGACAAGATGGAACGTCTAGACTACATCATAGGAAGTGATTGTGAACACACTTACATTATACATATATTATTTATGTATACAGTTAGGCCAGCCGTCTTGAGTGACCAAAACATATACTATAAATTAATCCACCACTAAAATCCTCCTATAAATGCCATACCATGCATGCAATAATCTTCTCACTTCAAATTAATTAATCCTTCAGTAGCATCTCTTAAATACAAAAAATCAGGATGTCTTCATACACCTTTATGTTCTACATATTAATATTAATAGTGAGCAGTTGCATGCAATTGCAAGATGCGGATGCGCAGCTCTCTCCGACATTCTACGACACGACCTGTCCGAACGCGTTGAACACAATTCGAACGGCCATCCGGACAGCCGTGTCACGTGAAAGGAGAATGGCAGCTTCTCTAATCCGTCTCCACTTCCACGACTGCTTCGTCCAAGGCTGCGATGCCTCCCTCTTACTGGACGACTCCCCTTCCATCGACAGCGAGAAAAACGCCATCAACAACTTCCAATCGGTGAGAGGATTCGAAGTGATCGACGCAGTCAAGTCCCAGCTGGAGAGCCTCTGTCCCCAGACAGTGTCCTGCGCGGACATAGTAGCCGTGGCAGCACGTGACGCTTCGTTCGCAGTGGGAGGGCCCTCCTGGACAGTCAAGCTCGGAAGACGAGACTCCACTTCCGCCAGCAGAACCGTAGCTGAAAACAACCTCCCCAGCTTCAGAGACGGCGTGGACAGACTCGTGGATCTGTTTGGTAGCAAAGGGTTGAGTGCGAGAGACATGGTTGCTCTTTCGGGTTCTCATACAATAGGACAGGCGAGCTGTGTGACCTTTCGCGATAGGATTTATAACAATGGGAGTGATATTGACGCTGGTTTCGCCAGCACTCGGAGAAGACAGTGCCCTGTTTCGGGAGGGAATGCGAATCTGGCTCCGCTTGATTTGGTGACTCCTAACTCATTTGATAATAATTACTTCAAGAATTTGATACAGAAGAAGGGTCTTCTTGAGTCGGATCAAGTCCTGTTCAGTGGAGGATCTACGGATGGGATTGTGGATGAGTACAGTAAGAATCAGAATAAGTTTAAATCTGATTTCGCTGCTGCCATGATTAGGATGGGAGATATCACTCCTCTCACTGGCTCTCAAGGACAAGTTCGTAAGGTTTGCAGTGTTGTCAATTGATTGCTTGAGCCTTATACTGTTGGTTGAAGATGGTTTTCGTTGGTAATTGTTTATATAATTTGTCATTCCATTGATTTGTATTCTCTGTTTTGATTTTCCAAATAAGTGATTGTTTCATTGTTGTAAGATGAATTCCTGGAGAAATGATTTATTAATCCTAAAGTTGGTTTTTATTCAAAAATAAAGAATTTTTTTTTTTGCTTTTATTTTTCATTATATATCACCCTGGCGATTGTCATCATGATCACGCCAAACCTAATTTAGAGGAGACCAGCATTGATTCAAACAAATGAATTGGTTTGTTTTTCAATGAGACACAAACGCCACAGGGTTAGGATGATGAGATGAATGGCTTATTTCACAACTTCAATAAATTATTCAAAATGGGTGTTGGAAACCTTTCAAATATAATCTTTGTAAATTCTTCTTTGCACCCAATAGGCTGTGATTCCAATTATATATATATTTTAAAAGTTATTAACAAAAATGCCATTCAGATTACTTTTAAGTTATATTTAAATATGAAATTACTTTCTTATCCTTAATTACAATTAATCATTAAAATAAATTTTAAAATAAAAAACACAACACTGTCTTTCTCCTCCCTAAAAAGACTAAAACGATCATTCAGCAGATATCCATCCATCGTTCCTCCCTCTTCTTTTTAAATCATGCTCGCAACTCCTCATCTGAATCATCATTATTCTATTTCGTCGACATCCACCACTCCACTGCCTTTGCTTCGTCCTCACAGCTCCGCCGCCTTCGCTTTGTCCTCACAGCTCCTCAACCAGATCGTAAGCGGAATCATCAACTTCAGATCTAGGATTGACAGTTCGTATTTTCTACACCACTTAATAGTTTATCTGTAGCATTAATCGAATTTTTTGGCTGCGTTTGAGGACAGATTAGTTGGTGTTGGTTATATGTACGTGCTAAGGTTGTGATTTCTGAGGATGCTACTTCTGTTAGACCGCTAGAAATTAGAATTAAAGGACCTAATTTCTTTCCCCAGGTTCGTACATTTTGTTGTTGCATGTAGCTTGTTCTGTTATGTAGTGTTCATTTTTGTATATTGGGTTTTTAAACTGTGAATGGGTTTTGGTGCATTGACAGACAATTCTTACTAGTTATCGGTGTAAGGGCTATCGAGGATTGGAGGATGGGTGATTCTTTAAACCAGGTTGAGGTAAGTTACAGTCCCTTGTTGTGAAAATTATAAATAGATGCGATGAATTGTCTGCATATACTTTATCTTCTTGCACGAACTTTAATTTTGGTTTGTATAGGTTGTTTAGGCGGCTATAATGATTAATTTGTGGGTGTATATTATGGGTTTTCTTCAAATTATATTGCAATTGTAAGTGTGAAGACAGTGGTGATAATGTTTGTGTTTGGTATTTACTGTGGAGAATGTTAACTTGGGTAGGCTTATGTATGACAATTCTTCTTTGTATAGTTGGTGTGTTGTGGTTGTTTTTCTGTTTTCTTCTTTGTTTGTATATGTATAATCTGAATTTGATTATAGTGATATGTAGATATGTTTCTGTGAAGGGCTATTATAGGAATTAGATAATAGGTAGGTTTATGGTAGTACTTTTGGTTTAGGGTGGATGTTAGTTCAGTGTAAGTAAGTAGGTTACAATTCTTATTTTCATGTTTGTGAGGTAATCTGTTTTAAAACTTGTTGACTTGTACTTATTAGTTTCTGATCGCATATCAGAACGTTTTGATGACAGATGTCTGTGTTGTGAGTTCAGATATCTCAAAAATTTATTTACGTGGTTGTTGTCTTTGAATGTTATTGCGGTTGGATGGAATCCTTTTTGGATTGATTTGGCTTTAATTGGTTAGATTATTTCCATTTTAAGTTTAATTAATTTGATTTACATATGAGTTGTTTATATTCTTAATTAGATTGATTTGGTCTTAACTAGTTAGACTATTTCCTTTTTTGGTTTAATTGATTTGATTATATATTCTGATATGAGTTGTTTTTTAATTGATTTGATCTTAATTGGTTAGATTATTTCCTTTTTGAGTCTAATAAATTTGATTTTGTAACAAGAGTTGTTTGTTTTCTTTGTATTAGATTAATTTTATTATATTTTCATTTATAAGTTGTTTTTTTTTTCCTTTGGAGAATATATTAGAAAAAGGGTATAGTAAGGACAATGTTGATTTATTTCTTGTTATTTCATATGCGGGTTTTTGGACGATCATTGTCAATGTTGGAGGACTTGTTATTTATTGATTTTTGTTGCATTGCTTTTAGTTCTATACCTCATCTGTGCAATTGAAGTGGGTATTTTTGTATTATTAATATGAAATTGGAATTACATGTGTCTCTTACTCTTCAACAAAATATTTAGATTTAGGTTTTGCAAAGAGTAAAGGGTTAGAAAATAGTTTAGATTTGGATTTAGGCTCTGAAAAGAGTAGAGAGAATGTACGTTCTTTGGTTGATGATGTTATTAATATGAGTGATAAAAAGGTGGAGTCTAGTGCTACAGTTTCTGAGAGCTTAGATGATGGAAATGGTGACTTTATAGGTAGTGTACTGGAAAATTAGTCAGGTGAGAAAGACATGGGGTTGAATTATAATAAAGGTCAAGGTGAATCTTCCGATGATTTTGAAATGTATATTGCAGGTGTGTAGTTCATTTGAGAATGTATATTGGAGGTTATTTATGTGCAGTTCATTAAAGGTGTGTAGGTGTAATGGAAAATTAGCATGTATATTGTAGGATATGTCTGATCAGCGTGTGCTTCCCTGATGTGCGTGCAACAACAAAGAGTCACCATGCTCGAAAGGGATGATATAGCAGGTGTTTAAACTAGGACTTTGAAGATAACTCCAGCAAGCGAATGCAACTGGTTCTCTAACGAAGTTACTTTTCTGCAAAGGCTGTTAAACTAATTGTAAAGGGTAGTTGTGGGTTTAGGGTATGTAAGGGGTTTGAAACCAGTTTTGTGTAAGGCAAGAATGCCAAATTTTGTGATTTTGTTTTTATATTGGTGATAAGTATAAAGGCATTAGTTTAAAAAATTAAAATAGGTGTTAATGTTTTTGAAAAATTATGGTTTCAAATGGTGGATCCAAATCAAATTGGGTGAAAAATTGCAATCTGAACTCTTATTATATTGGATGAAATGATATCAGATTTTTGATCGAGCATATTCCCGAGTTATCTCAAATCAGTTTTTAACATCCCGACGGTTGGGTGATTTAAATACTGCCAATTTAAATGTTGCATTCAGCTTTTAAAATTCTTGCATGCCCAAAGCGGACTGATATCCAAAAATGGCCAAAACTGGGCTTCTGATGTGCCATCAAATGTTTGATTTGCCATATTGTCATTTGATGACACCTCAGAGTCAAATTTACTCACAAATGACTGGACAGATTGGCCCCAAATCTTGCAAACGATCATTTCCCACCCCATTAGACATTTTTATCTAAAAAAAAAATTTAGGGGATCCGACTATTACACTACACATTAATGCCTACCAATGTAAGAGTAGCACTTTTAGGATGACACACTCATACATTTCACTAAGATGTAAGGTATCGACACTTGTTTTTGAAAACTTTCATTATTGTATAGACAAAACCTTAAAAATGCAATAAAAGATCGATTGTATTATAATAGGGGCCGAAAGTTCAATTCTGAACTGCCATCAAATTTCTGATCTGCCATTTTTTCATCTGATCAAACATCACAGTCCCATTTACTCACAGCTCCCTTAACGATTCGACCCCTCATTTGGCAGGCCATCGTTTCCCACCCCACCAAACCTTTATAACTAGAAAAGAATAAATAAAAAAAACTTAGGAGATTCGACTATTACACCACACACTAGTGCCTACCAATGTAAGAGTAAGACTTCTAAGATGACATACCCATGCATTCCACTAAGATGTAAGGTATCGGAACTTGTTTTTGTATTATTTCAGTACTACATGTAAAAAAAACTTAAACATGCACTACCAGATCGGACTATAGTGTAATAGGGGCCAAAAGTTCAATTCTGAATTGCCATCAGATTTCTGATCTTTCGATTTTTTGTCTGATCAAACATCACAGTTCTATTTACTTACAGCTCCCTTAACGATTCGACCCCTCATTTGGCAGGCCATCGTTTCCCACCCTAGAAAACCTTTATAACTAGAAAAAACAAAAAAACTTAGGGGACCCGATTATTAGACCATACACTAGTGCCTCCCAATGTAAGAGTAAGACTTCTAGGATGACACACTCATGCATTCCACTAAGATGTAAGGTATCAGCACTTGTTTTCGTATTATTTCAGAACTTTATGTAAAAAACCTTAAACATACACTACTAGATCGGATTGTAGTGTAGTAGGGGCCAAAAGTTCAATTCTGAATTGCCATCAAATTTCTGATATGTCATTTTTTTGTTTGATCAAACATCACAGTTCTATTTACTCACAGCTCCCTTAACGATTCGACCCCTCATTTGGCAGGCCATCATTTCCCACCCCAGCAAATCTTTATAACTAGAAAAAACAAAAAAAACTTAGGGGACCCGACTATTAGACCATACACTAATGCCTCCCAATGTGAGAGTAAGACTTCTAGGATGACACATTCATGCATTCCACTAAGATGTAAGGTATCAAAACTTTTTTTCGTATTATTTCAGTACTATATTAAAAAAACTTAAACATGCACTACTAGATCGGATTGTAGTGTAGTAGAGGCCAAAAGTTCAATTCTGAATTGCCATCAGATTTCTGATCTGCCGTTTTTTCGTCTGATCAAACATCACAGTTCTATTTACTCACAGCTTCCTTAACGATTCGACCTCTCATTTGGCAGGCCATCATTTCCCACCCTAGCAAACCTTTATAACTAGAAAAAATAAAAATAAAAAACTTATGGGACCCAACTATTAGACCATACACTAGTGCCTCCCAATGTAAGAGTAAGACTTCTAGGATGATACACTCATGCATTCCATTAAGATGTAAGGTATTGACATTTGTTTTTGAAAACTTTCAGTACTACATGTACAAAACCTTAAAAATGCAATATGAGATTGGATTGTATTGTAATAAGGGCTAAAAGTTCAATTCTGAACTGCCATCAGATTTCTGATCTGACATTCTAACGTCTGATGCCACATCAAAGTCTGTTTTACTCACACCTCCCTCAACGATTCGACCCCTAATTTGGCAGGCCATTGTTTCCCATCCAAGCATACTTTTTATCTAAAAAAAAAAAACCTTAGGGGACCCGACTATTACACCGCATATTAGTGCCTACCATTGTAAGAATAACACTTCTAGGATGACACACTCATGCATTCCATTAAAATACAAGGTGTAGGCACTTGTTTTTGAAAACTTTTAGTACTATATGTACAAAACCTTAAAAATGCAATAACAAATCGGATTGTATTGTAATAAAGGCTTAAAGTTCAATTCTGAACTGCTATCAGATTTCTGATCTACCATTAAATTTCTGATCTGTCATTCTATCGTCTGATGCCACATCAGAGTCTGTTTTACTCATAACTCTCTTAACGATTCGACCCCTAATTTTGCAGGCCATCGTTTTCCATCCAAGCAAACCTTACCTTATGGTAACCCATACGACTCCTAAAGACAATACTAAACTTCTTTCACTACCGTTAATCACTTCATTAGAAAAAAGAAAGATTATAAAAACATAATTTATATTGATTCGTTTTATTTATTATACATCGTAAATTTGATATCAACTCACAGTTTCTAATGTCATATTTTCTCTGCCTGACTAGAGATCAGAGTTCTGGTTTCAATCAAATTTCTACTTCTTTAACAAACTACAATTTAAGTTAAGTTACAATTTCTGAAAATAATAAATTACATGCACACAGGTACAACGATTACACAACTATGACTTTGTCGCTTCCTCATAGCGATCCGTCAACACTATCCATAGGTATACCCTTCTTCAAATATATTCTGCCAAGGAATTGCTCATAGGTCGCAGCACATTCAAATACCTCATGCCCGTGTCACCATACACATAAGAAATACTATCCCAAATAGAATCCTTAAATTGCAAGAACATTCAAAGACAACAACCATGTAAACATTAGTGTAAGATATGTAATCAATTAAGACCAATTAATCTAACCAAAAAAGGAAGCAACTTATCAACTCATATTAAAATATATATTCAAATCAATTAAATTTAAAAAGAAAACAATCTAACTAATTAAGACTAAATAAATCTAACAAGGTAAAAAAAAACAACTCGTATCATAAAATCGAATTAATTATAAATTAAAAAGGAAGCCATCTAACTAATTTAGATTAAATAAATCAAAACAATTAAACTAAGAAAGAAAGAAACAATCTAACTAATTAAGACTAAATAAATCTAAAATATTAAAAAACAACTCATATCATAAAATTGAATTAATTATAAATTTAAAAGGAAAGAATCTAACTAATTTAAATTAAATAAATCAAAACATCATCGGAACAATTAAACTAACAAATAAAGAAACATTCTAACTAATGAAGACTAAAATTGGTCTGTTCCTAAACCATATTCGTTAACAACAACCCTAAAATAACAGCACTGGTCTCTCATCAAATTAATTTGTACAACCAGACTATTTTGAACTGACATCAAAAAGTCAGATTACAATTCAAACCTATATGGTCTACCATAAATTAACAGTTTAAACAAAGTGAGGTCTGATAATGTACCTGGTATATGCAACAACGTGGAAACAAGGGAATTTATCAAGCTGCCAAAGACCACAGGAATTGTAATCAAATACTACCGATGTCGGATTATAAATAAAAATGATTCAAAGGAATGAAAAGGAAGAAGCAGAGCATATTAACAACACCAAAATCTGGAATGATGTCGGATTACCAATAATAATGATTCATATTCATAGAACTTCGTCCAAATAGCTTGTAAGTATCACTACACTCAAGAACATAATTTCCTACCTAATACAGCTCAACAACACAACATAACCGAATAATAAACCACATCAGATTAACATCTGTACCAATAACAGAAATCAATAAGTAGTTTATATCAAGACTACAATGTGAAGCAGTAGTCTATAATTTCTATTCATCTACTACATCAATCTGTATTTCAAGAATAATAACTGATGGTACACACATCTACAGAACTATATCCAACAACAAACATATCAATATGAACTAACTGGATGTAATGTCCAATGAGATTGGCTCCCACCACAATAATGCCATAAAGAAGATCAAATTAACAGCATTACCATAAACAGAAATCATCAAGCAGTTTATATGAAGACTGCAATGTCAAGCAGTAGTACATCTACTACATTCATCTGTATTTCAAGAACATATACTGATGCATAATACTTCGACAAAACTATATCAAACAGCAAACAAATCAATATTAATTAACATGTAATGTCCATTTAGATTGACTGCCACCACAACAATGCCCGCATAAAAACTACAAACAGAGCGTGAATGAAGATTAACGCCATTAATTAACATCAAACAAGATAATCCTCGAACTCTTACCTTTAAAAATTGATCTTTCCAAACCTCAGGTTGAAATTTGATCTGGGAATTGCGTTTTCTGCACAAATTGATTCTTCCCATCAAAAGCCGACCTTAACTAGACAAGCTTACCCAGAAAATTCAATGCCAAGGTTTTGTCAGAGAATTGGGAGGATGATGCAAGTGCAAACTAAATCAGCTAGAGGAAGAACAGATGAGATTAGTTTGTGGGCTTTGAAGAAGAAACAGACTCTATGAGGCAAAACGAGAAATCGAACAGGATGAAGAAGATCTCGAACACGATGGCGAAGAACAAGAGGAGTAATCGATTGCAGCAGGTAATTTTACTCAAACCGGTTTCAACATTACTAAAACCGGGTCTGTTATGTGAAGGGCAATTTAGGAATTCAACTTTCTGATTTTTTCTTTCTTATTTTAATAATATCATAAATATCAATTTCTTTTTTTTTGTTAACTAAAAGAGTATAAATGGAATCACAGCCTATTGAGTGAAATACAAAGTTTGGAAAGCTCATTTGTGAACTATTTTCAAAATGGGCCTATAAAAATAATTCAAACTTTTCAAGGCTCAAAAGTGAAAAGAGCCCCAGCCTGCACATTGCTCAGTATTAGTATGTTATTATATTAAGTTATATTGTGATTTTAATAAAAGTGTATGATAAACTAAATTTTTATGTTGTCCCTTTTTTATTATACATATATATATATATATATATTTCAAATGGGAAGCTACAGAACCATGATAAAAAAATTGGAAAATATTCAAAATGGACTTTGAAAAGTTAGAATTAATTTTATAAGTTCAAATTCAAAATTTTTCAAATATAAGCTTTCTAAACTTTACTTTGCACCTCACAGGTTGTGCTTTCAATTATACCCTTTTCTTTAAAATTATTACATAAATGCCATTCAAATAAATTTAATGTTATATTTAAATGTAGAATGACTTTTCTATCCTTAAGTAAAATTAACCATTAAAATAATTTTTAAAAGAAAAACACAATATAATCAAATTAAAGAAATTAAAACCATCATTCTTCAATTGCAGATATCATCGCTCCTCCCCCTCCTTCTAAATCATCGTCACAACTCCTCCTCGAAATCATCATTAATCAATTTTGCCGACATCTACCACTCTGCCTCCTCCGCCTCTTCATCATATCTCCTCCGCCATCTTCTTACAGCTCCTCCGCTCCTCTTCACAACTCATCCGCCTCCTCCGCCTCCTGTTGATAGTTCCTCCTCTAACTTCAAATCAAATCAAATCGTTCTTCAATCTCATGGTATGGGTGATGATCTGGGTTTTGATTTACTTGATATGCATCTGCTTAAATTCAGGTATTTTTTTGTTTAAATGATGTGGGGGTTTTGATTTTTATTGTAAATTTTGGGTTTTTTTATTGTGCAATTATGTGGTAGTGTGTTTCAAATTTATTGGATAATTTTATTGCTTGAATTTTCATGGGGTTGGAGTTGGATTTATCTTATAGTTGAACTGAGTTTATATTTAGGGTTTTGATAGTTAGGATTTCCTGATAGTAAAATGGAGTTTGATTTTGACGTGGGATTATGTTTAGTAGCTGAAATAACTTAAGGAAAATCTTGTTATAAGAGTAAATATGTCGACTTTGTAGATAAGGTATGTGTGAGTGTTGCTGTGAGAGTAAATCATCATTATATCATTTGTTGTGAGATAATATGATGTGTCTTTTGAGATAATGTGTTGCTGTGAGAGTTGCTCTATATCCCGTGAGGCTATGTGAGTCTTGTTGTGAGTCTTACTTTATATCATTTGAGGTTTGTTGATTTGTAATTGAGATATGTATATTTTGCATTTAATCAAAAGATTTGTAGGCTGGAATTTTAATCTGTCAACAATGTGATAGGGGCATGATAGACAGCGTGTGCAGTTCACACATTTGTGATCTATGTTCACAAACTTGTAAACAATGATCATATATATGTGAATGATATCCACTGTGAAGAAGATCAATTATAGTTGTTATTTGGGATGTACAATCAATTTAATTTAGCAAGTTTACAAATTGATTTCAACTAAATTTGTTAGATTTTTTTAAAAAATAATAATTAATTAATTTTGTTATATTTTTCTATATGAGTTGTATCATTATTCGTTAGATTTATCTGGTCTTAATTAGTTAGATTATTTCCTATTTGAGTTTATTTGACTTGATTTTATGATATAAGTTATTTCTTTTCTTTGTTAGCTTGGTTCAGTTTTAATTAGCAACATTATTTTTTTACTTTAATTGATTTGATTTTGTAATATGAGTAATATATAGTTTATACTCTCGTTGTTTATACTTTTATTCCTTTTAGAAGACATCTTCTGATTAATAGTATTTTTGGGTTTTATATTATGTCTATTTTATGAAATTATTTATCTCATATAATTAGTATTTGATCTCATATTCAATTGTTGTGTGCAGTGGTGGATGTTGAGTGCTTCCCTAATGTGCGTGCAACAACAAGAGTCACTAAGCTCGGGATGATATTATAGGTGTATAAATTGGGACTTTAAAGATAACTCCAACAAGCAATTTGACATGATATTGCAGGTATTTTTAAATAATTCGTTACTTATTTTGATGCCAGTTGTTTCTGAAGTCAAGTCAGATATGTGTAATTTGTATTCACATATGTCTGATGTTACGTACATTTTCAGGTACCTGGTAAAAGAACATTAGTTCCTTTAGAAGCAGAGAGAACGTCGTGGTATTTGAATTGAGAGAGAAGAAGAGGGTTGACAGAGAAAATGTTCAGGTGTTCTTATGTGTGTTAAGGTTTTTTAGATAACAAATTTGTACCTTGTGGTGTCCTTGTAGGAAATGGTGGGTTAGGACACCAATTTTGTGTAAGCTCTACATGTTTATTATGTTTAAGTTAAGGATACCAATTTTTTGTAAGCTCTGCATGTTTGTTATGTTTAAGTTAAAGACACCAATTTTCTATAAGCTTTACATGTTTGTTTGGTTATTTTTTTATATCATTGTGAATGTTCTAATATCTTAACAAATTTCTATTTCAAATTTTTCGAAGTTGATATCAATTTTCGGAGGGAATATATGTTTACGACACCAATTTTGTTTAGGGTCTGGACCATTGTTATGTTAAATATAACCATCCTAATCTTCCTTGTTTAACTACCTTACATACCTAGGTTGAACCATATGGATATACATTTTTCTGATCTAAGATCATATTTCTGAACTGAAATCCATCTCTGATAGCTTATCAGACTACATTTTTAGTCTTTCCCCATTTTCACTTCTGAATTGTACATTAAATGTCGACTGGAGCCCAAAGGGGACTTGTGTCTAAAAGTGGCCAGAACTGTGCTTCTAAGGTGTGATCAGATTTTTGATCTTCTATATTACTGCCTGGTGAAACATCAGAGTCAAATATACTCACAAATAGTCGAGCTGTCAGGCCAAAAATCTTGCAAGTGATCACTTCCCACCCCATCAAACCTATCTGTATACAAAAACCAAAAAATCTTTGGGGATCTAACTATTTCTGAGGTGCCATCTGATTTCTGATATGCTATATTACTGTCTGAGGTCACATCAGAGTCAAATAAACTCATAAATGGCTGGGCGGATCGGCCCCAAATCTTGAAAGTCTTCATTTACCACCCCATCAGACCTATTTTTATATAAAAACTAAAAAAAAAAAAACATAGGGGACTAGACTATAAGACTACACTTAAGTACCTCTTAAAGTAGAAGTATCCCATCTAGTCCCTTACACTATTGAATTTCACTAAAGGGAGTTGCAAATGCACTTGTCTATTTGAAAGTTTAGTACTACTAATGTAAGGGGTATCAAAACGTAACCAAATTTGATATGCAACATTTATGAATATCTAACAACACAATTTAAACAAATTGAGTACCAAATGGCTTACTTGTTTGGGCTCACAATGTTGAACAAGTGACCTGTTTGGTCATCTTGTTACGACAATGCCACAGTGATAAAAAAATTATAAAACAAGGTAATAACTCTTCAATTTAGTTTCAAGTTCATTCATCAATAAGCAAAAAGATATCCTAATCAATCCATATCATGATAAGACAAGTTTATCCAAAAAGACATGCAAGTTTACCAAACTATTGACAACTATTCTCCATTATTAATGTCATACGTATTCATTAATATAATCAAGCACCATTATCCATCCATTATGTCATAACACACTAAAGAATAGAATTCGGAATTCAATATGGACTCTTATTCCAATATGAATCGAAGTTCCAATATAGACCGAAATAAGAAGTCCGAATACACTATGAACTAAAGCCCCAATATGGCTCCACACCGAAATCACAATAATTTTGTGCCGAAATACTTCTAATCAAAAGGCATCCCTCATCTTCTATCTTTTAAAACAAGTCTAAGGGCGTTTTGGCAATATTTATTGAATAAGCATTAAGTCAATTTATTAATACATCAATGAGTCCAATATTCAAGTCATGGCACACACATGGGCCATTATTCAACACAATAATGCTATATATTACTATATCAAGCCAATTATCATCATTTGTGACCCAATCATCCCCAATATCACAATCATAGCCAATATTCTTCAATTGCTACCAATAACCATCATTAATGCCAAATTTCATCACCAAGCATCAACGGTCACAAAAACAATATCAATGTTCATCAATTAGCATCAATTTTCATCAACCAACATCATTAGCACCCAATATAAAAAATTCATTAATAATTATCATCAATATACATCAATAGGAATTTCTAATACAAAATCATATTCAACCAACACCATTAGCAATAAGCAATCAATTGGGGTTTAAACAAAGTTGCAAACCTTATCTCCCAATAAAAGTGTTAGGTTTCCTCCACTTGATTGTCCCTCTCCTTGCAGGTTTCCAAGAGGAACCAATTAAGGATGACAAACATCAATAACACCATCATTAATTGAAAATCATAGGGGCATTTTCTAAATATAGAGGAATTAGTGTAGAACAACTAGAAACCTTTGGAAGCCATGAGTGAACTTATTAACTTCAAAACCAATTCAAATAAAGGCATTCCAACTGCCAAACCCTAACACTATTTTTGGACATAAGAAATTAGATATGGTAAAGAGATTTTACCTTCACTAATTTCATCTTAAAACACCTAAAAATAATGAGCAATGAGTGTGTTGATATTAGGTTATTAGGAGTAATAAAAGTGGTATCTTTGTGGATAGATGGTGGAGTTCAAGGTTAGTGGTGGTTGGGGTTTGATGGAAGTGTAAAATATGTGTTTTGAATTTCTTTGAAACAGAAAGTGGTGAGTAGAGAGAGTGTGAGGGATCTAAAGGATGATGAATAGTAATTTAAGGGTGTGGATTTCTTGACATGTAAATTGGACCTTAAAATTGGATTAGGTCCAAAAGTGGGTCTGATCCAATTTCGAGCTCGTTTCACACCGAAATCTAGGGGTGGGCATAAAAACCGAAATTGAATTAAATCGGACCGAACCGACAAGTTCGTGTCGATTTTTATCCGCTAGTTGGATCGGATCAGTTCCATAAAGTAGAAAATTGATTTAAATCGGTTCAGTTCAGTTCGGTTATTAGTATGGAAAAACCGAAAAAACCGGACCGGATAAATTTATTTAAAAAAATACAGATAATTAAAATATAATATATACATATTTCTCTGTATAATCATAACTTATTATTATATACAATTTAAACTATAACAACTAGTTAGCAATTTATTACTAATATTTTTTAGTAATGCAATTAAAAACAATTGATTTTATAATGACGTTATAGTAAATATATACGAGGTGTTCAAAAATAACCTGATAAAAAAAATTTGACCCAATTTGATGGACAAAATTACACTTTCTTTGAACCAATTTGATGGACAGAATTACACTTTCAATAAGCATAAGATTAATGTTTAATTTTAAAAATAGTCAAATTCATATTTAACAATAATATTAGAAATATTTATAAAATTAAGTAAATATTCGAAACGGGAAAAACCAAACCAGACCAAACCGAAAATAATCGGGTCGAGTCGGTTTTACATTTGGGGTGCCACGTCCGTAAGTTGGGGCTATCAATTTTCGTATTTTGGAAAATGATTTCTGTCATTTGAATTTTTTTTTATTTTTTAATTATTTTTCATTCAAGGGTAAAATGGATATTTTAAAATGTTGACTTTCCGGTTTGGCCGTATAATTTTGACCAATTTGACTTTTGGGATAGTTTTGAAACCAAATGGAATTTTGATGTATTTTGTTATTATTTTCCAATTTTGGTCTTTTTAAAACCACTTGATTATTTGTGGGTTTATGGTGATTTTGCCACCCATATATATAGAAAAATAAAAGTTTTGAAATTATTCTTCACAAAACCCCAAAAAGTGAGTCCTACATGTTCTAAATTTTCTCTCAAATCAAAACCTTAGCCACAGATTCCCCTGTACTCGCTTTTCGAGATTTTAAATTGGGGATTTGATTGTCCGTTGGTCTCTCTTGTTCTAGGTATGGATTTTGATATCTTTTTGTTTTAAAATCGCTTAAATGTTAATTAGGGATTTCTTGAGTTAATTAGGGTTTGGCGAATTGGGGTTTGATTTCAATTGATTTGGGTTTTGAAACCCAAAGTATTTAATATATATATATATATATATTTGGGTCTTTTGGGTTAATTTAGGATTTATTTTGCTGCTTAAATTATAAAACCCTAACTTTTAAATTTGGGGATTTATTTGATTTATTCTTGATTTGATTTAGATCAAATTGGAGATCGTCAACCGGAGTGATTTCAGTGTATTTGGATTTAGAGATAAAGGTTAGTAGCCATGCTTATGCCCTTACGATTGTATGTTCCTGTCTATTTTGTTGTTTGTGAATTTAGATTAATTTAATATGAAATTGAAACTATGAATTGGATTATTGCTGCTGTATTTGAGTATGAGTTTCTAGCTGTTAATTGTTAAATGATATCTATAATCTGTCAGTGTGATTTGGTGAATATTGTGGCTATCTGTTTGCTCTGCTGCTGTAATGTGGGTATATGAATTAATGTTCATAACTGTCTATAAAACTAGTAATATGAACTCTGTAATCTGTATAAAAGTCATATCCTAGGTTAATACGATAAGACCAACATGTTATAGGGAAATCTAGATGTATACATCGATGTGCGAAAGCATATTTGACCTTGATTGCTAACCTATTTTTTGGATGCGATGACATCATTCTAGAGATTTGCTCACGTTTTGATACGACGATATCACTTCTGGGATCTTTGACCCATCTCTGAGGGTTTTACCCTATCTCTGTTTGTTTTATGTTCCTTATTTTTGTTATTAAGCTAAGGACAGGCCTGGTAAGTTAAAAACTATTTAATAATGTGATAATCTAACTTCTATAATATTAAATATGTGTCTGCTTCTACTTATGAATGTTTTCTTTGAACTATTTGATTTCTGTCTAGTGCTCGTTACTTTAGGTTCTAACATTTGGGTAACATGATTTTTGACTGTTACTTGGCCATAGGCGATAGGAACCGATCCAAATAGATGTCTAGAGCTTGAATAGCAAAAATTATAATATGAAATTGCTAAGTTCAAATAATCAGGTGGAGTAGCAGGATATCACTCGCATGTCAGATTCAATCATCATCTGGCATCTTTTTCAAGACTTTGTTTTCGTTATTATTAGATCATGATTTTGAATTCAATTCAGAATTTTATAATCGTTGTAACACCCGAACCCCCGTCCCGACAGAAAGGGAATGCAGAGCCCGGATGCTACCGGTGCGGAGACAAATAACATACATACAGATACAGAAATAAACAGATATACCGATAGCAGACTTACAAAGCGGAAATCAAATCTGAAAGTTAGTTTTTATAACTCCAAAATCATTTAATTCATAACAAACCAAACATAATTCGAGAATATACTCTTAATGTTCAAAAGTACTTATTCTGAAACATAACCAAAAACATAATGCAGCGGGTACAAAACTCTGATATAAGTTTAACTAAATAAAAACAGAAATGAAAACAGAGTCTGGAAGGTATGCCGGATGATGCGTGAATGCTGACTTGCAAATGATATCTTGCTATCCCACCTAAATATCTGAACTCAGCAATTTCCATTCCAAAAAGGGTTCAAATATACAAAAAAAAATGAAAACAACGAAGGGTCAAACTATCGATGTCTAGTTAGTAAGCTAATGCCCAACAAACGCACACAGATGCGTCTTATTAAACAGATAGCATGTCACACACATATGCAGGTTAGTTAACAACCAAAAGGTACAAACAGAAGCAAACAAGTTGATTTTCAAATTAAATTATCCCAAATGTAATCCCCTTTAAATGATCTAGGATAAGTGATTACAGATTATTGCATTTACCGTCTGAAAAAAGGCTTTACAGTTGTCAAATTATTTTCAGAAGAGAGACCGAAACCGAATAGTAGTTTGGTAAGCAGTCCAACATGTAATTCGGTCAGAGACCACTACCAGACTTACCGAATTGTAATTCGGTAAACAGTCCGGTAGGTAGCTCGGTCAGAGAGCATCACCAGAGTTACCGAATAATATTTTGGTAAGCAATCCGGTAGATAGCTCGGTAAGAGAGCAATTATACGATTCCAAGGAAGGTTTAAGTGACAGTTCGGTTCCTAATCCGGTATGAAGCTCGGTCAGAGAGTTTCAAGTCTCCCAGACACATACTGAATTGTAATTCGGTATGTAACTCGGTGAAGAGCTCGGTCAGAGAGGTTCAACAGTCTTTTGAGACTCATACTGAACTACAGCTTGGTAGCTAGTTTGATAAGAAGTTTGGTCAAAGAGTGAATCTAGTGATCTCAAGGCTGACCGAATTGTATTTCGGTAACCATCTCGGTAAGAAGCTCGACTAGAGACCATCCTACGTTCAATTTTCCAGTTTTTAAGTGATAATCTGGTACCTAGTCCGGTATACAGTCCGGTTATGAACACTGGGCACATTTTTAGCCTAGTTCAGATTATATCGCTCGCTATACGAGTTCTAACTATCAAATGGGTCTAATCCTAACACTTACAGCCAGTTAGGAGTTAAGACAATAACGAGCATCAACAGAATCAAACCAAACATATCAAACATACATAATCAGAAGCAGAAACAGTTCATAATAACAGAGTTCAGATTACCCAATTATTTAGGTGTTTAACTTACCAGGCCTGTCCTTAGTTTAATAACAAAATCGGGAACAGAAACAGACAGATAGGGTTAAATGCTCAGAGATGGATCAAAGATCCCAGAAATGATGTCGTCGCATCCAGAAAGTGGTTGGAAATCAAGGTCATATACGCTTTCGCACATCGATGTATATATTTAGTTTTCCCTAACAGCATACTGGTCTTATCGTATTAACCTTAGGACAGGACTTTAACAGATTACAGAATTCCAATTTGAAATTACAGACAAATAGCAGACATATAAGGGCACTAGTTCACATGTCCGATCATAAACAAATAATATGGCAGCAATATACCCAAACAGTTTATGTAAAAAATGCAGCAATTTAAGCTATTCCGATCAGAATTCGTCTTGTATAAATTTGATCAAGTTACATATAAGCAAACAAACAAAAGTAGACAAACGTGAGGGCGTAAACACGGCTACTAACCTTATTCGTTTATCCAATCAACCAAATCTACTCCGGTCAGCGATCCTCAACTTGGTCTACACCAAATCAAGCATAAAATCCATAAATCCCAATTTGAGAAAACTAGGGTTTTCAATTAATCATTAAATAAAATCTCTATTAACAGCCCAAAAGACTTAAATCACATGTATAAAAATCAAGGGTTTCAAAACCCAAAATCAATTGAAACCCAACCCTTATTCGATAAACCCTAATACAAACAAAATCCCTAAATCAATTAAATGCTTTAAAACCAAAAAGAATAAAAGAATTCATTACCTAGGTGTGAAGAAATCAAAGCAACACAAAAATCCCAATTGAAAGCTTTGAAAATCGTAGCTTTGAAATCCGCGGAGAGGTTTTTGGTTAAGAGTGTTTGAAGAACACGTAAAAGTAGTTTTCTAGGTTTTGGTGACAAATGAATTAAAAACTATTCTTTTCATATTTATATGGGTGACAAATATCACCACCAACCCACATATTTATCAAATGGTTTAAAATAAACCCCATTTTCGAAATAATTACAAATTGACTCAAAAATCAAATTGTTTTCAAAATCAATCCAAAAGTCAAACTTAGTCAAATATTTTGGTCAAACCGGAAAAGTCAATATTTTTAAAAAATGACAATTTTACCCTTATAACAAAAATAAATAAAAATTATGAAAATTTCAAAATAATCAGACAAATAGCCCCAGATTACGGACATGACAACCATTGTATTATGTTTAGGGTTTGATTTCAGAATAGAACTTTTTTTTTTGGATATTTTGGTTTGAATATATATCTTTATCGGATTTGTATTTGATCTATCAGATTTGGATCACTTTTGAATAACAAGATATTTCTACAATGTTTCTTATCTATGTATCTGTTTCTATATGTGTATTTTATTGTTTGTCTGTCTCTCCTGCATGTGATATCTGTTCTCCGCATCCCTTCTGTTGGGGTGGGAGTTCGGTTGTTATATTTGTTGGTGTCAGAGCAGTGTTTCTCGGTTGCTTCTTGTTATGCATTAGAATTAAGGATGTTTGGGCATTGTTTTCAAACTCATGACATTGCATACATGACATTGCATATCAGGAATTAAGTCTTAATAGTTATATCCTTGCTAACACCTGTTTTTGAACACTTTTCCAGAACCCGTATTTCCTTGACTTGTTTATTTTTGAATTATGGCTGGTAGATGCCGTAATATCCCCACTGGACATGGCAGTACCTCTGATGATAATTGTGCATATGATAATGCTGCTGCTCAAACTCAGGCTTTTCAGGATATTGTTGCTATCCTTCGTGGTTTACAAGAGGGAGGAACTAGGCAAGAAAGGTCCGAAATCGAACGATTTCCTAAGAAGAAGATCGAGCTATTTAAGGGGACTAGTGATGAAGGTCCGGAAGTGGCAGATGACTAGTTGAGTGATATATCTCGTGTTTGTGATGAGATCATGTGTAATGATGCATAAAAGTTGGAGTGTTTGGTTTCCTTTTTTGGAGTGAAGCAGTTCGTTGGTGGGAATGAGTGGTTCTGACCTTGGATCCTGAAGTTTTGATCGATTTAGAGTTCTTCCCTGAGCAGTTGAAGAAGAACTACATTGGGCATGCTTGGGCGGAACAGAAGAGAGTTGAATTCCTCTATCTGAAGTAAAGGGATAGATCTGTTCAGAACTATAATGATGAATTTGTGAAGCTCTATAGGTATGCGCCTGAGATGGTTCCTACTCCAACTGAGCGATGTAGGAAATTTAGATATGGGTTGATATGCAATGTCATGTATGCAATGTCATGTATGGGTTGTAGGAAAGTTGTTGGCTACTCTGAGAACAGATGATTTCCATGAGATGGTCAAAGCTACAGTAGAGATGTTGGTCAAGAGGGATAAGAAGCATGAGAGGGACACCAAGAATGGACCTGCTATGGTTGGCCAACATCATAAGAAGGGTAAGACTCAGGTGCAGAATGCTGGTGGTGGCTCAGTTAATCAACCTTGGCCTAACAGGGGTACTAGAGGAGGCTCTCAGCCGAATCCATCTGTTGCTAATGCTCATACTCAAGGAAATCGGGGTGTGAGTTATCCGGTGTGTGCTACTTGCAACTGTCGTCATCCGGGTGAATGTTTCAAGAAGACTGGTGGTTGTTTCCGGTGTGGTTCTAAGGATCACTTGGTCAGAGATTTTCCTCAGCAGGGATCTGGTACTATTAGGGTGCCTGCTTCTGGGGACGCCAATTCAGTTGAGATGAATGAGAGACCAGCAGCATCTTAGCCTTATACTAATAGATGTGGAGCTCAGTCTAGAGTTGCTCCTAGGAGAGATTCTAGGACTCCTGCTCGTACCTCTGCTCTGAGGGGTCATGAAGAGGCTGATACTCCAGATGTGGTGGCAGGTACCTTCTCTATCCTTGACACTCCTATTTCTACTCTATTGGATCCGGGTTCTACTTTATCGTATGCCTGTAGTAGTGTCTTAAAGGATAAGGGTTGGGAATCTAGTTTGACTGATAAGAATCAGTATGTCACAAATCCGTTGGGTAATTGTGTTGTGGTGAACCGTGTGTACCGTGATGTTCCGATTGTGATTGGTGGAATTACTTTTCTTGGGGAATTATTGAAGTTGAAGAGTTACGAGTTTGATATTATTCTGGGTATGGACTGGTTGTCTAGACACGAAGCGATTATAGATTGTAGGGTAAAGAGGATTACCCTTTAGTCTCCGAAAGGTCAGGTCACTTTTGTGGGTGGTCGTAGGAATCCTCTTGATAGAGTTGTTTCAGCGACCTTGTGTGATAATATGCTTCAAAGTGGATGTGAAGCGTTTCTAGCTCATATGGTGAAAGTGGTTAAGCCATGTTCTAATGGGAAGTTCAATCCTACTGTTAATGAGTTTCTTGATGAAATTCTTGGTTTACCGCCACAAAGAGAAGTGGAGTTTACCGTCGAGCTTGTTCCGGGTGTCGCGCCTGTTTCTATAGCTCCTTATTGGATGGCATCGGCAGAATTGAAGGTGCAGTTGTAGGAACTACTGGATAAGGGTTACATTCGGCTGAGTACTTTGCCTTGGGGTGCTCCAGTTTTGTTTGTGAAGAAGAAAGATGGAACTTTCCGATTGTGTATTGATTACCAGCAGTTGAATAAGCTTACAGTGAAAAATAAGTACCGTCTTCCTCGGATAGATGATTTTTTTGATCAATTGAGAGGGCTGGTGTATTCTTTAAGATCGATCTGAGGTCTGGTTATCATCAATTGAGGATCTGGGAGTCGGATATTCCTAAATCTTCTTTTCGGACCAGGTATGGCCACTATGAATTTGTGATGATGCTTTTTGGTTTGACTAATGCTCCTACAATATTTATGGATCTGATGAATAGAGTGTTTAAGCAATTTTCGAACCAGTTTATACTAGTGTTCATTTATGACATTCTAGTGTATTTGAAGGATGAGGATGAACATGCTAAAAATTTGAGAACAATTTTTGAGATCCTTCGTGAGAAGCAGCTCTATGCGAAACTTTCCAAGTGTCAGTTCTGGATGGAAGAAGTTGCCTTCCTTGGTCATGTGATTTTGAAAGATGGTATCAAATGTGGATCCAAAGAAGATTGAAGCTATGATAGCTTGGAAACCGCCTGTTAATGTGACTGAAGTTAGGAGTTTCCTTGGTTTGGCAGGTTATTATCGTCAATTTGTGAAAGGATGCTCCTCAATTGCACGTCCTTTGGCTAAGCTTTTACATAAAGGAGCTAAGTTTGAGTGGACTGGCAAATGACAGGAATGATTTGATGCTTTGAAGAAGTTGCTTACCGAAGCTCCAGTTATGGTTCAGCCGGTTGAAGGGTTGGACTATGTTATGTATAGTGATACTTCTTTGCATGGGCTTGGTTGTGTGCTTATGCAAGATGGAAAGGTGATTGCTTATGCATCAAGGCAATTGCAGACACATGAGCATAACTATCCTACTCATGATCTTGAGTTGGCTGCAATTGTCTTCGCATTGAAAATCTAGAGGCATTATTTGTATGAAGCGAAGTGTTTTGTATATACGGATCACAAGAGTTTGCAGTATTTGCCTGTTTAGAGAGATTTTAAATTTGAGACAACATAGAAAGGTTAAATTCCTTAAAGACTATGACATGGAGGTCAATTATCATCTTGGCAAAGCTAATGTGGTAGCGGATACTCTTAGTCGTAAATCCATACATGCTTTGTATGCTATGATGGCGAGGTTGAGTCTGAAGGACGATGCTCTAGTAGCTGAACTAGTAGTGAAACTAGATTTGACCGCTACGATTCTAGAAGTTTAGAAGTCTTATGAGGTACCCTTGAAGTGGACTAAGAAGTCTAATCAGGATAAGAGAACGGAAGCGTCTCAGAGAAGTAATGGTAGTTGGTATTTCTGTGGTTGGATTTATGTGCTGTTATCTGATAATCTGAGGACTAAAATATTGACTTAAGCGCATAGGCAAGTGTATGCTACGCATCCTGGTGCTACCAAGATGTATCGTGATCTGAAGGTGATGTATTGGTGGCCGGGTATGGAGAAGGATATTATTGAGTTTGTTGGTAAGTCTTTAGTCTGTCAGCAGGTTAAGGCAGAACATCAACTTCCGTCTGGTTAGCTTCAGCCGATATCAGTTCCAGAATGGAAGTGGGATCGAGTCACTATAGATTTTGTTTTGTTGGGTTATCGTTGACTCGTGAGAAGTTTGATGCGATCTGGGTGATTGTGGATTGTTTGACCAAGTCTACTCACTTTCTGCCAATCAGGGTTGATTATTCTTTGGAGAGATTGACTGAATTGTATCTGAAAGAAATCGTGAGGTTACATAGGGTTCCGTCATCAATCATTTCTGACAGGGATCTTAGGTTTACCTCTAGATTCTGGAAGAACTTTGAGGAGGCTTTGGGAACAAAGTTGAATTTCAGTATCGCTTTTCATTCGCAAACTGACAGGCAGTCCGAAAGGAAAATTTAGACCTTGGAGGACATGCTTTGATGTTGTGTGATCGAATTAGGTGGTTCTTGGATCAAGTACTTGTCGTTGGTTGAGTTTGCCTACAATAACAGTTTTCAGGCAAGTAACAGTGTGGCTCCGTATGAGGTTTTATATGGTCGAAAGTGTCGTACTCTGTTGTGTTGGACCAAGTTGAGTGAGTCTCGGATAGTGGGACCGGATTTGATTTTGGTAGCCGAGGAGAAAGTTAAGTTGATCAAACAGAAGCTTAAGGAAGCATCAGATAGGGAGAAGTTCTATACTGACCTTAAGAGGAAGGATATTGAATCAAGTTGGAGATAAGGTGTTTCTGAAAGTGTCACCATGGAAGAAAGTTCTTCGAGGAAAGGTAAGTTGGCACCATGTTTCATTAGTCCTTATGACATCCTGGAAAGGATTGATCCGATTTCTTATCGACTTGCTTCGCCACCTGAGTTGGAGAAGATCCATGATGTCTTTCATGTATTGATATTAAGAAGGTATCGTTCTGATCATTCTCACATCCATACGCATGAGACTATTGAGATTCGACCGGATTTGAGTTATGAGGAATAACCGGTTTTGATTCTGTCTAGGGAAGTAAAGGTTTTGAGGAACAAGAATTTACCCCTAGTAAAGGTCCTCTGGCATAACCATGCGGTTGAGGAAGCTTCATGGGAACTAGAAGAGGCTTTGCAACATCAGTATCCATATCTGTTCAGTTCAGGCAAATTTCGGGGACGAAATTTCTTAAGTGGGGTAGAGTTGTCATGTCCAAAAGTTGGGACTATTAGTTTTCGTATTTTGGAAAATTATTTTTTGCTCAAGGTATAAAGTTTTGGTGAATTGCTTGTGGCGTGTAAAGAGAGCTTCTAATGGTCTTCAAGTATTTACGGAAGATGTTGAGATAAGATATTAGGCAGTATTATGAATTTTAATTGTTTGATTAAAGGTCTCTGTGAGGAGGGGTAGTGTCTTTGAAGCTATTAGGATGTTCAAGAATGTGACTACGCTTGGTTACAAATGGGATTGCTTATGGAATTAGTCCTAATGTATTCCCTTATACATCTTTAATTCATGGTATGTGTTGTTGGGGTACATGGGAGGAAGCTAAAGTTTTAATAGTGAGATATAAATCAAGGTGTAAACCTCAAAAATAATTAATTTGATTACATTTTCTTATATGATTTGTTTCATCTATTAGATTGATTTGATCTTAATTAGTTAGATTATTTCCTTTTTAAGTTTATTTGATTTTATTTTATTATACAAGTTATTTCTTTTCTTTTTTATATTTTGGTCTTAATTAGTTAGATTATTTCTTATTTTTTCATTTTAATTGATTCTCATTGAGTCATTCTCCTTGCATAATTTTGCTCTTTTTAGCTCAGTTACTTCCTTTTTCATCCAAGGCCCTGTCTCAGTAAAAATTGTCTAGAATTACTTAAAATCAGCACAATTATATATCTCTTTAGATCAATTTCTTTACAATGCAGCTCATAAAACAATTCAAAATATAAGTAAATTCTAAATTTATCAATTACCCCTAACTTAACCTTTTGCTTGTTCTTAAGCAAACTGACCAAGTAACTACCTGAGACAACAATTTGTGCAAACTCATATGCAAAATTCAAGGTAATTCAATTAAACATGTTTTGAAAATAATCAAACAGTGACCAGCTCTTTTTCAGAGTTCAATTCAACATCAAATTCTGGTCATTTTCTTTAAGTTGCAAAGTATCCAAGCAGATGTAAGTTCCAGAGTTTTGAAACTACTTCCTCACAGTAGTCTCTTATTTAATTGTTTATTCTCTCAGATCCCTATTGGTTTCTTTAACAATACACTAGTCACTTTTAAAGAATCAGAATGATGTACCTAATTGATTGTGATTCTAGTGTTTCCCAAGCACGTATGAAGAAATTATAAGAACCTCACGAACATTGAACTTCTACCATGTACTGCACAATACTTAGAGGTTTGAAAGATTAGAACTATCCTTATCTTACATCAGGATCACTGACTTGTAATTTTAGGGAAAATAGGGCCAAGTTAGCTTAAGAAAGAAAAGGAATTTGCTTTCAGAATTCAAATTTTGAAAACATCAGTAAGTTTCTCACAAATCCTCTATTTTTCTCTCTAGTATTTCCCCACTCAGTCAACTCTTCTGTATATCAATCCTTTTATTTTATATACATATATCCTCTTTTTAGTAATTCAGAGGTATTTTTCTTTTATTCTATTTACACAACTCTTTTTGAAATACTTTTCTTCTCTGCTTTTGCAGACATTTTCTCTGTTTAAATCACCGCTTTTGTATTTTTTTTTCAACTTCTGTTGCTTTTGCAACCCTCAAATTTTTCTGCTTTTTCAACATTATTCACAACTTATTCATCCTTTATTTTTCTCTATTTTGTTTTCACTAATCTCTCAAGAAACACATATTAAAACATCCTCACTCCCCCTATTTTCACCCAACTTGCTAATGAGTCTAAAGGATAGGATTGAGAACAAGTCTCATTCTTTATGGTTTGGACAGAGGTGGAGACCAAAGAAAAAGTTTAGATGAGAATGGGAACAAAATGGCTTACCTTATTAGATATCAAGGTCTGGTTATATCAAGCAAGTCAAAGCATTTTATTCACACACTCTCTCAAGTCAGATCCTTTCCTTCAGCAAGAATTTGACAGAACTTCACTCGCCCTGTGCACTTGAGGAATACATGAGAAATCCAAAGCAATCCTAAGAAGGCCCTGCTTCTAAAGAAAGAAATTGATCAGGGATGTGTTTGATATAAACCTGCATATTTCCTATCAGAAATGTAAATGTTGCCATTCCATACACTGCTAATATAAGCACAAATACATTCTCCCAAGCATGTGTACTCACTTCAAGATTTTGACCAAAACCACTGCAAACATAAACATCATACAAAATTTTACTAAAGTTTTATAACAATCAAAACTATATATAAATTTTACAAGCCTGTTGCGATGACTTTTTACTTTCCGCTCCAAAAAACTATTATTAGCAGTATTTTGGATAACTGTAAGAAGCTTCTTACTTTCTGGACAGAAGTCAAAGCAGAAACGATCTCAAATAGGTCGTACATGAACAATGTAAAACAGCTGTGTGTATTACCTGAGATTCTGTATGCCCCATCTGAGGCAAAACAAGAGTTTCTTGCCAAGGTTTTTAGTATCCACAATATGAGACAGCAGAGCATCCTTGAATATTCCCAATTCATAATTCATGTCTTTTGATTTGTCATGAAAACACACATCAAGAAATCCATAGCCTCCTGAAGAAGAGTAAAAACCGCGGTCTTTGAATTGGCAATTTGGATAATTAGTCATGCAAGCTGTGTACCAGCATTGCATCTTTTTCCATACTGAGAAGAAGTAACATAAGCCTCCAAATAGCTGCAGAAATCCAATGTCACCAATATTCTACATACCCTTTTGATACATGTAATAGATAGGACTAATACTTACATGACCGCCATAGAAATAAAGCAGAAGATTGTTGAGAATCCTGAGAATTGCAGATTCTCTTAAAGCAGTTGCTATAAACAATCTATAGATTCCAACAATTCTCAACAAGAACAGAATCAGAAATATGGCCATTCCAAGTGCGAATAATGAAGCTTTTATGTCTCTTACTGACTTGGATAGCATTAGAACTTGAAGCAAACCCTGTACACATTTTTTTTGATACTTCAGATACACAACAAAAAACAACATTTTCCAAATTCTATACATATAAACACACACACACACAGAGTAGTGGACTTACATTTGTAATAATTGGGACAAAAGGAGCACCAAGAACAAAAAAAGCCCAAAGTTTAGGCTGCTTTGAAATCTCATACTTGCTTCAGTAGATTGTGATCTTCATAGATGATACTACAATATAGAGAACAGTAATAATAGCCAAGAAAGATCTATCAAAATCAAGTGCATTTATGTGAACATTGATTCTAGGAACATAGAGGACAAAAGGGTCAATTATAATTGAGCAAATCCAGAGAACTAGTCCAGCTTTCTTCAGGCCACTCTGATTCAAGTCCATCTACTCCACGACGAAGAAATCTACCAATTACCTTCAAATATTCTATAATGGTCACCATGGTAACTTTTACAAGTCTATTAAAACTGTTGCCATAGCTCTGTTGTTGTTGATTGGACCTAATCAAATTGAGAACATGTGTTTTCAACATTTTGAAACTGTAAAGACATTTGTTGATGAAAACAGAAACAGAACTTACATGATTTGAGCTTGAAGTGGACTTGGATAGATTGATGAGCTTCTTGTGATGTGTTATGTTGATTGACTTAAAAAGTTGCAAGTCAACTAGAAAGTGAAGAGAACAAGAACAAGAATTTCCATTTATAGATTGTTAATATACTTGGTTCATCAATCAACTACAGTGATTAAAGTTAACAAGTGCAGAAACAAGAATTTTGGATGTAATTGAGGAAATTTCATATTCTTTTACAATATAAAAATATATAATTTATGCATGAAGAAAAAGATAATGAGGAAGGTTCCAAGATATAGTAAAATTGACTAGGTCAAAGTCGTCCAATATGGACAATCAAATATTACGTTGTTTATTTTCCTACCTACCAACCATGCAAATATGAGTCAAGGTCAATCAGATTGAGATATATTTTTATTTTTTTTTTCAATTTATTTAATCTAAAGCCTTTTAATAATAATAACCGGAGATTATGGTAGATTTTGATTGGTTGGCGATTTGTTTAATGGGAAGAGAATGTTCTTGAAACTATTAGTCTAAGTGTTGACACTTCTGGTAAAATATTTTTTTCTTCCTTATATTTGTTTATAAGTATCTCTGTTCGATGAGGGGTGATTTCAGTTACAAAAATAAAGAAAAATGAGAGAAGAATTTTTATAAAATTAATATTTTTTTACTTTTTATTAAAAAAATGAAAAAATTAAAAACTATTTCGACATCTAAAGATATGTTGAGTAGTTGATTGCAAAGACTTGGAAAGTTCAGTCATCTGTTTTGTCTTGAGGTTCTTTCCATGTCATGAGGAGACATCTGATGAAGAGAAGGACAATTAGTGATCATGACTTGTATTTTTCACATCAGATAATGGTTGGCAAGAAAAAGATAAATGGACCATGGTAAAATTGAAAGAAAATATCTTGCAATATTATTGACACCAGTTATCAGTTTTTTTTAAGGGGAATTACATATATTGGCACGTAGTTTCTGCAAATAAGTATAGCGAGTTTTATAAAATGTACCGAGTGGTACGGTAGCAAGGGCATGTTTGGAAATGTTTTTTTTTTATTATTATTTTTAATTACATTTCAATTAATTTATTTTAATAAAAAAATTATAATAAAAATATTTTTTTAATTTTTTATCTATCCAATTTTGTAAATTATTAATTTTAATTATACTAATTCTAATAAAATTAGTTTTATTTTATTAATAAAAATTTCGATTATGTTAATTGTAATTAAAAAAACCCCAACAATAAAAAATTAGTTTTATTCTTTATTTTAATTTTTAATTAAATAATTTTTGAGATTGAATATTTTTTTTATTGGAACTCACATAAAATAATATTAATTATTTGTAAAATTGAATATGAAAAATAAAAAAAAAAGTTTGATTAAAATTTTTTTATTAAAATTACATTAATTGAAAGTGTAAAAAAAATAAGGGTTCGTTGTATTTTTGGACTTTTTATTTAAAAAGTTATATTTTTAAACCAAAATTAAAATTTTTACGAAATTAAACTTTTTTCAAAAGTTGTTGTAAAAATAGACCAAAATGATTATATTACCTTTTGCTTTCCAGGTAAATCAGACGGGGAAGTAAAACTACATCGGGAAGCAGATAAAATATAATAGCTTCCTACTGTTCTGCTTTTCGGACCGATCAGACCGGGAAGCAGACAAAATATAACAGATTTCCGTTGTTTTATTTTCCGGACTAGGAAGCAGTTATATTTTACCTGCTTCCTGGTCCACCAGAAAGTTTATTTTTGCAATTTTTGTTAGGAAAAACCCCTGATTGCAAGAATATATTATGCTAACCTAATGCGGAAACAGGCAGCAAATATAATACCCCAACAGTAATGGATAATAATAAACCTACAGAAAGAGTAGACACACAGATTTACGTGGTTCCCCAAATTGCGGGTACGTCCACGGAGGCGCCGATAATATTATTAAGATGGAAGAGTACACACTCACTTACCCAACACTCAATAATGAATAATCCACACTCTCAACAATCACTCAAGTGTTTCTCCTCACAAGTGTTTCGCTCTCTCACGATCCCTCACTTGTTGAACTCTTGAAACCAATACTTGAATCTACTCCTGAAGAGATGTGATTTTCTCTACCTCAAAATCTGTCACCACTCCAAAAACCTGGTAACCCATCTTAAGTTTATATAGCAACAACTTAAGGTAAAACCTAATGGGCCTTAATATTACAAAGCCCATAACCATGGTCCCACATGACCGGGAACCATTCTAACAAATCTCCCCCTTCCCGATTATGTGGGGGGATACGCCAACCCGGAAATCTCCTCGCAGACTTCAAGCTTCTCTCTTGGCAGTGTCTTCGTGAGCATGTCGGACCCATTAAGATCAGTATGATACTTTTTTCAAGCTTTATCTCCTTGTCATTTATGACATCCCTAATCCAATGATATCTGACATCAATGTGTTTAGATCTGAAGTGAAGCGAAGAATTTTTGTAAGGTGGATTGCACTCTGACTATCACAAAACAACTGGTACTTGCCTTGGCTCAATCCCAGTTCAATTAAGAACTTCTTCATCCATATCAACTCCTTACATTCTTCTGTGGCTGCAATAAACTCATCTTCAGTCGTAGACAATGCAACACATTTTTGTAACCTTGATTGCCAAGAGGCAGCTCCCCCTGAAAAATTAATCAAGTACCCCGAAGTGGATTTTCGTGAATCAATATCACCTGCCATATCTGCATCGGTGTATCCAGACAACACCGGTTTGTCACCTCCAAAACATAAGCATATATTTTGAAGTTCCCCGCAGATATCTAAGAATCCACTTAACTGCCTCCCAATGTTTCTTTCCAGGCTTTGAAAGAAATCTACTCACTACTCCAAGTGCATGAGCAATATCTGGCCGTGTACACACCATGGCATACATTAAACTTCCAACTGCTGAGGCATAAGGTACTCGTTCCATCTCTTGTTCTTCTTCTTCAGTAGAAGGGCTATGCTTGGAACTTAACATAAAGTGATTAGCAAGAGGACAACTAACCGCTTTAGCATAATTCGTATTATTTGGAGTACCTTTTCAATGTACCTCTCTTGTGACATCCACAATTTCTTGGCACTCCGACACCTTATAACTCTTACCCCAAGGATTTGCTTAACCGGCCCCAAATCCTTCATGGCAAAAGATAAACTCAGCAAGTTTTTCAGACTGTTAATCCTAGAGATATTCTGACCAACAATAAGGATGTCATCCACATAGAGCAATAATATCACAAAATCATCGTCAGAGAATTTTTGAAAGAATACACAATGGTCTGAATTAGTTTTCTTGTACCCGTGACTCGCAATCACCGACTCAAACTTTTATACCATTGTCTAGGCGCCTGTTTCAAACCGTAAAGGCTTTTCTTCAACTTGCACACAAAACTTTCCTTTCCCTTAACAACAAAACCCTCTGACTGCTCCATATAAATCTCTTCTTCTAAGTCACCATGAAGAAAAGCTGTCTTCACATCCATTTGTTCTATCTCTAGATCAAGGCTAGCTGCCAAACCAAAAACAATCCGAATAGATGACATCTTAACAATTGGGGAGAAAATTTCATCAAAATCTATACCTTTTATCTGGTTAAAACCCTTTACAACCAGCCTAGCTTTGTACCTGGGTTGTTTACTGAACTCATCATGCTTCAATTTATAAACCCATTATTCTTCAAAGGTCTCATACCTTCAGGTAACCTCACTAGCTCATATGTATGATTTTGATATAAGGACTCCATCTCATCCTCCATTGCAATGAGCCACTCCTTTTTATGCTCATCATCCATAGCTTCAGCATAGCACTCGGGTTCTCCCCATCAGTCAACAACACATAATCACTGGGAGAGTATCGAGTAGAGGGACGTCGATCTCTAGCAGATCTCCTAGGTTGAACATCATGAAGATCATCAGGAACCGATAATTGTTCACTCGATTCGGCATCTTCATTAGGGTGTGAGGAATCTCCTGTCTCATCTACAGCCTCCCAATCTTCAACCTGCATAGGCTGTTCAATGGAAATATTAGGAGTTAAATCAACCAAACTTTCATTCCTCTTTTATTCTGAATCTTCAAACTTCTCAAAATCGTGAATGATTTGGTCTTCCATGAACACCACATCTCTACTTCTCACCAGCTTCCTTGCAGCCGGATCATAAAATCTATATCCGAACTCATCTTGACCATAACCAACAAAAATGCACTGTCGGGTTTTCATATCAAGTTTGGATCTTTCATCTTTAGGAACATGCACAAAAGCCTTACACCCAAAGACTCTTAAGTGATCATAGGTCACATTTTTACATGTCCAAACTTTCTCAGGTACATCAAACTTTAATGGAACACAAGGCGTGAGGTTTAGAACATGTACTGCAGTACCCAAAGCTTCACCCCAAAATGACATTGGCAGTTGAGAATGAGATATAAACATCTCATCCTTTCAGTTATTGTTCTATTCATCCTCTCCGCTAAACCATTCAACTGAGGGGTTTTAGGAGTTGTCTTTTGATGACGTATACCCTGCTGTCTACAATACTCATCAAAAGGACCTGTATATTCTCCCCCATTATCTGTTCTGATGCACTTCAATTTCTTCCCCGTTTGTCTTTCAACCAGTGCTTGAAATTGCTTGAACACATCCAAAAATTGATCTTTAGTCTTCAAGGTATAAACCCAAGTCTTCCTTGAATAATCATCTATGAAGGTCACAAAATACAAGGCACCTCCAAGTGACTTCACCTTCATAGGCCCACAGAGATCTGAATGTACAAGGTCAAGTATATTTAATTTCCTCTTAGATGAAGAGCGATGAAAACTAACCCGTTTTTTGCTTTCCTGCCAAACAGTGGGAACACCCCCTAAATTTTTCTGGGTTCTTCAAATCAGAAATTTTCATCTTCTTGCTCAGAAAATCTAAGCCTTTATCACTGATGTGCCCGAGTCTCTTATGCCACAATTCAGTTTTATCCCCATCCTGAACTGCATTAATGACAGATTTTGAAAGCTTAGCTTGCAACGTATATAGGTTAGATTGTCTCTTACCTCTGGCCACTACCATAACTCCTCTACTGAGCTTCCACTGACCATTACCAAAAAAGTTGCAATATCCTTCATCATCAAGCTTTCCTGTAGAGATGATATTCACACGAATATCAGGGATATGTTTGACATTCTTCAAAATCAACTTGGAGCCGTTATCTATCTCCAATATCACGTCACCATATCCAATGACTTTAGCCTCATTATTATTTCCCATCTTTACACTTCCAAAATCACCAGCAATGTAAGATGTGAAGAAATCATGCTTTGATGTAGCATGTATTGAAGCCCCACTATCAATCACCCAGCTAGTCTCATGTATTGTGAAATTTATGAGGTCATCATACACAAGAAAAAAATCATCATCTACAGCCACTTTTATTTTCTTGGCTGGCATCCTTCTTCTTATCATTTTTCAGCAATCTACAATTTTTCTTGATATGCCCTTTCTTGTGACAATGATAACACTCAACATTAGAATGTTTGTTTGACCTGCTTCTGCTCTGGTTCTTATTCCTTGGACCTCTATTCATACTTCTCCCACTTCTTTCTGTAATAAGGACTTCTGAAGTAGATGTTGAGCCTTGAGTCTTTCTTCTCATCTCCTCATTCAGAATATTACTCTTTACCATATCCATGGTTATTGTACCATTCGGGGCAGAATTTGATAAAGACATTCTGAAGGTCTCCCATGAATCTGGAAGTGTTCCAAGTAACCATAGAGCTTGCACCTCATCGTCAAACTTAATACCCATCCCTGCCAATTGGTTTATGATACCCTGATAGGTATTCAAGTGATCTGTCAACGGAGCACTATCATCATATCGTAGATGCATCATCTGCTTCATCAGAAATAATTTATTATTTCCAGTTTTCCGAGCATATAACTCCTCAAGCTTTGTCCACAAGGTTCTAGCGTGAGTCTCACCACTCACATGTTTCAAAACATTATCATTAACCCACTGCCTAATAAACCCACATACTTGCCTATGTAACAAATTCCACTGAGCTCAGTCTTATCTTCAGGTTTCTCCAAGGCAAATACAGGTAGGTGAAAATCCTTCACATACAAGAGATCTTCCATCTTACCCTTCCAAACGTGATAATTAGAACCAGACAAAGTAACCATTCTACTCAAGTTTAGATTATTATCCATACTCATTTTTGCAATCTGACAACCCAAGCTCGGATACCACTTTGTTAGGAAAAACCCCTGATTGCAAGAATATATTATGCTAACCTAATGCGGAAACAGGCAGCAAATATAATACCCCAACAGTAATGGATAATAATAAACCTACAGAAAGAGTAGACACACAGATTTACGTGGTTCCCCAAATTGCGGGTACGTCCACGGAGGCGCCGATAATATTATTAAGATGGAAGAGTACACACTCACTTACCCAACACTCAATAATGAATAATCCACACTCTCAACAATCACTCAAGTGTTTCTCCTCACAAGTGTTTCGCTCTCTCAAGATCTCTCACTTGTTGAACTCTTGAAACCAATACTTGAATCTACTCCTGAAGAGATGTGATTTTCTCTGCCTCAAAATCTGTCACCACTCCAAACCTGGTAACCCATATTAAGTTTTTATAGCAACAACTTAAGGTAAAACCTAATGGGCCTTAATATTACAAAGCCCATAACCATGGTCCCCACATGACCGGGAACCATTCTAACAATTTTTTTATTAAAAAATTTAGTTTTAAAATATTTTTATAAAAAAATCTAAAAATACAAAAAAATTAGGATGAATCTACAACTAAGGGAAAAAAAGTTTATCAAATCTAATTTTTCATATTATTTTAAAAAATCAAAAAAAAAAAAAAAAAACTAGCCAAACACGCCATTAGCTAGTTGCTACATTTTATAAAACTGAATATACCTATTTGCAAATTACTAAAACTCAACTGTAGATGCCAATATTTAAAACCTCATATATCCCTATTGTAATTTGTCCCTTTTTTATTGTATTTGTAAATAAAAATGATAGGGAAGTTATGAAAATGAGGATTTTCTATTAAGTTAGTATGCATTCATACTTTAATTCCTTGTGAATGTATTAAAGATGTCTCAATCAAAGACTTATGTACCATACTAACATTAATAGATATGTAAATGATAGGGTATATTTGCCCCACCTAAATCCTAAATCTAAGGATGAAAAAAAAAAGGTAGAATTTACCAAAAATCTTTACTGGACCCTCCAAATTTTAGGGTCTAGATTTTACTCTTATACTAGTAGAAATTGATGGATAAAAATAAATTCTATTCTTAAAATTTAAGGGTGTGAGTTTATCCTTATCCATATTCTTAATTAATCCTTAAAAAGGTTTTAAAGGTTAAATAAAGGGTATGTGTATGGATTCAAATTTTACTTTCACCTACATCATTTTTTATAAATTAATAAATAATACTCATATAATTAAATAATTCTAAATTAATTTATTTTATTAAATTAAAATATATTATTTATAAAAATAAACTATTATTAAAAAGCTTATTTCCATGGAACATTTAATCATTCATTTCATTCTAAATATCTCCAAGTATGATTAAATGAAGTACAAATACAAACCACAACAACAGACTAGCAATTTTCCGCATTTTCTTTTCAAGCTCAACTTCATAGTAAATTATCAAATGCACACCTCAACAAAACATCAATGGTGAAATGCCGCACTAACACAATCATTCACCATCACCTAGTCAGAGGTTAGTATGAAACGGAGATAAAAAATAGCAAATGACTAAATGCACACTAGAACACAACGTCAATGGTTAACATCTAAAGTTTCTCACACCAAACAACTAAATTCAACATTGTAGTTCGAATTCTTTTGCCAATAAATTTAAAAAAGGACTTATGATGAGAAAGTCCCAAATAGTTTCGAAATAGAAAGTAATCCCTAATGCAATTTTCATCCGGGTTGACGAAGTTAATGTTGCAACATACATATAAAAACTGACCAGCCACTCTAATGATTCCCAAGCACGAGAGAACACAAACTTCTTTACAACTTGTGTATAGAACAATGAAATTTATTTAATCTTGGTCAGAAGTTACTTATGTAGTTCAAGTCAACCAGACTAGAAATATGACAACTACTAAAATTGTTTTAATCATATATAGTCATAGAACAACAAAAATGAATGCAATTAAAGAAAAATAAAAAGTCAAACAAAACATATATAAAAATCCCCCATGTGACCTTGGATTAGAATATACTTGAAAAAAAAAAAAAAAGGTTGTCCTACTTGCTTGTTCTTAGACAGGATTCACATTGACCCAAATCAAATGGTGGGATTCCCATTTAAATATAAAGAAGACAGAAAAATCAAGAGCATATTGTGTCACTAAATTTAAATCACTTCATGTTTTCCAAGTAAATATAAACACATCCAATACACATAAATCAAAAATTCATTTACAAGATCAAACCAAGACAAATAAAAAAAAAAAAATACCTTTACCAGTTCAAATAGCTCAATGTAAGAGAACAAGTATTTCTTTAGTAATTTTGACATACAGAAACATGATCATAAAATCAAATTTGAAGTTTAAGTTTATAAAACAAATCTTAAAAGGATGGATTGAACGTGATCTCGCATAGACGAATTCCAAATAAGGAAACCAATCATTTTCTCTGGAAACAATAAACCAAGATTCTTAAAGTACAAACCAAAGCGGAAGAAAATAAATACCTTTAAGAAGAGTAATCAAATGTCAAGTGATGGTTCTTCTTCATCCAAAGTAGGGTATACTTCTTTCTCACGTATACCACCTAAGAAACAAAATAAATTTAAAATTAAGTCAAACAATTATTATTATAAGCTTTAAAATCTTTAATTTATTTCATACCACGAAGGGGAGCGCATATCCAATTTTGTGCATACATCAACACCTCCATTGTGTTTGGATGCAATCTTTACGATGTGGACTTAAAAATCTATCATCTGCACTAAATGCTGACTCAGAAGCCATAGTAAACATAGGAATTGCAATGATGTCTCAAACATTTTTCGCCAAATTGGATATTTTTCCTAGTTTTTGTAACGTCCCGATTTTGGGGCTAAACGATTTCTGTATTTTCGAATCGAACGCGATTTTTGAATTATCGACCTTTCTTTATAATTCTTGAACCATTGTGATTAACGAAATGGAATTTTTGTTCATTGGATTGCATTGAGAATGTCTATTGATGTTTCATTGATCGTATTTCGAAAACGGAATCGAAACGAGGTTAAACGAAAGAAGCAAGCGGAAGTGTTCAACAATATAGGTGCTGGCAATATAGCCCCTTGTCGCCAGCACATGATGTCAAGCCGATTAGTATGACACAACACTATAGGTGTTTACAACAAGGGCTTTATGTCGTTAGCCTTGTCGCCAACGACAGATTCAAGGCGAGTTCTTAGTTAAGATGCTGTACAAACTGGCGATAAGGACTTTATATTGCCAGTCTTGTTGCCAGAGAGCGTATTTGGTTGATTTTGACCTAAACCAACTGAGTCTTTTCCATTCCTTTCACTCCACTCGAATTCTCTCATCGCTAGGGTATTTTCGCTCTCGTTCTCTTCACTATTGCAGTTTCGTTGTGTTTTCGATAAGTCTCCAATCAACCCAAATATTTTTCTCTTGTAATTCAAGCATGATTGTTAAAGTTATTAGAGGTTATTGATGTTGATTTAGGGTTGAATGATTATAGGTTTAGTAAGGGCTTTGTTTAAAACTCTAACTTTTGAGGGTAATTGAATTAGATGATTGTAATTCGATCGTGGACTGCTTATCAATTAGACTAGGTTTCGTTTTTCACGCACCACATATTCGATCGTTTTGTCTAAGTCAATTATTGTTCCTAGTTATTGTTAGGCGAAGCGGACGATGTCGAGGATCGTATAGGCGACGCTTAACTTAGCTTGACTACGGAAGAAAGGTTAGCAATGTCGTCTTATACTCCATATGTGCTTTTATCGATGTTGGTAAGATATGAATTGAAGTGAGTCAATTGGCTGCTAAGGTTCTGAAGAAGCCTAGTCTGTTCAAATGTGAAGATCTAGCACTTTTGGAGAATGAAGTTAGTTCTCATAGTCATGCCGCGTCAAGATCTACTTCACTTTCCGATTTTAGAGTTATAGTTTAGAGAAATGTAGTTAAGCCTTAGGCTAGAAAACTTGATTTTGGATCTAATGGTTTTATTTGATGAAGACATCAAATATGCAATTCATGACGCATATAGATGCTGTGTTGTTGCACATAGCTTATTGGACACTTCGAGTTCTTCTCCTCCTAATTAGTTTCTTAACAATGTTGTTTCCTGTTTTCTTTTGCTCAATTTCGTGCTTGATTTGTGTCTCGTTTTATCTTCTAATAAACTCTTATTGTAATGTATTTCAAGGAGATTTATCCTGGGACCTACTCTCATCCTATAATGAATTTTGTTAATTTCTAGGCTTGTCTAGTGAATGATTCATTTATTCTTAATGCTAGTGTAATGTTTAATTAAAATTATTTGTTGGAGTTAGACATGTCCGGTTAGATTTGTTGTTGATATGCACAAAATAAATACTACTCTTGTCGTCAGTTAAAAGCTCATATATGTTAGAAGGCAAGAACCCAGAATCTGGGTATATGACGCAAAACGGAAGCGAAAAATAAAAATAAAGACTATTTAGATTCGGTCACGAGTTTTGATAGACTAATTATACCCGATCACGAGTGTTAGGTAACAAATTTTGTTTGGCTAGGATGATGAAACTCCCTAATCCAAGGGAAGATAAACCCTAATCCCTCTCCCTTGTTCTCAATTACTGGTCAAATGGCACTCAGTTCATATCTTTAAGTTCGATCATTGACAATGTTAAAAAAAAGGGTTTAAGGGAAATTCTATTTCAGAGAAAAGAAAATATTCAAAAGTTGAAAGATCTCTAATTCATGAAAGGAAGCCCCTTATATAGGGGTTACAACCTAAATTAAATAGAAATACTTTTAAGAAGGAAATTCCTAAGCTAAATGGAAATCCTTTTTAAGAAGGAAATTCCCTAATATTTTAAAACAACCTAAAAAGGAAAAAAAATAAATCAAATAAGGAAATAAATCTTAAATCCTAAAATAATTAAGTCTTCATTCTAATCTTAACCCGATCCAAGTCTTCCATAAAATTTAAGGTTCACTGATCCGCATCATTCCCTTCCACTTTAGAAGAACTCGTCCTCGAGTTCTCATCAAATAACTTTGGAGAGTGTCAAATTATTACCACCTTATTTTCTTCCACATATATATTGTCTTCAATAATAATAATTTGAAGATGTCATGAAGACAAATAATCTTTAAAAAAAATATTTTGGTAACATGATCTAAATCTCTAGGTTTCTCATAGAAAATAAAGTGCGCCATTTTTGAAAACCTGTCAAGTGTAACAAAAATAGAGTCAAATTCACATTGAGTACATGGAATGCTGATAACGAAATCCATATTTGCTACTGAAAAAATAGAATCTACTTCCGTTTCTAGCAAAATTGAGCCTGATTTTGCTTCTACTTTCTCTTTAGCTTGAGGTGAATCCTTCTCGATTACAAAATCACCGTCAGATTTGATCGTGATCTCACTTGATATTTTTGATGCCATTGTAGATTTTTCTTCCAATTTAGATGGTCTCACAGATTCAGTAGGTAAGATCACAATCTTCTTTTCATACCACCTAAGGTTGTACGAATTATTTTCTCTTTTATATACAACATTCAGATCAAATAACAAAGGTTGCCCCAACGAGACTCCGCACGTATCAATATCCATAGCATCACAAACAACAGTATCTGAATAAGATTTACCCATCGAAATAGGTACTCTACAGATTCGATTTACTTCAATCAACATACCTTCTTTATTCCAAAAAGTCTTGTACGGGGAAGTATGAGGCTTTATTGGTAATTGTAGGATCTCTCAGGGACGGAGCTAGGAATAATTGCAGAGGGGGGTCGAAAAGAAGGCGGGGTGCGGGGAATAAATTATATGTATTTATAATTCATTGGAATATATATCTTGATATGACATATTTTAATAAATTTTCAAATATATATAATATGAATTAAATACCGTTATAATCTATTAAATTTTAATATTTTATAAATTTTTTAATATTTACATATTTTATAAATTATATACTATTATAATTTATTGAAATATTCTATTTTTATATCTATAAAAATTTAAAGAGAAATATTTTAAAATGCGTATATACATAATATTATATAATTATTAAATTTTAAGGGTAGAGATGGAAAAAGTTCAGTATAGAAATTGAACACTTGACCTGAAGGGTACACGAGTCCTCTTACCACTCAGCCACAAGCATTTCATTGGCAAATCTTAACATTCAAATGATTATATTTCAAAAGCTTGGGGCCCAACTTTCCATCAATTAAATTTTCATAACTGCAACTATCTATAATCATCCTACAAACAGCATCTCCAACTCGACAATATGCTCGAAAAATCTTCATCTCTACTATTGCATCTTGATTATCCCTTATGGACGAACACTGCTCTGATACCAATTGACGCTGAACGGAAGCGAAAAATAAAACTAAAAACTATTTAGACTCGGTCACAAGTTTTGATAAACTGATTATATTCGGTAATGAGTATTAGGTGACCAATTTCGTTGGGTCAAGACGATGAAACTCCCTAATTCAAGGGAAGATAAACCCTAATCCAAGAGAAATTCTATTTCAGAGAAAAGAAAATATTCAAAAGTTGAAAGATCTCTGATTTATGAAAGGAAGCCCTTTATATAGGGATTACAACCTAAATTAAATATAAATCATTTCAAGAAGGAAATTCCTAAATTAAATAGAAATATTTTTTAAAAAGAAAATTTCCTAATATTTTAAAATAATCTAAAAATAAACAAATAAATCAAATGATGGAAATAAATCTTAAATTCTAAAATAATTAAATTTTCATTCTAATTTTGACCGGTTTAAATCTACCATAAAATTTAAGGTTCACTCGTACGCATCGGAATATTTACTTTTTGTTATTGTTTTTCTTGTTCTTAAAATTAGGGTCAAAACTGTCTATCGATGACAACAATCAAATCTACCTATATGTAGGATTGGTGACTCAAAGGACACGTGGAAAAGAAACACAGTAATTTGAAAGTAAGTCATACACATCTATTCAATAACTTGCGGGTAGTTCTATAGTGGGTGCCTACCACCTGTGCTTGTACAAGCCGTACAATCAAAATCATGACACATGTGACGGTAATTTATAATATATTATAAATATAATTGTGAAAATAATCAAAATTAGACATTATCAACTTTTTTATTTTAAAATTTTGCTTCTTGATATTACATACCAAGAAACATGTCAAATTCAAGCTTGTTTCCAGGTACCAGGAAGCAAATTTTAGCTTTCCGGTGTTACACACCGGGAAACAGACTTGAATTTTGGCTGTTTGCCGGTGTGTATATCGGGAAGCTGCTGGATATATTTTTTCTTCGTATGGAAGGGTAAAATGGTCATTTTGGTCTATTTTTTGCAAAAATTTTTTGAAAAAGTTTAGTTTTGTAAAAAATTTAATGTTGGTCTAAAAATATAATTTTTTTAATAGAAAAGTTTAAAAGTGCAAATGACCCAATTTAATTTAATTAAGTGTAATTATGACACCGTTTTTCTTCCCACTCATACTATTTTATCTCTACCTTTCTCTTTCTAATTATTATGTTTAATTTCTTTATAATAATAATATTTTTATAATATTTTATTATCTTACCATCATCTCTACATTTCTTTTTTTTTTTTTTTAGTAAATAAATCACAACGATATTTATAAAATAAAATGAATTACAAATTTCTATGTAGATTATGAAAATATTCACATTTTTTAATTACATAAAAATTATTAAAAAAATTACCTATAGTTATATTTTTTTAAGAAAATAGTGGATTGAACACTATTTGGTAATTTATTTTTTTTTATATAATCAAACAATACTATATGTATCCCATAAAATTAAAATTCCAAACACGTCAAAATTTTTTAAAAATAATATAAATGTTTGGTACTTTTAAAATTTATTAAATGAATAAATTTATGTCTAATGCTAAATCTAAAATAATGTTAACTAAATGTAAATATTAGTTGTAAAAGAATTGTTTATTATATATGTAAACGGATTAAATAATGAATATATTAAACATATTAAAAGAAAAAAAATAACTAGATAAATTAAATTTCTAAAAAATATTACATAGACCAGAATGCTCAAAATTATTAACATTATTGATTATAGAGTTAAACTATAGACCATATATATATAAATTATATTTGTGGATTTTATCTAGTTTGATCTCTATATATATGGGATTGAATCCGATTAGAACCGTTTGGATCATGGTAAATTTTAGAATTCTATATTGGTTCCAATCGGTATTGTCTGGTCTCGAATTTTTACTCACCCCTAATTCTAAACATTTACTCATTTGACTGAAGAGTTTATTTAGTAATTTCAAATAAATAAAAATATTATAAAAATAAAATGAACATAGAGACACTTAAGGTTTAAGTTAATTTTCAAATAGTTGAGCTCGTCTCTTTCAATACACTATTTTTAGTCTTAATCTCTAATTTTTATTAATTAATTTATTTTGTAATTTTTTAAAAAGATTCTCTATATGATATAAAATGAACCAAAATAATAATTCAAAACTAAATAATAAAAAAACATTTATATTTTTGAGACATCCTAATTTTGATTTTCAAACTAATCCCTCTCGGAGATCCTCTTTGGAAACCACCTTTACGGATTCGAAAAAGATTTTCACATAAGGGTAAAATGGTCAATTTGGGTCATTTTTTAAAAGCGAAAGTTTCAAAGTTTATTTTTGGAAAATTTTTGAAGTTGAACTATATAACGTAAATAGAAGTTACAAAATAACAGAAATGAAAATCTCCTAATAAATTATTATTGAATTTGAAAATTAATTCAAGTGTTGAGATAATGAACATGACTATAATACAAAATAATTAACAATTAAATGATTAATAAATCAATAGAATGTAAACTAACAGAAGTGATAGCTAATTACTTGCTCTATCCTAGATTAACAGTATTATAAAGAGGAAAATGAGTCAAATTTAATATGTGTTAGTCCTTTCGACTTCCACTCAATCATAACTTTAACTCGAGCTAAAATTTCTATTTCATGAAAATTTTTATATATATAACTTAATTAAAAATATTGGATAGAGATTCCCTGCTTTATTTTAAATAGGGATAATATATATTTAGATCCTTGAAGTTGACATAACTTTTTAAGTGAACCTTCAAACTTTTTGAAATTTCAATTGAACCTCCAACTTCCTGAAAGCGTTTCAGTTAGACTTTTAGATTTTTTAAAGTTTCAACCGAACCTTCAAATTTTTTAAACAATTGGATTTTTACAAAACTTTAATAAGCATCTAACAGAAACATTTTTGATAAGTCGGAGAGTTTAGTGAAACTTTAAAAAGTTTTAGAGTTCACCATGAACAATTATGCTGACTTCAAACACTAAATATATACTATCCATTTTAAATATCATATTTGATTTAAAACGATTAAGTGATATTTTTTTTAAAGAAATTGCCAAAAATATATATATATTTTTTCATTTTATCAGCTACCTTTTAAAAAAAAGGAAAAAAATGACCCATATGTTAAGTTCCGGATGAAAAGAGACTATTCATGCTTAAAAATGGTGAAAATACCAAAATACATCTATTGCAATACTTTAAAAAAAATGCTAATATAGACCTCGTCACATTAAAAATTTTCTACAATTTATTACCCACATTTGTAAATTACCGCTTTTATCTTCCTCGTCAACTTTCAGAGAGAAACTGTTAAATTTGCAAAATAAATTAATTATTAAAAACTGGAGATTAAGACGGATAATAGTATATTGAAAGAGACAAATTTAACTATTTGAAAATTAGCTTAAACCTTAAGTCTATGTTCATTTTATTTTTATAATATTTTTATTTATTTGAAATTACTAAACAAACTCTATAGTCAAATGAGTAAATATTTAGAATTAGGGGTGAGTAAAAATTCGAGACCAGACAATACCGATTGGAACCAACATAGAATTCTAAAATTTACCATGATCCAAACGGTTCTGATCGGATTCAATCCCACATATATAGAGATGAAACTAAATAAAATCTACACACATATAATTTATATATATATATATATATTCTATAGTTTAACTCTATAATCAATAATATTAATAATTTGAGCATTCTGGTTTGTGTATTATTTTTTAGAAAATTATTTTATCTAGTTATTTTTTTTCTTTTAATATGTTTAATATATTCATTATTTAATCCGTTTACATATATAATAAACAATTCTTTTACAACTAATATTTACATTTAGTTAACATTATTCTAGATTTAGCATTAGACATAAATTTATTCATTTAATGAATTTTAAAAGTACCAAACATTTATATTTTTTTTAAAAGAATTTTGATGTGTTTGGAATTTTAATTTTATGGGATACATATAGTATTGTTTGATTATATTAAAAAAATAATAAATTACCAAATAGTGTTCAATCCATTATTTTCTAAAAAAATATAACTATAGGTAATTTTTTAATAATTTTTATGTAATTAAAAAATGTGAATATTTTCATAATCTACGTAGAAATTTGTAATTCATTTTATTTTATAAATCTTGTTGTGATTTATTTACTAAAAGAAAGAGAGAAAGGTAGAAATAATGGTAAGATAATAAAATATTATTATTATAAAAAAAATTAAATATAATACTTAGAAAGAGAAAGGTAGAGATAAGATAGTGTGAGTGAGAAGGAAAATAGTGTCATAACTATACTTAAATAAATTAAATTTATATTAATATATTATAAATTACCAATACATGTGTCATGATTTTGATTGTACACCGTGTATAACCACCGATGGTCAGGGCCGACTCTGAAGGGCGGCGGGAGGGACGACCGCCGGGGGCCCCAACTGCCGGAGGGCCCACAGAGCCGGAAGTGAATAGAAAAATTTATTTTTAAATTTTTTTTTAATAAAACGATGTTATTTGGCATCTTTTTTTTTTTAAAAAAAAATTAATCAAAACGATATTAAATACTAAAACTCATGTCTACTGTATTACTCGTGATGTTAAAATTTTAAAAAGAAAAATTAAAAGGACCCAAAATATAACATTTGTCGGGGCCTCCAAAAAATATTGAGACGGTACTGCCGGTGGTAGACACCCACTAGATAACTACTTGCAATTAAATACTTATGTCGTTGCTATACATACACATGCATGCAGGCTGAAGAAAATCATTTATAATAAAAAATAAAATAAAAAATTTGTGGTTTTACATATTCATAAATTAAAACAGCTTTCCCTTCAACAATTGTAATCATTTTTTTTATTTAATTAAATTTTAAAATATTATATTGATCAAATATACTTGGTATCAATATCTGTGGGTTATAGCATAGGCTTATTATAAATGTGACAGCCGGCTCAGAATACGTAACTATTTAGCATAATTACCTTATTAAAAAATAATAAATTTATTAATTTTTTCTAATTATATATTCCAATATACATTAAATAATATTTTTTATAAATAAAATAAATAGTAATTAAATTAAGTTAATCAAAAAAATAAAAACATTTAAATAATTAAAATTATATAACTATAACTATAGTCAAAGATGGATAGCAAAGTTTACAAAATATCAAATTTACAGATATTCATGCCAGCATCAATAGCTTCAATATAAGTGATATTGATTCAAGCAGAAATAAAACTAATTCACAATGTGCTTTTGATAAATTTTTATTTCATAAACCTTTTTACCATTCAAAATTCATTCGAAATGATAACTGCTAGTTCACCTTTTTATTTTCCAATAACAAATAAAGATTTTAAAGTATCCAAAATATCAACAATCAACTCAACAAATCTCCAAATATTTTAAATCAGTGATATAAAGTCCACCATTTCACTTGTATTATAAAACCTCATACTACATATATAAATATTTTCAACTAAAGATGTTTCCAACGAATTTAATTATCTACTTGTATTAGGTCCTATTTTATGACAAAGTAGTTAAGACAGATTATACCAAGATGGGTGAGAAAAAGCTAAGTAGGCGATGTTGTTGTGTTATAGTAATCATAATTCAATAAAATTTCCGTGAATCAAATAAAATTAAATATAAATGTAGAGTCTATGTCATTTTAAAGTGCTATAGATTATTTTATATTTTTAATTTCATATAATATTTTAAATTATTTTAATTTACTCCGATATTTTATAATTTAATGTAAAAAGTGGTAAAAGTAGGTATTCATGTTATCAATATACTTATATTAATATAGCATAACTATATTATTTATATATTTTAAAACATTTATTATAAGAAATAAATTTTGTATGATCAAGAATCTTATATCTAACCATTTTAATGAATATAGTATGTAGATGTGAATAACACGTATTTATAAAATTTAATTCAAATTTATCACAAAATTATTTTAATAGAAAGCTAATTAGATTAATGCTAATTTGGTTTGAAGTTAGAGTATTTTTAATCCGCATTAATCAGGGAAAGAAAAAGTAACTACACCAATAGTTTTAAACATCCAATAATTTTAAACATTTAAATATGGATAAATATTTATTTGATCTAATTTTATTCAAATAAATAACTAGTTTTTAAATTATTTCCTGTATAAACCAGATAAAACATTATTTATGTGAATAAATTTCAAATGTGAGGCAAAGGTAATTTTTAGAGGTGATATTAGATGACATTTGCCAGTGTGATCTTTATTTTGCATGAGTTATTATTTTAACTCTTTTTTTTTAAAAAAAAAAATAGTTTGACAATTTCTATTTTATTTTATATGGGTTTTCCCATTTTGATCCTGGGTGATATTTCATTTATATTTTGCTTGGAATTATAAGTGGGGGGTTTGGAGGATGGAAGCTAATGAAGAAACCTTTGGTCAACTCACAAACCTCATGGCTAAAAACAACCGGGTTTGACTGGGATTTTGAAAGGTAAGCCGTACAAGCTTCATTATTGGATAGTATAAACCTTTCAACTATCAAATATATCGTGATTAAGCCACTCATTCAACATTCCAAATAACCAAATATTCATGCACTTCAATCAATCAATAAGTCCAATACACTTCATCTAATCAATTCCATGATACAATATACAATATTCCAAGATTTGGTTGACCATCTTATTCTCCACTGTCCGGACAATTTGGCTAGCTCGCAATGAGGTTGTATTTAAGGGAGCTTCTTTCAGCAGATTAGTAATATTCAAATGGGCTTTCACTCGAACCTCTTTTTGGTTCAAATCAAGTAAAGAAATTGATTTGTTGGAAAAGAAAAAATCAAGAGTTGCATCGGTTATCTCTTACTCTATTCCACCTGTGATTAATCCATGTGATTAATCCACATCAGGTTCCCTTTTGGTGATCTCCTCCATTTGGTTGTTTTAAGTGGAACATTGGAGGATTAGTTTGCAAGGATGATGGTGTAGCTAGTTTAGGTGGTGTGTTTCGAGACCACTTTGACCATATAAAGTGCATCTTCTCATGCAAAGTAAGATGTTGTGATATGGATGAAGCTGTTTTATTGGGTGTTATCAAAGTGCTAGAGTTGTCATCTTCTTTCTTATCTTCAATCAATACTCAAGTAATCTTTGAAGTTTCCTCTGAGAAGTGTGTCGCTTGGTTGTCATTGAGTTTTATAGCAACTTCTTCGCACATTAAGTGTGAACCTTTTTTTTTTTTTTATCTGTTGCTCTTCATTTCTTCTCTTGCCTAGTGTAGAAAATACAAATGGCGGAAGAACTAGCTAATCAAGGTTTTCATAGGAAGACTTCTTTTTTTCTTGGTTGTAGCAAAATTACAGTCTCTGCTTCGCAGGCGATTTTCAGCCCCGGCGCTGCTTTTAATGAAATCTCTCTGATTATAAAAAAATATATAAATTCTACAAATCTCAAACATACTTTATTACACATATTTCATTCAAAATGATACCTCTCAAATATCAACTAAAAATAGGAGTACATCACCTTCAAATAGGACTAGCAAAATTGAAGGTGTGTCTGGTCGATAATATGGACGTCTTGGAGTCAATATTAGAAGAATTAACTGCTTCTATTCAAGAAAAAAGTTACCCTCCAGTGGGAATCGACTGTAAGTTAGACATAAATAAAAATGTTGTCATATTGATTCTTTGTGGATCTGATCGCTGCATGATATTATTATATGAGATTCAATCTGTTCATGATAGTCTAAAAAAGTTTTTAGACAACAGGAGTATTTGTCTCGTAGGAATGGGAATACCTAACAAAATTCCAATACTTTATGATGACGGTAATGAAATGGTCACTCTTGATGATGTGGTTGAATTGAGTGATTTGACTGCAAAGATTCTGAAGAAGCTTACACTTTGTGGGGTTAAAAAGTTCAGAAAGCTATTGGAAGAAGTTACTATTGTTACTTATTTGAGTAATGATGATAATGATAATGTTATTGAAGTTTGTAGATGATAAATTATTGAAGGTGTTGGGCCAACGGGTTTCTCGGAAGAATATAGGCTCGGCCCTCTCGAAATGATTATGCTTGGGCCTGGGCTATAGCCTATTATACGTTTTAGGCTTAGGCCCTTGAATCCGAACAAGGCTTAGAGATTTTGGGCCTCTACAGATTCCCCCGTTCATCCGTAAGGATTGTTCCGAACGAATGGATGAAATGAGCATGGGAAATAGTTGGATCCCACTTGGTCACGTTACCTGTCATGTACGTCAGATCAGAGAAAACTTTCAATTGGGAGCGCGCCACGTGTTGAAGGTTCTTCATCAAGTTTCGTCTTTTCACCTACCCGTGCCTATAATTAGGTCCGAGCTCCCCCATTCTTCCACTTTCGCTTCTCTCAACTGACTGTTTTTCTTTCTAGATTCCAATTTCAAAATCTGTTCACAGAGGGATTTTTGCACTTCTTAGGTCACCAACAATAAAGTATTCAGCCCAACTCAAGTAAAGATTTAGAAAACCTATCTCTTTTCATTTATTGCACTATTCATGTTGTTTGTTTTGCTGTTTGTTCATCGAAGAAGACGAAGGGTTTTGAGGGTTGTTTAGGGGTTGGATTATGTGTTTAGGTGCGATTTTAAGTGTTTAAGGAGGCCTTATTTCCATTTCTGGCCTTTTTGACTCTTTTCCGGTAGAATTTGGACCTAAATTGGTTTTTTCGGCCTATCGGAGAAGTGCTCTGATCTAACTGTTGAACTTTTCGATTAGGTATGTCAAGGGAGTCAACAGAGTCAGATATACAAAGAACGATGGGCGAGGGTCCGACCAGAAGTAAAGATAATCCTACAACTTCTAGATCCGAAGGCGGATCAAATAGTTTAGATTTGAGTCCGAGAGCCCTTCATTAATTCCGTTTTGATTTCCAAAGGGAAAGTTCATCAAAGCCGAGACTGGCTAAGATAATGGTCGAAGTAGTGGACGAAATAATCGTCCGAGAGGTCGTCTTCCCTTTAACTTTTGGTCTGCAAGGGATTCAGAAGAAAGATTATCCCTCGATAATCCATCCGGAACAAATGAAAGCCATAAGGGAGGATTATGGGATTCCAGAAAATGTGGAAATCCGAGTTCTAGAGGACGATGAAAGGGTAGATTGGGTCGTGGACGGATGGACCCCAATTTACACCATTCTATTAAGTATGGGACTCAAATTTTTGATCGGAGGGATGCTCCGAAAACTTTGCAAGAGGCTTCGGATTGGTCCGATCCAAGTCAACCCCAACACGATGAGGATTTTGCGGTCATTTCATGAAATGGCCGAAGAGAAAGGGATTCACTATGAGGTTGCAAACGTGTATGCAACATATTTTGTTCAGAAGGTCAAAAGTGATCCGGGCCGAGTAAATCTGCAGTGTCACTCGATCAGGCATGGGTATTTTTGAATCCTTCCACATGTGACAAAGGGTGGAAGGTCAATATTTTTTTTGTCTTCAGTCATTGGAGAGAAAAGGAAGACGGAGATATTTCGTCCTGGTTGACTCCCGAGCCATGTATGAGTGCAACTGATGGCCCAGAATTTATATTTTGCTGTTTGCGTTCCAGATAACTAACGTGGATATTTTATTGTTTCTTATAGTGGAGTTGGGGAAGAGCAACTATCCGTGCGGACTAAACAGCGAGGCTGTTATTGACCGGATCTTATCTTATGATCTTGAGATCCAAGATCTTCAAAAGCTCATCCCTGTTCTTCCCTACCCTACTAAAAAAGGCTAAGTTCCGAAGATGACTGGTCAAGATGTTCGGAAGAATAAAGGGAAGAAAGGTTCGAAGGGTGTTGCGGCCCTTCAGTACTTGGTGAATCAATGTCCCAAGGGCATTGTGATTGGTGGTTCCTCCGAGACGAGGAAGGAGAAAGAAAATGAGAGGAGAAGGAAAAGTCCGCATTGTCCTCAGCTTCAAAGCCGAGTAAGGACAAGGGGGCTGTCTCGGTCCGGACTCGAGAGGAAGATAGCTCGGATCTTCCTTTACCTAAAAAGCATAGAAGTTCATCTCCCAAAGTCTAAATATTAGAGAAGGGTCCTGAGCCTTTAAATCGGACGATTACTGTGCCGGCTGACACTTCTTTTTTCAAGGGGCCAAAAGCGGCTCTAGAAGCCATCAACGAGATGTTGTTGAAGGAAGATCAGAAGCACTTATTTGAAAAGTGTTTCGACCTGGTAGAAAAGCTTGTTTTAGCTGGCCATAAGGTAATTTCCGAGTTGATTTACCATTTTATCCTATTTAGTAGTTAACATGTTTAGATCTATATCTTGCAGCTTGTCCAGATTGGCCACGCCATCAATCATGAATGGGACCGGCATATTGCCACTGTCAAGAAGGCTCGTGCCGAACTAGACTCGGCAAAAAAAGAAAAGGAGGATGTCCAGCTCAAGCTTGACGCCGCACTTCCGAGCTAGGCAACCTAAGGTTAATAGCTCAGGACAAGGAGAATGAGCTTTCATCCGATAGGGAGAAGACAAAGGAGGCCTTGGAAGAGGCCTCTATGCTGAAAGTGACTGTGGAGTCCTTATCTTCTCGGATGCCCTAAAAATGCTTGGTCGAGTGGAGGAGAGGGCCAAACAAATGGAGGCCGAGGCCAAACTTGAGGCCAAGGGTAGGGTATACCAGAAGTTCTTAACTGGTACCCTGACCAAAGAAGTGGTCGAGAGAAGGTACGACTATTGGGTCTAACTTGCAGAAGTGACTAGACTAGTATTCCGAGTCCGACGAAGGACACTGACTCGGAAAAGGATGGCGAAGAAGAAGAAGAAGAAGGGAGAAAGGAAGAAGAGGAAGCTACTGCCCCGGAGAAAGGAGCCGAAGAGGGAACATCCGAGCCTGTAGAGGTCGCACCGGTTTCGGTTGTACCCCCTTCCACTAAGGCTGCGACCGGGGAATAAGAGGCCAAGGTAGAGGTGACCCTTGATGATTTAGAGATCTAGGGCTTATCTTCTTTTCTTCTTTGTATTTGATGTTTGTTTCCGAGCTTGTACCTTTTCTATTCCGTATTAATGAAGTTCTAGACTTTTATTAATCTTTCCAATTTTTGTTTTATTTATATTCTAAGTATCGAAATGGAAATATGTTGAAATGGAAAACAGTAAAAGACGTATGGCATTTAATAAGTTAAGTAACCATGCTATGAAAGCGTAAAGAATGAATAATTAATTTGTTTCGAGTCGAGGCTCAGTTTTTATTGATTGAATGTAGGAAATCCTTTCGGACGTAAACATTTATAGTCCTTTCGAACGATAGTATAGATGGTCCCGTCTGACGTTTTACAATTTCATTGTTAGCCCTTTCGAACATTTTGTGCACATAATATGAAAGTTAATCAACTTTTCACAAGTGTTGATTTGGAAATGTAAGGCGCATTGTGGGGTCTTATTTTGTGCCCGAGCGGAATCTTCAAGATGGTTTTGACCTGACCTCAGTTTAACGTATATTTTTCGTCTTGATGAATTTTCATGCTTTTTGTTTCACATTTGGGTGCGGACACCTCGCAAAACAAGTGTTTAGGGTTAGAGCATGATTCAAAATCTTTGTAGTACAGATATTTGTAGCTTATTTCTGGAACTTAACTTGGTCTGATATTCCTTTTTTTTTGGAATTTTTTTTGAGCTTCTTGCCTTTAGTTTTGTACTATCTGAAATTTCTACACTGGGTGAAGGAGGTCCTCAATGTATTGAGGACCCTTCGATGCTTAAGTCAGTAATCGATTCGGAAAGAAAATTGAAATTGAAATGTTGAAACAGAAAGAAGGTTTTTTAAGAAAAACCTGGGGTTCCATTGTGGGATTATGGTCCGGACGGACATTGACTTTTGACTGCAAAGCAAATGTAGGGTTAGGATGGTCCTCAACTTATTGAGGACCCTCCAATGCTTAAGTCAGTAATTGATTTTGAAAGCAAACCAAAATTGAAATCGACTTAAAAGGAAAAGTTTTAAGTATGAGGTCGGAACCTGGTTCCCCGAAGTACGTGGAGAATTGCTCGACTAGAATTGGAACTTATTCTGGTGGACTACATTCCATGTGTTTCGGACTGATCTACCTGCTTAATCTTGAAGTTGATATGCCTCTTTGCCTACTATTTCTGTAATTTGATACGGACCTCCCCAAGACTCGTCTAACTTGTTTGCATTGAAATTTTTTCTAAGTACCTAATCTCCTGCGGAAAAAGTTCTTACTCGGACGAATTTGTTATAAGCTTTTTCAATAAATCTCTTATACTTTTCAATTTTTACCTTGGAACTCTCTCGTAAATCATCGATAGTGGCAAGATCAAAGTTCTACATGATATGGTTCTAATCGTGAAGTGGGTATTGTCCGAATCCCACGTCGGAAGGAAGTATTTCTTCGACCTCGAATACCAGAGAGAATGATGTTTGTCCGGTCAGAGCTCTTGGAGTTATTCTTTATGACCATAAAACACCAAGCAATTCTTAAACCCATGCACCTTTTTGCTTCCCCAGTCTTTTCTTGAGTATGACCATCAAAGTCTTGTTCATTGCTTCGGCTTGACCGTTTGCTTTTGGATACCTCGGAGTGGAGAAATTCAGCTGAATATTCCAGGTTATACAGAAGTCCTTGAATATTTTAGAGATGAATTGCGAACCATTTTCTGTGATAATTTCATTCAGAACCCCAAATCAGTAGAGAACGTGCTTTCACACGAAATTCCTAACGGTTAAATCTGTGACGTTGGTGAATGCTTCGGCCTCTACCCACTTGGTATAGTAGTCAGTGACAAGGAGGATGAACCTTTCACCTTTCCCATGAGTGGGTGGAAGTCTTCCAAGTATGTCCATTCCCTACTTCGAGAATGTCCATGGAGAATAGATTCTGTGGCAGAAGCTCTGCTTGAGCATGAATGTAGTTTCCGTACATTTGGCAATTTTCACATCTTTTGGCTAGCTCTTTGGCGTCTATTTTCATGGAAGGCCAATAATAACTAGCTCGAAAGCATCCGAAAGCTAGGCTTCTTCCTCCGAAATGATTCCCCGCTTGACCATTGTGAAGTTCTCGAAGGACTCGTTTTGTGTTGGCTTCATCAAGACATAACTGATAGGGACTGCTGAGAGATCTTCTGTAAAGTACTCCTTCAATTACTGTGAATCTGACTGCCGAAGTTTGCAATTTCTGAGCAAATTTTTGTCTTAAGGTGCAATTCCGAATTGAATGTACTCGAGGATCAGCTTGATCCACTTTTCTTGTTGGTTATCGACTAAAAGGATTTCGGATTCGGGTGGCTCCTTTGATTATGGGAAGACCTTGGATCCACGAGATGAAGGCTGTTCCTTCAAGTTATCATCAAACCCTTCGATTCCCTACTAAATGGGGGATCAAGAAGATCAAAGGTGACCAAAAAGCGTCAAGGGAGTGCTATCACACCAGCTTCAAGAAAGCTTCAATAGCATAGAAATTACAGAATGGAGCTCCCGGCTAGGGCCGAATGGAAGTTCTTGTGCCAGAACCCCTAGAGGAAATTCAAGTCGATCCGGAACATTCCGATAGGAAAATTCAGATTGGTTCTGCAATCGACCCGAAACTTAGAGGTAAACTCCTGACTTTAATTTCAGCTAATCTCAATTGTTTTGCTTGGTCTCATGCGGATATGACAAGAATCGACATAGACATTATTGCCCATAAACTCGGAGTCGATCCTAAGGCTAAGTCCATCAAGCAAATGAGAAGAAAAGTTGCTTCCGAGAGGAACCAAATCATCAAAGAAGAAGTTCAAAATCTTCTAAGAAATGGTAAGGTCTGAGAAATAAAGTATCCAGATTGGTTGGCTAATGTCTTAGTTGTCAGAAAAAAAAACAGAAAATGGCGGGTGTGCGTAGATTATTCCGATCTGAATAAATCCTGTTAAAAAGACTTATTTCCACTTCCTCACATTGACACAATGGTAGACGCAATTGCGGGTCATGAACTCCTAAGCTTCATCGATGCATTCTTGGGTTAAAACCAAATTAAGATGAATCTAGTCGATCAAGAAAAAACAGCCTTCATAACCGAAAGGGGAACTTACTATTACAATATTATGTCGTTCGGACTCAAAAATGCTGGTGCAACATACAAACCTTTAGTCAACTGAATGTTCTCCGATCAAATTGGAAAAACAATAGAAGTCTATGTGGACGATATGCTTGTGAAGTTAGTAAGAGCTGAACAACATATCAAACATCTAGAGGAAGCCTTCTAAATCTTGAGAAAATACAACATAAAGTTGAACCCAGCTAAGTGTTCGTTTGGAGTTGGCTCCAGCCAATTTCTCGGATTCATGGTAAAAAAAAGAGGGATAGAGGTTAATCCTAGCCAACTTGATGGTGTTGTAAAGATACTAATTCCAAAAAACAAAAAAGAAATCCAATTTCTGATCGGAAGAATTGCGGTTCTCAATCGATTTCTTCCGAGGTCATCAGAATATCTCAAACCCCTCTTCCAGCTACTTTAGAAGGGCATGAACTTTGATTGGTCAAGATTACGAAGCCCTACGAAAAGTTAAACTTCATCTATCAAAAGCACCAGTTTTGGCCAAACCAAAACCTGGAGAAACATTGTATGTTTATCTAGCTGCCTTAGAGGTAGCAGTCAGCGCTGTATTGGTCCGAGAGGAAGGAAAAATTCAACAACCCATCTATTACACCAGTAAATCCCTCACGGACGCTGAAACGAGGTATAGTAGTATGGAAAAGCTTGTCCTTGGTATCAGCCTCTCGGAAGCTAAGACCCTACTTCGAAGCCCATCCAATAACTATCATATCATCCTACCCAATTTGGGCCATATTGCACAAACCCAAAGTGTCTGGTTGGATGATGAAATGGGCAGTAGAATTAAGTCAATTCGACATCAGCTATAAACCCCGTACTGCTATAAAATCCCAAGCACTAGCGGACTTTGTGGCGGACTTTGCAGTCCCGCCTCAGAATATCCTTACCACGGAAGAAAAGTCTGACCAGTGGACTCTAGAAGTTGATGGAGCAAGTAACTTGTAAGGAAGCGGTGTAGGGATAGTACTAATAACTTTGAACAGACAATTATTGGAACATTCTCTGTATTGCGACTTCTAAGTCACCAACAATGAAGCAGAATACGAGGCATTAATTACCGTATTAAAATTAGCCCAAAGCCTGCACATCAAAAACCTACTAGTCAAATGCGATTCACAATTGGTCGTAAGCCAAATAGCTGGAGCAGATCAGGCTAAGGATGATAGGATGAAAGCCTACCTTGAAATAGTTTAAACTCTCCAGCAATCATTCTCAACAATAGCGTTTAAACAAATTCCAAGGGGAAAATAGCCGTGCAGACGCTCTCGCCTCTTACGGTTCGGCGGTCAAGGACCCGGGCACCAAATGCATTCTACACAGACACATCAAAGCATTCACCATATCAAAGGAGCCACCCAAATCCAAAATCCTTCCAGTCGATAACCAACAAGAAAGTTGGATCAAGCCGATACACGAGTACATTTAGTTCGGAATTGCACCTCAAGACAAAAATATGCTCGGAAATTGCGAATTCCAACAGCCAGATTCGCAGTAATTGAAGGAGTACTTTGCAGAAGATCCCTTAGCGATCCCTATTAGTTATGTCTTGATGACGCCAACACAAAATGGGTCCTTCGAGAACTTCACAATGGTCAAGCTGGAAATCTGATAGAGTGCAAAATATGCAATATTTATATTTAATTTCTCCTATGATTGTTGGACTCAATTGATGATTTTTGTACTTAATTGCTTTATTTGTTATTTTTGTGCAGTTTGTGGATCAAATTACAAATTTGAAGGTTTATGAGTACTGCAGAGATAATTTGTCAATTTGAAGTCCACTAAGTCAAAGTTAAAGGATCTGAAGAATCAATTTTTCTTATCTACAATTTGTTTAGTTTATGCTTTTGAGTTTTAAACTTTAAGTTAGATTTTATTGGGAGATATTTGATCTCTCCTGATTTTTCTATCTCTAGTTTTTACGTTTAAATAAGTGTTTTCAATATGATGTAAGGGAGCTCAGTTTTATTTTTGAGTTTTAAGGTTTATTTAGTTTCTCCATTTTAGGTTTGAACGTTGAATTAATAACAATGATGTTAGCTATGATCATAGCTAGATAAGTTATTTTGATCCGGTAAAGTTTATTAGTTTAATTATTCGTGTTGTGAGATTTGTGCTTTAATATTTATTTCTGCAGTATTCATCATTTCTCTGTTGTTCATGGTTTTGGTTGAATGTATTTATTTATTTGATTAGTTAAATCGACCAGTTAATTGATCAATTAGGTTAACACATAGCTAGTTAACAAGATTAAATACGTAATCGTTAATTAAGTTAACACAGATAGCAAACAGTGTGATACGTCATGCTGTGTGAAGTTGTGATTATAGGTTAATGAACACGCTTTGTTGATTTGTTGGCTATGACCATAGGTCTTCCTATTTCTAAAAGCAATCTACGGTTGAACCTGTTTACTACTGTCTTTAGTATTTAGCAGGATTATTCTATTTTATCTTTGACGAATTCGACACACGTCAGAATCATTCAGAATAACTCCAAGAGTTCCGATCGGACAAACACCATTCTCAAGAAAAGACTGGGGAAGCAAAAAGGTGCGTGGGTTTGAGAATTGCCTGGTGTTTTATGGTCCTAAAGAACGACTCCAAGAGTTCCGACCGAAAAAACACCATTCTCTCTGGTATTCGGGGTCGAAGCAATACTTCCTTCCGATGTAGGATTTGGACAATACCCACTTCACGATCAGAACCATATCATGTAGGATTTCAATATTGCCACTATCGATGAATTATCGAGTTTATGCCTATTTCATATTCTGATGCTATGAATTGTAAGCATTCTAAGAAATGGTGATTTGCTATGAAAGAAGAGTATAATTCTCTTCTGAAAAACCAGACTTGGGAACTGGTAGACAAACCTGTTGGTAAGAAATTGGTTGCTTGTAGTTGGGTGTTCATAATTAAAGAAAATCTTTCTGTGGATGATTCTAGTAGGTACAAAGTCAGGCTGGTAGCCAAAGGCTTTAGTCAGAAACCTGGTATTGATTTCAATGAAATCTTTTCTCCTATTATTAGGTATATTACTATTTGAATAATGCTTGCTTTGACTGCCTTTTTTGATTGGGAATTGGAACAAATGGACGTAAAAACTGCTTTCTTACATGGTTATTTAGATAAAGAAATTTTCATGGCACAGCCTGAAGGGTTTTGTAAAAAGGCTGATGAAAATAAGGCTTGTTTGTTGAAACATTCATTGTATGGGCTGAAACAGTCACCCTGACAATGGAATGATAGATTCCATAAGTTCATTATTTCCATTGGCTTTAAAAGAAGCTTATTTGATACTTGTTTATACTATAATATTGATAATGATTCTCCTGTGTTTCTGCTCCTTTATGTTGATGATATACTACTAATTGGTCTTGCTTCTGGTTATGGTTTGGATAGTAAAGGTTCTTATTCTAGTGATATACTTGATGATATTCCTTATGTTGAAGCTGTTGGATGTGTAATGTATGCTATGGTCTGTACCAGACCCGATTTGGCCTATTCCTTAAGTGTTTTAAGTCGTTTTATGATGAAACCAAAAGCAATTCATTGGAAAGAAATGAAAGGGCTTTTAAGGTACATCAAGGGCACTATGAATGTTGGTCTGGTTTATGGTAAGTATTCTGACTCTGTTTCTGTTATTGGATATTGTGATTCTGACTTTGCTAAGGAAACAGATTTTAGAAGATCTACTTCATCTTATTATTTCATTATTTGTGGTAATTGTATATCTTGGAGGGCAAGGCTCTAATTTGGAGTTGCTCTATCTACAACTGAGGCAGAATACATAGCTTTAATAGAGGGAATCAGGGAAGCAATGTGGATCCAAGGTATGCTCAGGGAATTGAAGCTCCTAAAAGGAACTGCTTCTGTTTCAACAGACAGCCAGGGCGCCTTTCAACTAAGCAAAAATCCCATGTACCATGACCGAACGAAACACATTGATGTTCAATATAATTTCATTGACTTACATGTTCTGAATGGTACTGTGAATGTGGGGAAGATTTCTACTGATGTAAACCCTGCTGATATGGAAACTAAAGTTCTATCTGTGATGAAATTTCTGTTTTGCAGGGATTTGCTTCACATTGGACTGCTGTGAGCTTAAAGTTGGAAGGTTGGGTGCCAAGTAAGGATGGTTAAAGGCCTGGATGACAGTTATGGCTTGTGGTGTTAACTTTTGTAAATTCTGATTGTAATATTTGTATGATGTTTATGATCCAAATTGGGAAGTTTGTTATGTTTTGTATCATTTAAATAGGTTTATGTATGTGTTGGACTGCTTTGTCTGGTACAGGGCTTGTGAATTTGGGCTTAATGAAATACCCAACTCACATGATCCGACCTGGTCCAATACTTGACCTACATATAAATATCCTTCTTATGGGTACTACAGTAGTTTTTCTAGTTTTTGTTGTTGTTGTCTCTCTAGTCGTCTTTGGCTATGGCGATTAGGGTTTTCTCTTCTTCTCCTTCTGGATCTGTTTGGAGACTTTGTGTCTTCGCTCTTGTAAATACACCACCATTAGTACAACCGGCCTCTGAGTCGAACCCCGTGGATGTACACTCTTAGTAGCACTTTGTGTGTTGCCGAGTGGATCCACATAAAAATCCCTGAGTTGATGATCTTTGATTCTAGTTTTGTTCTTGATTTTGAGTGATTAATTGTTGTAAACATACAACAATATTAAAGCATGTTTGCTATATAAAATAACAATTTGTTTGATGGTGGAATGTGATTAACATTAGTTTTTAAATTTTAAATTAATATTTTAATATAAAAAAATATTAAAATTTTATTTATATTTATATATAAATAAATTTGAAAATATAATATATTTATAAATACTAATTGAAAAATTTTTATTAAACATATTTATAATATGATATATTCCGTGTTAGTCTATTAAATAATGCTTAACATTTTTTTATCAATTATTTATTTAATTTATTATTGAATTATCATTCTATATTTTAAAATATATTAATATATTTTAAAATTAATTAATAGCAACTCTCACACCCTCAATGGAATATAATTCTCTAAAAAATTTTAACAGAATGACAAGGACAATATTTCTAAAGCACTTATATACACTAGTAGAAAATAGACCTTTGGCAACAGATATTTGGGTAACGGTTGGAAAACTGTTCCATATAAAATGATTCAAAAACGGTTTTAAAATCATACTATATTTGATCTCCGAAAACCGTTACACCAATATATTAATAGAAACGATTTTGAACCGTACCATAAAAGAACATGAAAAACGTTCCCATAACTTATTTTACTTATTCATCTTACTTTCATTAAACTTTAAAGTGTGGCACCATTTGAATAGAAAAATTAGTTACAGTGATAAGCTACAGTTCCTCTAGTCTGGTATGGTTACTGAATGGTGCTAGTTTTATTTCTTCTTGACTTTTGAACAGGAGCAAATTTGGTGGGATGAAATTGCTAGATGCAACTCATTCTCAGGTGAATGCAAGTATGAATCTCAAGCAATATAGGGAGAAATGCTCAGAGAACTCTACGTGTATTACATACACAAACTCAGATATTAGAGAAGGAGGCAGTGGTTGTGCTATGTGGTTCGGTGATCTGATGGACTTTAGGCTGTTTCTATGGCGGGCTGGATTTATTTAATCGAATGTCTGCTTCAGAACCAGGTAACTGATTTTCTTCCGTGACTTGGGATACAGACCGAGAAACTGAAAAAAAAAAAATTGTTTCGCTTATAATAGTGGAGAAAATTAGTGATCTCCACTGAGATATTTGAGCACTCCAAAGCCTTTAATCTATATACTTGTACCCATACTACTCCTTTACTGCAATCCTATCTGTCTTGCAATTTTATGTTTTTCTGCAATGAGGTTATAATGATTTGTTTAGATTGAATTTGCCGTTATTTTGACTATATTGTAATCTCTATACTGTCTGTGAAGAAAACAAACAGATGCATACAACTAAGATTTCTTGATAGTTGTTAGTGCAATAAGGGTGGTCATTGTGACTCTTATAGCTGGCTACTATATTCATAAAAGAAGAGCGAATTCAAGTGATTTTCTTCTTTGTCATACTAATCTATTCTTCACTTGATTGTTTCATCATGCCTTGCGCTTCTCCATTTATGATCGCTTCCAATTAACTCATCTGTAATTGATAGGAAAAAATATTCAAGAGATGGAAGACTTGGAACTGCATTATTTGAGTTGGTGACAATTTCACGTGCCTCTAACAACATTTCATATGATAACTTGCTTGGTGAAGGTGGCTATGGACATGTCTATAAGGTAACCTTGCAACATTGAAGTTAGGATTTCTGAATTAATAGAAACTCACAAGAGCAATTTGTAATGCAGTCATTCCTGATAAAAGGGTTTTCCAGTCTAGATTCTTTATTAATTTCGGTATAGTTTTGAGACTGCAGTTTTTCTTAAAATTCAGTAGGATATAAAATGAAATAAAATTGCTGGTAAGATTATAATCGTATCAAATTGCTGATGTTACTCAATTGTATTAGCGACTCAAATAAGTATCTTCAGTGCTGTTCTTCTAGTCTGGTATGGTTATGATGTTTATTTGGAAAACAATGAGTATTATTGTAAATTAACCGGTTTTTGTGGAGAGGTTGGTTAGATTGTTGATGATGAGCAGGAATCAGATGCTTAATGTTGTGAAATTTAATTACTTTAAGCGTAATTTTATATTTCCAGATGATTATATTATTAGGATTCTACTTAAGTACTCAGATACATTTAGACTTGTGAATTATAGTGGAAGAGAGTTTCCGCTGTTGAAGCCTTATCTCAAAAGTTTGGTTGTGAGCCCAGTTTTTCTTCTTGTTTGCCGTCGACTTGGGTAAAATCGTTAAAGAGATAATCATCTAACTTACTATTTAGGAAGAAAGAGGTATTCTTTAATTTTCCTCGGTATCATATTCTATTTTTTTTTCTCTTATTATATCAACAATTTGAGTTTTCTCCAAATCAGTTTTTGTGTAAAAATAGTTTTTGATTTTTAATTTCATCACATGTGCAAAAAAAATGGTGATATTGATCCAAGATGGACAAGAAAATGAAAATGGTGCAACATAAATGCAGAAATGATTCTCTAGAATCTTACTTTCAATTTTTTGTTTTTCAGTTACTTGTGTAGTTTTGCTCTTTAAAATAATTCTCAATTTTGTGGGATAAACTTGAAACTGTGTGAATGAATGTATTTGGATCTTTTTAGCATTTTGATTAATATATTTAATTATTGACATTTTTTAAACTTTCATTTTGTAGTAAGTTTTAAAAAATTTTACATATTGAGAATTAAAAAAATAAATCAACATTATCCTGAAAATTAAGAATTATAAAACACTAAACCAATTTATTAAATAATGAAATCAAGAAATTCCAAGAAGTTGTACCCAATGCAGCAACATGTATAAGTTACATGGACTTATTTTTTTTAATTTAATTTTTATAAATAATAGCTTTAAATTAAATATTAGAAATTTTACTCAAATTATTATTTTGGATTTATTATTTAATTTTTGTTTTATATTAAATATTTTTTTATAGGTTTGAAAATCAATATGAATTATGATACTTATTTTTATTAAATTTAGATTTTAATATATCACAAATTAACATCATTCTATTATTTTAACTCATTATAATTAAAGTAATTTATTCTAAATAATTTAGATTTATATATTTTTTCTTTTTACTTTAAATATTTGCTGTAAGTATTAATTTGATACGAATACCATTATAGATCGTTTATGCTATAAGTTTTTGAATGATTTACATCCAAAATTCACTAATTATATAAAATTTAAGTGGAAAGAAAATTTTACTGTGCCACTATAGAGATTATTAAATTTTATCATTCTTCAGCATTAACAATAATACAGAGTTTATATATTCGTACTAGTCAGGTGGTTTTTTTTTTTTTTTTTTTTTTTAATTATTATTATTTTTTATCTTCGGTAAATATACGTATTAATTAATATATTGGTATATTAATTTTTGAGTTCTTCCATTCCTTTAATAAATACGGGGGATTTTTAATTATACTTTTTAAAAATATTCCAATTTTCATATTCTTTCTGTAAATACTAATTTTTTAATCCATTTTTATTAAGAAATTTGGGGTATTTTTTGAATTTTTTTAAAAGAGAATATTTTTTTGAATTATTTTTTTAAAAGTGGATATAAATTAAAAATACTCATATTTATTTATTGTATCAAAATGTAAGCATCACTTTGGTCTCGTTTGATTTATTATTATTATTATTTTAAGATTAAGACGTATGAATTTGAATGTATATCTGAATTTTAAGATGTAGTTATATTGAACGGTTAAAAGTGTTTATGTTTTATATCTGAATATAGTTTTTTTTAAATCGAATTAATTAACTCAAATCGAATAAAAAAATAAATAATAAATAAAAAATATAAAAATCAAATAATAATTATAATAACTCTTAATAAAATTACAAACAATAAAATTAATTGTAACCCACATAAAAAAAATCAATGTATTTCCATCTATTACTAAAATGAAATAATATACTAGTAAAATATTGTGGGCCCGTTCGAGAGTTCTGCTTTATATATATAGATGTATTTGCAAATCATTGTTCCGGTAATGAAAGTGCATAACCCTTGTTGTATTTATATAGTTTCAAATTTCTTCGGCATTTTTGTAATTTTTATTTGAAAAGTGTAATTATAAATAAATGAGTTATTTTTCTATTACTTCAAATCTCAATTGGCGCAAAAAAAAAATTACCTACAATGGGTGAGAGATGTTTTTGTAAATTATCAAATGCACTAACAGAAAACTACCCTAGTTAACCGAAACTTATAGTGATTTTACAAGTGGGGTAATTTAGAACAAATAATTAAAACCAAGTGATTTATATATATATATTTTGTTGTAAAAACAAAAATGGAATTGGGGTAGAAGAGAAGAAAGCAATTTAATATCAACTGGAAATAAATTCGGATCAGAAAGCAACCTGGTAATTCTTGGAAATCTTGGATATTGTAGTTTCGTAATATGAAAGAGAGAGATATAGTTGATGAATAGAACGTGTACAGAAGGAAAACAAAGAAGCAAATTGTCGTGTGTGTTTTATTCACAATATTGCACACATTTATAGTACATTGGTGGGGACACGTGTCATGATGCATGGAATGTATCATGCATGTTCTCTAGGTGGTAAACCACCATCAGTCACAATACTCCCCCTTGGATTTCCACCATATGACTGCCTCGTTAAAACCTTGTTAGAAAAATCCAGTGGGACAAAAACTGGACAAAGGAAAAAGAGTATAGTTTGGTGAATCCAATTACAAAATTCTCCCCCTCTTTACAACACCCATAAACCTAATTTTCTAATATGGAGAGCTTTCACATTCCGATTTCGTAAACGAGCTTTTCAAATGTTGATGTCGGTAATGATTTCGTTAGTAGATCGGCGAGATTATTGGAAGACCGAATTTGCTTCACGTCAATTTGTCCAATATTCTGAAGCTCGTGGGTGTAGAAGAATTTTGGGGAAATATGTTTGGTTCGATCTCCTTTGATGTAACCTCCCCGAACTTGGGCGATGCATGCAGCATTATCTTCAAATATCACAGTTGGCTCATTCGCAGTTTCGGAGATACCATATGAATTCTGGATATGTTGGATCATCGATCTCGACCAAATACACTCTCGACTGGTTTCATGTAATGCCAAAATTTCAACATGATTCGAGGACGTGGTTACTAAAGTTTGTTTCGTAGATGTCCAGGAGATCGCACTACCATTATACATGAAAATATAGCCAGTTTGAGAACGTCCTTTATGCGGATCCGAAAGGTATCCAGCATTGGCATAACTAGTCAAACCCAAAAATTTATCAGAATTCATATAAAATAATCCAAAATCTTTCGTACCCTTTAGGTAACGCAAAATATGTTTGATTCCATTCCAATGATGACGGGTTGGTGCAGAACTATATCTCACTAATAAATTCACAACAAACGAGATATCTGGCCTTATACATTGAGCCAAATATAACAGTGCACATATTGCATTCAGATATGGTACTTTAGGACCAAGTAATTGTTCGTCATCATCCTTCGGTCGGAATGGATCCTTTTTGGGATCAAGTGTTCTTACAACCATGAGTGTACTTAATGGATGGACATTATCCATATTGAATCTTTTCAGAAGCTTTTCAATGTATGCTGACTGATAAATCAATATCCCATTTGATTTATGTTCAATTTCCAGACCAAGACAATATTTTGTTTCCCAAATCTTTCATCTCAAACTCCTTTTTCAAATATTCAGCAGTTTCTTTGATCTCTTCAAGAGTCCAAATAATATTCATATCATCCACATAAACTGCTATAATTGCATAACCAGGCCCTGATTTCTTGATAAAGATACATGGACATATAGTGTTATTCTGGTATCCTTCTTTTATTAAATATTCACTACGGCGTTTATACCACTTTCTCCCAGATTATTTCAATCCATATAGGAATTTTTGTAACTTTATGGAATACAAGTTTCGAGATCCCAATCGATATGATTCAGGTAGTTTCAATCCTTCTGGGAGTTTCATGTAAATATCAGAATCAAATGATCCATATAGATATGCACTGACTACATCCATAAGACACATTTCTAGTTTCTCAGAAATGGCAAGACTGATCGGAAATCGGAACGTAATAGTATCCATTACATGGGAATATGTCTCATCATAATCAATTCCAGGTCTTTGGGAGAAACCTTAAGCAACCAAACGTGCTTTGTATCTCACAATTTTATTTCTTTCATTTCGTTTCCGAACGAATACCCATTTGTAACCAACTGGTTGAACATCTTCTGGTGTTTTCATTATGGGTCCAAAAACTTTTCGTTTATTCAGAGAGTTCAACTTTGCCTGAATTGCTTCTTCCCATTTTTTCCAATCATGTCTATTTCTGCATTCTTCCATACTACGTGGTTCATGATCATCATACAAAATACCTACTGCCACTGTATAGGAAAATAGATCATCAATTTTCATTTCATTTCTATTCCATCATTCCTGATTGAAATTTATAGAAATTTCTTCATTCTTCGATTCTGATATTCCTTGATCATTTTCTCCTTCAGGGAGATTATTTTCAGAGATCTCATCAACTTCTGGAATTTCACTGGATGTGGTTTTAGGATCCAGATCATTTTTCTTTCTTTTCCTTGGAACTGTATCTTTTGAACCAAGGGTTACCATGCTTCTGGCGAGGGATAGGAGTTTCATTTGCTATTGTCTTTTGAGATTGTCCTTCTGGAACATTTACCCTTGCTGGTACATTAGCAGCTTCAATAAAAGACTTGGTTATTTTCGAAGTATCATTTAATGCATTAGGCATTCGATTAGCTATCATTTGTAAATGTAGGATCCTTTGAACTTCGAGTTCACATTGTGGAGTATGTGGATCCATATGCACTAATGTGGGAACTTTCCATGCTAATTCAAGTTTCTCTTCAGGAGAAATCTTTTCTTTTCCAAGTGACGGAAAATTACTTTCATCAAATTGACAGTCAGCGAATCTAGCTGTAAATAAATCTCCTGTCAATGGTTCCAAATATCTAATAATTGATGGAGAATCAAAGCCCACATATATTCCTAAACGTCTTTGGGGTCCCATTTTTGTTCTCTGATTTGGGGTAATGGGTACATATACAGCAAACCCAAATGTTCTCAAATGCGAGACGTTAGGAGGATGCCCAAATACTAACTGTAATGGGGAATATTTGTTATAAGTTGTTGGGCGAATACGAATCAATGCAGCAGCATGCAATATAGCATGTCCCCAAACAATTACCGGTAATTTCGAGCGCATTAATATTGTTCGCGCAATTATCTGAATGCGCTTAATTAATGATTCAGCTAATCCATTTTGGGTATGAACATACGGCACTGGATGTTCAACATCAATCCTAGATACTTGACAGTATTCATCAAATGCTTTCGATGTAAATTCCCCAGCATTATCAAGTGTTATACTCTTAATAGGGTAATCTGAAAATGAGCTCGTAATCGAGTAATCCGTGCTAACAGCTTAGCAAAAGCAACATTACTAGTGGATAACAAGCATACATGGTACCATCTTGCGGATGCGTCTATCAAAACCATAAAGTAGCGAAAAGGTCCACTAGGTGGATGAATGGGTCCATATATATCTCCTTAAATTCTTCGTAAAAATGATGGAGATTTGAAACCTACTTTCGTAAATGATGTTTTCGTTATCAATTTCCCTTGGGAACATGGGATACACAGGTTCCTATCATTTAGTAGGATTTTATAATTTCTCAGTGGATGCCCATATGAATTCGCTATTATTCTTCGCATCATTGTAGATCCCGGATGCCCAAATCGATCATGCCAAAGCTGGAATATTCTGGGATCAGAAAACTTCTGGTTCTCGATAGCATGTGTTTCAATATGCCTGATGGTTGTATAATATAATCCAGATGATGAAATAGGCAACTTTTCAATCACAAGCTTCTGGCCTGATTTGTTCGAAATAAGACACAAATATTCAACACCCTTTTCATCAACTGTTTCAATATGATATCCATTCATTATTATATCTTTAAAACTAAGCAAATTTCTTCTGGATTTGTGAGAGTATAATGCATTTTTTATTTCCAATTTAGTGTTATTTAGTAATACAATTGAAACTCTTCCGGAGCCTTCGATCAGATCTACTGGACCTGATATGGTATTTACTTTAACTTGAATTGGAATAAATTTCTAGAAAATATTTTGTATCTCTCAAAATTGTGTGGGTTGTAGCACTATCAGCTAAACATATATCTCCAGATATAACTAATTCTTGATTCGAACCCATAACCTTTAATAAAATGAAACATAACATTAATTGAATGGAAATGTAATATTCATAACTATTTACAAATATTTACAATCAAAACTAAAATTTTATTCCAGTCTATTTACATTCCAAAAAACATGAAAATACATTCACTTGTAATTAACAGTTCCATCACCAATCAAGTGATCTATCTTCCCATCAGGATCTTCAAAGAAATCAGCAGTTTCCAAATTTGATATGTCGACAGGACCAATATCACTAACATCAGCCATATTTGCTTCATTATTCTTTTCTTTTTCTTGTTCACGCCTCAACTTCTGATAAGCTTCTACTACATGTTTGGGAGCGCGACAAGTTCTCGAATAACAAGTGGGGGAAACACATCTATAACATGGACCACGATTGAACTTCGGTGGTTCCATAACTTCTTTCCCTTTGCTGGAACTAGCATTATTATTATTATTCCACTTCTAGGGAGTATTTGGATTATGATATGGATATCCATAATCCCTATTACGACCACGTCCCTGACCATTTCCAGATCCTCGACCACTTTGGCCATTACCACGTTCATTTCCATAATCATTCCAACGTTCAGAATTACGGCCACGACCACGACCACGGTAACCACGACCACGACCACTACCTGGATTTTCATTATAATGTGCATTCACTTCTGGGAATGCTTGGGTGCCAACAGGGCGTCTTTCACTATTTTTCAATAATAACTGGTTGTGTTTTTCAGCAATATCCAAATGTTTAATCAAATCATCATATTTTTGGAATTTCATTTCTCGATACTATTGTTGTAAAATTTCTTGGTAAGGATGGAACGTGGTAAATATCTTATTTAACATTTCATGGTCATTTTTTGTTTCCCCACACATTTTCAGCTTGTTCACAATCAAATACATGGCTGAGTTGTATTTACTCACGCTTTTAAAATCTTGGAATCTCAAATTATGCCATTCATCTCGTGCTTTAGGCAGGATGATTTCATTTTGGCGATTGTATCTAGAAATCAATGTTTGCCATAGATCTGCAGGATCAGTGACAGTCATATACTGATTTTGTAAATCATCATTCAGATGGGTTCGGATTATAATCAAAGCTTTATTCTTTTGCTGCTCAGTTGTTTCATTATTCTTATCCAGAGTCCCGTACAGGTTTTTGGATTTCAACCTTATTCCACAATCACTCAACCATCTCATATAATTTGCTCCAGAAACCAACAATGGCTCGAATTTGTGTCGATTCATTTTCTGCAAAACAAGAACACTTTCTTTAGATTTCCAGATTTTCAGAATTCAATTATTCAACTTCAGGTGAATAATCGTAATTTCTTAATTTTCAGATCTCACTATTTCTCGTAACTAGAATCACAATTACCAAACACTTTCTGATATGGAAGATCCATCTAAGTGACAACCAGAGAGCATACTCGTGCTGATAACGTGTTGTAAAAATAAAAAAGGAATTGGGGTAGAAGATAACAGTTTAATATTAACGGAAAAATAAATTCGGATCAGAAAGTTAACCTGATAATCTTGAAAATCTTGGATCTTCGAATATTAACAAACAACTACCAACTTATTGATATCAGAGTACAAGATCAATAGAAATGAAAGGAAACAGAGAAGATAAGCAAATTGTGATTGTATTGATATGAGGTAACATATATATATATATATATATATATGCAAACAATTTGCACGTGTCAATTTGCATGTAGATCTTACTTGCATGCACTACAGGTGGATATCCACCTCAAGGTTCACAGCACCTTTACATTTTTTGTTTTTATCATGGTTGAGTAGCATCCCATCTAACAAAACAAAATAAATGACAAAATAAAAACTTAGTTTATCATCCACTTCTATAAAAATCACAATATAACTTGATATACTAACATACTAATACTGAGCAATGCGCAGGCTGCACTAGTATATAAATAATCCATTGAAGTTGTGAAATAAGCCATTCATCTCATCATCCTAATCCTAATCCTGTGGCGTTTGTGACTCATTGAACAACAAACCAATTCATTTGTTTGAATCCATGCTGGTCTCCTCTAAATTAGGTTCGGCGTGATCATGATGACAATCGCCAGGGTGATATGTAATGATAAAATTTGTTTTAAAGCAAACGCAAATTCCTCATTTCTCCAACTCCCACTCAAAAATTAGAGGTTTGGATGATGTTCATCATATAATTTCTTAAAACCAACTTTAGGATTAATAAATCATTTCTCTCAGAGAATTAAATGGAATTCATCTTACAACAATGAAATAATCACTTATTTGGAAAATCAAAACAGAGAATACAAATCAATGGAATGACAAATTATATAAACAATTACCAACGAAAACCATCTTCAACCAACAGTATAAGGCTCAAGCAATCAATTGACAACACTGCAAACCTTACGAACTTGTCCTTGAGAGCCAGTGAGAGGAGTGATATCTCCCATCCTAATCATGGCAGCAGCGAAATCAGATTTAAACTTATTCTGATTCTTACTGTACTCATCCACAATCCCATCCGTAGATCCTCCACTGAACAGGATTGATCCGACTCAAGAAGACCCTTCTTCTGTATCAAATTCTTGAAGTAATTATTATCAAATGAGTTAGGAGTCACCAAATCAAGCGGAGCCAGATTCGCATTCCCTCCCGAAACAGGGCACTGTCTTCTCCGAGTGCTGGCGAAACCAGCGTCAATATCACTCCCATTGTTATAAATCCTATCGCGAAAGGTCACACAGCTCGCCTGTCCTATTGTATGAGAACTCGAAAGAGCAACCATGTCTCTGGCACTCAACCCTTTGCTACCAAACAGATCCACGAGTCTGTCCACGCTGTCTCTGAAGCTGGGGAGGTTGTTTTCAGCCACGGTTCTGCTGGCAGAAGTGGAGTCTCATCTTCCGAGCTTTATTATAATTCAACCCCATGTCTTTCTCACCTGACTAATTTTCCAGTATAACACTACCTATAAAGTCACCATTTCCATCATCTAAGCTCTCAGAAACTGTACCACTAGACTCCACCTTTTTATCACTCATATTAATAACATCATCAACCAAAGAACTTACACTCTCTCTACTCTTTTCAGAGCCTAAATCCAAATCTAAACTATTTTCTAACCCTTTACTTTTTGCAAAACCTAAATCTAAATATTTTATTGAAGAGTAAGAGACACATGTAATTCCAATTTCATATTAATAATACAAAAATACCCACTTCAATTGCACAGATGAGGTATAGAACTAAAAGCAATGCAACAAAAATCAATAAATAACAAGTCCTCCAACATTGACAATGATCGTCCAAAAACCCGCATATGAAATAACAAGAAATAAATCAACATTGTCCTTACTATACCCTTTTTCTAATATATTCTCCAAAGGAAAAAAAGAACAACTTATAAATGAAAATATAATAAAATTAATCTAATACAAAGAAAACAAACAACTCTTGTTACAAAATCAAATTTATTAGACTCAAAAAGAAAATAATCTAACCAATTAAGATCAAATCAATTAAAAAACAACTCATATCAGAATATATGATCAAATCAATTAAACCAAAAAAGGAAATAGTCTAACTAGTTAAGACCAAATCAATCTAATTAAGAATATAAACAACTCATATGTAAATCAAATTAATTAAACTTAAAATGGAAATAATCTTACCAATCAAAGCCAAATCAATCCAAAAAGGATTCCATCCAACTGCAATAACATTCAAAGACAACAACCACATAAATAAATTTTTGAGATATCTGAACTCACAACATAGACATCTGTCATCAAAACGTTCTGATATGCGATCAGAAACTAATAAGTACAAGTCAACAAGTTTTAAAACAGATTACCTCACATACATGAAAATAAGAATTGTAACCTACTTACTTACACTGAACTAACATCCACTCTAAACCAAAAGTACTACCATAAACCTACCTATTATCTAATTCCTATAATAGCCCTTCACAGAAACATATCTACATATCACTATAATCAAATTCAAATTATACACATACAAACAAAGAAGAAAACAGAAAAACAACCACAACACACCAACTATACAAAGAAGAATCATCATACATAAGCCTACCCAAGTTAACATTCTCCACAGTAAATACCAAACACAAACATTATCACCACTGTCTTCACACTTACAATTGCAATATAATTTGAAGAAAACCCATAATATACACCCACAAATTAATCATTATAGCCGCCTAAACAACCTATACAAACCAAAATTAAAGTTCGTGCAAGAAGATAAAGTATATGCAGACAATTCATCGCAGCTATTTATAATTTTCACAACAAGGGACTGTAACTTACCTCAACCTGGTTTAAAGAATCACCCATCCTCCAATCCTCGATAGCCCTTACACCGATAACTAGTAAGAATTGTCTGTCAATGCACCAAAACCCATTCACAGTTTAAAAACCCAACATACAAAAACGAACACTACATAACAGAACAAGCAACATGCAACAACAAAATGTACGAACCTAGGGAAAGAAATTAGGTCCTTCAATTCTAATTTCTAGCGGTCTAACAGAAGTAGCATCCTCAGAAATCACAACCTTAGCACGTACATATAACCAACACCAACTAATCTGTCCTCAAACGCAGCTAAAAAATTCGATTAATGCTACAGATAAACTATTAAGTGGTGTAGAAAATACGAACTGTCAATCCTAGATCTTAAGTTGATGATTCCGCTTACGATCTGGTTGAGGAGCTGTGAGGACAAAGCGAAGGCGGCGGAGCTGTAAGGACGAAGCAAAGGCAGTGGAGTGGTGGATGTCGACGAAATAGAATAATGATGATTCAGATGAGGAGTTGCGAGCATGATTTAGAAAGAAGAGAAAGGAGAGGGAGGAACGATGGATGGATATCTGCTGAATGATCGTTTTAGTCTTTTTAGGGAGGAGAAAGACAGTGTTGTGTTTTTTATTTTAAAATTTATTTTAATGATTAATTGTAATTAAGGATAAGAAAGTTATTTCATATTTAAATATAACTTAAAAGTAATCTGAATGGCATTTTTGTTAATAACTTTTAAAATATATATATAATTGGAATCACAGCCTATTGGTGGAAAAAAAAATTTACAAAGATTATATTTGAAAGGTTACTTTCCAACACCCATTTTGAATAATTTACTGAAGTTGTGAAATAAGCCATTCATCTCATCATCCTAATCCTAATCCTGTGGCGTTTGTGTCTCATTGAAAAACAAACCAATTCATTTGTTTGAATCCATATTGATATCAGAGTACAAGATCAATAGAAATGAAAGGAAACAGAGTAGATAAGCAAATTGTGATTATATTGATATGAGGTAACATATATATATATATATATATATATATATGCAAACAATTTGCACGTGTCAATTTGCATGTAGATCTTACTTGCATGCACTACAGGTGGATATCCACCTCAAGGTTCACAGCACCTTTACATTTTTTGTTTTTATCATGGTTGAGTAGCATCCCATCTAACAAAACAAAATAAATGACAAAATAAAAACTTAGTTTATCATCCACTTCTATAAAAATCACAATATAACTTGATATACTAACATACTAATACTGAGCAATGTGCAGGCTGCACTAGTATATAAATAATCCATTGAAGTTGTGAAATAAGCCATTCATCTCATCATCCTAATCCTAATCCTGTGGCGTTTGTGACTCATTGAACAACAAACCAATTCATTTGTTTGAATCCATGCTGGTCTCCTCTAAATTAGGTTCGGCGTGATCATGATCACAATCGCCAGGGTGATATGTAATGATAAAATTTGTTTTAAAGCAAACGCAAATTCCTCATTTCTCCAACTCCCACTCAAAAATTAGAGGTTTGGATGATGTTCATTATATAATTTCTTAAAACCAACTTTAGGATTAATAAATCATTTCTCTCAGAGAATTAAATGGAATTCATCTTACAACAATGAAACAATCACTTATTTGGAAAATCAAAACAGAGAATACAAATCAATGGAATGACAAATTATATAAACAATTACCAACGAAAACCATCTTCAACCAACAGTATCAGGCCCAAGCAATCAATTGACAACACTGCAAACCTTACGAACTTGTCCTTGAGAGCCAGTGAGAGGAGTGATATCTCCCATCCTAATCATGGCAGCAGCGAAATCAGATTTAAACTTATTCTGATTCTTACTGTACTCATCCACAATCCCATCCGTAGATCCTCCACTGAACAGGACTTGATCCGACTCAAGAAGACCCTTCTTCTGTATCAAATTCTTGAAGTAATTATTATCAAATGAGTTAGGAGTCACCAAATCAAGCGGAGCCAGATTCGCATTCCCTCCCGAAACAGGGCACTGTCTTCTCCGAGTGCTGGCGAAACCAGCGTCAATATCACTCCCATTGTTATAAATCCTATCGCGAAAGGTCACACAGCTCGCCTGTCCTATAGTATGAGAACCCGAAAGAGCAACCATGTCTCTGGCACTCAACCCTTTGCTACCAAACAGATCCACGAGTCTGTCCACGCTGTCTCTGAAGCTGGGGAGGTTGTTTTCAGCCACGGTTCTGCTGGCAGAAGTGGAGTCTCGTCTTCCGAGCTTGACTGTCCAGGAGGGCCCTCCCACTGCGAACGAAGCGTCACGTGCTGCCACGGCTACTATGTCCGCGCAGGACACTGTCTGGGGACAGAGGCTCTCCAGCTGGGACTTGACTGCGTCGATCACTTCGAATCCTCTCACCGATTGGAAGTTGTTGATGGCGTTTTTCTCGCTGTCGATGGAAGGGGAGTCGTCCAGTAAGAGGGAGGCATCGCAGCCTTGGACGAAGCAGTCGTGGAAGTGGAGACGGATTAGAGAAGCTGCCATTCTCCTTTCACGTGACACGGCTGTTCGGATGGCCGTTCGAATTGTGTTCAACGCGTTCGGACAGGTCGTGTCGTAGAATGTCGGAGAGAGCTGCGCATCCGCATCTTGCAATTGCATGCAACTGCTCACTATTAATATTAATATGTAGAACATAAAGGTGTAAGAAGACATCCTGATTTTCTGTATTTAAGAGATGCTACTGAAGGATTAATTAATTTGAAGTGAGAAGATTATTGCATGCATGGTATGGCATTTATAGGAGGATTTTAGTGGTGGATTAATTTATAGTATATGTTTTGGTCACTCAAGACGGCTGGCCTAACTGTATACATAAATAATATATGTATAATGTAAGTGTGTTCACAATCACTTCCTATGATGTAGTCTACGTTCCATCTTGTCGTGCTCATAATGTTTTGATGTGTTATACATTAAATGGATATATAGTAAAAAGTTGACTTGTACATATGAAAGGAATCAAAAGTTGACATCTAATATGAATGGAATGGAATCATTCTCTCGAATTATGTATTATAGTAGGTTAATGAGATGAAATACGTATGTATATGAATATAAAGTTATACAGACTATGAGGTCTGGCTGGCCAAGGAAAGAAGAGTCGACTAGCCTGCCTACAGCTGTTACGTTCAAAGTAAAAGTTTGCATGAACGAGTATATGCTTTTAGTTTTTAATGTTAACGCTGCCAATAAAAGGGCCTCCTATATTGATCACTAAGAACAGTTTGAAAGGACAAATCGAATATTGCATACATGCAAAAGGATAGTATATAGCCTCCAAACGAATAATTTTTGGAGTTAAAAAATGTGCTTACAAATCAAGCATTCCTCGAATTGGTCACCACTTTATTTGATAGGTAGATTTTTAAGTAGCGATTAGATTTTTCATTAGCGATTTAACAATTTAATTGTTTGGAAAAACTTTTTGATTAGTGATTAGATTTTTAATTAGCGATTTTCAGAACGCTACTTCAAGTAGCTGTCCACGAATCGCTAATCAAAAAGCTCCCATTTTACCCTTATCAATTTATAAGTATTACTAAATTACCCTTAATAATATTAAAAGCTTCTATTTGTACTAAATTAGTTAACTTTAATAGTTTTTATTTATTAAATATAATTAAAAAGTTTAAATAACTTTTTTAGTTAGTCTATATTTTATTTGTTTTTTAATTAGTTAATAACTAAAGGATGATTAGTTTTAAATTAAAAATCTTCAAAGAAAAAATTGTTTAAAAATAAATACTAACACTAATAAATTATATTGCAAGATAAAAATAATATATTATATTGTTTACGTAATTTTACATCTAACAGCTACTTCAACATCTAATTGTTATTACCAAACACTCATGCCAAATCGCTACTTCAACCTCTAATATAACAGCTAACAGCTAATCGCTACTTCAACAGCTAACTGTAACATCTAGTGCCAAACATACACTTTATCCTTTATAGTATAAAAGTCTTAAAAGCCATAATAAGTGGAAACACCTGCTTCTTTTACAAAATTTACTACTATAACAATAACACTGAACTCGTATATCAAAGAAAACAATGTTATCAATTCATATTAAGGGGACTAAATTTAAATTTTGTTCCGTGCATGTAAAATTTTCCCGACCTCCTTCCATCAAGGCCCCAAGTCTACCCAACTATTGCAATAGAACAACGATGAAATGACAATACCCAAAGCAATTTCATTTCTAGCACCCATTGTTGGGAGAAGCACACAATCAATCAAACAAGCAGCGGAAATTCTTTCTCCCTAAGATAAATACGATCTAATCAATCTAACTAAAGCATACCATCAACCATGCTCACACAAAGCAATATAAATAACACAAATAACACAAGCCGATTTTTACGTGGAAAACTTTCTCAATGTAAGAAGTAAAAACCACGGGACCGTAGTCCACCCAAAACTCCACTATGATCAAAAAAAGAGATTACACAATGTTCCAACACCAAATAGGGAACCAACAATAGCAGCAATCCTAATAACACCAACATTTGGATCTAACAACAAGAGAAAGAACACAAATCAAACCAACACCTTTGTTCTGATGAATGTCGCTCTCTACATAAGTTTCCAAATCCGATCTCCACCGTCCAGAATGAACTTCAATATGTTCGCAACAGCATATCCAAAATTCAGCTCGATCCAACAGCTAACGAAAGAGATAAGCCACTTTGAATCAGACTGCTCTGTGCTGTGACGGGAATCCGACAGCCTTCACTTCCGGCTGTATAACTTATTCTTGATAACTCCAATCAACGATCCCAACAATCAATATTCAGAACTATATGTCTTTTATGTACACTCTAAATTTGAGTACGATCCAACGGTTGGTTTAAGAGAAGTCGTCAAAACCCTCGGACTGCACGGAAGAAGAACAACCATTTTTCTTCTTTTCCTCTCAACCATTTTTCTCTTCTTTCGGTGGCTGCTCTCACTCTATTCTTTGATACCAATAAACCCTAAACTCCTTAGGTTTTATACTAGGGCTCCTTACACTTGTTGGGCCTTAACATAAGAGGGAACCCGACCAACACCCATGACGGACGACAATGGAGTAACAGACGAAAAAGAATTGTGAGAAAAATGTTGTTGTGGCGGTTGCTGTTGCTATGGTCTACAAAAGGAGGAGGGAGATTTGACGGGTGGGAATCAAAATGGGAGTGAAAGAAATGATTGATATTGAAGTAATAAGAACAGATATATGAACCAAACACACACAAATCAAACAATCAAATTACGTGGTTCACTTCAAAAGAGGCTAATCCACGGGACATCAGCGACAAACTGCGAGATCGTTGGCACTAGAAATCAGATCACAAAGACCACAAGTACATCACACAGTTATTACACTCAGAAATCAAACCAAAACCACAAAGAACCCTAAAATGAAAACCTTGGCAGAGCAGAAGGAGAGAAGATCAAATTCCCTCTCTAAAAGCTGCTGAAAGGAGAATATAACATATATATAGTTAGGGCAGGTAGCAGCAGTTGGGTATCCAATTAAAGAGGCGCGGATTTGAGGCGGGTCAAGTATGGAGCGGGTCAGAGAGCCAGCCTGCTTCAAGGAATCATAAGAAGAAGTCCACACTAGGCCCAAAGAACAAGCAATGCCTAAAGCCAACAATTACAAAGTTGATAGAATGTAAATATTACAACAATACTTCTCCTAAAGTTACATTCTACAGATATACAAAAATGGTCTAAAACATCCTCATTTTTCATCGTTGTGCCTCAATGTCTCTCTCAGTTTCAAGTGTTTTGCATCACTGGTCCATTTCTTCTGGTATTAGACCTGGCAAATGTGAAGAAAGTTCTGCAATACAAAAACTTCTTCAAGGATACTACCTTAGTGCCCATATCAAAAGGATTTTCATCTATTGGTACCTTTTCAACTTGCAATACACCATTTAACACATTTAGTCTGATAAAATGATATTTGACCCATATGTGCTTGATCCTATCATGATAGATAGGGTTTCTACTAATGTGGTAGGCTCCCTGGCTATCAGTGAAGACAGTAGTTTTAGGACTAAGTAATTTAATTTCCTAAAGGAGCCCTTGAATCCAGAGCCCTTCTTTAATCCCCTCAGTTAAGACAATATATTCAGATTCGATGGTACTCAAAGCCACATCAAATTGCAATTTGGATCTCCAGGAAACACAATTTCCACACACAGTGAATATATATGCAGTCATAGAGCATCTAAATTTAGCATCTTTAGCAAAATCAGAATCAGTATAGCTAATTATATTCACAACATCAGAATGCTTGCTATATTCTAAACCAAATTCTAACAGTGCCTTTAATATACCTGAAGAGTCCTTTAATAGCATTCCAGTGTTCAAGCCTTGGTTTCATCTTGTACAGACCATGGCATACATGATGCTACCTATGACTTTAGGATATGGAATGTTACTAAGAATATGATCATCATCACAGAATTTCTTATCAAGTTTATGGCTTGCAGATAAAGGCAAATTGTTCGGTTTGGCATCACTCATACTAAAAATATTCAGAAATTTGTACAGATAATTTTTTTGATCAATGCATAGAAAGTTATTACCTTTGTTTCTAGTAATTGACATGCCAAGGATTTTGGAAGCTTCTCCCAAATCCTTCATATCAAATTCCTAGTTCAATTCACTTTTAATAGAGGACTGATACTGCAATTTAGAACTCATCAGCAGAATATCATCGACATACAGGAACATGAATACAGGTGAATTATCAACAGACTTGTAATACAAGCAAGCATCATACATACTCCTTTTGAAACCGATTTTTCCAGCATACTTATTAAACCTTTCATTCCATGACGGGGTGATTGTTTCAGGCCATAAAGAGACCTTTTAAGGAGACACACCTTGTCACCAGACTTGACAAACCCTTTGGGTTGGTCCATGTAGATCTCCTTGTCAAGAAAACCATGAAGAAAGGTTGTTTTGACATCCATCTGCTCTAATTCCCAATTAAAATGAGCAACCAAAGACAACATGATCCTAATAGTGATGTATCTAACAACAGGAGAGAACACCTCTGAAAAATTAACCCCTGCCCTCTGGGTAAAACCCTTGGCAACCAATCTAGCCTTAAATCGACCTGAATCAGAAGCTGGCAAATTTTCCTTAACCCTGTAAATCCACTTACAGCCCACTAACTTTTTATGTTTAGGTTTATCTACCAGTTCCCAGGTTTTTTTCTTAATCAGAGAAGCTATTTCATCATCCATAGCATTCTTCCACAGGATTGCATTTGGACAATTTATAGCTTCTTGATAAGAATTAGGGATAAATTCTGATTCAGTATACGCATTAACATCATAGATCACCAGATTAATATCAACAAAATCATCATATTTGGATGACATCCTAGTGGTCCTTCTAGGTCTATCCTTACTAAGGAGATAATCATCCAAATTGAGTTCATGATATGTCTCATTTATCATATCAGCAGGTTGATTTTCAGAATTCACATTAGGATTAGTTTCAGATGTAGGGACAGGTTGATCAGACTTAATGTCAGTTTCAGATTCACTGACTCTAAGGTTATCATGCTCAGTATTTGGCGCACCAGACTTGATACCAAGCTCAGAATCCTCAAGTCCTATAAGTTTGATCTCAAAACTACAGAGTTCAAGCTGCTTATACTGGACAGGATCAGAGTGCTCAAAATTCAGGAATCCAGGAAATTCATTTTTTAAAAAAACCACATCTCAACTTATAATGAATTTGTAACTGGAATTATCTTTAAAAACTAGCCTATAACCCTTGTACCAGCCTGAAAACCCATAAACAAACCCATAGGAGACCTAGGATTGAGCTTATCAAACCTTTGGTGAGTTAAAACCTTGCAACCAAAAGTCCTAATGTGACTGAAACTGGAAGGTTTACCATACTAGAGTTTAAAAAGAGTTCTATTGCAAATTGAGGAAGAATGAGACCTATTTTTCAAAAATGTAGCATAACATAATGCTTCCCCTCCAAAAGATCTTAGGAAGGTTAGCTTGAAATAGAAGACTCCTAATCCTTTCTAAAAGAGTTCGGTTCAACCTCTCAGCAATTCCATTCTGCTGAGGTGTATATCTAACAGTCCTATGTCTCTTAATCTCAGACTCCTCACAGAATTTGTGAAATTGTTCATTGCAAAATTCCAAGCCACTGTCAGTTCTAAAACATTTAATTTTCTTTCCAGTTTCATTTTCTACCAAAGATTTCCAGATTTTAAAATTTTCAAACACTTATGTTTTGGTTTTCAACAAATAAGTCCAACAAAACCTTGAAAAATCATCAGTAAAAGAAAGAAAATATTGAGAGTTACTAAATGTTTTAGTCTTGGTGGGATCCCACAAATCAGAATGTATATATTCAAGAACATATTTTGAATTTAAAATCAGCTTTTTAAAAAGGTGACTTGATTTGCTTTGCAAGGACACATTTTTCACATTTGGGAATATCACAAGACAAATTACTCTCAATTAACCCTTGTTTTTGCAACTCTCTAAGACCACCTATCCCAATGTGGCCTAACCTCCTATGCCACAACAGAGCTTACTTAAAGAATCACTAAGTTTGGTTTGGGTAGCTAGAGCCTCTAAGGTTGATCCTTCTAGAATGAACAGGTTTCCTACCCTATTTCCTCTTAATTCTACTCTACTAGACCCAGGCCTAGACATCTCTACCATCTGGTTTTTAAACACACACTCATAGCCCATCTCACCCATCTTACTAACTGACAGAAGGTTCCTTCTAAGATCAGGGACATACTTGACATCTCTAAGGGTCATAGTCCTACCATCAAACTGCCTAATGGTCACATCTCCTAGCCCTAGAATGTCACACCTATGGTCAGACCCCATGACAACAAAATCCCTCTTTACAGACTCAAGATTGGTAAACTAGTTCCTATTTGGCGACATATGGTGTGTATAACCAGAATCAATCACCCAATCAAACAGAGAACTATTGGGAAAAGAATAATTATTTAACTCAATCACAGCAGTAAAACCATCAACAAAAGGATCAAAAATAGTAACTGTATTAGATGCTGCAGGTTTAATAAGACCATTTGCTTCATCTCTCTTTTTCTGGAAGCAATCCTTAATGAGGTGGTTAGACTTTTTACAATAATAGCACTTCCTCTCTTTGTTGCTACTAGTTTTACCCTTACTATTGTCTTTTTGTTTATTTTTTGCCTTATTCAAATTATTTAGGTTAGCAGTAGGCTTCTTACCCTTCCCCTTATTCCTATGGCTGGTGTTAGGCTTACTATGAAACGAACCCTCATTATCTTTCTTAATCATTTCCTCTAAAACAGATCTGAAATTAAGGGCATCCATAATGTCTTTAGTGATTAGAGATTTCTTATTAAAAGAAATAAATTCTCTAACAACACTATGAGACTCAAGCAGAGCATGAAGAAGGACCATAGCTAAATATTCATCACTAAGTCTCTCAGCCTCTTTAGTCCTACTATTCAAGTCGTGAACTAACCTTTTAAACACAACCAGGTTCTCATTTACTGTCTTATTAGTGGCAAACCTAAAGCTCAACAATTCATGTAGGCTTATAATCCTATTTGGAATGTCATATTCTAAATAGTTAGCCTCTAATGCTTTTCAGAGAGAGTCAACAGTCTTTACACCATTTATAGCAGTCAAAACATCATCAGATAAATGCAACAGAATAGTATGATATGCACGTTTGGCCATTCTAGCTTTATTAGTGTCAATAATGTCAGAAGGATAGTCATTATCCACAGCTCCTTCAATGCCATGGTGAACCAAAACAGATAACATTTTCTTTTGGTACAACACAAAATCTTGGGATCCATCAAATACCTCAATATTTATTGGATTTGAACTTGAAGATTTTGAAGACATTTTATCAAAGAATTATATTAAAGAAAGATTTAAAACTTTATAATACACTAACACTGATGAAGAAAGCCAAAAGCAGTATGATGTATAATATTCACAAAGAATGAACAAATCAATCACTGTAATACCAGATAGTATCAACTATTACAGATCACTCAGAAATTCACACAACAAATCAAAAACACACAATCACAGCAATTATACCAAAGATTGAGAACCTCAAACAAGTCAGATTTTCACATTACTGACACCATTTGGGTCTTTTAATAGGAACTAAGCCTGTGACCCTTAGCCACGTTCAAACAAGTCAGTCTGTTCCGTACTGGCAGGCGGTTTGAGGCTTTAACAAGCTACTAAGGCTTATACCTCTTCAGCCAAGGTTCTCAATCACCTAAAGAATATAACAAATATCCAGAATATCACAAAAAAAGAACAAATTGAGTGTTGAGGTAGGAGGAGGTTTCCAATAAGACAATGGAGCAGTAGATGGAGGTATCAGACTCTTAATATTATATATATATATATATTATTTAGTGAATGCATTGACATGATTTTTTTAAAAGTAAAATTAAAAACTTTTAAATTGTATAATCTTTCATCCAACTATATTTCTTTAACTTTTGAACTTGTTGCAAAATTGCCCTAAAATAAAATTTATTAACATTTTTTTTTCATATTTAGATAAATTTATAAATATATTTCATTTACGAGTTTTTTTTTTTTTTTTTAATGAAGACCTCAACTATCATTACAAATATTGTAATAAAACTAAATGGGGGAAAATTGATTATTAATATTAAATTGTGTTTAGAGTTTTTTTAAAATAATTAATTTCTTATTTATTTATTTAATTAAAATAGAAGAAAGAATAGATACACTTACATTGATATTTGGCTGAAGATGGTTACACTACCCCTCGCGACATTGTTTGCCTTTTCTATGGAAGAAACTTTGGGATTTTAATCCAATTTTAAAACATTCCCTCTCAACAAGTTGAAAAAGTATTTTAAAAAGAAAAAAAAAGTTAGCTTTTAGTATTGTTATTGAATTAAAATTTGAGCATTGAGTGAAAGTCCGATCGTAATAAATATTTATACAAAATCAATTGTGAAATAAAAGAAATGAAACTTATAGTTGTTTTCCTGCCCAACTAAGGACTTTTATGGAATTTTATTTTCTTTATATGTTTAATATTCTTCTTTTTTTCTTCTGAATTTAGTTTTCATTCCCGTTATTTGAGCTTCAAAGTAAAGGAAATCGATCCTCTAACTTTCAAGGCACCTCAAACGGATGGAAATCGATTGCCTAACCTTTAGAGTTAGCCATAAATTGATTTTAAAAATCAATGGACTGACTTTCAGGACTAGTCTTAATTCGATTATAAAAATCGATCAACTGACCTTCAGAATTAACCTTATATAGATTAAAAAAAATATTGATCGACTGACTTTTAGAGTTAACCTTAACTTGATTATAAAAATCGATCGGCTGACCTTTAGAGCTAATCTGAAGTTGATTTATGAAAATCTGTCGACTGGCCTTCAGAATTAGCCTGAAATCAATTATGAAAATCGATTGACTAGTCTTTAGAGCTTATAACCTGAGTTTTCGATCGTATATTACTGTTTAAATGGAATAAATTTGAATTCAATCCACTTAATGCTGAATGAGCATTAAAAATTTCACGATTAGATAATACTCTTTCTGAAAAATCAACACTTTCAGAATCAGATAATACTCTTTCTGGAAAATCAACACTTTCAAATATGGGATAAATATTAATTCTCTGGAGATCGTATGGAATATTGATATTAGAATAAAAGCCTCATGTTGGTTGGTTTTGAAGATAATAAATTCAAGAGCTTGGTGCTTGAAAGAAAAGATGAAACTAGAGGAAATTGTTGTTTAGTGTTGAACTCCGCGGAATATATTTGAGAGATAAAGCTAAATATTACTAAGTTACTTGAATTACTTACGTGACCTAGAATTCGGGTGTTGTGATTTTTATAGGCTAGGAGGGTTTTAGTCAACGACTGATAAACCAATCTTAACCATTAATCACTTAAAACAAGAAATCAATGGTTAAGATTTATAGTTACTTTAGAATGCGTTATCACCGTATCATTTAGAGGTAAATTAAAAAATATTTTTAGTTTGAGTATGTATTTAGTTCTTTATATCTCATTTATTTTATACTAATATTTATAAAATTCAAACTAATAGAAATTAGCTCCTCACACATAGCAATCTCATCCATATAAGTTTTTTTTTTCCAGAGAGATAATGCAATACTTCATTCTAAAACTATATTATTTTTATTAATTTCATTCTTAAACTAAAAAATAAATAATTTTAATTGAGTATGTATTTTTTCTTTATCCCTCATTTGTTAGTCTGACACACACGTAACAATTTGATCTATATAAGTTTTCTCACTCTAAAGAGGTAATACAATACTTCATCTTTAAACTATACTTTTTTTTTTTTATTAATTTCATTCTCAAATTAAAAATATAATGTTTTTTCTACTCAATTTGATCTTTTTATATTAATATTGTTAGATTAAAAATTAAATGATAAGTTTATTCTAATTTCATGAGGAACACGACAAAATGTTAACTTAGTTTAAGAATAAAATTTGCAAAATTTTAATAGTTTGGAGTCTAGTATTTATTAAACTTTTAATAATAATAATTTTAATAAAAACAAATTTATGCTTAGTTTGATTTCCACGGCACAAGCCACTAAAAGTGAGAAGAGACACTATTTAATTAGATTTGGTTAGTTAGATCTGTTTTTATCCATACGGAATTTTATTTGCTTTTGTTGTTGTTTTTAGCTTTTCATCGGTTAATCAAGAGATCATGTTATACATTATTCTATGGCTGGAAATGAGTCAAGTAGACTCACGAATGGTTCGGGTTCGACTCATCTAAAGCTTGGCTTCAGCCAGATTCAAACAAGCTTCTGGCAAATTGAGTCCGCGCTTAAACGTGTCAAACCTCGAGCCTCAAAACTAAAAGCTTGCTAGTTTGGCGAGCCTAAATGAAGTTACTATATTATATTTATATATATATTTAATAAAATTATATTAAAACAATATATTAAATTAATAATTTATTTAATATATTTTAACAAGTGGAGTCTGAGCTTGTATATAAGCTCACAATCCCAAGCCTGAACTTGGGTACCAAATTCTTCGCGAGCAGCGAGTTGAGCGTGAGCCCGAGATTTCGGCAAACAAGCTGAGCTCGAGCCTATATGAGCTCGAGCTCAACTCGAATGCATCTCGACATTATTCGATTGCGACAGACTTTATATTTGTTTATTTGTTGATTATAAGAATTTTTAAAATAGTATATTTAGTATATATTTTATTAAACATACGTAGTGCACGGGTCCAAAATTCTAGTTAGTCTCATACCATAAGCTTAACATGGTAAGAGATTGTTCATAAAATTACAAAACAAAATGAGATTGATTGTCATATAATTCGAGAAAAATTACTGGTTGGGGTGATTCGTCCTTGTTATGTCTCTACAAAGATGCAGTTGATAGTCATTTTTACAAAAGCTCTTGGCAGAGAGCGGTTCGAATTTTTATGTAGTAAATTAGGAGTTCTTGATCTATGCTTTCTAACTTGAGGGAAATATTAAGGAAATTACATGTTAATTATTTTGCAATTATCTTTGGCGTAATTAAATGAATTGTACAGGAATATAATTAGGCATATATTGTTGATTTTGTTACATTATTTCAAGAGAATATGTTGTAAACTGTATGTATAATGTATATATGCAGTACATTGCAGCAATGAAAAATTAATCTAATTATCACCCAATCTTCTATTCTCATGGTATGTATTTATAATTTTTCATTCATTCTTTAAAATATATGGTTGAATTTCTTATACTTTTGATTTCTAACAAGTAGAAAAATATAAGAACAAACTATTTGAGGTATTTTTGATTTCATCTTAAAATATTTTTATTAGAAGCACTTCTTACAGTTATAGAGATTGTTTGGTATAGTTTATATAAATATTTCTATAGCTTTTTAGATTTAAAAGTACTTGTTTTATACCGTAGAAATAAATTCTATTTTTATAAAAGATAAAGGTATTTTTTTTTTAAGAGAAGTAAAAAACACAAGTTATTTAATTAATATATATATATATATAGAAACATCATTTTTAAAAAAGTAAAAGGAAAAAAAAAAAACTCAGGAAATTAGAAATTAAGAATTAGTATACCAGGGGAGAAGAGGGACTAAGAACATTGATGGTGAAAAATATATAAAATTTTAAAAACTACTGAAATTAACTTTTATAATATAAATAGATAAACTTCATACCCAAAACAAAAACCAAAGACAAAATGACATAAAACCGAAGACAAAATGACATAAAATGTAAATAGCTAATAACCATGACAAACCATAAAAGAAACCCTCCACAAACAAAAACCACAACCATCCCAAAACACATCAACTAAACCGCCAATCACTTAAACAACCCATCAAAATGCATCTCTAATTCCAAGGACCACCAAAACCAAACCCAGCTTCTCCCATATCAAACCCTTCAAACAAAAAACAATCATCAAAACCACCAGGACCTACATTCTCCTTATTGTCAAAACCATAAGGATTGTCCAACATGGGAATATAGCAGTCCTTAGCGTTTACCACGGAAGCTTCAGTAGTCAATGGTTCATTTGACGGTGTGGTGCTTGTAGTAGTTTCATTGGTCTGAATTTTGAATTCCTTTTCTTTGATGTAATTTGATAAGCGGTATGTGTTGTTATCATCCTCCAGGTCACGTGAATTCATCAGTCGACGCCTGGTGGCATTCCAGTGATTTTTGATGGTATTTTCGGATCGACCCGGTAAGTATTTTGAAATCAAGGCCCATTTATTTCCCATCATCTTGTGGGCTTTCACTAGTATTTCATTTTCCACGTCGGTCCATGGCGTTTTCTATAATTAAGGTAGGAGTAAATTAAATTATAATACATATATATAATAGATATTACCGTTTTAGATTTATTTTAAAATAATTGTATGAGTAAATTAAAGGTATCAAGCTCTTAATATCTACATGCTTTTTTGTAAAATAAAACTAAAAAAATTTAAAATTGTAATTCAATTTATTTTATTTTATTTTATTTATTTATTTATTTATTTTTTTATAATTGTATTAATCTTTCATCAAACTATTAGGAGAAGAGTTCTTAAATTTTGATTTTTTTTTTTTTTTTGCCAAATTTCCACTAAAGAAAATTTATTGAGATTTTTTTGTTCATATTTAGATAAAATTATGAATATATTTTATTTAAGAGCGGATTTTTTTAAGTGAGGATCTTAATTGTCATTATAAATATTGTGATAAAATTAAAATGGGAAATTTTTTTATATTAGTATTAAATTGTGTTTAGAGTTTCTTTTAAAATAATGAATTTATTATCGGTTTACCGAGTTAAAATGAAAAAGAGGATAAATAAACTTACATTGATATTTGGCTGAAGATGGTTAAACCACCTCTCACGACATTGTTTCCCGATTCTGTTTGGAAGGGATTTTGAGATTTTAGTCCAACTTTTGAGACCTTCCCTCTGAACAAGTTGAATGAGTATTCTAAAAAAGAAAAAAGAAAAAAAAAATTCTTTAGTAGTGTCATTGAATGAAAAAACTCAAACATTAAGTGAAAATATAATCACCATAAATATTTATACAAAACCAATTGTAAAATAAAATATGAAACTTATACCTGTCTTCCTCAGCCGACCAAAGACCCTTTTGGAATTTTATTTTCTTTGTATCTTTAACATTCTTAGATAGTTTTGGTTTTTTCTGAATATGATTTTCATTCCCATTATTTGATTTAGCCTTAAAGTGAAGGAAATCGATCCTTTGACTTCCAGGGCTAGCCTCAAACCGATGGAAATCGATTGGCTGACCTTGAGAGTTAGCCTTAAATCGATTTTCAGGACTAGTCTTAACAGGATTGTAAAAATCGATCGACTGACCTTGAGAGTTAGCCTTAAATAAATTATGAAAATTGATCGACTGACTTTCAGAGTTAGCATTAACTCGATTATAAAAATTGATCGACTGACCTTCCAAGCTTATTTGAAATTGATTATGAAACTCGATTGATTGGCCTTCAAAGCTAGTCTGAAATCGATTATGAAAATCGATTGACTGGCCTTTAGGACTTATAACATGAGTTTTCGATTGTATATCACTGTTTAAATGGAATGAATTTGAATTCAATCCATTTAATGTTGAATGAGTATTAAAAATTTCGTGATCAAAGAATACTCTTTCTGGAAAATCAACGCTTTCAAAATCAGATAATACTCTTTTTGGAAAATTAACACTTTCAAACATGGGATACATATTAATTCTCAAATCCACTTGAAGATCGTATGGAAAATTGATATTAGAAGAGCCTAAAGCCTCATGTTGAGTGGGTTTTGAGGAGAAATTCAGTGGTTTGGCGCTAGAGAGCAAAGATGAAACTAGAGGAAATTGTTGCTTATTGTTGAACTCCATGGAATGTATTTGAGAGATAAAACTAAAGATTACTAAGTTGCTTGGAGGGCTTATGTGACTTAGAATTGGGTGATTGTTGTGATTTTTATAGGACTCTGTGGGTTTGACACAATGTGTGATAAATCCATCTTAACCTATAGTTACTTATTAAAAAAAAATCAATGGTTAAGATTTATAATTATTTTAAAATATAGTATCACCATATCAATTATAGGTAAATTAGAAAAATATTTTTAATTTGAATATGTATTTAGTTCTTTATACCTCATTTGTTTTATACTAATATTTATTAATTACAAATGAATAAAAATTAGCTCTCACACGTAGCAGTCTGATCCATTTAAGTTTTTTTTTTTCTTCTAGAGGGTTCATGCAATACTTCATTCTTAAGCTATTTTACTTTTATTAATTTCATTAATAAAATAAAATAAAATATTTTTGTCTTTTTCCCCTAAATTAAATCTTTATTAATATTGTTGGATTAAAAATTAAATGACAATTTTATTTTAATTTAATGAGGAACAATACAAAATATTAACTTAAAATTAATTTAAGAATAAAAAAGGCAAAAATTTATATTGTTTGGAGCCTAATATTTATTGAAATTTTAATAGAATAATGTTAAATAGCCTACTCCTGTAGCTCATTTTGGTGCCTACTAATACTTGGTAATTTATGATTGGAGGATTTTAATTTATATTTATTATTATTAATTTATCATCCAATCCTGAATTTCCATATGTTGGCAAGAGTGGGCTATAACCTATAAGGCCTAGTTTGTTTCATCGGATTGGATTGGATCGAATTGGATAATTTTAAGTGATTGGATTGGATTAGGTTCGGATTGGATAAATTGTAAAGTAATATTGTGTTTGGGGTTATACAGGATAGGATTAAGGTTAAAAGTAAAAATAATTTAATGAGAGAATTTTATTTTTAACCTTTTATAACTTTTATTTACACTATATAGCCCAGCTTTAAAATTTTCACAAAAGTAATCTTTCAAACTTTCACTTTTCAAAAATAGTCCTTCATAGGTGCGAAGAGAGTCATTCACAAACTGTGAAGGAGGTACTTCACAACTGTGAAGGGCTATTTTTGAAAATCAAAGTTTTAATAGATTAAAAATATAAATGAAACTTTTTTGGATTAGTTTTGAAATTTCAAACTTTATTTGAGTTATTTTCTGTAATTTTCCCTAATTAAATTAACCTCTTTTTTTTTAAATTGTATTTTAAAAGATTTAATATAAATGTTCAAAAGGTTTTTTTTTTCTTCCAATTTTTATCCTTATATATTCATATTATTAATCTCATCTATTTATATTTTATTTTATTATATTTTTAATTAATATATATATATATAAATTTGAACACATTCTCATATGAGCATGGTTGTTGAGGAAAAAAATTAGAAATTTTTAATAAACATATTGAGGAAGTAAAAAATGTGGTTAAATAAGATAGAAATTAACAAAAATGAAATGGAAGGTATATAGTACAAAGGAAAAAAAATTGATAAAACATGAAGAGTAAAGGAGAGAGGAAGAGAAAGAGAAAATAAAGTAAGGAGAGAAAATGAGTTAATTTTAACCCACAAATTTGAGGTATTATATTTAAAACATTAGGGTGAAATAAATTTAAGTGGAGAATAAAAATTTAAGTAAACTCACGTGCACCAAACATGGTAATGTACTTTTTTCTTTTTTAATCAAATCCAACTCATTTAAATAATTTAATAGTAATATTTTAATAAAAATAAATTTATACATTTTTTATCTAGAGACAAAATCCATAAAATTAATATTTTTGAGGGGCGAAAATTTTCATTAATTTTTTTTATTAATTTATTTTTTTAATTTTAAAAAGTACATTTTTCATTAATAATATAAGGATAATATAAGTGGTATGATATTTCACGTGCAGTGTTAGTGAATTTTATGAATTTTTTTAATGTATTAACTATTAATGCACACGTAATTATTTCACACTTTCATTAATCTAAATATATCCACTTACTTGATAGGTATATTATTATTAAATAATCTAAATTTATAAGTATAAAAATAATTTATCAAATTGGTTCATCAATTATTTATTAGACCTATAATAATTCCTACCCTTCTTAAATTTTAAATTTGAAATTGTATATTCGTATATGTTAAATTAAATTTAAAATTATTTTTTAAGACTATTTTAACCAATTTGATTTCAAATAATATAGTTTGGGACATATACAATAAATTATATTTCTTAAACAATAACATAATAGAAAATGATTTAAAAATTTTAAACCATCTTTAAAAAAAATAAAAATAAAAAATTAAAATTTTAATTTTAAAAATATAGAATATATATATATATATATATAAAAGATTCACAATAATCCAATAATCCAGTTAATTCCGAGTTCATCCATATTCACATTTACTGATTTAATATAGGATCCATTCAAGTTTGACTCATTTATATAACAAATACTATGATTACAAATTTCAGAATTATAAAATGATCCAAGTTAAGAAATTTAATTTTAAAAATAAATTATTTTAGTTTTAATTAAATGAAGTGTACCGTCAAATTTGATTGTGTTTTAAATTAAATTTTTTAATTTATATTTTTGAAAAAATTATATAAAATGATCCAAGTTAAGAAATTTAATTTTTTATTTTAAAAAAAATATTTATATTTTTAAATCATCCAAAGTTGTTTCAAAATTAACCTTTCACAAATCATATTCACAAATTACTTCCCTAAATGGTGAAAAAAGATTAAAAAAAAAAAAGGGTAGAACAACTATAGCCATTTTTTAAAACTAAAAATTTATTTTATAGAAATTGCCAAACCAAATACTACAAAATCAAAACTAATAGAATTTACAATAAACTTATAAAAGTTGAATTTGTAATTTAATTAAAAGTTTAATTTAGTGGGTATATATTGTTTTTTCCTTTTTTATTTTAAAGATAAATTTGTTGATGTAACAAGATTTTTGAAGTTAACACCAGCCTTCCTTACTTGGGAGATTTGAATTTACAAAATTAATTATTATTATTATTAATTATCTTTACTCATTAATTACATAATGATAAATTTGGGTTTTTCATATGGCAAATGGTTTTATTTAAATCTTATTTTATTCATTCAGTTGGTAATTAATTAATAATATTAATTTTAAAAAAATTTAAAATAGCTAAAATTTCAAATATTTAACTACTTTTCAACAAATTATTTATGTAATAATTATAGTATTAGCTTTAAATTCAATTTTTTAATTATTAAAAAAATATTTTAGTTAGAATACTACAAATAATTTAATTATTATTAAATAATATATTAGATGAAATTTCTAAAAGGTGATTATATCTTGGTATGGTATGGGGTAATAAAATATTAGGAAACAAAATATAATTTCAATTCAAATTTTATTCATTTGTATAAAAAGATTTAAATATACATATATATATATAAATTTATTGTTGACAACAATAATATTTTATATATTATTATCTATCGAGTTTGTTTCATTATATTTTTTTATTATTATATAGTTCAAAAACAAAATCTATTTATTCATTTCAATCTAATTAAAACATAAAATAAATTAAATGTTTAAATAGATAAATAAAAAATAAAATAAAATATTATTTCAATAAAAAAATCCTAAAAAAGATTTTTGAAGAGTGGCCATTACATTAAAAAAAAATTAATATATCAAGAAACAAAATATTTTCAATTGAAAAATTAACAAACATGAAAAAAAAAATTATAAATTTCAATTTCCTGATGATATATATCATTAGTTATCGAGTTGGTATTTTCCTTATATTTATATATGTCTGTAAAATAAATAATTATTAACATATACTTAATGCAAATAAATTAAAAAATCAATAATTTTAGCATATTAATTAATTAATGAAAAAAATATTATTTGGAAGATGGTAATAAAAAAAATTAAAATAAAATATATTATTTATTTGAACTTTTTGTCATTATAAAATCATCAGCAGAAATTTTTGCTTTTACTTAAAACCATGTCCAATTGAAATGGCCCCGAAAAATAATCATAAGCCCATCAATTTAAGGAGGAATGTGAAATCATCCATCTATATATCTATTAATGTTATAAGAGGTGTGATTATAGTGGTTTGGACACAACAGCTCGATCCGACCTGATGGAACCGGATTGTCTCGAAAGATGAAAAATCGACTTCTAAAGCAAAGGGATTATACAAAAGTATTAAAGAAACGTCCGGACGGACTTTGGGGACACCGGTGTGGTGTCTGCCGTAACCACTCCGATGCTCAAGTCAGTTCTGCACTTTTAAGAACATAATCAAAGTAAGAATAAAGTAAATGTTAACTTCATGTTGGTTATCCTTCCTCTCGGAAGGAAGTGAATACGGGCGAGTTAAACACTTAGAGCTCTGGGCTCGATCAGTTTAGTTCAATGTGATGACTGACGGTCACCGTTTGAGCATGGAGAGTGATATGAGGCAAGTGCAGAGCACCAGAAACTGATTGGAGACGTTAGCACTGCGAGGAGTGATTTCAACAGAGTTTTGGTAAGTCAAAAAGTGAGTCCTAGTGAAGAAGTCTGAACTCCTATTTATAAAAGTTCATAGAGCCATTGTCAGATGCTGCCAAGATCCTCGCGGAAGGAACTCCGCAAAATTCAAGATTTTGGCAAATAGATGACCTAGTCAATTGACTGGCCTCAGAAGGAACACAGGTCGTCAGGCCTCTTGGAATCACGGGCTTGGGTCTCTCGCAATTGTCAGGCTTGAGCTTGAGCCTTAGCCTGTTTGGAGTTTTGAGCCTGGACCTTGGTTCCGAACCGGGCTTAGTAATTTCGGGCCTATACAGATTCCCCCATTCAGCCGTGAGGAATGGTTCCGAGCGGATGAATGCATCTAGTAGATGAAGCGGTTCAGTTCCACTAAGTTACATCACTTGTCGGGTACGTCACATCAGAAAAACTCTCCATTGAGAGAGTGACACGTGGGGAAGCTTCTCTAGAAAACTTCACCTTTTCACTTACCCACATTTATAAATAAGTCTAAGACTCCTCATTTCACCATTTTGGATTCTCTCACTTGTTTCTCTGTCTCAAATCTAATCTCAGTTCAAGGTTCAGGGACTCCATTTCACTTTCCAATTCGTCGGGGAGTTTATTCTCGCTACTTTAAGGTAATCATTATTTAACCCCTTTATTTGATCTTGCTGTTGTAGTCTTTTTCTTTTTGCTGTTCTTTGGCGAACGTGAGGAATTTGAGTCTTCTGTTGCGACTGACTTGTGGGTTTTAAGAGAGACATTTGATAACTTTGAGAGTTGTGGTGCCTTTTTCCGGCCATATCAAGCCTTTCTTCGCAATTTTTGAGAAAAAAAAATAGATTTTCTAGTTAAACGGAGAAGTGCTATGATCTGATGAGCTTTTTGATCAGGTACATCTAGAGAGTCAATAGGGTAAGAAATTCGAAAGATGTTGGGAGACGATCCGCCGGTAAATGGAGATAGCCCCACAATATCTAGATCCCTAGGTGGATCTAATAGTCTGAATCTAAGTCTGAGGGCTATCGAAAGGTTCCATTCAACTTTTAAGAGTGGCGATTCATCCAATACGATTCCGGTCGAAATCATAGTGGAAGTGGTTGATGAGATTACCAGCCAAGAGATTGTGTTCCCTTCTGTTTAGGGTCCGCAAGGGTTCCTGGAGAAAGATTGTCATCGATCATCTATTTGGAGCAAATGGATGCCATAACGGAGGCTTATGGTATTTCGGAAGATGTAATAATCTGAGCCCTTGAGGTGACGAGAGGATTGATTGAGTCGTTGATGGCTGGACCCTACAATTTTACTAAGTATGGGGCTAAAGTTTCCGATAGGAGGAATGCTTTGGAAACTTTATAACAGGCTTCGGATTGCTCCTAGTCAGATCAATTCGAATAACATGAGAATTTTGCAGTCATTTGATCTAATGGCCAAGGAGAAATGAATTCTTTGTGAGGTTGTCGATATGTATGCGGCTTACTCAGTCCAAAAAGTTAATGGTGACCTTTGTCGGGTAAATCTCCATTGTCATTCCGACCAGACGTGGGTGTTTCTTAATCCCGCTACTTGTGATAAAGGGTGGAAGGAACGATACTTTTTTGTGTCCTGTCGCTGGAGAGATAAAAAGGACGAAGATATTTTTTCTGGTAGACTCATGAGCTGAGTATGATGACAACAAGTGACTCGGAACATTTTTCTTATTGTTGATTTCAAGATCCGCGTGGTGACTTCGTTGTTTGCTTTTTTGCAGTGGAGCTTGGGAAAGGGAATTGTCCGTGTGAATTTAATATCGAAGTTGTCGTATCTTTTGATCCAAAAATCCGCGATCTCTAGGCTCTCGTACCCATCCTTCCTGACCCCACAAAAAAGGGTCAAGCTCCGAAGATGGTTGGTCAGGATCCTAAGAAGAAGAAAAACAAGGGATCCTCACAGGGGACCGAGGCCCTAAAATACGTGATGAGCCAACATCTGAATGGGGACGTTGTGATTGGTGGTTCTTCCAAAGTAAGAAAGGACAAGAAGGAGAATGAGAAATGGAAGGCCACTGCGGCTTCGGCTCAGAAGCCAGTTAAGGGCAAGGGCAGCGCCTCGGATAGGATCTGAGAGGAAGACAATTCTACTCTCCCCATGCCGAAGAAGTCACGGGTCGCTTCCCTTGACGTTCAAGTGATTGAGAGGCCATCTGAGGCGAGGCCTCAGAACATCACTGTGCCAGCTGGCACATGTGTGCAAAACATGTGTGCAAAAAATTTTACCCCAATTTCTTAAAAAGTAGTTTGGCACAAGTTAAAAGAGTGAGTCCTATTTCATTTAGGTGGCTATATTTTCTCTCAAGAATCTCAATTTGCCGGTGAGTGTTTTGGATTCCCCTTCCTTTCAATTAAGGATTGAATGTTTTGTACCCATATCTCATATTTGAATGAAAAATGTTGATATTTTTACTCAATTGAAGCTTAATATTTCTTTTTCAAGTTTATGAAAGTGTTTAATGCTTTTGATTTTTGTTTTAGAGAACATAACAGAGTATATCTTGTAAAGGCGTCAATGAAAATATTGTAATATATATGTCCTTGGGTAGATGAATGGGTTATTGACCCCATATATTTAAGTAAATTAATTCTAATGGTTGCTTTATTGTGATTGTGTGTTTAATGAATGGAAACTAATGCATTTTTCCATATTTATACTGGCCTTAAAATAGATATATTTTTTTATCAACATCAACCTTAAGATTTATTAAATTAAAATTTTGCTAAAGATTTTTTTTAGAAGGATGTCCTAACCTAACATGCTAAAAAATTGCTAAGAGTTTCATTCTTTGAAGTTTAGGTTTATAACAAAAACTTAATTTAATTAGTTTTGAAAGTTTCCTTTGACTTTTTATTTTTCATGGTTGGTGGAAGTTTATTTTATAGAGTTTATCCTTCAGAATCCCTTTAAATAGTATATTCCTTAAAAACTTGACTTAAAGTAACAAAAATAATATTATAACTCCACCGCTATATTGTTAGCTCTTGTGATTTTAGAAATGCTTAATATGTTTTTGGTTATTTTTGGAACAGATAAGATCTGTTTTAATTTCAAATAAGTATTTGAGTGTGTTATCAAGTGAATGAAAGAAAATACATTGCTAGTTATAGGCAGCAGCTCAACATTTCCAACTATTAGTTGCTCACCCCATTGTATTCTATATTGAAAGCAATGTTTCCAACGTATATTATTACATTATTAGTTGCACCAATATCTATTAATCAAGTGCCTAATGTATTTTCTCATTGTATAACATCTTGTTTTATAGGTTCATCTATTTCTTGTGTGATATTTTGTTGGTTATTATTCTACAGGTAGTTTTCCTTACCAGTTTTGATCAAAGCATTTAAAACACTTAGTTCTTTGAGTTTTTCATATTCCTCTTTCTATTTTACCCATTCCACCTCTGAACTTGTTTCTTTCTTCTTTTTATGAATCTCTATTATTACTTGTTTTATCTTTATGAATGTTCGCTAAGTTCATAACAGCCAAATTGATTGAAATTTGGTTAGTTAAGCTCATGCTCTTTTTTTTAGACTCTATTCATGTAACATCAATGCATATTGCACTTCTAGTATAGTGCATGTTGACATACTGTGTTAGGAACATAACAACTAAGCCATACTCGGTCCTTGCCCATTAAGGGCATTCAATATCAACTTTGTATCATATTAGGTACGACTGATCCCTAATTAGTTTGACTTTATGTATGTAATCTGAGATGGACGGTTCTACCTTCTAGATATTAAATAGTTAATGCTTTAAATGTATTACTCTAATAATTGATGTCTAGCACATATAATTTCTTCAGAACTTGCTAAGCTTCAAGTGAGGTAATGAAAGGTCTAATAGTTTTAATGTGAGGGTATTATAGGAATGAAAAGGTAGCAGTATAAATAGTGTTATTAGAATAGAAAAGGTTGGGAGGAATTTTGAGTGGTTTCGGTGAGCTATAGGCTGGAGGAAACTGAGTTCTACAATTCTCAAAAATAGGAGAGCTGTTGAGTCTCTGTAATATCTTTACAATCTATCTATTTTTATATTTCTTGTCAATGAAATTTATATTTATGTTTTATCCTAACGATTAGATCTAGGCCATATCAGAGTGGTTAGATCCTTGAAGAATGTGCTTGTTCAATGGTTGGATTCATGAATTAGATGGGATGAGATGTGAGACATAATGACTACAGGAATCAAATATATATATATAAAGTGTTTGGAATGCAAATAAAAAATGAGAGATTTGGCTTTACGAATTTGAACTGCAAAATGGGTTGAAAGATTCGCCCAGACTTATTAGGGTACAAAACCCTATGTTGAGGACCTAATTTTTGGGATTTGGATCCTAATCAAATCTGCATAACTTGACCAATAAGTAAACCAAAATCTCTGGATTTGACCTAACTTCAACCGTAAGGTACCCAAATCCGCCTCTAAACAGCCCACACACACGCACCGATAGATGTGAATTAGGTCACCTAAATTAGGGTTCACTAATTCTCTAGAGATTAGGTTATTAGCCTTCATCCTAGCCCAAGCGCTTGGTAGTTAGCCAAGAAGCCGAATACATAGTCTAGAGTTCAGGTAGTTAGCATTTCCTCTAGCCCAAGCAACTGGTTATTAGCCGAAAAGCCGAAAGAGATAATTAGAGACTACTCTCAGTTTTATTTATGAATGAATTGATTTTAATGAATTCTATAAATCAGCCTTTTAAATAGACTAATCATGCCCTAAAAATAAGGAAAACCTAATGAAATACAAATAGGAAAACTAATAAAAGTAAAATAACTAAAACAAAACCTAATAGGAATTGAAATACTATCTAACTCTAATTTGAAATAGAAATAATAAAACCCTAATAATTAGGTTCTCATCATTCCCCCGGTCTTAAAAACATCCTAGCCCTCAAGGATGAGGTTTTGAAACCCTTTTATCTTCTTCCTCTCATGTTCATCTATTACATTACCTCTCGCGTAGTTATCTTCAGCGCTAATGAATGCGAAACCGTGATCATTCTTAATTATGACTTCCATCACTCGAACACATCGCTTCTTAGTAATAGAGTAGTCCAATGACGCTTCCTTCCTCTTAACTTTGGGTCCATTGTCTTTTTGAATTTCATGTTCGCCTTTCCAATATTGTTTCTCCACTCATCGCCAAACACAAAATCTACTCCAACCAAAGGTAAAACATGCAAATCAACTATAATTTCCACATCTTACACATTTATCTTTTCCTCACGAACAATTTTCTCTTCATTATTTACCTTCTCGTCACTATCAATCTCATCTTCATTGTCACAAACAATCTCACCTTTAGTGTCATCTTTAGTATTAGATGAGATAATTTGAACTTGATCAATTTTCAACTTCTTTACTTCTTTGCCTCCTTTTTGAGTTCTTCAATATCCTCATTCTTGTTACTTTTGTCAATTGATTTGGATCCTTTCCATAAAGTAGAACTTTTGGAGTCTGTAATTCCACTGCTTTCCTTGAATATCTTCTTCTCCCAATAATAACCATCTTCTAATATTTCAACAAGTCTCATTGCCTCAGTTAATCGTTCCGGTTGCTTCAACTTCAATTCTCGACATAACCAAGTTTTTAGCCCTTCGATGAATGTTCCTAATAAAATTTCCTTAGACCATCCTCTAACTAGGGTTTGTAACCTTCGAAATTCATCAATATAAGTTTGTACTTCTCCTTCTTGTCTAAGTTTTGCCAGCCGTCTGTGATGATTAACCACGGGTGAAGGACCCCATTGTTTTAGAAATTATCTTTCAAAGGATGTCCACCCTAAATATCTCTCTTCTTCTTCATATTGTGCCCTTAACCATCTCCACCACCGATTAGCCTTACCATTCAAATAGATACATGCAGTGCTAACCTTATCTTCTTTAGGAACTTCATAGACTCGAAAGTAGTGATCCACTTTATCAAGCCATTCATGTGGGTCACCTCCATTAAATCTAGGAATATTGATGAGGATTATTCTGACACATAAAATCACAATAACTAAACAGAACTCCTATCAACGTCTAATGTATTATTTAAGATATCGTCTCTACAGGGATTGTCAACTAAGAAGCAAGATTGAGATTAAGATCTAAACTGAATTGCTAAAAGAATCTATATACAAATCGAATCATAAAAATCATAGAATTGATGTGAATTACAGACACTAATGACATTCTTTCGATTAAAACATAAATCGGTACTCTATTCTGCAAATGATCTCGACAATGAATAAGCTGATCTGCTAATCTCTGCTATCAATTAACTTCTTCAAGAAACTTCTCTGAGAATATTGAATAAAGCGTATAGAAGAATCTAGAATTTTTCTTTAAGAATAACAGAATGTCAAAAGGTTCTTATTGCTTCATCTAAGCTCCTATTTATAGAGTTTTGCTCAGTGGCAATTTTGAAATAAAAACATCAAAAAAACACAAATTGGAGAAGTAATAGTTTTCTTCATTTATGTCGCCTGTTCCTTCGCATGAACTCAGCGACTTTCATAACTCTCCCTTGTCTTGTTCGCCAAGCTTTAATTCTTCATAAGCGAAATGTTCTAGATATGGTCATTATATGTCGCCTGATGCTTAGGCGAGTAAATCTTTCTTCGCCATATCAATCTTCCATTTGAGAACATTCTAGGCGATATAATGTAAATGTCGCCTCTCAACATTTTCATCCTGGTGACTTACTCAGGTGTTGCCTCAGATGTCGCCTCACAATATGTCGAGATTCTCCTTTTAGCGCCTAAGATTCTGCAATGAGTGGCAACGTATGAAGGTAACTCGCCTCAGTTCTCGTCTTCAAGGCGGGATTATTCAACTTTGCCTTCCTCATCGCCTTCTCTTTTCAGCTAGCGGCGATGTATGCAGGCGATCTTTCTTTTTTTTAGCATCAATCATTTTGCCTCATTTGCTGACTCTAGATGAAATTCTAGATGTTCCTTCTTTCTTCTGAATTTTGCAATTGTTAGCTCCTTTTCCAATTCTTTTCATCCAAGTCCCTGTCTCAGAATTGATAATCTAGAATTACTAGAAATGTATTAAACTTTTCATCTTTTAAGCTCATTTCCTTTATATTTAAGCTCATAAAACATACTAAAATATAGGTAAATTCTAGACTTATCAAATATCCACCTTTGGTCTTCGTGATCTTCGTGGGTAATTATGTGTTTCTCGCCAATCGTTATCAAAATCATCATCTCTCCATCGATCCCTTCGTCTCTCTTCATCTCGCCATCGATTGCGTTGCCGCCAATCATATTCAAAATATTCCTCATCATCGTATTGTCTCTCTTGCCATTGATTGTGATTCCTCCAACCATACTTATAATCATCCCATCCATTGTCATTATCATAACCGGTCCAACAGTCCTCTTGTAATGGGCATCTCTCGATTCGATCACTTGATTTTTCTTTTACCATGAGTTTGCCTATACAACTGATTAATCACTCTCAATGAAAGCACCAATTGTTGAGGACCTAATTTTTGGGATTTGGATCCTAATCAAATCTGCATAACTTGACCAATAAGTAAAACAAAATCTCTGACTTGTACAACAAGCAAGCTCGAATTTGACCTAACTTCAGCCATAAGGTACCCAAATCCGCCCCTAAACAGTCCACACACACACGCACCAATAGATGTGAATTAGGTCACCTTAATTAGGGTTCACTAATTCTTTAGAGATTAGGTTATTAGCCTTCATCCTAACCCAAGCACTTGGTAGTTAGCCAAGAAGCCGAATAAATAATCTAGAGTTTAGGTAGTTAGCCTTTCCTCTAGCCCAAGCAACTAGTTATTAGCCGAGAAGCCGAAAGAGATAATTAGAGAATACTCTTAGTTTTATTGATGAATGAATTGATTTGAATTAATTCTATAAATCAGCCCTTTAAATAGGCTAATCATGCCCTAAAAATAAGGAAAACCTAATGAAATACAAATAGAAAAACTAATAAAAGTTAAATAACTAAAACAAAACCTAATATGAATTGAAATACTATCTAACCCTAATTTGAAATAGAAATAATAAAACCCTAATAATTAGGTTCTCATCACTCTAGTTCAAGTCCACATGGATTTTTGAATCGGGTTAGATCTGAAAAAATAGGATAAATGGTGAATAAGAAATGCAATATAAAAGATGTTTAAGTTAATTAAATATGTGAAATCTGTGTTGAATAGTGGTTCTACATTAGAAGGTTTATTGGTATAAAAAGTTATCAGTGTGAGGATTATTCATGATAATGTTTAAGATGTAAATTTTTATATAGAAGAGTCATTAGTGAAGATCAAAATGATGGTGGCTTCCTGTGTGGATAGAAAAGAGTTGTTAGTGGAGATAAAAAAGATAGAGGTTGCCAGTGCCAGGTATAATGACAAAAGTAAAGTGGTCGAAGAGCTGGGTGACTTGGGGGCGGTTCCAACATTGAAAATAAGAAAAATATAGAGTTAAGGTTTTGTGCTAGGGTTGAATCCTTTAGCAAATCAAACTAGGCTAATTATGAATCAGATTTTAGTGGAACATGAACTCTAGGGAAATATTTTTCAATTTGGGCTCATGTAAAAGTCAATTGCAGGAAATCCTCCAACCCAGCCAATCTAATACTCTCTCCTCTCTCTCTCATTCCACTTCACAATGTAAGATTTTTTTATTTTTTATTTTAGGTTTTAACACACTTTTTAAGAAAACTTTGAATGATTTTTTAACCTTCATTACTCTCACCGCCAACTCACCCTCATTTCACTGTCTAATTCATTTCATTAATGATGTCTCTCTAATTTATTTGATGTTTTTTTTTTCTTCTCAAATTCATCTTATGAATATATATCAAATCCATGTTTAGGAAATGTTGAAAAATTTATATTTTGAAATAAAATCATATATTTAGAAACCATAAACTTAGGCAATTATGAGATATTAACATGCGCAGTGCCCTTTAAAGAATACTAGGATTGTAATACATGCAAGACAGATACTAGGGTAAACATGTTTATTTTTTTGTTTTATTATTATTAATATTAAATTTAAAATAATAGCTTTTAAATTTTAAAAATAAATTATATATTATTAAAACTTATTAATTTATAATTATTTTATATTATTGGTATTTCACACATCCAAATTATTAAACATTTTTTTAAAAAAAAAAACACAAACTCGTTATTATTCAAATAATTATCTTTGAAATCCAATATATCAATTGAAAAGTAATATTTTTTTTCCTTAAATAACCTTTATTTTCTCCTTAATTAAATTTAAATTTATCATAATAAAATTTATTTATTAATTTATTTAACATATTGTTTAATGTTTAAAAGGGATACGAGAGTGTAACGTCCACAAATTGAGCCTATAAGTTTAGACCAATTTGTAATTTTTTGTATGCTTTATTTTTGAAAATTCCAACTCGGAATAATTCGAAAATACTAGTAAGAGCAATTATGATAGGAATTTTAAACAAAAGTTCAAAACCTAGGATCGAAATTGAGATTTAAATTCGAAAATGCATATTTCAATCCGAAAATAGATTTTTACTACCGAAGTATATTAAGATTTGATGGATGATTTAAATTTCAAAAAATAGCTTCTGTTTTAAAATATGATATCTGTTCGAAATGGGGTGTTTAAAAGGAATTCGATTTTATTTCCAAAATCGGACTCTAAAACAGTCGAAATGGGCATTTTAGTTGAATGAAAGTATTTTAAAATATAAGGTTTACGTTTTTAGAATGAGCGGAATTGGAGGATTCGGGTTTGGACTTGAGAATTGGATTGAACCTTATTTATGTCCAATCCAATCCAAAAGCCTACATGTGGTCAAGATAAGTGGGCCACACTTCCCACTCTACTCCACTACACCACTTCCTCTCATTTTCCCTCATTCCTCTTCCTCTCTCAACTAATTTTTCTCATTTTCTTCTCCCAACAGAACCTTAAGTTCTTACCCCTGATTTCGACTCTTCTTCTTTATCTCTCTTTTCTAACACCAAAACTCACTTCCAAAATGGTTTCATAACCATCTAAAGGAACTACTAAAAGGGCTTTTGAGCCTATGAGCTCCATCTTCTTCCTCTAATAGCTAAGGTAACAATCTATAACTTTACTCTCTTTTGATTTCTAAAATGATGAATGAGTTTTGGTTCTAGATTTGTTTTGAATGATTTAAAGTTTATTTCGAGACTAAAAATTGTGTAACTAGCTTTTGATTAAGTCTTGAGGTTATGAACCCTAATTTTTAACTATTAGGGTTTTGATAATAATGGAAAATGGTAAATTTGTATTGAATCACATAAAAGGAATGCCCTTAGTCTAGCTTGCTCATAGTTGAATTTATTGGCATGCCATAGGGAAACTTAGAAGTGTACTTCGACACATGAAAATGTGAAATATGGCTTGAAGTGCCACTTATATGATTTAGAGCAACGGTTCTACCCGAATGCGACAACATCAACCTAATCTTTTTGGATCTACCATTCAGTCTTCGAACTTACCGTACATGTGATCTTCAAATCTTACCAAGGTTTCAGCCCACTACCGTCCCGTTTTCACTATAGAAAGTTAGAATTAATGAAAATAAATTAAAACAAGTATATTGTTTCCATTGAACTTGGTTGATTAATATTTGAACTTGAATAGACCCTTTATCCTGATTATGATGTTAAATGGTATTATGGTTGAACATGAATAATGAAAAGATGGCTAAGTGATGTTAATAATATTGATATGTGAATGAATACGGTTTAATCAAACCAAACTTGGTAATAAATATCAAAAGACGCTTCTAGTGCTCTAAAAGTGTTAAACTTGGTGGTTAATTGAGGAGTTTAAAGGAACATGTTTTGCTATTGAATAAGATGAAATTAAGTAGCTTGATAACTCATAAATGAGATTCAAAGTTTAACTTGGTAAACATTTGATGGTTGATAATGCCTTAAAAGTATTGTATTTGAATCTTGTAGTTCAATGCTACGAAAGTTTGATTGTATGAGATTGTATGTGGTATGTGTTTCTAGGATGTGTTTGGGCAACCAAACCTTTTGTCCTACCCTTCATGTTAAGTAAATGTGAATTTATAGTGTCCCTAATGTGGTTGTGTCAATCTTTGGTTTTCAAATTGTATTTGCAAACCTTTATTAAGAACTTTGAAAATCATTTGAGAAAGTTTTGATGTATTGAAGTTTTATATGACATGTTTTGGAACTAAAAGAATCTTGAATCAAAGGTGTTTTAATGCTTTGATTCTAGGTTGTTTTTAAGTATTTTAGATGCTTACTAAGTCCATAATTTTTTTGGAATGATTTGTAAACTCAAATAAAGGTTTTGGTTTGAAAAGTTTGAAGAAACAATGATTTTGAGCATTTGGAACACTGGGCGCCCTAGCCCCGCGCCTGGGTAAGTGACCAGGATGTGAAAATTGGTACCAAAGCTAGTTTTACACACTGGACGCCTTGGTTCGCGCTCTGGTCCACGCCTAGGTCAGGCTTACCAGGCCACCTAGGTTTGAACAGCAAACTTCTCGGCTTCTGTTCACATTCGTTGAACTCCAAATTGGGTGCCTTTAATGGCTACGGATTCTTATTGAAGTCTTCTTTCCAATAATATCTTTAAAAATTAGAAACTATGTCATTTGATATTTGATCTTTTCAAACTCCTCTAAAGGTGCGAAATACTTTGAAATTTCCAAAAACCAAGTTTTACAACTTAAAGTTTATTTGATATAGGTACCTTAGACCTTGTGAAATATCATGTGAGTTTTATTTACTTATTAACTAAATAATTGGACTTTCAAAGATAAAAGATCCCTTGTAGCGAACTAGATAACTTTGGTTGTATTCCAAAGAAAATTTCTGTGTAAATTCTACTTTTTCCAAATTGTTCCAAATATAATTCCAACCTCTTAATGGTATTTTAAGATCAAATAATGTTTGAAAATATTCTATCAAATTATGTTTGGACCAAGTATGAGTTTTGGATTTTTAAAACAATCCATGCTTATTATGCAAGAAATCTTCTTCAAATGTTTTTCAAAATGGTATTTTTCACACCTTTACACTTAAATGAATCATCAATGAACTTATTGATCGGAATCTTACTCGATTGACCATAGTTGCCTATGTTGACTCCGATTGACTTTGATTCAATGTTAGGTATCTTGTTTCAAGAGTTCGTTGGTACTTCCGCGTCTGGTCTTTAGATTTTACCAAGGCTGACCAAACAGTACTTGTGAAAGAAGTAACCATCGTCGTCTAGTACTGAGTGTTCAAATTGAATTTTAAAATTTTGAGATCCTTAAATCGATTTCGATGTGTTTCAATATTCGTAGGAAGATTGTGTCCTTAAATTTGTCGGGTCAAATGGACTAGTCATGGGTATTGGTTGCATATGTGATTATGTGTTTTAGTTTAATTGATGGGGTGATGTTCTCACCTAATTTTGTATTATACAAACATGGAAAAATGGTTAATTCACCGAACTAAAATGGATATCCGTACATACAATATTCTCATGGCATGTGTTGAGTATTTATGTGGTATGTAATGATATTTAGTGATTATAATCCATGTTTGATAGGAATTGTATATGTTTGACTTCCTCGTATTAATGTGAGCTTAGAGATATTCACAATAGAGATGTCATATTGTGTGTATGCATTACATTCTAATAAAAAAGATGCATTTGTGTGTGAGTGTTTGGCATATAGAATGCGAACTAGGCATTGTTGCCTAACACCTCTTCATTATTCTTTGTGTTCTTTTTCTTTTTCCAGAATGAAAATTTTGTACAGGTACGATTGAGCAGATCATAAAGATTTTTCATAAAATGGACATTCATCATGATTATGAGTTACGTATATTACTATGTATAATTTTAAATTTTAGCAATCATATATAATTTTGAAAGAATGATTATAAAGTTTGTATTTGGGCTCTTATATGTCTTGCATCTCCATTGTTTTAATTTTGAACTCATGTATGGTTTTAAGAAATTGATTTTCACAACATCATTATGTAGTTTTAAAAATTATATATATTGTTTACGCTTCCGTAATTGTCTTATAAAATATTTGGGTGATTTCCAAAAAAAAACATTGAAGGTTTGGACCGTTGGCCAAAAAACCCCACCTTTTCCATTTTTGGCCAATAAACCTCTTTTGGACGGAATCTGTGAGTTTTACTATTCATCCGTTAGTTGATGAATAGTAACCGATAGGCATTTTCATAATTTTTCAATTTTTATTCAAAAAATTAAAAAGAAAAAAAAAACTAATTTTTATTTTTTTTTCTTTTTTTTTCCTCCTCTTCTTTCTTTACTGTTAAATTATAAAAATAAAATAAAAAAACTGAGATCACTTTTTATTTTCTATATTTTTTCTTCATAACCCAAACACACCAAGTACCAAATCAATCAACAGAAGAAGGAAAAAAAAAACTTCTTTTTTTTAAAAATTTTTTTTCCTTGTTCTTCTTTATTTTTTATTTTCTACAACTTCCCCTGTGTCGAACTTTCTCTCCACCAAATTTCTCTCTTCTTCTTCTTCCTCTCTCTTTTCTCCTCTCCACATATCACCTCACTTTCACCTCCAATTAGGGGTGTGCAAAATAATCCGATCCGAATTTTCGGATATCCGATCCCCTTTTTCTAATTTCGGATTTTTGGATTGGATACGGATCAAGATTTATAATTTCGGATTATCCAAACATTTGAAATAAAAAATAAATACAATAATCTATATCTCTGCTCCCTAATTGAAATAAATAAAAAAAACCCTAGTTTAGCATCTCTATATCTCTTTACGATGCAAAACACTTTTTTCTAAATTCATTGAATCTTTCATTTCTATCTCTCAATGATCCTCCTGGTGTTTCATATATTCTCGTGATTCTTCTGACTAAGCATCCAGCTTCTACCTCTGATCTTAGACTTTCCCTTTTTGTCTCTCCACTAAGGATTAAAGGAACGAATTCTCTAATCAGCTTCTGAAGACAAAGTGATTTGACGAAAATCTGCAAAACTAGCATAATAAACACATCTACATCTTTCAATTCAACCCTAGATCTATGGTGAGCAAGCAACCTCCATCTCAATCTCGGGTAAGTTCTTTAGTTTCTTCCATTTATTTCACTGTCTTTACTTAATATTATTTTTTACTTACTATGGTTGTTTTAAATTTGTAGAATATTACACTATCTTCTAATGATAGTGAAGGTGCTAACTCTCCCTTTATTGATTTGGAGATGAACCAGTCCACGAAGGATGATTCCTCTAATTCGGTTGAGGAGGAAAGACTAGCACCAAAGAAGAAGATAAAGAAGAATGGTGCAATTGCAGCAACGAGAACTTCGGCCAAGCCATTTGAGGTCACAAAATTTGATGACGCTTTAAGGAGGAGGAAAAAGAAGTCCAAGTGGTGGGCTCAATTTAATAATGACGTTGAGGAACCAACAACTTTTGCTCGATGTAAGTATTATAAAAAATGTATTGGTTGTGAAACTAAAAATGACACAACTCCTTTAGCAAATCATGTTAATAGGTGCAAAAAGTATCCTCCGAATTTAGATATGAAGCAAAAGTTTATTGATTTTGAGACTAGGACAATAGTTATTGGAAATGGTATTGATGAAACTGTCAGTGTTCCAAAGTTGTGGGAATTTGATTAGGATTTTTGTAGGAAAAAATTTATTAGAATGCTTATTGTGGATGAGTTGCCTTTTGCTTTTGTTGAGCGTGAAGGTTTTCGGGAATTTTGTAAATCTTTAAACCCTCTTTTTAAGCTTCCATCTCGTACTACTACGACTAGAGATTGTTATTCTCTTTGTATTGAAAAAGGAAATGAGCTGAAAGATTGTTTCAAGATCTTGCATTCTAGGGTTAGTCTAACCACAGATACTTGGACATCGGGTCAAAATTTAAGCTATATGTGTTTGACTGCCCATTTTATTGATGATGATTGGAATTTACATAAAAGGATAATTAATTTTTGTCCTATTGCTGGCCATTCGGGACAGCTTATTGGTAGAGCTGTTGAAAAATGCTTGAATGAGTGGGGTTTGAAAAATATAATGACTGTGACTGTAGATAATGCTAACTCAAATGATTTAGCAAATGACTACTTGAAGAGAAGACTTAACATTTGGGAGTCTAGTTTATTGGAGGGTCAATATTTGCATATGAGATGTGCTTCTCATATTCTGAATTTAATTGTAAGAGAGGGTTTAAAAAAGCTTGATTCGTCAATCATGAAAGTTTGAACTCTTGTGAGGCATGGTAGGTCTTCTCCCACAAGGCTTCAAAAATTTAAAATGTGTATAGAAAAGGAAAAAGAGAATAGTAAAAGTCTTGTTACTTTGGATGTTAAGACAAGATGGAATTCAACTTTTTTAATGCTTGAATCTGCCATCAAGTTTAAAAAGTCATTTGCTAGTTTATACATGAAAGACTCTTCTTATTTTAAGGAATTTAGAAAGCTTGGTGGTGAACCTAAGGAAGATTATTAAAATAAGGTGTGTAGTTTTTTACCTTTCTTAAGTGTTTTCTATAATGCAACGTTGAGGTTTTCTGGCTCCCGATACGTGACTTGCAATTCTTATGCTCATGAGATTTATGGGACTAGATTCTTGATAGCCAACAATATTAATTCTCCTGATGAGGGTATTAGGTAAATGACCACTCAAATGATGTCCAAGTATGATCAGTATTATGGGAACATTGATAATATCAATATCTTGATATTTGTGGATGTGATCCTTGATCCTAGACATAAGCTGAATTATGTTAATTAGATTGTACGAGATTCTTATGATGAATCAAAAGCCACTCATTTGTTCCTTAAGATTAAGGTGATTTTGTAATCTTTATTTGACTCATATACTTTATCAATGTCTCTGCCAAAGACAAATGTTACCTCTTCATCTGTTTCTTCTACATCTATCTCTGCCACTTCATCTCTTCTCACTCAAAGTCAAACCCAAAGTTGGGGTAAGGTGGACCTTCAACAACTCATGACCTCGAAATATGAAAAAGATACAGGTTTTTCCTTAAATATTGCCAACAAAAGTGAGTTGGAGAAGTATTTAGAAGATGTTTGTGAGCCTAATGTTTCAAATTTTGAAATATTACAATAGTGGAAAGATCGACCGAAAATATACCTCATTCTTCATAAGATGGCTAAAGATATGCTTGCCATACCCATTTCAACTGTGGCTTCGGAGTCGGCTTTTAGTCCGGGGGGTCGTGTTCTAGATGATTTTCATACTTCTTTGACTCCAAAAATGGTTGGAGCACTTGTTTGCACTCAAGATTGGTTACAAACTTCTCGATCGCCTCTTATAATAGAGGAAAACTTACTTGCATTGGAAGAATTAGAGGAAAGTTAGTTTATTTTTAATTGCTTCTTATTGTTTGGAAAGAAATTCAAGTTTTAACCTTATTTTTTTATCATATGTTGTAGAAATGAAGGATCCACTTTGGAGCAACCGGAGATTATAATTGATGAAACAATTAATTCTATGAATGATTTTTAAAGTTTGGTGTTGTTATTATTAAATTATGTTGTTGAACTTACATATTATTGATCCAGTGCTTTCAGACTCTGTATGTTAGGGCTGTGGAAAATTTGTAGTCATTAAACTAATTTGTTTATGTTATAAGACTTTTCAGATGCCATTAATTACAGTTGTCTATTGAATTATGTATGATATTTATTTGGTTTTTAGTGTTTGTTTAGATTTGTGTATGTCTATGTTGGGAATGATTTGCAATGTAAGGATGCTGATTTTGGTTCATAGACTAAGTGAACGAAGAAGGCTGGAATTGTTGGAAAATATGGTAAGTGCTAATCTATTTGCAGGTTGTTCTTACGTCCTAATTTTCTTCCTTTGGTCAAATTGTTCATGAGTGTATGTTAATGCTTGTGTATTATAGAAAGTAGTGGTGGATTATTGATATTTGAAGAAGTTAAATGTTTTGGTCGATAATGAAGTGATAGTTATCCTAGATGATGACTTTAGTTGTATACATCTGCATGAAATGTAAAGGATTTATTAGAGATCTTGATGATGCTGCACTTATCTGTTTTGTTTGATGTCTTCAAGGTTTATTTGTGTTTGCTATCCATTGATTTCTTACCAATTAGTCGCGATTAGTCTTTTTTCCCATCTAATTTTTATAGTTCTGTATAGTCCTTTGTAACAGGTGTGGCTGCTGGTGGTGCTATTACATCTCTTTTGCAGCTGTCTACAAAAGCAATATTCGAAAACACTCATAATAGTCTGTGCAAGGGCTTGTGTATGCTCAATATTTCTTATATAATAGTCATTTTGTTTCTACAATTCCTGATTGGCAATGTTATTTACTATTCTTGTAGTTCTGTACTTATCAATATGCACAACCTTTGATCTTATATGTTTTTTGCTCTATGCATTTTACTTCCCTAATTTGCAGATTTTGTGAAATATTTTCGCTCAAATGTTGCATCAGAAGGGTCTGAAACTGTTACAGCTGACCTTGCTGATATTGATATCGATATGGATCAACTTGGTTCTAAACCAATATTATGAACTCTTTATTGATTTTTTCTTATATGATGTGATTCTAGTTGATATTGATATATTCTGCAAGAGAACATAGGAACCAGAAAGGTTAAGCGCGAAGCAAATGTTTGTGAAGAACATAGATTGTATACTTGACATGTTCTTAACATATGCTTTAACATTGTCTACAGTACAGTCTCTGGATTCTTGTATGAAGATACAGGAAAACACAAATTGGGTTAATGGTAATGTCAACATCTTTTCAACTTGGATTCAAATAGAATTTTTGCTAACATAAACATTCTGGTATGCTATTATCTTGGTTACTTTATTCAACATATGCGATCTGATATCAAGATATATTTTGCTGATAAACTGGTTGAATCTTGAAACAAGAAAGGGTATAATAATATCAGTTCTCTCTCGTTTTCTTTTTATTCCTGCTTCCTACTTCACTGTCAACCATGGCGATCAAAGGTGGATGATTGCTCTCACTTCTTTTCTGAGGTTGACAAATGGTTATCTCAGTGTTGTTATCTTTACAGCAGCACCTAAAGGATACAAGGTAAGTTAACTTGGGCCAAAATGTGTTTTACTTGGATGATAAATTTTTCACTAATGTCATTGTTGTTGGTTTTGTTGTAGGGACCTGAACAAAATGCTATTTAGAAACATTATGGTGTTAAGTCTGCTATATGATTTGTTTGTTGGGGTTTTTCTTAACTGAATGTAGCACATTGGTTAAAAAATGTATCTTTATGAAGCTATTTTATTTTGAACTTGATGTTGACAACAAAGCTAATGCTAATAGTACAATAATATTTGAGTTATGTAGATTTGAAATGATAATATAACTTTCTGTTGTGGACTATAAAGCCACGTTGTGTTCAAATCAAGTTTTTTAACTGTTTAGATTCAAATTAGTTTTTACTTTTTGTATAGAGTATAAATGAAAAGCTAAACTATAGTAAATATTGTTTTATTAATCAGTTACTAAACTCAAAAACAGAGTTATGTAATATCATACTAAAAGTGTAGTTGGATACTGGATATCCGATTTTTTCGGATCGGATACGGATCATAATTTCTTTGATCCAAAATTTCGGATATCCAAAATTTTTTATCGGATCAAATCCGGTATTCGGAAATGCACACCCCTATCTCCAGTAAATCCCAAAGAAGATAAGGATTCGAAATTGATTTGAAATTGGAGGAAGAGAGAGATATTCTAGGGAGGAGTTAGAGATGAGAAGATGAATGGGTTAAGGATAGGAATGAGAGAATGTGATTTAGCTTGTTGTTTTTGGTGGGGAAGAGGTAGAGAGAGGGGAGAGAGTTCGATGTAGGGGAAGAAGAAAAGAAAAAGAAAGAGAAGAAAAAGAAAAGAATTTTTAATTATTGGCGGCGACTGAACGTTGACCATTTATTTTAATTATTTATTATTTTAATATTATTATTTTTTATTTGACCCTACCTTATATGTATATTAAATTAGTGTCCATTTTTTTGTTGTTGTGATTTGATCTTTAAGTTTTGAGGGGTCAAACTTCAGTTCATGGAAATCAAGCATTATGATTTATCTGGGTTGTATGGATTTGGTCCTTGCATTCAGAATGGATGAACTTACTTCTCTTACTGAAGAGGGTACTGATACTTAGAGGGTTCAGTATGAGAAGTGGGAGCGTTCTAATCGCTTAGGTCTAATGAGCATGCAACAAGGAATCCCAGAAAATGTTCGAGGAGCCATATCCGTTGGAGAAAGTAATGCTAAAAACTACCTTGCCGAGCTGGAGAAGGCCTATGTCAAGAATGACAAGGCTGAAGTAGGGACGCTTTTAGCTAAACTAACCTCCATGAGGTATGCTGGCAATAGTAGTGTTCGAGAGCATATTTTGAGCATGTCTCAAATAGCCAAGAGGCTAAAAGTTCTGGATTTGGTTTTACCAGATGACCTTTTAGTCCATTTAGTTTTGAATTCTCTTCCACCTCAGTATGGGCAGATTAGGACATCCTATAACTGCCAACCGAGCAAATGGACTTTTAATGAGCTCATTGCTCATTGTGTTGATGAGGAGGAAAAGATGATTGCTAGTAAGAAAGAGAGTGCTCATTTGGTTTCTTCAACGGGTAAGGGCAAGAACAAGAAAAGAAAGAAGTCTGTTGAGAACAAGACTATTGAAAAGACTGCTGCTGTTGTTCCAGAGCAAAAGAAGCCTAAAGAACCAAAATGCTTTTTTGTAATAAGGCTGGACATGTAAGAAAGGACTGTCCCAAATACGCTGCATGGCGTGTCAAGAAGGGTAAGTACCTTGTTTTAGTCTCTTGTGAAGTTAATTTAACTTCAGCTTCTGGAAACACTTATTAGATTGATTCTGGTGCTACCACTCATATAAGTGTTTCATTGCAAGGTTGCCTGAACTACCGAAAGCCAACTGACGCTGAAAGATACTTTTATGTAGGAACTGGTGATCCGGTGGAAGTTGAGGCAATAGGACATTTTAGATTATGTTTGAGAACTGGTTATTTCTTGGATCTTATAGATACTTTTGTAATTCCATCTTTAAGACGTAATTTGATTTCTGTTTCTTATTTGGACAAATATGGTTTTAATTGTACTTTTGGAAATAGTTTATTTAGTTTATCTATGGATTCAAATATTTTGGGTACTGGTTTCTTGAATGAATGTGATAATTTATATATGTTGGATATCGATACTTGTTATCATGAAACTCTGCAAGTCAGTACTAGAGGTACCAAACGGAAGCTGAATATGAATAACTCAGCTGAACTTTGGCACAGACGTTTGGGTCACATATCCAAATCTAGAATTGAGTGTCTTGTGTCTAATGGTATCTTAAATACATTAGATTACACTGATTTAAACTCTTGTGTTCAGTGTATTAAAGGAAAACAGACTAAACAAAAGAGATTAGGTGACATCAGGTCATCCAATGTCTTAGAATTGATACATACAAACATCTGTGGCCCATTCCCTGTAGCAACTAGGAATGGTCAAAGATATTTTATATCATTCATAGACGATTACTCACGTCATGGGTACCTATATCTCATTCATGAAAAATCGGAGTCTGTGGACGTTTTTAAATCTTATAAAGCCGAAGTTGAAAATCAACTCGGAAAGAAGATTAAATCTGTTAGATCTGACCGTGGTGGTGAGTACTATGGTAGATATGATGGTTTAGGTGAACAACGTCTAGGACCTTTTGCGCTTTTCTTATAGGAATGTGGTATAGTCCCTCAATACACAATGCCGGGTACACCTAGCATGAATGGTGTTTCTGAGAGACGTAACCGGACTCTTTTAGATATGGTGAGAAGTATGATAAGTTATTCATCATTACCTGAGTCACTATGGGGAGAAGCATTAAAAACAGCAGTATATCTTCTCAATAGAGTACCAACTAAAGCAGTTGCAAAAACACCTTATGAGCTTTAGACATGGCGTAAACCTAGTCTTAAGCATCTTCATGTTTGGGGATGTCCTGCAGAGGCTAGGCCTTATAGGCCTAATGAGGGGAAATTGGACTCCAAAACTGTTAGCAGCTACTTTATTGGTTACTCTGAGTGATCACGAGGTTATAAGTTTTATAACCCTACTACTAGAACTATTTTTTAGACGGGAATTGCAACATTCTTTGAGGGTGTTGAGTTTGGGGGCAGAAATAAAGAAAGAAACATTGTCTTTGAGGAGGAATCGAGTCAAGAACACTTAGTGTCGATTCCTATCATCACTCCTAGTAGTGTTCAGGTTCCTACACTTGTCACTGTTCATGTTCCAATACAAGACAATGTTGAACAACCTCTCCAACAGGATGGAGAAGTTATTCTTCCTCAAGATCAATCTCAACAACCTCAAAAACCCGTGCCTTTAATAAGGTCCACTAGAGAGAGAAGAAGTGCTATTCCAGATGATTATCTAGTATTTCTTCAGGAGCATGAGGACACTGTAGACATGGTAGATAATGATCCAGTCAGTTTCTATCATGACATGCAAAGTTCCAACTCTTATAAGTGGATTGAGGCAATGGGTGAAGAGTATAAATCTATGCAAGACAATCAAGTATGGGATCTTGTTCAATTACTTGAAGGAAAGAAACCTATTGGTTGTAAATGGATATTTAAGACCAAAAGGGATTCTAAAGGTAATGTGGAGAGATATAAGGCTCGTCTTCTGGCTAAAGGCTATACTCAGAAAGAAGGGATTGACTATAAAGAGACCTTCTCTCCAGTTTCTTCGAAGGACTCTTTTAGGACAGTCATGGCTTTAGTTGCACATTTTGATCTTGAACTTCATCAAATGGATGTTAAGACTGCGTTTCTTAATGGAGACATTAATGAAACCATATACATGCAGCAACCAAAAAACTTTGTGTCTCGAGACCTAAAGCAACTGGTATGCAAATTAAAAAAATCCATTTATGGGCTCAAGCAAGCTTCTCGTCAGTGGTACTATAAGTTTCATCAAGTAGTTATCTCATTTGGTTTTGAGACAAATGTTGTTGAGAATTGTGTGTATCACAAGTTCAGTGCGAGTAGGTTTATCTTCCTGGTTTTGTATGTGGATGACATACTTCTTACTACTAATTGTAAGGACTTGTTGCATGAAACCAAAGTTTTTCTTTCAAAGCATTTTGAAATGCAAGACATAGGTGAAGCTTCTTTTGTATTAGGAATTCAAATACATCGAGATCGTTCTCGAGGTATTCTTGGATTATCATAAAAGAATTATATCGAGAAAGTACTCAAGAGATTTAGTATGCAAAATTGCAAACCAGCAGATACCCCAGTCGCTAAAGGAGATAAATTTAGTCTTGATCAGTGTCCTAAGAGTGAACATGAAATTCAGCAAATGCAAAAGATCCCTTATGCATCGGTGGTTAGGAGTCTAATGTATGCTCAAGTTTGTACTCATCCAGACATTTCTTTAATAGTTGGTATGTTAGGTCGATATCTCAGCAATCCAGGAATGGATCATTGGAAGGCAACGAAAAGAGTTTTGAGATATCTTCAGAGAACTAAGGAACATATGCTCACATATAAGAGATCGGATCAGCTTGAGATCATTGGGTATTCTGATTCTGATTTTGCTGGATGCCAAGATAGTAGAAAATCCACACTAGGTTACATTTATCTCTTGGCTGGTGGTGTTATTTCCTGGAAGAGTGCGAAACAAACTCTTATAGCCACTTCCACCATGGAAGCAGAATTTGTAGCATGTTATGAGGCATCAAATCAAGATATTTGGCTGAGAAATCTTGTCACAGGGTTGCGTATAGTTAGTGGTATTGAGAGGCCAATGAAGTTATATTGTGACAATAACTCAGCAGTATTGTTCTCCAATAACAACAGGAGCTCCTCTCGATCGAAACATATTGAAATTAAGTTTCTAGCTATGAGGGAAATAGTACAGAGTGAACAAATATCCATAGAGCATATAAGAACAAACTCCATGATTGCGGATCCGCTTACTAAAGCAGTAATACCAAAGGTTTTTCATGAGCACACTGCTCATATGGGTATCATATTGTTTACAATTGTTTAGCTTTAGTGGGAGTTTGGTCAATATATATATAATTGAATGCTCCTTTTGTTTTGGATATTTTTTTTTTTATGGAATTGAGTACTCATTTTGTTCTTTATTACACTCTGTATTATTTTGTGTTTGATCTCACTTTAGTCTGACTAGTTGGAAACAGGCATGATTAGATCATATTACATGCAGTTCACATGCTACACTCCTATGATAAATCTATGTCATTTGGGGGTATTGGTGATGTGATTGATGATGGACTTAGTCATGGGAAATGACAATTGTCCCTTCAGTTCTTTATCAATATAACTAATGGACGAGATTGTTATGGATACCTTGTATGACTGTGTTTTGAGCTCACTTAAGGTGTATGTATTTTATTTGACATATGTCAGCCCAAGTGGGAGATTGTTAGAATTGATATTCTAAATGTGGGCTAAATATATAAATAGAATACATATAGCGGTCAAATTATATAGTCAATTAAAGTTATGGTCTAAGTTTGGATTATTGACTATTAAGGTATCAAATGGTTATAGAAATTAAAGTGTAGAGACCTTTTGTAATTTTTATTTTGTTGAAGGACCGAAATAGAAATTAACCTATGCAATTGGGTATTTATATGGTCGTGGTCTCCGGAAAAAGAATATGAAAAAGAAAACATTACTTTCCTTCTGTAGTGCTTCCGCTAAGTTCATTCTGTATTCCTGGAAGATTACAAACCAACGGTTCGTCATCTTTAAATTCACCATACGATGATGTCAGGTACACAATTGATTTCTCTTGAAATCCTATTTTAATGATTTAGTAATTGTCACATGATCTAGGTTTTTGTGAGATTTATTAGTTTCACATGATTTAGGGTTTAGAGATTTATTGCTTTTCACATGATCTAGGGTTTATATAGATTTATTGCTTTTCACATGATTTAGGGTTTAGTGAAATTTATTTATTTTCACATCTCTTAGGTTTTCGTGAAATTAATTGTTGAATCTCTTTCATATATCAATTTAAATTTGTTTTATTTATTTTTTAATGGAACCAATGTTTTATAAATTTACGTGGTTCTACCAAGATAGTGTTTATAGAATACTAAATACTAAAGAAAATGTTTGTTATTTATAATACGTTATATTTTAGCATCCAATAAATATTTTATTGCTTTATTTAACTATATTCATTAAAATATTAATATATTTGTATTCTGTACATATATTTAAAAAGATCATATTTTTGTTTTTGTTAAATGAATTGTCAAATTGAATATTTATCATTATTTTTTTTATAAACATCCTAAATTATTTTATATTGTTTACCAATGGTTCTCTTAATTAGAACATGTTTGTACTACTATATTTGATTTAAGAAATGATAATAAAGTAAAATATTAAAAGTAACGATTAGGGTAAAGAGTAAGACGCAGTTCATTTTTAGTTTTTATTTATGCTATTTAATTATATTTGTACTTATATTTATATTCTAAACAAGATTATTGATTTATAATATATATGTGCAATTTTTGTTTTTTTTTTTAAATTTACTTTTGGTATATATTATTTGTACTGTATTTAACATTTTATTCTGCTTAATTAGTTTAATAAGTATATCTAGCGTGTTTTCATTCTTATTCTATTTAACATATGGGTAATATAAAAATATGTAATAAATTATTTTGATTCGAAATTAAAATAATTAAAGTAAGTAGCTTTTTGTTAGGGTTTGACAAAAATTGGTATTCAATATACTAGTCTTTATTTGGAAGCTGAGAAAGATTTGAAGACTCTTTTGGAAGTGAAAGATTTGAAGACTATTTTGGAAGTATTATATTTGACTAGGAATTGTATTTATGTCTTATTAGAATTGCAATTAGAAAAGAATCCTTTTCCTCTTTTTTTAGGAATTCTAGTAATAATAGGTTTCCTAGTTTATTATGATTTACTTGGTAAGTAAATCATTGTTCACTATAAATATGATGCTTGTTTATTATTGCTGTTCTTTTGTTTTGAGAGATCCTGAGTGTCTTGTGAGTTTCTTGTTTGTTTTAGAGAGTGTTTTCTGGTTGTGCCTGTAATATCTTTTGCTACATAGTGAAAATCTCTGTCCATCCTGACGTCCGTGGTTTTTTCCCGTTTTGGGTTTCCACGTAATATTGGTGCGTTAATATTTTATTTCTTGTCTTTTATTTTGTTTACTTATTGATCGAGACAAATTCCGCTGCGACGAGCCCGATTTTCCTAACAAGTGGTATCAGAGCCGAGGTTCGTGTGAGTTTCGATTGTTGAAGTAAACATGTCTACAAGCAAGATGTACACCGGAAGATTCGATGTGGAGAAATTTGATGGAAAAATCAATTTTGGCTTGTGGCAAGTACAAGTCAAAGATATCCTGATCCAACATGGATTGCAAAAGGCGTCGAAGGGGAGAACAATTGCGGTAGTCTCTGAAAGCTCTGGTGAAAAAGAAACTGGTAAAGAGAAGTCTGAAAAGTCCGAAAAATCTCTGATGAGTGACGATGAATGGGAGGAACTCGATGAGAGAGCTGCAAGTTTGATACGACTGTGTCTGGCCAAGAATGTTCTTGCGAATATTCAAGGAACAACTTCTGCAAGAGAACTTTGGGGAAGACTTGAAGAGTTGTACCAAGCAAAAAGCGTCTGCAATCGATTTTACCTGAAGGAACAATTTCATCTGTTGAAGATGGATGAAGGTATGAAGGTTTCTGATCATCTTACAGCACTCAATGGGATAATCTCTGAGTTGGAGTCTATTGGAGTGAAGATTGATGACGAGGATAAGGCGTTGAAATTAATCTGGTCTCTTCCTGAATCGTACAAGTACATGAAACCGATCCTGATGCATGGAAACTCGACGGTAAGTTTTTCAGAGGTTGCGAATAAGTTGATCTCTGAAGAGAAAAGACTGAAGAGTGAAAATAATAACTCTGATAATCAGTCAATTCTAATGGCTCGAGAAAAGAATGGGAAGAATGGGTACTCCAAGAAGAACATCCTGTGTTGGAAGTGTGGACAAAAGGGACATCTGAGGAGGGATTGTAAAGGAGCAAGTTCGGCAAAGGACTCCGTTGATGGAGATACTCCATGTGTCTCCTTGCTAGAAGCTGATGAAGGTGACTTCCTCTAAGGAGGAATGGGTACATCCTCATGGCAGGTCGCTAACCACCATGGTGCCATGAAAGAGGATGTAGTACTTCTAGCGGCCACAAGTTTTGCACATGGGCATTGGACTGGCGTTAATGCGGTTGTGTGGTGGATAAGATGTTGATGGCTGATGAACTTTCTTGAAAGCCAGTTAAGGAAGTTGCACCATGATTTAATCAGCAAGGGTTGTATCGACATGTGCCGGAATAAATCTTAGGATGGATCGTTTGATGGTTCCTAAGTGTGTATATCTTCATGGTGGGATATGATGGCTCGATGTAGAGTCATGGTCGTCGTTTAAGGGACGCAAGTTTAGGGAATTTTTGTCAAGGGGTGGTTTGTTAGGGTTTGACAAAAATTGGTATTCAATATACTAGTCTTTATTTGGAAGCTGAGAAAGATTTGAAGACTCTTTTGGAAGTGAAAGATTTGAAGACTATTTTGGAAGTATTATATTTGACTAGGAATTGTATTTATGTCTTATTAGAATTGCAATTAGGAAAGAATCCTTTTCCTCTTTTTTTAGGAATTCTAGTAATAATAGGTTTCCTAGTTTATTATGATTTACTTGGTAAGTAAATCATTGTTCACTATAAATATGATGCTGTAGTCTTCAATTGTAGAGACACAAATTGAGAGATCCTGAGTGTCTTGTGAGTTTCTTTCTTGTGAGCTTGGGTGAGACTTGTAATTGAGTTAGAGAGTGTTTTCTGGTTGTGCCTGTAATATCTTTTGCTACATAGTGAAAATCTCTGTCCATCCTGACGTCCGTGGTTTTTTCCCGTTTTGGGTTTCCACGTAATATTGGTGCGTTAATATTTTATTTCTTGTCTTTTATTTTGTTTACTTATTGATCGAGACAAATTCCGCTGCGACGAGCCCGATTTTCCTAACACTTTTAATGTTTTTTAAACTATATCACTTATTATAATAAATGCAAAATTGATTTTTTATTAGAATAATTGAAATTTTAAAATAAAAATAATGACCCTAAAAAGAATGATGATTATTTTTTAATGAAAATTTTTTATATATAAAAATGATTGTAATAATTTCCATAGTTTCAAGAAATTGTGATAGTTTATTAATAAATAAATTTTATAATTTCAAAAATAATTGATAATTTCAAGATTTTCATTAATATTTTGATAAATTGAATTAATAAAATATTTTTATAATTTTAAGAATAATTTCGATAGTTTTGAAAAATAAATAAATAATTTTGACAGTTTTAGAAATATATAATTTATTTAATAATTTTATAGAAGTTTAAGAAAAAGATTTTTTTAAAGAAAATGAAATTTCATTTTAAAATCTAATCAAATATGGAATAGATTTTAATTTAATTTTATTTTATTGAAGAAAATAATGACAATGATAATAATAATAATAATAATAATATATTTTTAATATTTGATTATTATTTTTAAATAAATCAATAATTTTCAAGATTGAAAATTATTGGAGATTTAAAATAAATTAATGGTGGATGGTTGAATTTGAACTTATTCACTTTTACATAACTTGATAGTATGTGTAATTTTAATAATAATTTTTTTAATGAAGAAAGTTTTGAATATTCAAATATTTTATTTGGTTTGAGTCCCACTTTTTTTTTAATATAAAATAAATATTATATATTTTATTTTTATTTTTTTTTCTATCAAAAAATAGTTTATCTATCATCATATCTGATTCCTTCTTTAATGAACGGGCTTAATTAGTTCAAATAAAAATATATATATATATATAATTTAAATGGATATAGTGTTTATATCCATATAAAATATGGAGGAATTCAGATACGTAAAAACCATTTGAACAATACTAAAATTTTACATGAACAATATTTTAAATTTTTTATAAATTTATATTATCATTATTTTCAAATATAAATTATAATTGTGCGTGTCGCACGGACCTATATACTAGTAATATTTTTAAAATAGATGAAACTAATAATAAATATTATGTATTAAAATTTGTATAATATATTTTTACCATAAATTAAATATATATTACATATATTCATTACAAAATCAGTATTTTTGAAGAACAATGATATTTATTATTTGTTATAAATTTAAATAATAAAAATTAATTATGTTTAATGAAAATAGAGATGTGACATTAAAAAATTGAGATTAAAAAGAATCTTATTTCTCAAATGTGAATTACTACGTTGAACATCTTTTTTTCAATATTATCCTTTTTATTAATTTTTAAATAATATTAAAAATAAATAATTATATATTATTATTTTTGTAATTTTGTTTTAAAATTCTCTCTCTTTTTATAATTTACACTTAAATTTTTACTTAACCATTTATTTATCATTTTTATTTTTTATCAATAGATTTTTAAAATCAGATAATTTGATTTTAAATTAAACTAGATAATACCCGTACGCGATGCGTACCTTAAATTTAATGATAAATATTTAAATATATAAATTAATAAATAATTATATAATAATATATGTAAATAAAAATAAGTAATTGATAGTAAAGAGAATATTATAAAATAAAAACAAAATATTATTAAATTAAAAAAAAATTTTAAAAACCATAAAAATGAAAAAAAAAAAAAAAAGGAAAAAGAAAGGCAAGTTGCAAATTTGATAGTGGTGAAATATGTGTATATATTTGTCTGTAGTAAGTCCAACTAAATATAATTGTAAAAAAAAATTAAAAAAATAAAAAATAAAAAATAAACCTAGAAGAAAAAACTAAAGAATTAATGTATATTATTTATTAAATTAATTGATAGAATTATAAATTTTTATTCTAACACAAAATTATTTTAAAATAAAATCTCTTCACAAATAATACGAATAAAAATAATGAGAATATTCTATCTTTTATTCTGGTTGGAATATATGTCTATTTATTTATTATGGAGTTCCAATTAAGAAGAAAAAGAGGTTAAATTCAATTCCTATTTTTTCTTCTTTTTCCCATTTTTGCCTTGTATTAATTTTAAAAAAAAAATCTAACTCTTATATTTTCTTATCTTTTTATTTTTTATTTTTTCCTTATATTAATTAAAAGAAAATACATCGATTATTGCTCGCACGTTATCAGTATCGTCTCTATATTTTTGGAGCCCCTATAAAGCTCCTTTAATTTTTCTTTTTAATTTTTAACATCACGATTAATAGAGAAGAGATGAGTAGTAGTATTCAATATTAATTAAAAAATTAAAAATAATGCCAATTGATATCGTTTTATTAAAAAAAAAATAAAAAATCTTCCCCATTCACCTCCGGCTCTAAAGGGCGGCCGGCCCCCGGCAATCGCCCCTCAGAGCTGGCCCTGCCCATTATATATAGAGATGTTCATAATTTTTTCACCTTTTCTGATTCTGTTCCCAGTATCACTGTGATTTATATTTTTCTTCGGATAAGTACATTTATCTTTTCAAACTTTTCCTTTCCTTCTATTTTGTTTTTCTCAATCTAAAATATATAGATATCGAATAATAATAATAAATTAAATGAATATTACTAAATACATTAAAAGAAAAATATGAAGAAGATGAAAAAAATTAGTTACCGGGCTTTTAATATAAAATTTATGTTGATTTTTTACTTTACGCGATTTCTTTCCACTTTAATTATAAGAAAAAAAAATATCAAGAAATATATTAAAAGATTATTAAAAGATTGTAGACAGAAAAAAAGAATCAATATATATATATATATTAAAACAAAAGAGAGTTTAATTTTACATTTATTATAAAATTGTTATTTAATGAGTTTAGAATTGTATCAATGATTAATTAGTAATTAATATGACAATATTAAAATATTTTTAATATATATTACATAGATTAAATATTTTTAATTGATATTTATCATAAAGTTGTTGAGTAAGTTGATAATAATAATTTTTAAAAAATAATTGCATAATTGTTAAAAAAATATATTTAAAGATAAATATAAAACTACTACATTAAATTTAAAAATAATTATATCTATTAAAAATAAAATTAATGTGAAAGAATAATTATTTTTAATTTTTATTTTTTTTTAAGAAAGAGGTTGTTAGAGGCTATTATACTTTTTTATATATGGATATATATATAATTAATAAAAAGGTTATTTATTTAATATTTATCATGATATATAAATTATTTTTTAATTTTATAACTATTATAAATTTAATGATGAGGTGTGATTTAATAATCAGATTTAATATATATATATATATAAAATTATTTTTAAGTTATAAAATATTAAATTATTTTAAATATATACTATATAGATTAATTATTTTTAAATTTATATTTATTATAAAATTGTTGGCTGGGTTGAAAATAGTAAATTTTTTAAAAATATAATTATATAATTATTATTAGATTATTAAAAATTATATTTAAAGATAAATATAAAACTACTAAATTAAATTTAAAAACAATAATATATTTATTAAAAATAAGATAAGTCCGAAAAATAATTATTCAAAATTATCTTTTTTAAAAAGATTATTCGAGACTATTATACTTTTATATATATATATATATATATATATATATATATATAGGTAGATTATTTATTTAATATTTATCATGATAAATAAAATATTTTTAAATTTTATATTTATCATAAACTTAATATTTTATTTAACATATATAATATAATTATTTTTAAATTATAAAAATTAAAAATTAAAAATAATTATTATCTAATTACTACAAATATTTTGTCTAATTAAAAATTATTCTGAAACTTTTCTACTTTTATATATATAGATACATCATTATTATTTATTAATTATAAATAACACGCTAGAAATATATCAATAATTCAAATAAATATAATAGTCAACTGACAAAATTATCAACTTTAATTTATATATATATATAATATTTTTTATTGTATTAAAAAATTAATTAATATTATTTAATAGATTATTTTTTAATTAAATAATAAAATAAAGTAAATATTAAATGTTATAGATAGAAATTATTAAATTGAACTCATGTATATTTTCTATGAAATGATGATTCTACAGTCCCTTAAAAATACAAATACCATTTATATTAATCAAATATATTTATAGTGACATCTTATTTATCAAATACAGATTTCAAATAATTATTATTTTGTATTAACTAATTAATAATAATTGATGGGATCTAAGAAAAAATAAATAAAAATATATAGGAGTATATATTTTTACACACCCCTTTGTATCTAGTTGGAAATATATGAATAGTGGATTGAAGCAAAGTTGAACTGGATTTGTGTAATTGATTTGGATGAGTTGAGGAAAGTTATAACAGATTGTCATCAGTTACTTTCCTGGCATATGATACCATAAACTGCTACTTTCCTGCCAAGTGATACCACAAACTGAAGAATTCATGACATGAGAATTGGTTTTTTTTTTTTTTTTTAATTTGATTTGTTTTTTCTGGGTAACATATGTGGCTTGATAGGAATCATTGCAATTGAAGCTGCACTTATAAATTCAAAGTTTATTTCAATTTAAAATATGTATGTAGATGTAGATTTTTATATGTTTATTCAACCACTTGTTTTGATATTGTGTAATAATAAATCTTTAAAAAAGTAATTGACTACTCGTAAAAACATGAACACCGTAAGGGTGGTTCATTATTTTCATCAAATTTGTGAGAATCACAATTATAATCACTTACTACTATTTGTCTATCTTCATCTTTATCCTAAAATTCAAACTCTAATAATCACAAATAAAACGTTAAGTTCATACAATTTGTTTATTTATGAGGATGATGAACAATCCATACCATAAAAGCTACACCATCACGTCGTGTCGCGTCCTCAGAGTGTGAGAGAGATTCTGGTGCAATTTGTCGGGTTGGTGAAGACACAAAACAGTTAAGATGATGAACAAAGTCTCTAAGATGAGGATAATGAATAATTCTTACCGTGGAAGCTACACCACCACGTCGTCGCTTGCTTCAAGAGGGAGATTTCGGTGCAATTCGTTGGGTCGGTTGGGTCGGTGAAGAAGGAGGTCTGGTTGGGGAATATATCTGAATCATGTTCTTCGAATCCCTTTAATAAAACAACAGTTTCCTGCGATTAAAAAGAAAATGAATTTCTACCATTAATAAAAAGAAATTAAATAACCGGAGATTAAAAGAAATTAAATAACCGGAGATTAATGATTTTATATATATATATATATATAGAATAGAGAGAAATTTGATTTGGAATAGAATTTCTAAATATAATAGAGATAAACATAAAATATGAAGAGAAAATTGATTTGGAATGGAATTTTTAAATATAATAGAGATAAACATAAATATATCAAGAGAAAATTGATTTGGAATGGAATTCCAAAATATAATAGAGATAAATATGAATTTAGATTTATTTTTAGTTTTAATTCATAGAAATAATATTTTTGAAAATTGATCTATATAAAAGATTTAAATATGATATATATATATATAGTATTTAAAAAATAAAAATTTAAAGAAAATTATTGTCTAATTAAAACAAAATTATTGTCTCAACCGACTATTGTCCTGAAACTTCTCTGCTTTTATATATATACTAGATAGTACCGTGCGCGAAGCGCACCTTAAATTTAAGTGATAATAAGTAAAATTAGACTTTTTCAATTTTTTTTTTTTTTTTTAGTTTTAAACCAACCCTAAATTTTGTACACATTTAAACTTTTTTATTAAAAAAATGTAAAACTAAACTTTAAAAAAAAAATTGCAGAAAATAATTTTCCTAGTATTACTACCGGGAAGCAAGCAAATTTCAATCAGCTTCCCGGTGTGTAATACAGGGAAGCAAAATTTTGCTTCCCTGTATTACACACCGGGAAGCTGGCTTGAATTTTGCCAACTTCCCTGTGTGTAATACAGGAAAGAAAATTTTTCTTCCCTGTATTACACACAGGGAAGTACGCAAAATTCAAGTCAGCTTCCCAGTGTGTAGTACCGGGAAGCTGGAATTCGCTTCCCGGTACTACACACCGGAAAGCAGACTTGAATTTTGTCTGCTTTCTGGTGTGTAACACCGAAAAATAACTGGATATGTTTTTTTTCGGTATTGAAGGGTAAAATGGTCATTTTGGTCTATTTTTTGCAAAAAAAATTCAAAAATTTTTGTTTTGTAAAAATTTTGATGTTGGTCTAAAAATATAATTTTTTTAATAAAAAAAGTCTAAAAGTGCAAATCACCCTAAATTTAATAATGAATATTGAAATATTAAAATTATCGTAATTATGTATACATATATAATAAATTTGAAATAGAGAAAATGTGAAGTGGATTGGGAGGAGATAATGTATAGTGTATGCAATGAGTTATTATAATAATTGTAGTTAAATTAGATTTAACTTTATGGATTATAATTATAAATTATAACTATTAAGAAGATAATTATTTAATATTATAATGATTTAAGAAAAATAAATAAAATAATAACGTAATGAGTTATTATAGTAGTTGTAGTAGAATTAGAATTAACTTTATTGGTTATAATTATAAATTATAATTATTAAAAAGATAATTACCTAAGGTTTAAGAAAAACAAATAAAATAACAACTTGTTATAGTATTTGTAGTTGAATTATAATTAATTTTATTGATTATAATTATAAATTTTAATTATTAAAGATTACCTAAGGGTTAAGAAAACAAATAAAATAATTCAAATAATTCCACCTCATTCATCTTTATTATTTTATTTATTTTTCTTATATTATATTCTTTATATATTTTTTATCTTTTATAAAACTATTTGAATTTATTTTTTTTATCTTCTATTTGAATTTATTTTTTTTTTTATCATTTTTATTTAATTTATATAAAAATATTATAATTATATATTTTTACAAAATAAATAAATCCAAATATATATTTCAAATAATTTAAACCTATTTTATTATTTATTTTTAATTTAAATTTATTTAAATTTAATTAATATTTTTAAAAAATATCTAGTAAAATATAGCATTTAGAGTTTTTTAAAGCATTTAGTATTTTCATTAGTTTTTAATAAACACTATTTGGTAAATTAACGTTTTAATTATCTTATAATCTTTAAATGACGTAAAATGACATGATATAACAAAGATAATTATTTTTAAATTTAAGACATGACTTTAAAATAAAATTATTATTATTTTAATAAGTAATAAAAATAAATAATATATTTATAAAAATCAATTTTTTTTTGTCTTTATAAAAAGTAAATATTTAATTTATTGAAACTAAAATTAAAATAATTAGTTAAAAATTATTTTTTATAAAATAATTTAATAAAAAAATTTATTTTAAAAGAGTATGGATAAGGATAAAGTAGGAAAAATAATTTTAAACTCTTTGATCAAAACTCTAACGTTGCTCCGAGCAACGTTTCATAAACTCTTTTAAAAACTCTAACTATCAGATTATAAGCGGACCACCAAAAATACAAATTAAATGATTTTAGAATTTTCACTGAGTCAAAATACTAAACTCTCAAAAGTAATTATTAATGTCAAAGAAAGAAATATATAACCTATTTGAAACTACTAATCACAAAAAATCAATACATTGTTTTACCACTTCAACTTACAAAACCCTGAAATACAAACACCAACAAATCAAGTAATACATGTAAACTAACAACGAAAAGAAGGAAAAAATTCTCTCAAATCCTCGCACAAAATAATGAAAAGCTGCATATCACTTACCTTGCTTGTATATACACCCAATCTTCCAACCAAAGATAAACCATTGAACAAAAATACATCATAACAGATAAACCATAGTCCTTGAACTTGAAATTCAATTAGCCTTGGTCTCAGGCTGAAGGGTCTTTGAACTTGGAGATTTTCCAATTATCGCTTTTTTGACCTTCACAATTGATTGTTTAACCTTTGATATTATGTTTCCTGATGACTTGAGTGCAGGTTACAAACACATCTCCAGTTGCTTTTGTGTCCTTCACATCTCTTGAGATCACCACTTGTTCTCCTCCCACTTGTTTTTCTACAGTTTAATCTCCATTTTTGGAAATTTGTTCAGGCTCTTTATTTTCTGAATTTTCATGCTCTTCTGGTGTCTCCTCCGAAATTTCCATAACTGGTTTCTCCTTTGTCACATCTTCCACTTTCGTACTTTATCTTAATTTCGCTCCTCTGCTGTAAGTATCATATAAACATATATATATATATATAAATCATATCAAGATGAAAATATATCATATATAAATCGTACAAAGATGAAAAAACATACCAAAAAATATATGAGTTAATTATCATCCTCATTTGATATAATTTTTTATGTTGATTCGTACTTTATTGTAATTTCGCTCCTCTGCAATGATATTAAAAACAAAAAGAATATCATAGAAACATATATTATATAAATCATATGATCATATGTAAATTGTACAAAAATGAAAAAGTACCCTCGAAATAAATATAATACTATCAAAATAAGAATGAGAACATTAATTGAGAGGAACAAATATATATAGTAAAGAGAATGTTGATATGAAATCGAACTCCATCACATAAAAAGATAAATATGAATTTAATTATTTATCCTTAATTTAAATTTAAATTATCTTTTCATTAAAATTATATTTATCCGGGAGATATTGTCAAGTGAGTTGATAATATTATTTTAAAATATATATAATTACATAATTATCTTTAAATTACAAAAAAATATATAAAGATAATTACAAAACTGCTGTATTAAATTTTAAGACAATTATTGTCTAATTAGTATTAATTTATTGTCCGATTAAGTTTTATCCTGGAACTTTTCTGCTTTTATATATATATATATATATATATATATATATATATATATATATATATATATATATATATAAACTTAAAATACAACTGTAATCTACAACCTCATATGATCAATTAAACACCAACATTTGACTGTTAATATTTTTTTAAAATTATATACATATAAGTATAACTAATATATATATATATATATACATATGTTTATATAATATTTTACGTATAGTTGTTATATGGACACTAAAAATCCGAACTTCCCATTATATAATATATGATTTTCGGCATATGAATTTATATAAATTAAAATCGTATTCAAAAAAAAAAATGAAATCATAATGATTTTTGTTTTTAAAAATAAAATTCATATTAAAATATATAGGAGAGAAGGTAATATATATATATATATATATATATATATCACCAAGTAGATAAAAAATATGAATCAGAGTAAAAATTCTTCTTGTTAAATTGATTAATCATTATATAAAAATTAATTAAATAATTTAAATTTTATTTAAAATAATTTATAAAATAATTATTAAAAATTAATTAAAAATAATATATAAAATAATTTTTTAAAAATATTAAGAGTAGTTTAGTAATACCAATGTTGTATGTTCCATGTGAAAATTTTATAAAAATAAAAATAACAACATTAATAAGTCACCCCGTAAAAGGTCATTTCCTTTGCAATTCGGGCATCTACCCTAGTTATAAGCTTTTTGAACATGCGAATAATCACGTGAACAACGCCATAATGCTATAAGGTATGTTTGGGTCATGAAGATGTAGTAAATATCTTGAAATCAAATAAAAAAACTAACAAATAAAATTATAAATGCAATTGTGGAGTGTAATTTAAAATAAATAATAATAATAATAATGATAAATAAAATAAAAATATCAATTAAATCCTTATAATAATTTCAAATACGCGTACAGGACACGTACAAGATATAGCAGAGTAAGGATAAAATTGGAAAGGCCAAAATTGGTAAGGAACACTACATGCAGCCGCCGCCCACCGTCACCGTCAGAACACCAAGGCGCATATTGACAACATGAAAGAGGAAGATCTCTTTTAATCCATCAACAAAAACTTTATTCATCTTTAAATATAACTAGGATTGTGCCACCTGCAAGGCAGGTGGTCTTTATTTTACCCTTTTAAAAAAATTAAAAATTAATAAAATATATTAATATAAATAAATCAAGTATTAAAAAATATTTACATTTATTAAAATAAATTTAATATAATTATAAATAATTAAAATTAAAAATAATCTAATTTATTAAATTTATTTTAATTTCAATTTATTTTAAATATAAAATTTTATAAAATATAATTTAAAAATTATATTTTTTAATTCTTATCATCAAATTTATATTCAAATTTTAATCAGAATTTTAGTTCAATAAATTTTAAAATAATTATTATTTAACTTAAAATAATAACTATAATATGATTAAAAATATAATTAGTTAGTTTATTTATCCAACATAATATTCAATTTAATTTGATCGGAATTTTAAAATTAAAAAGAAATAAAAAAATATATTTTTAAAAAATAAGTAAATAATTTTTTTTTAAAAATATAATAACTCAGTAGTACATTATAGAATTTTTTTTTATCAAACTCCTAATAACACTTACCAAATATTTTATTTAATACTCTTATTCTTATTTATTAAATTCACTTAATTCTATCCAATTTTTTTTCATTTAACTACCAATTTTCATCCATTTCATTAACTTTTAAAATTTAAACATAAATTAGCTTAGTTTAACTTTGAGATGAAATGTCTGTACTCAATTTTAACTTTAAATAAATTATAAAATATGATATTATTAAAATTTTATTTTAAATAAAAGTAAAATTAAAAAAACAATAATGTAATTAAATACAAATGAATTAATAAAATAAAATATTACTAAAATTTGAATTTGATATTATTTTAAATAACTTTTAAAAATACTATTTTAAAATTTAATATTAACATTACTAAAATTCTAATCGCAAATTCAAACTTACATTTTTCAGTTTTAATTTATTAATTTTTAAAATTTTATAAATTAATTAGAATAATAATTTAACATTAAATTACTTTTGAAATCATATAAGTAAAAATAATTTATTTATTTAAAATAATATTTAAATAAAATTTAAATTTTTAATAATTTTTTTTTAACTTTCGAATTACTTTGCAACTTAATATAATACCCCTTTTTATATATTTTTTATTATATTTTTTTATATTACTATTATTATTATTAAATATAAAATTGATATACACCACGTTGGAGAGCTGTAGTTCATTAAAACTTATACACACTCCCAAATTCTCTAGTGAAACAAAATACATAGGCCTAGTTTGTTTTGCGGGATCGAATTAGATTCGGATTGAATTATTTTAAGTGATAGGATTGGATTGGTTAGGATTGGTTAAATTTATTTTACATCATGTTTGGTAACACATGGGACCGGATAAAATTAAATATGTGAAAATATATTTTTTTATATTATATAATTTTTATAAATTTAATTATTAAAAATAAAATAGATTGTTTTTAATTTATCCACCAACTTAATTTGTTTTATTTAGTTTTTAAAAAATAGGAATGGAGTGAGATGATGGGTTAATTTTAACCCATCATTTTAGTGGGATAGATTTAACCCATTGCAATGGGTTAAATGAGGGAGGAAAGATAAAATAGTGAAGGGTTAAAATTAAGTGGGCAAGTAACAAACATGAGTTTGGATAAAAATAAATCCTAACCTAGTCCAAACCCATGAAACAAATTAGGCCATAGAGTTAGTCGTCTAGGCGTCTCATTCCTCCATATGACACCACCCACCATACTCTCCAGCTGTCATCACCGTAACCCACAACCATTCCTCTTCTCTATAAATAAATACACCCCTACCCTACAGCTAGACTAATACCCTACAGCTAGACTAATTTACATTAAGGCAATTCAATCCACAGGAAAGACATATAAAGCTATCAATGGAGATGGAAGTTGAAGTGATTCCAAAAAAAAAAAATTTAATCTCATCAACATTCATAATAACTTCCTACTGTTGAGCCCCAAGAAGAATATGTAATGGACACTAGAAAAAAAAATGGAATTGAAGAGAATGGACAGATAAGTATCAGGCTATCTCCAACCACACTCTATTTTAAGCCTCTATATTAGAGTTTCAAATAGAATCTTTTCAACTTTTTGAAACTCCAAATTTTTTCATCTCCAACCATAGAACTCTAATATGCAGTAAAAATATATATTATTATAAAAAAAATTAAATACTTGTTATAATTAAATATAGTATGTTAATAAGAGTAATATTAATATTGAACTCAAATGAAAGGATTTTTTTAAATCCTTTACAATAATATATTTTTTATTATTTAAAAAATAAAATAATTCACTTATAATTAAAATTAGAGTTAAAATATAATGTAATAATTATGTTATAATTGAAAAAAAAAAGTGTATTTGGAGTTCCATAAAGTGAATGTCATATATGGAGTTCTATGAGCTTAAAATATATTAAAACTCCAAACACTTTATTGGAAAGTGAAAAATGGAGGTTTGGTTGGAGAAGGTTTGGACTTTATAATGGCATATGGAGGCTTGGTTGGAGATAGCCTCAAAGGAACAACTATTAATCAATTACAATTAAGCCCAATTGTATATTTTGGATAAAATCCTCTTTAGGTAAAATTGGAGCAAAATTATAATAATAACCTTCTATAAAAAATTATAATAATTAATTAAATGTGTAATATTAAAATTAGATGAAAAGTACTATCTCCGTCCAGCAATAAGTGTCGCATTTTGAAAAAAAAAAAATTGTCCAAAAATAAATGTCATACATGTGTATTTGTAACTATCTTTCCACTCTTACACTTTACCTATTTTTACACTCAACCTTTTAAAATAATAAATCACTCTTTTCAAAATATTTATCATTACTTGTTTAATATCACAACTAATCATATTAAATATAAAAATAAAATATATAAGAGTATATAAGTAATCTTCTCACGTCATTATTAATTTTCTTAATCTATGTATTTTGCTCAAACGTGACACTTATTGCTGGACGGAGGTAGTATAATAGAAATCAGCTGCTTGCTTCATCCTTTTATATATAAGACATTAAAAGGACCAGATATGTGGGCCCCAATGGATGAGATCGAGCGTGAATGGGACGTCCATCTCTTCATCCTTTGTTCACACATCACACGATAGAGTCCATTCCTATAGTCAGATTTAGTCAGATTTTTCAAACCCTGAAAAACTAAACCAAACGCTCCAATTGGTTGTTTTATACTTCATTCCTTTAATAGCTGAAACATTCCTGGACACACACGTTATCTAATATTTATATTTAAGGAAATATTTCTGCAGACACGTTATTTAATATTTATATTTAACGGTAAATATTTTTAATTATATAATAAAAAATTATAATAATTTAATATTTAAAAAATAAACGTTAAAATAAATAAATAAGATATACTTCGATTATATTATTTCTTATAAATAAAAAAGGGATAATGCAATTTTGGGTCCCTGATGTTGCGTTGAATTTTCATTTAGACCCTCTAACTTTGCGTGGTGTCATCTAGACCCTCTAACTTGCTAATTATAAATCATTTAAACCCCCTGTGCTTAGGTGGATTAGTGTCTAATTTACACAGCTTGTAACGCACATGAATGTTCTAACCGATGTTGATGTGGTTGCCAACTCATGTTAACTCAGTATTTGATGTGCAAAAGGACGACGTCCGCATATATTATTTAAAATTCTAGTGAGGTGAGCTTGACGGCATCCATGGAAGAAGAAATGAAAACTATCATGTGTCGTTGCAAGAAGAACGCAATTCTGAAGGTTTCGTGGACAAGAGCAAACCCAGGTTGAAGGTTTGTAACTTGCAGAGAAGATCAAGTGAGTTTGAGTTTTGTCTGTTAAATTTGATTTGTGGGTTTTAGGGTTCCTGAGTTCATTTTTGATTTAATTGATTTACAGAATCACGGAGGTTGTGAATTCTTTTGTTGGGTTGATCCTGAATTTGATGATCAAGCCAAAAGGGTGATTTGGGGTCTGCTTAATCGAGTGAAGGAATACAAGGTGGAGATTATGGAAGTCACAGCAATCAGCCATTGAAGTTTATGGAAGTTGATCCACCTGGAGTATTAAGTTCAATAAGGTGGAAGTTGTTATTTTTAGTGATGGTGGTTGTTGTGATATACTTATAGTTGAATTAAGTTTCTGGTTATGGTTATGTATATGGTTTGTTGGTTTAGTGATAGTGGTGTTTTTGGTATGTGGTTGTCATAGATGTTGTTAGTGTGTAGCATTGAACGAATATCCTAATTTTTAGGATTAAGATGAGCATGCTGCTGAATTTTTTTGTTAATTAGGTTCTGCAATGTTAGTATTTGAGTGCTGAATTTTTTTTTTATTAATCAGGTTCTCCAGTGTTAGTATTTGATAGAAGCAATGTTATTGATGTTTAGGTAATGGATTGTTGCAGATTTAGGATGTTAAGTTAATATTGCTGATTTTAGTTTATGAATAGTATAATTTTAAGCTAATGTTATGTATTCAATGGTTGATTTATTTATTTTTATTTTTTTTTTTTATCACTGGGTCACAGCAATGTTAAGAGTACACTTGTATAAACATTCAATGATGTTGATGCGCAAGATATATTTGTTGGAAATTTGAGTGTACATGGATTCTGAAAACTAGTAATTTAAAATGATAAATTGATTGAATCAATATTATACATAGATAAAGCATCAATATATGAATCTGTCAAAGTCTTCGCTCTTCCACATTTGATAACATTAAACTGTATTGGAGCTTCATCTCTTTCCAGAATTGTTGATGGATTCTCTTGGCCAGGTCTTTTCAATCTTAATGTTAGCTCTTGACCTTGATACCGATTCTGTGCATTCAGTGACCTCAAATTCCACATTTCTGGATTGTCTAGTTTCATCAACACTGTTGTCCACGATTCTGGAAAAACCTGTGCATCAAACAACAGAATGTCACTTTCTCAATTCCTGTATTCGCTAGTTATAATTAATCATATCATTGATCAACCATTTGGGTATATGTTTCAATTACCTTAACTATGTGAAACAGCATCAACCATGTTAACAATGATCCCATCAACAAGTTTAAGAGATTAACATGGGCGACATACCAATCATCCCAAAGACATGACTTACTTGAAATATAGGAGTACCCCATTGAAACAGATATGGAATTTTAATCCTTAATAGAATAAAAGAATAAAAGAAACATTTTGTTAACAATGATCTCATCAACAAATTTAAGAGAGTAAAAGTACCATAAGCAAGAATTTTGGATCAAGTCTAATTTTAGTGAAAGAAAAAAGGCCATATGCATAAAAGGCAGCTTGCAAGCACAATTATCAACAAAATTTATGGCAAAGTTAAATAAAGAGTGATTATTTAGTGTTGTACCAAGGAGCTGATGAGAGAAGACCAGAACCTTTTGTGCGGCAACTGGCTTTTGTTCTTGTTGGAACATGGCTATAAGCACTGGCTCCAGTAAGGATAGCAGCAAATGCCCAAATAATTCTTATGCATACAAATAAAGCAAACCGCTCAACTATGAAATGAGCCTTAGGATGGATACGCTCTAAGTACTGCATAAGCACATATTTGACACATATGAAGAATTTGATGTGTATAACAATTTTGCAACATCTAAACACCATATAATAATACCTGTTAAGCAACAATCAGAAGAATTAGCATAAGTAACCCAGTTCAACACAAATGCCAAGCTGTGTACACCACAAACACAATCAAGTTTTATCTAAATGATAAAAAAATTAATTAAATTTAAATATGAATGTGCTAATTTTAAAATACCAGCAGGAATCCTCTCAAAAATAGACCAATTCCACGTATAAATTGTTCTATACCAAAATAATTCTAATTTACATTTTTTTGAATACTTTAAAATTACAATTCATACCTTATGCTCGCTTTCAAAGGTTCCATTAGCAATATCATATATAATTGATCACTGGTAACACAAAAGCGGAAAATGGACCCATTACAGTTGGAAGTCCAGTACCAATAAGTGCAGTACCAGTACTAGAGTTGTCACCCTAATCATAACGAAACCAGTACTAGTCTCAGTTGGAAACTTATATAACTGCAGATTTAACAATATATTAAAATCTATTCTTAAACATGTATATTAGTACCACCCATTGGAGAAACAAGTAAAGTTGCGACAAAAACCACAGTTCCAAACACAAGATAATGTTGAAAAGGCAGTAGCTTGAGCTGCAAAATGAAATTTAATCATTAAAATAAGTGAAATATAAATCAAATACTATTGATTTCAGAACCTAATCTATGCAAAGTATACAAACAACCAAAATCAATTGAAAATTAAACTACTTCAACTAAATTTATAATAGATAAAACTCAGTTTAACCATTAAAATAGAATAAAACCCAAAAAAAAAATCACTTTTTCTAATCAACATAACTTTATTAAGCTTTTCATTACAGAATATAAACAAAAAGAACACAAACAAGTTAAAGGGAAAGTGAAGATGAAGTTAAAGAGAGATACTTATGCCAAGAGGAGTTTGAGTGGATGCAGTACTGGAGTTGCTGCTGAAGTTATTGAATTAGCCTGATCTAATAAAAATTGGTAATCATAACTGAAGAGTCCTGCAGGAAGAGGGCCTGAAGGATTGAGTTGCGAATTCGAACAACATCTGCGAAACGAGAGCTAGCAACCATGTAGTATAACAAATACAGGATCTCTCACTAATTGTATATGAGATAAAATCTGGTCCAACCTACTCTAAATAAATACAAATAAGTGGCAGGAATCAAAATAATTAACAATTCAGCTACAGAAACCCTTATGTATGCAGAAAATGAATCTACACATTCTAAACCAGCAATATCTAGCGAATGATAAGAACAACAAATTGTGTCTCCAACAGACAGTAAACATATCATTTCGCTCAATTGAGGTCGTCGATTGCAAACTCTAATTGAAATTTGGAGAAAACTCAAGTAGTATCAGTGTCTGATCTTTAAACTTGCTAATCTCGATTTCGCTCTTGTTTTTTCATCTTCTTTGATGATGTGTATAAGATAAATACTTCTCATCAATTATAAACAAGTCAAATGATGACATGTACGATAATAAAACGCCACATCAGCCATTTTTACCACATCATATAGTGTAATATTCACGCGCTGGTCTCTGATTTTTAATATGCTACGATGGGTTTAAATGATTTATAATTAGCAAGTTAGAGGGTCTAGATGACACCACGCAAAGTTAAATGGTCTAAATGAAAATTCAACAAAACATCAGGGACCCAGAATTGCATTATCCCAATAAAAATAATATGTGAAACAAATTGATTGATAAAGAGTGAATACTATTTTGAGGTAGTATAAAAGTTATCGGATGCTAAATCAATATCTCAAATGAAACCAACCAAAAAGATCAGTACAGTAATCAATGGACCTCCAACTTTTCTCTATTCCATGGTTTCTGTTCTTCTCTTTGACTTTCCTCCGTGTGCACTTGTATCTCCAGTCTTCCAACCAAAAACCTAGAAAAGGAGGATTCAAATTCTACCCACTACTCGGAGCCTTACCAGGATTCATCAAAAATCGTCACAGGTTTCTTGAGTGGTCAACGGAAGCAGTCAAAGACTGTCCAACTCACACCGCCGTCTTCCACCGTCTAGGCAAAGTCCACGGCATCTTCACACCAAACCCATTAAACATCAAATACAGACCAACTTCGATAACTACCCAAAAGGGCAGAGGTTCGTCGCCCATCTAGAAGATTTCCTCGGGAAAGGAATCTTCAACTGGGATGGTGAAATCTGGAAACTGCAGAGAAAAACAGCTAGCTACAGTTCAACACCAGGTCTCTCACATATTCCAAGTAACAGCCCAACAAAATAGGATGACATGGCCAATTACTTTGACATACTATGGATTTTATCCTTTTAAACCCTTGTTTGTAAAGATGTTTTTTAATAGTTTAAAAAAATAATAATAAATCTGAGGCATGAATAAAATTTTACTCTATTTTTCATGTGCCGGTTATTTACATATTATTTTTTAAAATAAAAAATAAAAATAAAATTAAATTATATAATTATGAAAATTGTTAAATAAATTGTTAATTAAAAAAGTGAAAATTCGCAAAATTACACTTTATCACTTTTTTATTTTAGTTTTAAACCAACCCTAAAATTTTTTCACTTTTAAACTTTTTTATAAAAAAATTATAAAAATAAACTTTTCAAACAAATTTTTGCAAAAAATGAGCTTCCCAGTATATACTACCGAGAAGCAGGCAAAATTTTGTCAACTTCCCGGTGTGTAATACCAGGAAATGATTTTTCATTTCCTAGTATTACACACCAGGAAACTGGCTTTGATTTTTGCTTGTTTCCTGGTGTGTAATACCAGGAAATGATTTTTTACTTCCCGGTATTACACACCGGGAAACGAAACTTCAATTTTGCTTATTTCCCGGTATTTAATACCGGGAAATTGCTGTGTATATTTTTTTAATATTGAAGGGTAAGATGGTCATTTTGGTCTATTTTTGCAAAAAAATTTTTTTAAAAGTTTAGTTTTGTAAAAATTTTAAGTTGGTCTGAAAATATAATTTTTTTAATAAAAAGTTCAAAATTGCAAATGACCCATTAAAAAACAGTTTTATAATTCAGTTTAATTTTTATTTAATTTTTTAAAATAAAATAATTTTAATTTTTAGATTATTATTAAAATAATAAATAAAAATTTATAATTCATAGTGGTTACAATAAAATTGATTAAATTTTATTTATAATTTTATATTATATAATTAAATTTATATTTATGTGTTAGTGATGTGAAAATTGAAAATATAATTTTAAAATTTTTAATTAACTTTAAATTTTAAATAAGTTTTTATTTTATGATTATCAACATTATTTTTATAATAATCAAATTATTATATTTATATTGAATAAATAATAATAATTTAATTAATTAATTTTTTTAAAAAGTTAATTTAATGAAATTTCTCATTTGATTGAATTTTATTTAGAAAATTTTGATTAAAATAACTTTCATCCACTCTACTATCCATTTCATCATTTCATATTGTTCTTTACACTGTTTTATTATTCATTTTTTATTTCTATCTCCTACCATCTCAATGAATTTTACCGTATTAAATTTATTTTATAATAAGATGGTACAAAATCACATTTAAAAATTAATTAAATAAATAAAAAGAAAAAATTCTTTACTTCATATTATTATATAATTTCAATAAAATATTAATTTTTAATAACTTTTTTATATTTAAAATTATAATGAATTAGTTGAAATAAATTCAGTGTTCGACATAAATTTTTGGAAAAAAAATATTTAAATTGATTTTAAAATTTAATTAAATTTTGTTTAATAAATTTTTATATTAATATAATAGTTTTTAAAAATTAAATACATAATAAATTTGATATTAAAATAATATTTTTTTACTTACGCAATTTTTATACTTGAATTTTTTGAATTAAAAATAAATTAAATAATTTATTTTTCATATTAAAATTAAATTTAAAAAAAATGATATTACTGTAAATCAAATAGTCATGTGGTCAAGTCAATTTTGCTCAATTTTATATGGTGGTTGTTACATAGTACTTTTGTTTATAAATCCATCCCTGACCATACACAATAAATACTCAACACCATATAGTAAAGCACTTGGACTCCTCAATATTATATTTTATTGCTCAGCTAAAGCATAATTACATCACCGCCAAGAAAACATAGCATTACATCACCGCCAAAGAAAGGATCTCTTCTGTTTTAATCACTTTCTAATTTAATTACCTGTTGGCGGTGTCTCTATCTCTATCCATCCATCATGAAAAATAAAAATGACAGAAAGAAAAGGAAGATGGAAGCTGAAGAAGAAGAAGTAGAAGTGTTGAAGTTCTCAAAGCTTTGATCTTTAGCATAATGTTCTCTTTTGGTTTGGTTTTTTATTTTTTTCTTTATTTTTTTCCTCCTAACTTTTAAGATCTGCTGTTTTTACTTTTGTTAAACACTTATTTTCCAGTTTCCTTTATTTGTGGTTTTTGACTTCTAGGTGTATTTTTAATTGTTGTATTCGGATGAAGGTCTTTGTGCTTGAGGTTTTGTGTTGAATCTTTTACTGTGTTTGGTGATAGATGTGGTTTTTGACCTCTATGAAGGATTTTTTTATTGATGTTTGTGTATTAATTGCAGATATCTTTTAATGGATTGGGATGCTCATTTGTGCGAGATGGAGATGAGTAATGGATGCGTGTGACTTGAGAGACAGAGGGGATGCATATTTAACCAGCTTCGGAAGGCAATTTTAGTGCAAAGATGATGGAAGCTGAGGGGAAAATGTCTTCACAAGTTCTTGTCAAAGCAGGTTGAAAAGAAGAAGAGGAGGCTCATTCAGTCAACAAGAGTGAGTGAGGAAAAGAGGAGTTGGTGAATTTCAATTTAATACAAGTGTACAATTTCAGAAAACTCCCTTGTTGGCTAATAACAAACTGAAATCATAATAATACCCTCTTCTTTCAAGTTACCTTAGAAATGTATGTCTGTAATATCTTAATTGAGTAGAGGACAATTTTGGAATAAGCAGGTGGAAGCAGCTGTCTCCACCTGCTTATTCGCGTTTTTAATATACTAAGACAATTAAGTTTCGATACCAAAATTGTTGTAGCTACATGCCAATGTAGTAGAAGAGATATAATGTTACATAACTCACTGTACTTCTGCCTTTGGATATCGCAGTTAGCTTATAAGGAACTTTTCAATAAGTAGTATAACAAGTTTCATCAACTTATGACAACCTTTTCAATTTATCCCAACCTCTGTAGACTGATGAACTTTCACTGTAATTGCTCCTCCTTTTCTTTATTAGATAACCCTATCCGCTCCTGTACAGGATTGCTCATCAGATATTCGTGGTCAGCTGAGTATACTTGAGGAAAATGATTAAGAAACTAATCTACAGCCAGAGCTGTATCTGCATCTTCAGCATCTAATTCTTGTTCCACGCCTTTAACCTGTACATCCAGAATATTATATATGCAGATATGCTAGTCTGATGAGTGGAAAGATGCAAATGTTCAGTTATTTTCTGCTTACCTCAGGCACATAATGCATCAACATATTCTCGATTCCAGATTTAAGTGTAACGGATGAGCTGGGGCATCCACTACATGCTCCTTGCATTTTCAATTTCACTATTCCAGTATCTCTAAGGAAAACAGATGTACAAACATTGATTAGTGATAAATTCCAACACCAAATGATGGATAAATGATATTCTAGTAAAAGATAGAACGTACGGGTCAAATCCACAGTATACAATATCCCCACCGTCATCCTGTACAGCTGGTCGGATACGAGTCTCAAGCAGCTCCTTGATCATTGCAACTGTTTCTGAGTCATCCTACAACATTTAACAGTAAACTTAATCAATATTCAGTAGACTTTCTAGAGATTTTCCACTCGATTCTAAAATTCATCTTTGTACTGTTCTATTTGCCATGGTCCAAGTGGCCAAAAGACAAATAAATCCCTACAGTGTATTCTTTGTAATCTGGTTCCAGTTTCAGCTCTGTGTTTCCTGCCTCGTTACTTATGTGTCCAATAATCAATGTGAAAGTAATTTGTTGATAAAAGGAGAATGCCTTGCTCATTCAACATTAGTCCAAATGGGAAGAGAGGGTGGAGGCATATGATCCTCATCATGGAATTTCTGCAATCTGGATACCCTACAAGCCCTCTAATACCAAATGGTATGGTCTAAAAAAGTAGTCCCCATAACAGGACACAATGAACCAAAAACAATGAAGAGTTATGCTCAAAAGAACACATATATGCTCTCAGAACTACACAAATTTCCATTTCCAAGAATGGTGGAAAGCATCTATTGCTACATCTCATCTGAAACAAAAATTCAAAATCCCTCAACTCAAGCAGATAACATATTAGGAACGATATACAATCCAAGTTGATTTTGACTCTCAGTCTCTAACCCATCAATATGAAGGCCAGTCAATAATAAAAATGAATGACTAGAATAACTTGTAAGCAGGGTCAATACAAAAAGAAAGCTGAGAACAGGAGGAAAAGACCCTGAAGAAATGACAGTTTGAAAAGGATTTCGATCTGCCACGAGTTCAATCAAGTCCTAAGAGATAATTCTGAGATTAAAAATTATCAACCTCCAGCTACAAAGCAGATCCACTAAAAGGCTGGTAAAATGGAGGCTCGCATTTCTTTAAATAGGCTACCTTTGTGGTGAAGACCTAAACAAATGCCCTTGCAGACAATATACAAACTTAAATCATTATCCATCTAATCATTCCCCTGTAAACCTCGACCGATCTTACATGTATCTAATTTCAGGCTCTCCCTTAACTTCTAATGTAACTTTGTAAGAGTTACACCTAACAATATCATATATCCTAGCTAGCTTAACAGATAATAATAACCTAACAAGTGCCCATGAATAATTTGATTTAATATCAATGACATCATAGAACACTTTATTCATCTTCAAGTTTCAATTAAAAAAGACGAAAGTGAAACATGATCATTTGTTAACAGAAATTCAGAAACATACTTCATGAATAGCAGTGTCCTTGGCTGCAGCAGCTTCAGAATCCAGAAGCAACGGCTGTCCTGAAGAATAAAAGTCCATAATCGCTGCAAATATTTCAGGCTTAAGTATCTCCCAAGAAGTATCATCTGATTTTGTCACTGTAACGAAATCTGAACCAAAGAAAACCCGGGTAATACCTGCACCAAATTACAAACAAAAACATTAACAAAACCAAGCACGACTAAAACACATTAAAATTAATTAAATTAGATTTATAAAAAATTAAAAAATTAAAATAAAAAAAAATAAAAAAAAATAAAAAAAACCTTACCATCAATCCCGTAAAGCGAACGCGCGAGAGGAGAATTCATGGCAGAGCGAGCATTAGGGAAATCCGCACTACCGACTTCCATGACAGGCTTGCCTGGGTAGAACATTAGAGACGACGGATTGGGAGTGGATTGCGTTTGTATAAACATTGTCCTCCGCTGATGGGAAAAGATCCATTTTGGGGAAGAAAAAGGGAAGGAAATGGGAGGAGAAGTGAGTGAGTTCGACTTGGAGGAATACAAAGCCCTAATAAGCCTCCTTGAACCAGAAGGAACGAGCAATTGATTGTTACGACCAGAGAATCCGAGCCTCAACAATCTCCCTAAGCCTAAGCCTCTCATTGTTGATTATCACGATTCCTCAACAAAGTATCTGCAATTTTATCTCATGAAATGAATCGTTTAACTTAACACAGATACTCGATTGAAGACAACAGAACAGTACCTTCGAATTGTAGAAGGATATGAGATGAGAAATTGGAGCGATTTGAGAAGCGAGGGTGGATTCTAGGGTTTTATTAGGTCTGACGAGAGAATTTAGAAATCAGTTTTTTCAACTTTATCTGCGGTGGATAGATAGCACCCCTATAAAATAAAATCAAATCAAATCAAATAAAAAAATTTATAGTTCGAATAAATTCATCCTCGGATAAAATACAATTTTATTCACAAAAATTTCATTTATTCAAATATTTTATTTTAAATTTTATTTTTATAAAATATGATTATTATTTTCACCATCAAATTATTACATCCCACGTCAACATTATTAAAATATCTATAATATATTTAAATAATTATTTTAAATAAAATTATAAATTATTATAAATAATATTAAAATTACAGTTAAATTATTTTTTTTTATAAAATTGTCTTATTAACTTAGAAATTCTCAGCATAAAAATTTTGATTATCACTTACATGGGTGTATTTAATCATGACTTTTGACGAGTTTCGATGACTTTTATGGACTTCAAATGTCATTAAAAATCTGCAGGTATCTAATCATGACTTTTAAGAACTCTATAAAAGTCATGGGGTATCTAATCATGACTTTTATACACTTTTAAAATGTCTTCGAAAATCATGAGGTATCTAATCATGACTTTTATGGACTTTTAAAAAATCTTGAAAAATTTTGGGATATCTAATCATGACTTTTATAGAGTCTATAAAAATTTTGGGGTATTATAATTTTCATGACTTTTGAAGACTTTTAAACTTAGACAGACTTTTATAGACTTTTGTAGACTTTTTTAACCAATTAAGGAAATTTAAAGTTAAAAAATTTTCTCGTCCTTTCCTCACAAACTTTGAATGACTTTTGAATACTTTAAAAAATTAGCAAGTAAAAACTCAATTTCTAACCCCATTAGTTATTCTTTTTTCTTTTACTTTATTTTTTTTTGTTTTATTGAAACATTTATTTTATTTCTATCATATATATATATTAAAAAAATAAATTGTCCTAGTCTATCAATTATATTAAATAAATAATTAAAGATTGGGTAAGAAAGTGTTAACATAATAATGATTTCTCGGTAAATTTATAGAGTGAAAAAAATATACACAACAATCGAAAGAAAAAGTAAAAGAAAAGAAAAAGGAGAAAAAAATTATGAAGTATGGATATTACAATAAAGTACTGACTTATTACAACTTAGGGTTGACGCCACCAATCATGGATGACGTGATAGTAATGGATTCTTTACGCTCTTAACACGCCAAAAAAAAAAAGTTAAATTTTTTTTAAGTCAAAGGACTTTTTATTTTTAATATCAATAAACTTTCATCAATTCTTAAAAGGTATTTGAAAGTTCTATCAAAATTAACCAATTGATATATGAAAGTCTATGAAAGTCATTAAAAGTCTATAAAAGTAATTGAAAGTCTACAAAAGTCATTTATAAAAATCTATCAAAGTCTAAAAAATCATGAAAATTATATTTTAGAAGTCTATGAAAGTCATTGCTAGATTTATAAACTCTGTAAAAGTTTATAAAAGTCTTCGAAAATCATTCACTTTTTAAAATCTATAAAAGTCGGTAAAAATTTATAAAAGTCGTGATTAGATACCGGCCCCTTAAATACTACCATTACATCACAGTTTATATAATTAAAATATACGGAATTAATATGTAGTTAGTTTGCTAATATAAATTTTAGTAATTATATAATATTGTGCGGCTATACATGTAGTCTAATTTATTAAGAAAATCAAAGATAGTAGAGTAAATGACATGATTTTAAAGAAAACTTTGATTCTATTAAATTTATTGAGAACATTGAAGATGAGGTCTGATATGATGTTCTTGGTTTGGAATAATATGATTTTCGGAAAATATCAATCAAATCAAACTATAAAACTTCAAAAATACAATGAACATACACTCATTATTATATTTAAAAATATGGGTTAATTCCAAAAACCACCAAATTTTTGAAACATTTTACTTTTAGCATTCGATTTTGCAAACTTATACTAAATCACCCCTAAAACCACCCAAAATCAAAGGGTAAATTACAAAAAAAAAAACCCATTTTCTCAAATTTTTTGTATTGATCCACTGGTTTCAAACGTTACTTACAAAAAACTCATTGCTGGTTTTGGAACGATACTTTTTAACAGGAAAAAGGTTAAAACTAGTGGGTTAATGCAAAAAGTTTGCTTGACTTGAGTTTTTGTACGGAACGTTTGAAACCAATGGACTAATGCAAAAAGTTTCAAAAAGTGGGAGTTTTTTTTTGTAATTAACCCCAAAATCAAAACCAATAGAGGTTTTAGTGAGGTGTGGGTGATTTTTGTGTTATTGAGTGGTTTTTGAATTTTGAGAGATTTTGTTAATTATTTAGTTTTAATAATTATTAAATTTTTGGTTTAATAAGTTAACTACAATTTAAATATTTTATTAAATAATTTAAATATTTTTTATTTAAAAAAATTTAAAATTTTACTAATCTAAAATAAATTATTATGTAGTTAAGTACTTTTTAAATGTTTGGTTTAATAATTTTTAATAATTTTAGTATTAATTTTAAATTTTAAAATTTACTAAATTAAAAAAAAATTGTGTAGATTTAATACAATTTAAATATTTGGTCAAATAATTTTTAATAAATTTTTTTGTTTAAATTTTTATTTTTTAATTTACTAAAACCTATAGTAAGAGATTATTTATATAGGTATATTTAAAAATTTATTAAATTTTTTATTTATTATTGTATTATAATTTTATAAGTTCTTAAAAATAAATATTAATAAATAAAAAATGTTTAAAATTAAAAAATATTGATATAATCAATAAATATTTATTTTATTTTTGAAACAAGAAATATAAAAATAAAACTCAAATTTTCATTAAAACTATTTAAATTAGATATTTTTGGTTGTATGTATAAAATTAAAAATTAAGGGTTGAAAATAAAAAATATTAAAATTTTTAAAAGTTATTGATACTAGTTATAGTTTAGTAAAAATAAAAGTTAAAAATTAAAACTATAAATTACTAAAATTAATGAATTAAAAATTAAAAACTTCTAATAGTATAAAAAAAATTATTCAAATTATTTAATAAAATATTTAAAATTTACTAAATTTATCAAACCAAACATTTAAAAATTATTAAAACTAAATAATTATCAAAACCTCAAAAAATACAAAAATCACTCACACCTCACCAAAACTACCAGTGGCTTTAATTTTGGGTGATTTGGGGTGGTTTGGTATAAATTTTCAAAACTAGATGTTAGAAGTAAAATGTTTCAAAAATTGGGAGGTTTTTGAAATAACCCTTAAAAGTAATCACTTTAGTAACAAACAATATTATTAAAATTAAAAATAATAAAAAATAAATTATGAAATTAAACATAATTCTTTCTTCTTTTTCTTTTTGGAAATTCTATAATTAATAGCAAAGACTTTTTTTTTTTCTTTTGTGGTACCAGATAAGCAAGCCAATAACTAATATTTTTATTTCACAAGTACCGAGAAAATGATACAAATGGTATAAAAAAATCTATTAAATAAATTAGTTTGTCAGATATTTTCAATTAGCTTTTAATCAGAATTTTAGTCAACGTTAGTTGGCTTAAATTACATTTTAAGTTAGATGTAAAGTTAGTTGTTGAATTGAACATTTGGTATTAATTTTAATTTTTTAAATTAGCTATTAGATATAAAATTACTAAAATTTATTATAAATATAAATATAATTTAAAAAATAATGATGTAATCGATTATAAAATGAATGTTAATAAAGTAAATCACTATTAGCGTTTGAGTAGAAAATTATCTTTGATAGCTTTTTTAAACGTTAACTTAAACGTTAATTGAAACGCTAAATGCTATTTTAAATGTGATTACCAAATACGTATTTTTTTTAAAAAATTAATACATAATCTAAACGTTATTTAAAACGCTAATTAAAAAGATTTATCAAACACACACTTAGTGGTTTTGACGTTGGATGGATGGTTTGGAATAATTTTGATATTTTAATACTTAAATTCATTTTTAAATTTTTTGTTTAATATTTTTAAAGTTTTATTTTTTCTAAACAAAAAGAAAATAATTTTAATAGTTTTTAGAATTTTTTAAAGTTTTTGTTTAATAATATTTGAAGGTTTCATAATTTTTAATTTTTTAATTTTATTAAATTAAAAATAAATGAGGTTTAATAATTGTTTAAATTGTTTGTTTAATAATTTTAGTTTTTGTTTTAATTTTTTCCCTGCATTTAAAAAATTATCTAGATTTAATAAATTTTGAGCAATAAGGTAAATCGATCATTTTAAAAAAATAATTTTGGGATAATTTCACTTTTAGCCTTTTTAAAATTTTAATTAAGTTAATGAGCCTCCAAAGTTTAAATTAAGTTTTTAAACCAAACAAATTTTAGATTTCACAGCCTTTATGACTTTTTTTTGCCGCCATCAAATAAAACTAAAAGTTCGTCACAGAGGTCCTTCCCACTGTATGAAGGACTTTTAATAATACGTGAAGGATGTGAAGGCTCATTTTATGAAATTTAAAGTCTTGTTTAGTTTAAAACTTAACTCAAACTTTGAAGGCTCATTAATTTAAATATATAATTTGATTGGTTCGTTTTTTATATTTCTCCCATTAAATTTTTTATTGTCCAACCAAAATTATGAATAATTTTTTAAGACGAAATTCAGTTTGCTCCTATCCGTTGTGTAAAAAAAAAAATAAATTAAATATTAAGACCGTCCATTTATAGAATAGACTATGGTAAGTCAATTTTAAGTCCGTGTGGACAGCTTCACTAATACCCTTGAATATGTTTGTAATTTTTCTTAGTTTTTAATTTTTTTTATTAATTTTTATATAAAAATAAAAATCAAATTATTTGTATTCAATACCAGTATAAAAAAATTAGAAATCGTACCACTGTATTTATAATATAATAACTAAATATAAAAAAAAATATTATTTAATTAAATATTAAAATATAATAATTAGAATGGTTAAATAATTAAATTACGTGATTTTGTATTGTAAAATAGTAAAACAAAAAATTATTAAATTATTCTTTTAAAAATAATATTTTAAATAAAATTTTGAAAGTATTGAATCAAAATTTTAAAAATGACTAAAATGTTACAGACCGTTTTTGGGCCTAGGAGTTAGAGCCATAATTTCCTATTGTTAGAGGGTGTCTATAGAGTAATTAGAAAATTTGTGGTTATGCTATATTTCCCTAGATTTAGAAGGGGTTAACTAGATCTTTGACTTGTTATATATATTAGATATTTGAATCCTGAAAAGTTGAGAGTGAGAGAGAATTTTGTGTGAAGCTCTGAGTGGTGTTCAACGTTAGGGTTTCTGCGTGCAATCAATAAGCCTTCCCTTCCATTTCAGTTTCGGTATAGACTATTGTAAACCCAATTTCAGATTCTGATTTCGGGCTTAATATGTTCAGGTTCTACTCGTCGTCTGGTTTAGAGTGTAAGATTTTCCGGCTTGTAACCAAGTGATCCTTGGTAAGGTTTATTCGCTCATTCTAGGTTTTTCAGAATACAATTCGTATTATAATAATCTTTAGATGGTCTACTGAATAGGTTTGGGTGGTCTAGGGTTCTGTGCGTTTCGGATTCAGAAAATTCAGAGGGTTGTCGGAATCAATTGAGGATTTTCGGTAAGATACTTAGGGTTCGGTTTGGGAAAAATTGGATTCTGTTCGGGTTTGGTACTAGGACTTTCGGATTGGTGTCCGAGTCTGGCTATTGGTGCTCTACAGTAGTTGTTTATTTACTTCCATGTCGGTCTGCAGAAGCACTCGATGGAGAGGCTGATTATTGAGCAGCTTAGGTCGGATATTGCTTGGGATTGTCGTGCTCTGCGTGTTAGGTCAGCAGCTCCATTTGAGTCCCATATTTTGTATTTTATATGTTTCTTGTTTGTTACTACTGCATGTGTCATGTTTGATGTATTGTGAAATTGTTTCTCAAGCCTACCCTATTTAATGATAGTAAACTAAATATGTAAGACTGTTAATATTGTGGAACTGTGTTGCTGAAATTGTGATGTTTATACATACTGGAACTGTTATCTTGGTCTATAAAATTCTGTAAAAAAATTAAATAAATGAAACTCTAAATTTTTCCCTTAGTATAGTCTATTAGTAGAATCCATGGCATATCTAAGGGTAGAGGATCCTCACTGCTGAAATAAATGGCTTAAGGTGCCTATACTGATTGTCGGTTGAATTACTATGCCAATACTGATTACAGGGTCTTTGTCCATACTGATTATTGGGCTCTGGCCATACTGTTTACTGCTACTGTTAATCCCGTTTTTCGCTGATAGCTACTTTGGGCATAACTCTGTTATTTAAGCTGGCTAAACTGCTAATCAACAAAAATTCTGTTTTCTAGTTTCAGGGCTGTGTTAATGTTGTGATGAATGGACTGTTAACGGTTGGTAAATGATTATGGTTGATTTTTGAACCACACCTAAATAAGTGGTCACAAGTTGGGTGACTTTTCTGTCAGTTTTAGCTAAAATTCTAAAGGTTAAATAAATTGAGTTTTGGGATGTGTTAAACTATTGGAAATTAAATTTTCAAGCGGAACCCCCAAATACGTAATCCTAGTGCCTTATAAACTAATAGGACCTTAAACCACGAAAATTAGAAGCCTATTTTTAGTATGATAATGAAACGTATAGAAATATATTAAATGGATTATTGAGTTCTAGCTAATGAAAGAAAGAGATAAATTGTTTATTGATAGGATGATTGGTATGTTGTTTGATATAGTGGACTCTAGAGCGTCTTTAGAGCCTTGCATTGCGTGCTTCCATGATTAGAGCTATATCAAGGGCATATTTACTGTGTGTGACTGTTAGAACCTGAGATGTTGACTTAGACTAATTTCATAGTCTAACGCTGCCTTTTTTTCCCTTATTTTCTTGCTATTTGTTAATCTGGGGTTAAAACCCCAAGTTGAGCATAGGTACTTCGATTGGTCAGCGCTGTCTCAACACTTTTGCATGGATCACGACATACTCATGAGCATAATTATTTTTCCTTATTATTATGTTTTGTTGAATTGAGGTTGTTAGACTTTTGGGATTTATTTTAGGGTTGCTAGATTTGGGATTTTTATTTCTATAGGAACTGTATTGGTTTTGCTGGAATATTGTAACACTTGGAACGTCTTGCGATGTTGGGTTTATTTCTAACTTTAGGTAATGCTACGACTTTATCTGGATATGATATTTTGTTATTTTATTGAATATATTAAGTTCAAATTCTTCTGTAATGAGTTTTAGAGTAAATGTATAATTGTCTCCGCGTAATTACAGACTCTTCCCTATGGTTATTCTAGGGTGGGGATTTGTTGTTACAAAAATGATTAAACAAGAATAATTACCTAAAACCACCTATCCAACATCAAAACCACTCACAAAGACCAGTACTAGTTGTTTTTATTTTGGGATGGTTTTATAAAAAAATTTAAAACTAGTAGCTTAGAGTGAAACGTTTGAAAAGTAAAGTTTTCTTTTTTAAGAATAACTTATACAATTAACCCAATTAAGTTATAAAATTAATAAGGAAGCACAGAAGAAAAGAATTATTTCAAAAAATACAATATATATATACATATATTTGATGATGTAGGGAAATAGAGAAAAATGTCATAAGTTGTGAATTCACCCACGTAACAATATAGTAAAATAATCCTTTAATTATATAAAAAAGAAATATAAGCATGTCGAATAGCAGCTTGCACGGTTTCCTTCTCTTATTTTTCCATTTTCCTTTGTAAGATCTTACGGTGCTTATAATACAAAAATAACTACTGAGTTTTCCACGTCCATTTGCGTTGGATTCAATGCATGGTTTATGTTGCCAAGATTAGCCCAGTAAGTAAAGATATACTATGTACTATATAACATTCATACGGTTTGTATCATTTGTTTGATGTAATTTAGAGAATAGCAAAGAGCAAGTTAAATCTGAATTGTAATTAACCTACAAAGATGTTATTCATTCCTGATGTGTTGCAGAATCAGCTTCACTTGCTCCTAATTTTTTCATATTAGGTCATTGGAGACAGTGATGCCATCATTTGACAATTTCACTTGTGGAAGCTTTGATCTTGTATTGGTACTTTCAATTTGAACGAAATAACGCAAGAAGGAAAGCAAAAACAACAGCTTTGTTATCTCCCATTAGTATACTACATAGTATAGACAATAGTGATATAGGTTGTGGGAAGTAGATATGTCATTTGCACTAGCTGTACAATAACAAAAGTATTGCGATTTTGATGAAGTTTATTGCTTCATATATACTTTTTATTTAGCAATTTGTAGAGGTTTGAACCTCCCAAAGACATCAAAATTATGACACACTGCATCGACATCAAAATTGATATTCACAACCGAAAAACATCTTCATGGTCTGATATACAGTGGAGAAGGTACAGGTAGCAATAATTCAAACATGGGAGTGTTGTTCACCTGGCAAACAAAGCTGTAGAAAAGTTAATTTTGGTATGCAAATGTATGAAGTAGGACTGTATTGTCGGATGTGTATAACGTAGGTAACATAACAATGAAATAAAAAGGCTGCAAATATATAATGGCAAAGCAATATTTAATAACACCAAGTGGTTCAAATTTTATGGTGGATAAGAAAATTTAAAATTAAAAACAGAGAAGAGGAAAATGATACATGTTCGTCGTCAGCATATAATTAACAAAGCAATGTCCGGAGAAAGGAATTAAAATGTTATATTTTTGTCTTCGACTCATGCATTCAGTGCATGTCGTATATGTAAATGTGAAGGTGCAACAAATTTTTTCAATATCATTAAATAATGGATGAAAAGTATAAGGACTGCGATGATGGTGTAGGAAATAATATTTTAGAAAATGATTTACTGATTTTCATGCATGAGAACTTCAGTTTCAGACAATAGAAGGTAATGGAGATGGCTCCAAAATTTAGTTCAGCGTCTGCTATATACCTGCTTCTTCTTGTTCATTTATGGAGGCAATTATCGTTTTAGCATCTCCATTTTTTTCCTACAGCTACACTGGGACGTTCTTAATCAATTTCCTCAACGTACTTGGCTCTGTTAATTAGCTAATGTTAGTCAGCATCAACTGAAATTAATATAGGGTATAGTTACAAGATTTACCTTTTTGAGGTGGATTCTGCCAAATCGCCAGAGCTGGGGTGATGCCTAAGAGGCCTGCAGGTTTAAATAATAGACTTGTATAAAAGAAGTAAATGTATTAGTGCAATGAGCAAATCAAGTACCTTTCAGAGATTGGTAAATGTTCACCCGAAGCTTCATCTGTGTCAAGGATTTACTTAATTGTATAGGAATTTCCCATATTTCTTGTATTTGCCTTGACATGGAATTCTTTTAGCATTATTAACTTTTTTGGCCATGAATGTAGGAATATCTGAGCTATCATTTACGCTCTTAATCTTTGCTACAGGAAATTGGAAAAACCTTTCAGCAACTGTATCTAGAAGCACGAATGTGACGATGCTAGTCCAATCAGTGACACCCAAGTTCATTTTGTACCTAAATATGTAAGATTTGGAAAATGTTATTTTAATATCAAAGTAATTATGACCACAAAAAATAATTACACGATGTGAAATGATTCATTTCTAAAATTGTAAGACAAAATACTTTGGGATATATGAATCAACATTTCCACAGACACTGCAAATAAAAGATGCTCCGTGATATGAAACACTTTTTTTGCATCTTGTACAACATTTGTACCACCAGCCCTTATCAATATTGATTTCTAAAATTTCTGCGGAGCAACTATAAATCTAGTCCTGCGTAGTTTTTCCAGTGAAATACATTTAAATTAGTATATATATATATTAATATATATGTTATCTCCTATTTTGAAACTGGTTAAACAAATGGTTGATTATTATTAAAGTTGTTGTTTGTATTTTGCATTACTAAAAAATGTATCTAAGTGATTGAAAATATGCTAACAAAATAATGGGAATATGATGAAGCATCTACGACTTTCAAAAAATTTAACATCAAGTTAATGTACCTGTTGTATTTGGAATCTATTTGAAAATAGTGTTAATGGTTTAGCAAATGTACCTTGTTAGATCCTGGGTATAGTTCGATAAGTTGCATAACACTTTTTGTAATTGTATTTCTAGTAAAGCTGGTATCACGGTTCCTTTCGTCGATAATTTGAATATTTACTGGTAAAAACTGAACAATATAGTAAACAGTGTGTTAAGATGCATTGTTATTAATGTTTCATTCAGTAAGAAAAACTCATGGAAATGAAGTTAACTTACTTTTAGTGTACCTATGGAGGTAAGAAATTCATTTTTGATTGCTATCATAGAGCCCGAGGTCATCGACATTCATGGCACATTTGAAATTTGATACTAATAGCAGCCGGTTTTAAGTTGCAGTAGAATATGGTTGTTGAGGAAGTGGGCATAGCTTAAAAGTAAAGAAGAAGATGAACAACTAATATTAACAGTATATATGCATACATATGTGACAGAAAATATGTTCATTATTTCTGACAAAGACAAACATATGAGACAACAATGACATAAAACACAAGGCAAAGAAGGACATACATATGACATTGTGATTGAAGGAACTAGAAGGCAACAACAAATTATGTCCTTTGTTCAAAGAGAGTGAGTGATGATTAACAGTTAAAAGGTTTAAGGTCTTTATATTATGAGAAAATATTTATTCTTTGCTTTGGCAGACAATTTGGATGTTTATATGAACATAATCTGTTATTTTCTGTTATGTCTCGTGTTTTCCTACTTCACTACTAAAGCAGTCTCGTGGTTTTTTTTAAGAATATTTTATCTGCATTTCTTTGCAGGATGGGATGAGTAGTCTTCCCTTGTAATAAGTAGCTAAATAATTATACTTTCTGAGCTGGTTACATGTGTCTAGTTTGATGTAGTCAATTGATTATGTTGTCCCCATATTAAATCTTCAGGAAAATCTAAAGCATTACATGAAAACCAAACCGAAACTCTATTGTGTAGTGTGCTTAAACAGAATAAAGTTCAGATGGTTTAATTATATTTTGAATCCATGTTCATGTAGGTGGGAGCAAACATATTTCAATTACATATATGGATTGAGTTGTAAATAACAATTACATTAAATAAAACGCACTGACACATGCAATGGAGAAACTGAAAAACTGATATCAAAGGAAGAGAGATGACAACGTAAATAGTATCATAATTGAGTTGCTTGCTGCATTTTACTTTCAAAGTTAGCAATTATAGAAGAGATGTAAAGGTAATTATTACTTACTTGAAAGTATTTTTACTACCATTCCCTTTAGCGTAACAATAATCGGTTCCGATTTTGCATTCTCCAATAGGTTTGCGTCATCTATTTGGTCATCAAATGGAGGCCACAATGTGACATCCACTTTAGATCCAATGATGTAGAAGAAGTCAAAATTAGAACAAGAGAAATTAAAAAGAATAGAAAAGAATTATGTGAAAATCGTAGTTATGCTAGCCTCATCTCTCTCAGTCTGAGGACTTTTTTTGGAGGCACTTTTCCACTAGCAATCAGAGAACTTGGGTATGTTGTTGGAATGAGCAACCCAATTGCATCAGTAAAAAAATAAATTCAATGAATCTATAAAAAAAAATCAGCTTCTGAAAACTAGCACTGTAAATGGAAGTATAAATGTGAGTTACGAGTCATGTGAACATTTTGTAACACACTTTGCGCCAATATTTCAAACAAGAGAAAATCATATGAACATGTTGGAATTGCTATAGGTGGGCCCTCAGATTTTCTTATCATTTTTGTGTCTGTCATTTTGATAGGCCACTGACAAGTTATATAGTGGTATGTCTTCAGATTTTTCTGTAAAATATAGTTGCCAATCTTGATTATTTCTCCCAATTTTAGCAGAGAACGAAACCACATAGTAGTCTGAGGGTTGCAAACTGCCCGAATCATGCTGCCCTGTAAGCAAATTTATAGTTAAGGATATCAGCCACAGTATTTGCATTTGAACTTGCATATCATTTGCAGAAAGTGGCAATAGTAAACTAAGTGTAAAACAACAAATGTAGTGACATTGACAACTAGAAAATAAATTATCAACCAGACCTTGAAACTAATATGGTCCTCCGAATGCATTAATTCCACAAATTCATAGCATGGAAGCACAATTTATGTTGTAGATGTAACTATAAATATTGAACTCCTATGTTTATTTTGGGCATGGTTGTTTGGTTTGTTGTTATTCCTGTATTTGTAACTCATTAATGTCTGGAAAATAAATTTAAAAGGGAACTTAATCTTCCATTCACCGGTAATGCCAGTTGTTATAGAGATAAAGTCAGGTATAATGTTTTGGTCCATCAATTAATGCGGTGGCTTCCCTGTAATTGGTAAATATATTTTTGTGTTGATAAGTTTTATCGTATTTGAAATAATTCAGGGAACATGTTTCTATCATCCAATGATTACAACACTCATAACTTGTAATGCATTTGTTTAAAGGAAGTTATATCTATTGTCTGTTCAGTTCTTTGTCGTTGCCATTTTTTTTCTTCTTTTAGTCTATCATGAGTTGACTCTCTTATACGGAAAGGATGACTATTTATTATATTTGTTTATTATGGTCAATGATTTCCAAGAATTATATATGCTATAAATAAAAATTTTCTTTCAATTATTAACACATGAAAATAAAAAAATAGTCGCGGAAGGGATGAAGCAGAACATTAGAGATGTTCAACCCCATAGTATTCTGTAGTGGCGAAGGTAGGGAGTTCTATCAGCAGGGGTAGTCTATATATATATATTATTGATTTATTTTCAATTCTAATCTATAAAATTGTTTCAGCATGATCATTAACATAAAATAATATACAGTTTTGAAAAAGAATCAAAGTAGGACAAATAGCAATATTTCGAACTAATTTACAGCCGCTGAAATGTTATTTGAAATTACACCGTGCGAATAATGGAAAATAATCCATGTGAAAAAATTCTTTTCCAACTACAATGCAAATAAGGTTATTTTACTTAAATGCGCAAACTCTAAAATGGGAAACCGAAGAAGATATTTATAGGTATTTTTTATTAATTAGGTTATTTAAAAATAGCACCAGACAGTTGTAATAGTTATTGGTGTAACATCAGTAGCATTTAAATTTTTGGTTCATAAAATATATTATCTATGCATCAATTGATCGTTGTTGTACAAAAATTGCAGATGACAACAACAGACTATAATTTAGAAGCCCATTTTGTATAGTAGACAGAAACAGAAAATGACATAGTTTGAGTTGAATGAAGTAGGTATATGTTAGCTTATTTTTCCTTTTGTATATCTATTTTGTTGTTATGAATGTTGTTCGGATGAGAGAAGCCAAATAAGTGGGTGCATACTACTAATTTTCATACCAAATTACTAACTTAAGGTTGGTGGTTTACTATCACAATTATAAAAAAGTTAAATAATATATTAAAAATGAAAAGTTGCAGCCAGACTTCAATGTAACTACTACAATAGTAATTTGTTGATGCATATGTGAATATGCATTTGCTAAATGCCTAACTATATATGTTTCGTAAAGGAAATAACATACATTATCATCTATTAACAATGCGTTGAAACTCAATATTGCATCTGATTTTGTAGGCAGCCGTATGTCCTAAGCATTACACACCCTAAGGCATAGCGTTCCCTTCTTCTGCTATCATAAAGCCCCAATATTTGTAAATTCAGGTACTGGTGCAGTTGCCCTGATAATTATGGTGTTTGTGAAATTAATACCTCGCATGAAGAATGTTGTCATTATGTAAAACAAATAATAGATGTTTACTGAACTTGTTGACTTAAAATAAATTAAGCATGGACTACTTATAATGAAATATGTAAACATTGTACATAATTTTAAACTTCTTCCAAAATTTCTGTGAAGACGATGTTCTTTGTGAGTCCGAATTTGGCGGCATCACCATGCTAAATCAATATTCGAAGGCCTAAAGGGTTTGTTACTCTAGATAGAGCAACATACAGTTGACCATGTGAGAAAATAGGATTCGGTAGATAGAGACCGACCATTTTAGTGTTTGTCCTTGGCTTTTGTTAATGGTGATGGCGTAAGTTAATTTCAATAGGAATTGCCTTCATTTTAAAGTTAAGGGTCATTTCGGATTCCTGCCTGTCAACATAATTCTAGGTAAAATGGAAATGTCTTCTAGATTAGATTATGGTTCATCACTACAATCGTAGTTGATTTAAAGGTGAAATGATTGCCTGAAACTGAATCCAAAATGAAGTCGTTTATAGAGTCGACAACATCATTTAAAGGTGAAATGATTATTCTCTCTTGTAAATATATTAAATCTACATAGTGATCGCAGAACTGTGGATAAGTTTCGGCAAATAACTTCACGAATGGTTGGTTAATGTTTTCTGTAAGGTAATCATTAGGTATTTTTATCCAACATGAATCAGATTCGTCTGTAAATGACATGGTAAAATATCACCATCTCCAATTCGTAAGATCCAATCAGCAAATCGCTCTACACTTTGGCGGTGTAGAAGTTGTCATTCCGTTTCAAGGATCCTCATATTGACTGTTAACTAGAAAAGCTTAAAATGATGTCATTGGTGCGATTTTAGGATACACTTATTAACTGTTGCAATTTCATCATTTTCTATACTGATCGACAATATTTGTTTGAAATTGCCGCCCAAGACTATTGACTTACCTCCAAATATAACATCATCTAATGCATTGTTTGTCAAGCATATATCATTCAAAGTTCTATCAAAATCATCGAATCAAAATTTGTGCATCATTAGTGCTTCATCTCATATAATTAGATCGATCTTTTCAATTAGAGCAGCTAATTGAGTACCCTTTTAATGGAGCATGTAGGAATTTCATCTATGCTCAAAGGTATCTTGAATCTTGAATGTGCTGTTCGGCCTCCGGGCAACAACAAAGATGCGATTCCTGAAGAAGCAACGACTAAAACAATTCAACCTTGCGATTTCAGTTTTGCAGAAATGATATTATAAACAAAACTTTTCTTTGTTCCTCCATGCCCATAGAGGAAAAAAGCTTGAGGTTTCTTATTATCTACGGGGCAAATAACAGTGTGGAAAATTTATTTCTGCTCCAAGGTTAAATATGAATACATGCTTCTTTTTGTCTGTTCTAGCTCAATGTAATCATAGTTTAATTTTTCATTTAACAATCAATTCGTTGATGGAAGATTGACATTGGCAATCTGCAAAGGAATGGGCAAATTGAAATGGGTAAGAGACAGTGAATGCTGCTGCTAAATAATTTTAATCTGATTCAGGACGCAATCTTTGAGGCGGCTATCAGTTAGTGAAATGAGCGAAACACCATTTTCTGCTCTATATATGTGTTTTACGTCATCAGACATGAGGTGACATGTTTTTTCAAAAAGCATAGCACAGTCAGAGACATCGCAAAAAAGTAAGATGATGATAAATAAAGATTGTAGCTAATTCGAAGATGCCCAAAGCGAAGCATCATTTATAGGATTCTCCCATTCTCTGTCATCGCCTAGTAAACCAAGTGTTTCGCCTGTAGTGCTAAAAGTACCGTGGATTCTACCATGAATTGTTCTTAAAGCTTCAAAAGATGTTGCTCCCTTTCAAACTATCAATAACATTATAAGGAAGAAAAGCTTACCTACATTAGGATTGACATGAGTCAATCTACCTAGGGCGCATCCTTGTTTTCTCTAAGTCCATATTTGATCTTTTAAATTCCAAACCCATTTAGTTGGGAATCAAATATATGTAAGATTCGACGCACTAGGGAAAGATGCATTTGTGACAAACCACTCAGTTAACATCTTTTTCTTTATGGCCGGGTTGTTAACAATGCTACTAATAGTATAAGTATCATTGAAAACAACATGATTCATATTCGGTAGGTCAACAAGTAAGCGGTGCACATCTAAATGTTGCTGATGAATTGGGAATTCAAAAATGCGTCAAGAAGCTTCTTATGCAGACAAATATCACCAATCAAAGTATGCTTTAATTTCATCAATTGGTTGCAGGGTAGAACAGAAATTGTGCGCTGTTGACGCAAGATTATTGGAATATGGTTTAGGTTGCATGACATATTGCTCTGCTGTTGAAAATGCGCAACCAGCACCAAAAGTAATGGGTAGGTCAATTTGTTGTACAATAGCTCTTGCTCTGTTAGGACCTTTATGTAGAAATTTGAACAGGTATTTCATTAGAGTTCCATGCATACACACTTGTACATTAATATGAGCTTGATATTTGACAATTAAATTTCTATTGAAGGTAACTATAAATCTATTGTCCAAAAGATTATTACTTTTGCATATTATTCCAGCATCTCTTCGTTCGTAAGTTACAAATCCATGTGCGTCAACTGTTGTTTGGGGACAAAAACTTTTTAGGAAAAACTTTGAGCATTTACCTTTGGACATGCAAGGCGCTTTACCATTGCTGACACCATATGGGCCATGCAACATGAATTTATATGCTGCAGCGTCACCATCGGGATCACTGTTGGGATATGGAATTTTTGTGCTGATTAAATTATTCTGAGAACCTAACCAAATAACCATGTGAACATATGGGAGACCATGATTTTGAAGCATGTGGGAAATACGCTCATTTCAAATAAGGCAATGTTGAAATAGTTCGGCTTATAAATTATGTTACCTGCTTACTACCTGTAACTGCTACACCAAAGAAGTTATGATTTTTTATATTATTTTTTAGAGCTTGCAATTTTAATTTGAAAACTCTGCTGACAATATCAGCTTTATCTTCAGCATTATGGCCGACGCAATCTTTGAATGCTTCAACTATCTCAAGCCATTTTCCATTACATGTAAACGTTATGAATAAAATGTGGGAACCCAGAAACACAACAAATAGCCATTGAATCTTGATAATTCTACAACATATTTCTAGGGGTGCTCGTCATACTTGAAGGCAGTATAATCCGTTGTCCAATTTGGTTGCCTGTGGCATCGCCACTGAAGTAAGCATCTTCAACACCACTTAATAAATCGATCCACAGTTTTTCTTGGTTGTGTCGAATATATTCTAATCGGTTATATTCTATAGAGGAGAAAGAATCAACCATAAATTGTTGGGAGCAATTGACCACCATATAGTAAATGTGATGTATTTGCAAATCTATGCATAAGTATATATGCATAATATTCACGCATGGTAACATATCCTCTTTTAATTTTTTTTGACTGATTTAGAAACGCGTTTGGAATTTTCAACCTGAAACCGTCGTCGCCAAATGGAAACAATATTGGATATTTGAGGGACATTAATGACGGATGCAATTCACTGACACGCTGAAATGTATGGTCTATACACTCTACAATCAAGTCTCTATTACTTACCTCACCACTAAAATCGACAACATTAAGACCAACGACTTTCGAACAACTTGATGATCTATATTGTTTTTAGTTTGAAGGGCGCTCAATGTACAACCGAAGCCTAACTTGTCGATCATCATGCTCAATAAATCTATCTTTAACACTCCTGAAAGATTTAGCTATGAGATTAAGCCTATCAAACATAGTAATTAAATTTGCGACAATAACATCTTCCAGATGACGTGTTGAATCTTTATCTGGTTATACAGTTGCAATTCTATTATTGATCTCATTAGTAGTGTCATAAATGTAAAGTTGAGCGTACTTATGGCCTTCTGCCGAGAGCAACAACCCAATTCGATGGTATGTACGACCACAAATTTTAAAAATATAAGGTCCATGTCCTTGATTCACTATGTTGTTCACTTTTGCACCACAGGAAATGAATGAAAACATTGAAAGGTGCGAATATTTTGTCTTAAGTGTTTGGATAACAGAGATCCATGAGGATGAATCAGATGCTTCAACAGTTTGGGGGTTACGCGAGAAATGGGTAATTGAACCCTGCCTTGCTGGCAGCATAAAATGAATGAAGAAATGAAATTGTTAAAGCATGAGTAGATTTCTCATCAATCCAATTGACAGAGGAACAAAGTGGGCAAATTGCACTTGGAATACTTATAGAATGTATAGACGCAGTTGCGTTTGTGGTCGATACATAGGCAGTATGTATCATCTGTAATTTCAATGCTTGGATTATTCACCTCGTGGCCGCTTCTGTCAACAGAAGCGATAAAAGATGCACTGATCTCTTCCTCTTCCATTGAGGAAGAGCAGTCATAATAGTAAATATTTTATTGTGGAAGTAAGAATCTAGATCGTTTGTGGCCCCACATTTGATGCCTTCTATGACATCCAAAAACAATTAAAATATAGCACATTTAAATATGTATATATGTAGATAGAATATATAATAGTAAAAATTGAAAATGGATATAGAGATGGATAAAAGAGCAAGCAAATTAAATGAATGATAGTATGACACGGTGCTTATTGATAAGTCTAGAATTTACCTATATTTTAGTATATTTTATGAGCTTAAATATAAAGAAATTGAGCTTTAAAGATGAGATATTGAATAGATTTCTAGTAATTCTAGATTCTTATTGCTGAGACAGGGACTTGGATGAAAAGTTGTGGAAAAGGAGCTAAAACATGCAAAATCAGAAGAAAGAAGGGCCAAATTAGAATTTCATCCAAAGTCAACGAACTGGCGAAATGATTATTCTGGAAAAGAAGATGTCGCCTGAATGCATCGCCACAAGATAAAAGGAGAAGGCGAAGAAGTTGGCGACATATTGAAGATCTCTCTTTGAAGATTAGAACATATGAGGTGAATTAGAATTTCTTTGCCTTCATATGTCGTCACCCTTAGCAGAACATTTAGGCGCTGAAGGCTGAACCTCGTCATACTTTGGGGCGAAAAGCTGAGGCAACATGATTGTTTGTCGCCAAGATGAGAAGTGATGAAAGGGCGACACATTCATTACATCGCCTGGATTAATTACAAATGAGGGATTAATAAGGCGAAGGAAGATTATATCGTCTGATGGCAAGCGATATGGTTGAGCGATAAAAACAACATTTCTCCTAGGAAGATGGCTAGCTTGGCGAACTTGGCAAGCGAGATTTAAAGAAGTCGTTTGATTCAGGTGAAGGAATAGGCGACATAAATGGAGAAAAATGTTACTTCGCCAATTTGTGTTTCTTTGTTGATTTTATTTCAAAATTGCCATTGAGCTAAAACTCTATAAATAGGATCTCAGAGAAGGAGAGAAAAGAGAGAATCTCGGTTGAACTTTTGACATTCTTATATTTCTGAAAGAAAAACTCTAGATTCTTCTATACGCATTATTCAATATTTTCAGAGAAGTTTCTTGAAGAAGTTTTGTACTCTATTTCTGTTGATCATTGAGATTTAGCTTGAAGATTGTGAAGCAACAACTGTGACAAAGTCGAGCTTCAATCTTCCTAGGTAAGATTTAGATTTTGAGCATGTCGATGATGATCTTGTACTTTGATTGAATATGTTAAGTAGATGCGCTAGCTAAAAGCTCTACTAATTTGCTGAGATTTGATGTTGATTTTTACCTTGATTGCATGATTCATGTTTGATTATAGTCAGATCTACTTGAATTTCATGAGTTGATTGAATTACAAGAACGAGAGTTACGTAATATTGTTAATCAGTAGCTTGATTAGACCAGAGATGGCGATTAGGTTGCAGATCTAAGAACAGGAGATCATAGTTCTAGAGATAGACTATAAGATCTAGTTTTCTACAGATTGTGCTTATCAATTGTATAAATTGTAGTATAGAGATATATGTAATTATATGATTGAGATCTGTTAAATTGAATCGAGAGATCTTTTAATAGATCATTGATGATGATCTAGAAAGTAAATCGAAATTTAGAGTTGAAGCATGCATGAGAAGTTAATCGACAATAGAATTTAGCATTCAGCTTATTCATTATTGAGATCAATTGCAGAATTGAGTACTGACTCATGTTTTAATTGAATGAATGTCATCAGTGTTTATATTCTCAATCAATTTCTTGATTTATATGATTCACCTTGTATATAGGATTCTTTTAGCAATTCAGTTTAAATCTTAATTTCAATCATGTTTCTTAGTTGTCAATCCCTGTGGAGACGATATCTTAAACACTACATTAGACATTGATAGGATTTCTGTCTGAATATTGTAATTGATAATTTCAGTCGAGTTTTCCTACACCACTTATGCAGCCTCGAACAGAAGTCCCTAGTCTAGACAGAAGTATTCTTGTAAATTATTGACGTTGTTTTAGTTATATAGTCAAAGGTTGATCAACACATGAAATAGGTATATGAAAATAATTAATTAACACATGAGTACACCAAAATGACAATGACAGTAACTGGTTAAACGTTAAGAATAAATTGTAAAAAAGGCATGCAAAAATTATTGACTGACACATCATTGTAAAAACAAATGGAAACGAAATAGCATATTCAAACATGCATGTTTAAATAAGTGACAGAAAATACATAAATCCAAAAATAGTTGGAAAGAAAATTGCAGGTTGCATGTAAGCATCAACATTAAAGTAATTCTGAGTACAGTTGAAGCTTGTAACTCATATTCTAACTACATATACGGATGGTTTTTGAAATTTTGTAAGACAACCACTTATCCTATGTAGCTTGATCATTCACTTATTATTAATATTATATGTACGATGGTAACTAATACTGATCTTCCCTCTAAATATATATTAGGTGGATAACTACTCCGATACAATTACTGCCAGCTTTATTTACTTTTCCATGTACATTAATGTTATTTCAACTGTTTTGTAATTCATAAAGGTTTGCCCAAAAGATGAAATCACACATGAATACACGGACACAATGAAAATAGAATTTGATTCAAATTAAAAGTAATGTACAATGATTACATTAATTAATTGATACAGCTTAGTTGACATGTACAATCTTTTCTCATATATAAAAACATAAGCTATGCTCCCTTCCCTTGAAGACCAGAATATCTTCTCCAATTGAGTGGACTCTCTATTTGTACATATAAAAGAATAAACTACTTCCATACCTGTGCAGCTTCACTGAGTAAACTTTTGCTCTAAGAACAATAATAACATAATACTCTACAAATCCTTGTATCACATAATCTGTCTATTATATTATTCTCTAATACTCATCAAATTGTAAATTAGTAATTTCAAATACTCTATAACACTCAAAATCTTCCAAAACTGATCAAATGAGCATCGAAATCAACATATCTAATTTCAATCTAGCTAAGAAATAAGGAGCTACCAGCAACAAAATCACTCTCTCAACATTCTCAACAAATCAAACTCAAGTAATCACCTAATTACTTCATCAAATTACAGCGGAAGGAAATTAGAAACCTCGACAAAAGAAGCAAATAGACAAGACGTATCAATACCCTTACATAAGCAAACATCAAAGAATTCCACGAAACATTATCCAACTCATCAGATTTCTCAAACACCATCCTATCCTGATCAATCCTACCACACTTACAATACATATCAATCAACGAATTCATTACAAAAAATTTCTCACTCAACCCACCAACAACAACCAACCCATGAATGAACTTTCCCATCTCAACATCCCCAGTTTGACCGCACACTAGTCACACCGGCAAAAGTAAACTTATCAACCCTATCACCCGTAACTCTCGCCTTATTAAATAAATTCAAAGCTTCATAACAAAACCCCATCTGAGGAAACTCAGAAACCATCAATTATACGAAATAGTATTTCTTTCAATCATTTTTATCAAAAGCTTGTACACTAAATCAATAACCAAAATAGAACAAAAACGTAGCAAGTAAGCGACTTGCCTGTATCCGCGGCAAAAATTGTTGCTGATTCTTACAGGGCGAAGAATAGCAGAAAAGCGGTGTCAAACAGAGAGATGAGTAAAATTAGATAAACATACGATATGTAAATATATGTTAATCAGTTCAGTTGAGAGGATACGTGTACAATGAGATAGTCAAATAAGTTGAATTGTATGCATGCTGTTCAAGATTTATACTATAGCAATGAACTGTAAAAAAAAAAAGCTTCAAATGTATTATTTTTATAATATAATGACATAAGGATATAATTATCTTTTTAGAAACAAGAGGTGGTGAACTGAAAATTTTCACAACACGAACCACTATTTCATGAATAAAATAGTAATTCCACTAGTTATGTTATTTATATTGGGATTATATTTCAGAGTTTGGCCCATTCTAATTGAATTATTATCTTTCTTATCCTATTTTTTAATTATTATTTTGACTTTTTGATAAATGGAAGTAATTTTTCGTAGTTTGTTTGGTGAGTTGATGTTGATAAACGAGTCTTTATTGTTGGTTTATTTTGTGGTTTGATAATAAAAACCACTTTAGATTATTTTTTCTATGACTTCATAACTTCATTGTAGTAGGTGTACAATAATAATTTTTAATTTTGTAACTTTTAAAAGTTATATTTCTTTATATTTATGTTTTTATTAAAAAAAAAAACATTGTCAATTTTTTCAGTTCATCATCTGGATGTAAAAGGAACATAAGAATGTCGAATAGTTGCTTGCAGTGTTTCCATTTTCTATTCCTTTTAACTATATTAAAACTGAACATAAGCATGTCAAACATATGCTTGCACTCTTTTCTTTTCCTATTTTATCATTCTCTTTATTAGATTTTACGCGGCTTATAATGCAAAGATAACGTAATGACAAAAAGATATAGTTGTCTTTTTAAATACAAAAGGTGGTGAACTAAAAATTTTCACAACACCTACCATTATTTCATGAACAAAATAGTAATTCCACTAGCTATGTTACTTATATTGGGCTTCAATTTCAAAGTTTGTTTCTGTAATTGAATTATTATTTTTCTTATTCTATATTTTTATTTTTTTGATTTTTTGATAAACAGAGACTATTTTTCGTGGTTTGTTTAGTGGGTTGATGTGGATAAACTACTATTAATTGTTATTATTATTTTTACAATAATATTTTAATTTTAAAAACTTTAAAAATTATATTTCTTTATATTTATGTTTTTATTTTAAAAATACTATCAAATTTTTTTCATCGTCTGGATATAAAAGGAACATAATAATGTCAAACAGTTGACTTCTACATCTATAAGAGTCGACCCTATGATTGGATGCGTAAAGGTAAAAAGATATGCTCGACTGAAAGGAGGGGATTGAAGTTCGCTTCCTAACCTCTCGCCTTGCTCACAACTTTGATTCTTATCTTTGATTATTTCCCCACTTCACAATGAGGGGAGAGAGAAGCCCATCCGAATCATTTTTATGCTATACGAGCATAAACCATAATTATATAGAATACTAGCAGGTTGAGGGTATAAGTGAACGAATGTGTGTAAGCCTAGTCAAACATGATTGTTCTAAGTGGGGTGGGCCACCCACCTAAAAAGAGAGGACGAGTTCCTTCTTCTATTAGAATGCTAATGGAAAGTGCCTCTAGTTCCCTTTATGCCGATTGTCCCTTCAGAAGTGTCGTGGCTAAATAAACTTTTCATGAGCTACACGTTAAGCTTTCATGGGCTTCACGCTTAAAGATGGCTTTTTTCCATGTATGTTGACTGAGATCTCGCCCCATCGCCTTTCTAGTTTTATTTTCACTGCTTGAAGTGATTATTACTGCCACGAAGAAGCATTGAATGCCAACTACGGTTATATAAGAGCAAAAACTGCTAAGGGAATTCCATCCTGCGTAAGCATCTAGATAATCTTGAATGGGACGTGGCATACCCGAAAGCCTTAAAAAATCAATGTGAAAGAAGTTGTCCACTAATCTAATCATTAGTGAAATCCAATCCCTTCTTGGTCCCAGCTAACCAAGCTCATGCTCAGCTCCCTATGAGCTCAGAGTCGCTAATGCTAAGAGGAAGAAGAGCTTATTCCATCATTCCCATAGTAACAAGGGAAACCGAACCCAATAAAGAGTAACAAAAGTGTTAGAATGTAGGCGTGTTTGGGGATATTCTGCTAGGATACAAGATGACTAGAAATGGCTCCATCGATTCCTTTCTTAGTCGTTGTAGTCACGAATTCATCTGTTGAGGTAGACCCTTTCATTCATCATCTTGCACATTTCTTACTGGACCTGTTCCCGTACTCTCGGGCCTTCAAACTCGATGTTTCATCTATTTCTTTCTCATTAGCTTAACTGGCTAACTGGATTTCATTGGCTGCGTAACACCCGAACCTTCACCCCGACGGAAGAGACGCAAAGATCGGATGTCACCTAAAAAATGAACGAACAGATACAGATAAACGGATATACCGAACAGATACACAAATAAGAATCAATACTAAAAGATATTTATTATCCAAAAGTGGTCCAAAATAGGTAGTTCAATTACAAGTTCAAAATATATGAATTCAATTTGAAATGGTCAAATTTACTAATTTGAAAACAAATCCCAAAACATGGTGCAACAGTTACAAATTACTGAATTAAGTTCAACAAGATATAATAAAAAAGAAAAAAATGTTTGAAGAGATGCCAGATGATTCTTGATGCTGACATGTGAATAATATCCTGCCATTCCACCTGACTGCCTGAACTCAACAATTTCCATCCCAAATGGGTACAAAACATACAAAACAAAGTTAAAACAATAAAGAGTCAGACTATCGATGTCTGATTAGTAAGCCAATGCCCAACAAGCACACACACAGGACGCGTCTTATTTAACAGAATATAATGTCACACACATATGCAAATTAGTTAACAAATATGGGGTAATAACATGATCAAAAAAGTTAATTAATAAACCAAATTATCCCAACTACTATCCCCTTTAAGTGATCTAGGATATGTGATTATAGATTATTGTAATTACCGACTAAAAGAGGCTAAACAGTTATCAAATTATTTCCAAAAGGAAGACCGACACCGAACTGTGAATTTGGTATGCAGTCCGACATGTTATTCGGGCAGAGAGCATCGCTAAAGTTACCGAATAGCAATTCGGTAAGAAGTCCGGCACCTAGCTTGGTCAGAAGGCAATTATTTGAATTTGCCAGATAATTAAGTGACAGCTCGACATCAATTTCGGTAAGAAGCTCGGTCAAACAGTTTTAAAACCTCAGAGATACACCAAATTGTAATTCAGTATTCAAATCGGTAAAGAGTCCGGTCAGAGAGGTTGGACAGTCTCCTAAGGCTAATACCGAACTACAGTTCGATAACTAATTCGGTTGGAAGTTCGGCCAGAGAGTAAATCTATTGATCACAAGGCTGATCGAATTGGTATTTTGGTAACTAGCTCAGTAAAGAGCTTGGCCAGGGACCATTCTACTTTATGAGTTCAAATTTAAGTGACAATTTGGGTATTAGTTCGGTTCCTAGCTCGGTTACAGACACTCGGTACGTTTTCAGCCTAGTTTGAATTATATTTTCCGCTATTCAAGCTCTAGCCATCTAAGTGGGCCTATTCCTAACGCCTACAGCCAGTTAGGAGTCAAAATCAAACTATCCAAAAGTTAGAACCCAAAGTAACGAGCATCAAACAAAAATCAACACAACTATATCAGACATTCATAAGCAAAAACTGAAATGTTTTCACTATAACAGATTTCAGATTTTTATCTTATTAAGTGATGTTTAACTTTCTAGGCATGTCCTTAGTTTAATAACAGAAATCGAGAATAGAATAGACAGAAATAGGGTAAAACCCTCAAATATAGATCAAAGATCCCAAAAGTAATGCCGTCGCATCCAGAAAATGGGTTGGCAATCAAGGCCATATACGCTTTCGCGCATCGATGTATAAATCTAGTTTTTCCTAAAGCATGATGGTCTTATCGTATTAATCTAGGACAAGACTTTTAGCAGATTTCAGAATTCATATTTCCATTTTAACAGACAAATACGGACACCAATTTATATCTCCACAACTAAAGTAGCAAATTCAACAAATAGTCACAATATTCACCAAAATAAACTGACAGATTATAGATATCATTTAACTGAGAAATATCTAGTAATTCATACTCAAATGCAGCTGCAGAATTAATCAAGTCCAAATCAGGTTTCAACTCATAATAACTTATTAAATTATTCACATACAACAAACCAGACAGAAACAAACAATCGTGGGGGCATAATCATGACTACTAACCTTTATCGCTAAATCCAATCCACCGAGTCCGTAGAAAGATGGGTTTTAGAATTTTATGGCTAGGTTTTAGTTGGGAGAAAAATGGAGAGAACATGTGAATGAATTTTTAGGTTTGTGAAAATTGATTTCTAAAACCATATTTTCCTTTATATATTGATGGCAAATTTTATCATAAACCCACAATTTACCACTTTGTTTTAAAATGAACCAAATTGAGAATTAATTACAAAATACATCAGATTTCCAATTTATTTTAAAAATCATCCCGAAAGTCAATTTAGTCAAACCATATGGTCAAACCGAAAAGTCAACAATTTTAAAATACCCATTTTACCCTTGAATGAAAAATAATTAAGAATCAAATAAAATTCAAATAACAAAAATAAATTTCTAAAATATGATAAATTAATAGCCCCATCTTATGGACGTGACAGGATGTTCGGTCTGATCAGTCGGATTCTTCTTCTTCTATGGCTTTGGTCAAACTATTTTGGCTGTTAGGCTTGCACGCGCTCTCGAATAGCATTCAATTGCCCATTGGTCAACTCCTTCGGGACACCTTGGACGACTTTTAGTTTATCTTCCTAATACTGAGTGTGCTCTGGCCTTTGCCTCTATTAGGTGGCGACAACCCCTACCACCACTACCACAGCATGGAGGAACAGCTTCTTAATCTGCATAAATAGTTTCCTATTTTGACATTCTCATTTATAAGATTTTATAGTGCTTATAATGCAAAGATAATATAATGACAAAAGGATATAGTTATCTTTTAAGTACAAAAGGTGGTGAACTATAAATTTTCATAGCACTAACCACTATTTCATGAGCAAAATAGTAATTCCACTAACTGTATTACTTATATTGGCTTGAATTTCAGAGTTTGGACTTCTATAATTGAATTATTATTTTTCTTATTCTATTTTTTTATTATTTTGATTATTGATAAACAAAGGCTATTTTTCGTGGTTTGTTTGGTGGGTTGATGATGATAAACCACTCCTCATTATTGGTTTATTTTGTGGTTTGATAATAAAAACCACTTTTGATTATTTTTTCAATGAGCTCATGACGTCACTGTAGTAGTAGGTGTACAATAATATTTTAATTTTGTACTTTAAAAATTATATTTCTTTATATTTATGTTTTTATTTAGGCATAAGGGTTTTGGTAGCCCTTGAAATTAACCATAATTTTCATTGTAGCCCTAAAACTATGCGATGAATCAAAGTAGCCCCTAAACTATTAATGCTAATCTCCCCCTTTTGATAGTTTGGATTTTAAGCACCGAGTTCTAAAAAGTAGTGGCAGTCAATCCTAATTCAAATACCATATTTGATTTCCATCACCTTTATCTGTTTTCTATTATTAGACCTAACAATTTATAGACACCACCTCCTCAACTTGTAGAATAATTTGGCGGCGCAACTGACGGGTCTCTCAATTGTAATTTTTTAAATGGTTAAATTAAAAAAAAATAATTTTTTAAAACCTTTTGCATTAATCCACTTGTTTCAAACATTGCCTGTAAAAAAAACCCAATTTTGGTTTTATAACAATCTTTTTATTTAGAAAAATGTCCGAAACTAGTGGGTTAAAGCAAAAAAATTGCTTAATGTAACGCCCAACCCCCGGCCATGGCGGATCCGCAAACGGAGACCGGAATGCCACATTACAATCATTCATACATTACAATAGTTGCGAAATCATCAGAGTATTGAAATAACCTATTATAAAATAAATATATTGAACCTGTTTCGAAAACAATAATACAATCAAAATAATTCATTTGAATTAAGACCTGTTCGCAATCCATAACAATCATCCAAATAATAATTTACAATCTCCAAGTTAAATGGTCCAAAATATAAGAACTAAAGTACTTAAAATGGCTTACAAATCCCATGAAATTGTCTTAAAACATCATAAAATTAAATACTTTTAAAGGTTTACATGTCTTTTGAAACTAATCAAAAACAAAGGAAAACAATTGCTCTCAATACAATTCCAAAAACATGAAATATGCAATGTGGTCTTTAAACTGCTCGACCACCTGTTTCACATTTCAATAGAAGAGATAAGAAAAAGGGAAAAGAAACAACGTCAGACTATCAATGTCTGGTTAGCTAGTCAAACTCCAACAAACACAAACAAATGCGTCTATTAAATCATACAACTATGATGTTGGCACACAATGCACTTAGTGCTAGCAATCAATCATAGTAGCATACAATCCCGCCCAATTTCCATATTATTCACAAGTTCAATAAGGTGTGTTACTCATTAAGTCCCAAGTATACTCATTGTATGCAATTAACATTATTAGGCGTCCATGTAGGTTCCCTATATTCATTTAGAATTCCCAAAAACAATCAAGTATCACTAGCATTCATCATACAATAGCATTCACATTAGGTTCCGATTTTATTAAGACTGTCATTAATCTAGAATCGATAATGAAACGGGGCCAATTAGGACGATGCCACTAATAGACTCTAAAGACCGAAATTTGTAGAGCAGTTTATTCCCCCTCGGGATGGACTACTACCTTAAGATCCCATAAATTAGGTCCGAAGACCATAATAACAATATGCCCACAGGCGGTGTTGCCGTCACACCCAATAGGAGTCGTCACCTGGTTTCCAATGGTGGTTAGCTAAACAAAAAGTCCTATATTTCCAATAGGTTGAGATATCTCGGTTACCCCTAATGACATGTCATCCCATCACTATTTTCAATCACGACTAGAATAATTAGTGTCGGATTAATTAGGTGGTCAAAACACGCAATTTCATTTAACATTCAATAATTACATTGCATCATTCCATTGGCTTTCAATCAATATCTGTCAGGTACTTTACTAGTTCCTTATCCAATTATTCCAGCTCTAATTAACCAAAGCGTAAGTCTAAAATGCAATAGACTTAGCAATACATATATATCTATGTCAGCAGCATACTAACAATAGCAAAAACCCATATTCCACTCTACATTCACTATCTAGCTTTACCAATTTACAATTCATGTGGTTATCTGGTTAACCAAATTAATGCACATTCATAAAAACACGCATAAACGGATATAGAGCATAAGACGACGTTGTTAACCTTTTTTTCGATGATAAGCTAAGCTAAGTATCGCCAATACGATCCTCGGCACCGTTCGCTTCGCCTAATAACAATAAGGAATAATATTGGATTTAGACAAATAATCAAACACGTAACGCGGAAAGCGAAACCTATACTAATCGTAAGAAAATGGCAAACGGGTGAATGATAAACAATAACGATAACACAAATATACCGAAATCCAATTCAATTCCATTATCGATCAACCAATTCCACTTTCCTCAAATCCTAGGGTTTCCAACAAAACCCTTACTAATCCATTACCCAATCAACCGTAAACCAATATCAATCACCTCCAATACTATCAACAATCATGCTTGTACTCATAGGGAAGAAGATTAGGGTTGATCGAAGACTTACCGAAGACGCACCCATGCAGCGATAGAGAAGAAAACAAGAATGTAAACACCTTAGCGATGAGAGAATTCGAGAGGATTGAAAGAAATGACAAAGGCTCGGTTAGTTTAAGTCAAAATCGACCAAATATACTCTCTAGTGACAAGGCTAGCGACATAAAGCCCTTGTCGCTAGTCTCTACAACATCTCAACCAAGAACTTGCCTGGAATCAGTCGTTGGCGACAAGGCTGGCGATATAAAGCCCTTGTCGCCAACACCTACAGTTTTGTGTCCTCCCAATTGGCTTGTTATCATGTGTTGGCAACATAGTTGGCGACAAGGGGCCATGTCGTCGGTACCTATAGTGTCGAACACCTCCGCTTGCTTTCCTTGTTCGGTCTTATTTCGGTCCCATTCTCGAATTACGATCACTAAAACATCAATAGGCATTCTTAATGCAATCCAATGAACAAAAATGCCATTACATTAACCATAATGGTTCAAGAATTACAAAGAAAGTTCGATAATTCAATAATAATGTTTGGTTAAAAAACACAGAAATTGATTAGCCCCAAAGTCGGGACATTAAACTTAACCTGAGTTTTCTTTAAGAACATTTGAAACCAATAGATTAATTTAGAAATTTTGAAAAAGTGGGTTTTTTTGTAATTAACCTTTTTAAAAATTTATATTTTCAATTTAAAAAAATTTAAAACAAAACTAACTTTTGAGTACCGAAGTACATTTTAACCTTTCTATGCATAGAAGCCAATAAACATAAATAAAAAATTTTGAAATACTTTATGAGTACTATAACATTTGAGCATATAACTAGATTATGGTCCAAAGAAAAAAATATATTCCTTTAGTATCGTCGTTTCTTTTCATACAAACTTTAATAATTGTTTTTTAATTTTTCTGAACATACTTTAATAAATACATACTTTAACCATTTAGCAACTACTCAACATCAAGGGGAAAAGCCTAAAAACAGTGTCTTCTAAATATTTATTTCTCTAGAGTAAGGAGGAGGCAATGTTCTAAAACAAGAGAGTAGTTCTATCCAGAGTACCAAATAGCTTACTAATTCCCTCATATTGTTCCTCCCTAGGCCTCATCACAATTAAAATTTAGCATTAAGAGTTTCATTCATATTCCATGATCTTAATATGACTTTCATTCTTAATTCAAATAATAATAATAAAAAATTAACACTGAACAGGAAAATTTAATCTACTTACAGACCCATGTATAATTTCTTTACCTATCTACTTTATTCAATCAAAGCAGTTCATGCTTTGAGTCAAAATTGGAGACGACAATAATGTTGTGGAATTCTCTCGAAGTTATGAAAAGGTGAGAGTAGTCACTTGAGAGGCGAATGAAGATATTAATATACATGTATAGAAAATTGATGCTGATATATTGTACTTTACACATGGTGAATGGAAATTGGGGACGACAAAAATGTTGACGCAAAGGTGGAATTAGACGTTGTGAGACAAAGCAAATATTAGGGGTTTTAAAATTGGGGGCTTCATGGTTTCCCGTGGGAGGATGAATGAGGAGGAATGGTGGAGTGAATGATAAAGAAGTGAATGAGGCAGATTAAGAGAAGAGAAAAGGTGAAGGTAGTTGGCTCCGTGTATGACAACACGAAATGAGAGAATGTGAAGATAGTTTCCAAATCTATATTTATCTTATTAAAAAAAATAACTTATCTCATACTGACATGAAATTACATCGTGGTCCTTATTTTATAAAATTTAAATAAAGTAATATGGATAATTATATTTTAACCTCTCTTCAATCGTCTGACGTGAATATTACTATTTCAAAACTGCTTTTTGACTTTTTAGGGTGGTTTGTCACCACTACTGAAAACTAAGGGCTTAAAATCAAAACTTTAAAAATAAGTGGGGGCTTTTGGACAATAACTTATTTTTTATTTATAGTCCCAATTTGATTGTGAAACACGGTACAAGTTTTGCCCAAAATGCATTCAAGTGTATAAACTAAAAAATAATTATTTGGAACTTTTTTGAACCTTACAGTAGAAAGGGGCCTAAAGAAGAACAAATTAGAAGACATAATGGTTTTCATTAATCTTGTAATTCTTATTCTCTTAACTTATCCTATTTGTTATTTATACAATGTATAAACTACAAAATAGTTATTTGGAGCTTTTTCAAACCTTAGAGTAGAAAAGGTCCCAAAGAAGAACGAAGTAGAAGACATACTAGTTCTCATTAATCTTGTAATTCTTATTCTCTTAACTTATCATATATTTTATTTATACAATGTCAAACCAATCTTGTAATATATTCTTCTCTTAATCTATGTTGTTCAATATTTATATGTTGTTTGAAGTTCGCATGAAAGGTTAAGTTTTTTTTTTTTTTAATCTTTAGAATTACAAAGTAGCAGAACAATATAACCTAGTATGTTGTATTAATTTACAATGAATAAATTCTATTATTCTTATCATTGTTTAATGATCAACATTGAATGATTTATTGACTTGATACATGCTTAAATGAGATTTATTAGGGTATAATTATGGCAATTAGAAGCATATGAATTGTTTGAAATAAATATTTTTTATATTTTTCTAATATTAATAGTGTCTTAATATTTTTGGGAACGATCTTTTTCTATTACTTTTATCACTTTTATTATAATATGCTTTTGCATCGCAGGATTGCATTAATTTACTTTCATAGGTATTTAGATACTAGATTCCTATGAAAATCAATATCCATCAAAACCCTAACCACCATAGAGAGAAAAACCCTAAGGATTCCTTTCAATATTTTCGAATAAATATATTTTCTAAAACAATTAGATTAAGTTATAAAAATGATTTTTATTTTATTTATTTTTACCCACGAATATTTTAGAATTAGTTTTGTTAAAATTCATTTTTTTATGATTTAGGTTTAATTGCAAATATATCAACATTTTAATATATAAAATTCAATTTAGATTTAGTCCCGGATATATCAGGATCTAAATATATAAAATTTGATTCTTTTAAAATCTGTATTTAATGCTAGATTTATTGGGATATAGAAAAATTTTTAAGATTTAAATTTAATGATGGATATTATATTAAGATAAAAATACATTTTCCAAATTTATATTTAATAATGGATAGTAGGTAAAGATTTATATGTATAACAACTAGTTTTTGAAGATTTATAATAAATGATTAAGATTTAGATTTAATATCTCTTTGTTATAAATAGTACACTTTTACTTACTATAAAGGAAAGCTCACATTTCACGTATCATCAATAAATTTTTACTTTCATGCCTCGATGAAAATATTAAAGAAAAGGAGGAGGAATATAAAGAAAATGAGGGTGATGTATATCACCATAATTGGTTCAACAATTTACCAGAATTAAAATATATACGATGAGATAGGCATTCACATTTATAAATAATATATATCAACCTTGACTTAGGGGTAAAATCGTAATTGATTTATTATTCCAAGTCAGCAAAATGGAATGTCAACCTCACCAGGTAAATAAAAGTGCTCATTCTTATTCATGTTGTTTGATTCTCTATGCATCTAGAATACAAGAGTCATTAGTGATATAATCACTTTGGATGATAACGACTATCACTTGATAAAAGCATCATAGAAGATAACTCAAACCGCTCCAACAATACACATGTACATGGATATATCCAACAAGATACACTCAACGTTTATTGCACTTATATGTACAGATAATTTTTATTTGGAGAAATAAATGAACATTTATATAAAGGTTTTTATTATAGTTTGAGGAAATCAACTATAGACGAATGTAATTTATATATAAATTTATCTTTATTTTTATAAATATGTAATCATACCCTTCAACTGATGATAATATCTTGTTCTAGTATTAAATTGATTAAATTATATTCAAAAGTTTTTCTCTCCGATACATGTATCTTAGTATGATACCTTACTCCACTGTAAATTGATTAAATTATACACTAAATTGGTTGTCTCTAACACAAGAATCATAGTATGATAGTTTTTTAAAATTGATTTTATCCATATATTAATTGATTTTCACTATAAGAACAAGATATTATCATACTTTTTAAAACTTTAAAAATATACTTATTTATATTTTACATTAAGGGTTATTGCCGAAAAGTCTCCAGATTTTCAAACTTTTTATTTTAAAGCTCCACTTTTGCACAGTACTGATAGTTAACCCCCAATTTCAAAACCAAAGTTGATTTATGATGTTTCCTGTTTTTGTTAACCTAAATGACAAACTTTAAAAATCACCCCTAATCCACTTTCGCAACTACATGCACGAAAAATTCAATTTTTACTAAATAGATATTAGACCTATATACATGAAAAATTCAGACTCTTCCTAGCAAGCAAATCTAATTGCAACTTTAACATATAAAAAACAAATACTATTTATGACCACATATTCATTATGACAATTCAAATATTAGTCATTAGGTTAAAAGCTATATGATTTAATTAGCTCAATTCATTAAGCTCTTTTCCAAGTTCCATGCTAAATAAATCAAGAGCTCTCATGAATTAATAAAAATCATATAGTGAAACTTGACCACCAGTTCCTTTTCTTACTTAGGCTACAAGTAATCCAATACAAAATAACAACCAATTTGACTATAATAGCATGATGTCAACAACTACAGGCATAACTAGCAAGATTTCAATCCAAGAGTCACTCACCTCAAAAGCTTTTAAAAGTATTATATAAATCAATAAAAGATAAGACATATATTAAAAGTTTACCGATAGACAAACTTCAGAAAAAACTAGGAAACTGGTTTCAAATATCTCCATATTATATCACTCGCCTTTAAATATCTTCCAATTCTATCACTCACATTCGAATATCTTAGGATATTGTCTTGACTTTCAAACACGACACTGTAACAGGAATATAAACATACAAAATTTAGATTCTATTAATAGAATAAATTACCAAATTGACTAGACAACTCATAAACCAACCTAAAAACTCTAGACAAATTAAAAGTATTACAACTATGGTTTACGCGATATCTTATCAACCTCAAAAAGAAAACAACTAAACCTTACAGAAACAAGAACAAGAAATTAAAAAAAAAAATCATTCAAACACTTAAAGACTAAGGCACAAAAAAAAAAAAGCCTTCAAACCCTAAAGACACTCTGTAGAGTGGCATAAAGGACACGAAAATACTTTTGAAAGAGGTTAATGACAACTTACAAAAATAACCTAACCTAAAACAACTCAAAACAAAGTCAAACAAATACATCATTTTTTAGATTTTAAAACTCAAATGGCAACGACGACAAGATTGTTTTGAAAAGAAATGGCGGTTGCAACAAGGTCATGCAATATATGAAGAGAAAAAATAAAAAACCCCTCAGTTTCAAACCAACAACTAACCAAGTCTTTAGTGATTATGTCACACTTCAACAATTAACTGGATCCTAAGCTCAAGGTACCTCTCTCATGAATTTCTACATCTGTCGGTACTCAAAGCTTTAGTTGCAAATGGGGTAATGATACTTCAAACAAAAGTGACTAAAGTATTAAGTTTCTCTCTCTTCAGAGAGTAACATTGGTGGAATAGAGAAGTTGGCCTGACCTTTTTGTTTTAGAAGCTTACGTTTCACCTACCTTTATCACATGTCACTTGTAAGTATTTTTTTTTTCAAAATTTCTTAATAGTTAATGTTTCTGACACAGCATATTTTTAAATAATGTCACCCTGCTGTTTTAACATTTTGCAATTTGGTCTATGGATAAATTTATTTTGTACCTGAATTCAAATGTATGTTGTCATTCTATTATAAAACAAGAAGTTGACTTTTTTGGAGTGGTTTGTCATTGCTTTTCAATACTAGGAGTTTAAAATCAAAACTTTCAAAAACTGTTTTTTTTTTTTCAATAACCCTTACATTAACTAAGAGTATAAGAGTGTATTTTTGTCTTCTAGTATTTATATAATAAAACAAATAAATTATGTTCACACCCATTTCAATATTGTCAAATTATAAATGGGGGTTGATAAATACAACATACATATTACTAAATACAATATTTTTTCAAATTCTATCTAACTAATTGTAGAAAATTACTTTAGTGTCATTTTTACTCCAATTCTAACACTTTTGAAAGAGCGCTTAGTATGTGTCATCACACTTTCAAAAACACAAATTGTATGTGTGATCTTGCTTCTAAAGATACAGCTTGTAGGTGTAACTGTCACTTTTCTTACTATAACTGCACATTGGAAAGTGAATTTAATATGCTAATATCCTCAAATTATCTATAAAATTTTTAATTACATAAGGTCAAATTTTGGAAAAAAATTAAACATATGGTAAATTTAATTAAAAATCCATGAAAACCACTTTCAAACCAAGTATCTAAATGTGATTGCACACCTCCAAAATGCACGTTCAAAAAAAAATTCATGCCTTTAAAGCATACATTTGAAAGCATCACACCTACAAAGTGTGCATTCATTCAAAACTACAAAGCATGCCTTCGAAAATGCAATAATAGTTATGAAGATTGCATTCAAAAGTACAATCACACTTACAACGCAAGCATCCGTCTATCTTGACACAAGTTCAAAAGGGGCTTTCGAAACTGTGCTATTGAATAAAAAATTGATTCATAATACAAAAATGTTTCTGCAACAAATTTCAACAAATCACAAGTCTAAACCCTAAACACATTCAAATACACAAACCAAACCCTAAACTCTAAACACATTCATATACCTAAATCAAACCTAAATGTCAAAATTACTAAGTAGCTAGGTTCAACCATATCTTTTCCTTCTATTATCTTCTTCCTCCTTTCATCATTTTATCTTTTTTCCTCCCAGTTTCAAAAATTTAAGTCTCTCTTTTGTTCTCTCATTGCAAGTTCAAACCGGTTTCAAAAACAGAAATCTCTACCAAATTCAAATATTTTTAAGGCTAATACTAATGAATGACAATGAAGTAATTTTTTTTTTATAAAAGGGTTGGATAGAATTGAAAAAAAAAATATTGTATTTAATAATTTGGGTGTTGTATTTAATAATCTTGTTATGAAATATATGAACAGTTTAAGTATAACTACAAAACAATATATTTGTTGTTACTTTAACCAGTGGCCATTAGTGATGGTTAAATAAAAATGTCCTTAACATTTTTGTTTTTAATATTATCTTCCAACTTTCTAAGTATATTAAAAATTTAATTAATATATCTAATTTTTAAAATAAAATTATTATACTTTTTTATAATTTAGCTTTGAATTTTATTATGTGGTTTGGAAAATAATATTAGGATCCAAAAATTTCAAAATCTAATAAAATTAATTTATTAATTTACATTGAGCATAGTCAAAATTGATATGAATATTTGAAAAAAAAATAATTTAACATACTATCCAAACAAAATAAAATTTGTCACATTTTAGAATTGAATGAAAAAAATTTATCAATTAATTACTAATTTTTTATTGCAATTGTAATTGTGGTACCAAATAAACCACAGCCAAATATTAAGGCTAAGATTGCTCGAGAAAAATGGCTAAAAGTTTACAAAGACAATTGAATAGAGTTTTCTCTTATAAACAATAAAAATCGGGGTCTTTTTACAATAATCCTTAACCCTTATTTATAAGGGGTTTGGGTATTCTATTTCTACAAGGATTGAGTTTCCTTATCGTAGTTGAACTGGGCTTCCTTTATTTTCCTACTTCTGAAAAGCTGAGTTCAGGCTGGACCTGATAGGCCTGGTGAATTTTGGCTCTATGATCTTGCTGAGGGAAGGCCCTTCGATTTGTTGAATTACCCTTAAGCTGAAATGGGGATTGCCTCATTTCGACTGAGTTACATTCGGCCGAATGGGAATGCTTTAGGCTTGTTTCCTTGAGCTTTTGGGTTAGACTTTCTCACTCGGAGGCTCTGAAATTTTTGGCCTCTACATTCGATGGTCTTGGATTATTTTCCCACCACAGTAATCTCTCATTGCCATTACTTGAATCTTTCAAGTATGGCAATAAAATGTTGGTGTGTTTCAGTTGAGAGTACTTCTGCCTTTATTCCGAATAGTTGCAACTTCCAAGGACCTTGTACTTGATTCTTCACATCCTACTACCTTTTTAATTTCCCTTTTTGGCCACGTCAGCCCTTACCTATCAAATCACCATCAATTTTGACGGCTCTCGACTACTATTCCAGAAAGGTCAATCATTATTATACCTCTATATAAAGGTAGGTAGATGTCCTCTCTCTCTCTCTCACATTCCAATTCTTCTTTCTAAAAACACGGAAGCCTCTTCACCTCCCTCTCATTCCTCGGACTTCCACCATTGTTCGCATTCTTCGGCGATAGCTTGTGTCTATTTCGTCTCACATTTCGTTGTTGTTTACTCGAGGTTAGTTTTCTATTCTTCTTTTTCCTTTCTCGCATTTGTTTGCTGGTTGCTGCCTGGTTTTGGTATTTCATTTGGCAATTTTTTGTTGTCATGTCTTGTTGTTTTTGGTTATCCGTTAGTCTAATATTGTTCTTTAAATGAGACTCTAGTGACGATAAGGTTAGGATTGCGGTTAAGTTTTCTTTCCCAAACCATATCCTTTTTGGATACTAGAGACCAAACCATATCCTTTTTCAAGGAGTTCATCCAAACAAATCACAATGATACTCACGAAGCAAAGTTGTATGATGAGAACACTGCAACTACTGCAAGTTAGCATTTCCTGTTCCAAGTTGGCTAACAATGCCATACATTCCTTAGAGAAAAATACACCAAAAATTTGAGCTTGATATAACTACCAATAAAGCAACACAGTACCTCAATCAATGAGACCAGAGCTGCAGCCATCATTCCAAAAGAATGTCTAGCATCAAATGTAGGAGCACCCCACTGAAGAGGATACGAGATCTTTATCCTGATTACACTCATTGTCAATGCCGATAAGGTACAATAAGTTATAACTTTGAATTTGATAAAGTTTTTAAAGTTTTAGTATAAACCATGGAGCATAAGATATGAGGTTAGCCTTGTTAGTTCGGCAATTGACTTGAGTAACTTATGGACGGTGTTTGTATGCACCACTTGTTGTCAAGAGATGTGCATATGCCCATATCACTATAATCGATATATTGAGCACGAATCTCTCCAGTATAGGCATTTGTCTTGTTAGAAAATTCTTCAAGTACTGTAAATTAGGACAAAACAACATTACACAATGTGTATCCTTCTACAATGTTTATAAACAACTCAGAGTTCACTAGATGCGCATTCTAAAATCACAAAAACAATATTGCTGGCAAAATCCTTTAACATTGTCAGTAATTATATAAAAGAAAAGATAAACACATGTGAGAAGATTATAAATAGCATGAGCATAGGAATGCTAATTTCTATGCACCATCCAACCTGAAACGAAAACGAAAGAAATTCAGTTAATCTTGGTTTGTGAAAAGTTATATCCAGAGAGCAATGGCATTATGGTTGGTACTGTACCATAGGGAAACCTATATCAAACAGTCCAAAACCCACCAATGATATAATTGGAACCATTCGTAATGGGCTGAAGAATCTGAAAGACACAAATTTGATTCAATTATTAGATTAACAAGAATGAAAAGTATATTTGGTCACATGAATGAAGACAGAAGGTTCACCTAGAACATATGGCCCAAAGCTGACTGTACCCCAAAATGATTTTATGCTTGATGCCACTATAAGTGCATCTTGTACTGCTCTAACTGTGCTGAGAAAACTCTGCATATAACCAAAACTAAACCCCATAAATTATTGCATTATTGCTTTTTGGATACTCCGGTAACATTATACCAATGGGGTCAAGCTCATCTTCCATCAAGAGAATCAATCATTTAACACACTACAAATTTTGATTAGACATTTTGAGTAAAAAGTCACATTAAAAACCAATGGGTCACACCAATGTTAAAAAAATTACTCTTATTTTCTTTTGTTACACATGGAAATGGTATCCAATTCAAAGTTAATAAATCCATCAAAAGCAGAACTAATCAGTCAAAAAATCTTGAAAAAATAGACTAAACAAATGATCATCTTGAATGCGAGTCAATGAAGGTGTAACACCCCATATTGAGAAAGGGTTAAAAGAATTTGAATTGCTACCCATATCACCAATGTGCATATTGTTTTTCGAGAGCCTAGAACTTGAGAATTCATAAGTTAAGCGTACTTCGCTTGGAACAATCTTAGGATAGGTAACCTTCTGGGAAGTTTTTTTGGGAAGCATACGAGTGAGGATAAAGCTTTCTAGAAGCATAATGATGGTTTGTAAGGCTAGTGGTAAGCCTTAAGACTGATAACGAATGATGTGACACCCTATCACCGCGCCTCGAGTCATCCTGGGGTGGGGCTGAACGTTACAATTTGTATTAGAGTAACCCTACGATCGCAAGGTGCACCTGTATATGGAAGAGCCCAGGGCATTCTTCTAGTAGGGGTAAAGATTCTGGGAATGATGTGGGCCAACCATAATAAGGATGTTGTATCCTAAGGGGGTGGATTGTAACACCCCATATTGTGAAAGGGTTAAAAGGATTTGAATTGCTACTCATATCACCAATTAGCATATTATTTTTCGGGAGCCCAAAACTTGAGAATTCCAAAGTTAAGCATGCTTGGCTTGGAAAAATATTGGGATGGGTAACATTTCGGGAAGTTTTCTCGGGAAGCATGCAAGTGAGGACAAAGTATGCTGGAAAGCGTAATGGTGGTCTGTGGGGCTAGTGGTCAGCCTTAAGACCGATTATGAATGATGTGGCGCCCTGTCACCGCGCCTCGGGTCATCCAGGGGAAGGGCCGAATATTATAATTGGTATTAGAGCAACCATGCGATTGTGAGATGCGTTTGTGGACGGAAGAGCCCAGGGCATTCGTCTAGCGGGGGTAAAGATTCTGGGAATGATGTGGGCCAACTACAATGAGGACGTTATGTCCTAAGGGGGGTGGATTGTAACACCCCATACTGAGAAAGGGTTGAAAGGATTTGAATTTCTACTCATTTCACCAATATGGAAATTATTTTTCGGGAGCCCAGAACTTGAGAATTCCAAAGTTAAACGTGCTTGGCTTGGAACAATTTTGGGATGGGTAACCTTCCGGGATTTTTTTCGAAAAGCATGCGAGTGAGGACAAAGTATGCTGGAAAGTGTAATGGTGGTCTATGGGGCTAGTGGTCAGCCTTAAGACCGATTACGAATGATGTGGCGCCCTATCACCGCGCCTCGGATCATCAAAGGACGGAAGTCGAACATTATAAAAGAATCATGTATGATTGAAATAATGGGGACCACGAATGCATAAGACCCTAACTTAACAATGGAGATTATCTTCTTCTCTACACACTGTGAAATTACTCACCTCCTCAGCATTAAAACCCTAACTTAAAAAATTGAAGCGAAGGACGAGCAATCAAATGCGATGATGGACAAATCTACTTTAACGGCGGCGATAAATCTAGAACCAGACCGATTATAAGTGGGTAGCAGCTTGACCTCAAAGCTTACGCGAGTCTCTACCAGGGGAGGACGAAGATCACTTGACTTCTCTTCATCGACGATCACTATGGCAATGTATCGATGTATCTCGAGGCTCTTAGGATGGCTTATGACGAGATTAAGAAACATTGAGCTATTTAAAGAGGTTGTTCAGAAGATTGATGGAAATTTAGGGCTTAAATACTCCTTGGATATCGCTAGGTGTGATTTGGTAGATTGAAGAGCAGGGCAATGGAAGGGTTTTGGTCGTATAATTGAATAACTCATTTAGTAATCGGACGTATTTGTTTTAAAACCTTTCATGAGAGTGTGTTTTTGGTAGTATATAATTGAAATTGTAAAAACCTAATAATTGAAATTGGTATTGGGCGCTGATCTTGGTATTTGGGCGCTTTTAGTAAAAAAAAAAAGAACAACGAGAACTATTGAAAACTGTTTTCGAAACTTTAATAGGAACGTTTTTAAGTTATTTATAGGATACAATCCAAAACTATTTCAATAAAAAGAGGATTTTGGAATGGTTTTCACTTTTTTTAAGTATGGTAGCACATTCGTTTCCAAAAATATGTTGTTCCAACAGTTTTTCTGAGATCAAATATAGTTCTGTTTCAAAATCATTCCTAAATCATATACAGGGAACGATTTTCCTTTCATTACCTGATATGGTTAGAAACTATTCCCTTTAACGAGTTTATAGAATGGTTGCAGAAATATTTTTAGAACCTTCATGTACATTCTATAGGGAACGTTTTTCCAACTGTTACAAAGATGTCCGTTCCTAAAGACCTGTTTTCTACTAGTGTGTTTTTATAAAAACTACTTGACTGTCGTACAAAATAATTTTTACCTTTTTGTTTAATGATTTTAACGTTTAGGATTTGCATTAGGTTTAGGGTTAAGGATTTGTGATGTTGAAATTTGTCGAAAACCATCCATTTGATTGTGATTCCAACATATATTTAAAATCTTATAATGCAGTTTCGGAAGCCCCCTTTGAAATTGCGTCACCAGAGTTGAATGCATAATTTGAATATATCATCGCATTTTGAATTTGCACTTCGTAAATGTTGGCATACTTTCGAATGCACCATTCGGAACTGTAATTTTACATTTGAATGCACCCTTTATAATTTCGAATGCACCATTCAAAAGTGTGATTTATTGCAACATCATATGTACAACACACTTTCAAAAATCTACTTTGTATCTTAATACACACAATTGAATACAAAAATAGTATATGTACAACATACATTCAAAACTTCAATTTGTAGCTTAATAGATACTGAGCGTGTCAGTAAAAAAGTACAAAGGGTAAAGTTGGAAAAAAATGTTGTATTTAGTAATTTGCATGTTCTATTTAACACATTTGTAATTTTATCCATTGCAATTATAACCATTATATATTTTTTTACTGTATATAGTTATTATATATATATTATAATTAATTAATAATTATTTTACTCAAGAATCACCCAACTCAAATTATAAGGAATCTCAAACCAACATCCTCAAAATATTCAATATCCTACATATCTGTATCTAAGTTATTTCCATCCCAATAATCCATATGTGATTCATCCATACTATCGTTATACACCTTAGACAAGTTCAGAGGGAGGTGGTCATATATTTCTACCTTACCAAACATGTCGGCTTCGAACTCAACTGGTAATAACTCTCAAAGCTCTACATATTGTTCTCCAAACACTCTTATAAATTAAAAATCTCAATATAAAAAATGCAATCAATGAAGATACTACCATAAAAGTCACCAACCTATATGAAGGGAAGTCCTATGCAAAATGGAGTACTCAAGAGGACTTAAATCTCATATACTACTGGTTAAAGGTGAATAAAGATGTTATCTTTTAGCATTGATCAAACTAATGCAAAAGTATGGGATTGAATCATAGCATTATAAAATAAATATATAAGAGCGAAAGGTATAAAAATGGTATGAAAAGTGAAATCACATTGGAATAGAATATGCAAAAGAATTCAAAACTTCAGTGTCAAATACACTCGAATAATATAACATCACCAATGTGGAACTAATGAAGATTATGTACTCAGAGAGGCACATATCCATCATGAATTTTCAAATAATGGATCTTCATTCCAACATGTTAATGAGTGGAGAATTTTAAGGTATGAGCAATAATGATTAAGTGTGTGGGGAACCAAAGATGATGACAATAATAAATCAACCAAAGAAGTAAAGATTAGTGAATCTGAAACTTATGTATCTTCTAAAACTCCTAACTAACACACCATCAACTTAGAGGAGCTTCAAAAATTAGAACATCCAATATGTAATAAGGTAGCTAAAAGAAATGGAAAACAAAAAGCAACAACTTCAGATAAAAATACTGAAAAGAAAAAACACTATGATATGATATAAAGTACCTAGGATGACAAGATGATATTTTTTTTTATAAGAGGTGCTTAAAATTATATCTCAAATGGAAGAATTAGAAGAGGAGAAGATAAAGATGAGGACGGAGAAATTGGAATGATTGATGAAATAGAGCATACAAAGGCACAACATAGAAATGAAAGGATGAAAAAATTAATAAAACTCGAGAACAAAATGGTCTAAGATTAAAAGGAGAAGATAGACTAAATGATTGAACTTGAGAACAAGAGGGCAAGGGCAGAGTTTTTATGTAAATTCTCATATTGGACATCTCTCTCGTACCTCTAAATGAACAAGAAATGATGACAAAGAAGAAACCTCAAATCATGTGTAAGTTGTTCTCTTAGGTCCATTATTATTAACTAGTAATTATAAATCTAATAATTTTAATTAATGATTGTAATACATTTTTAGGTTGTAATTTCATTTAAGTTTGTAATGCATTTTTATATTGTAATTTCATTTAAGATTGTAATGTATTATTAATTTGTAATTTCATCTTAAAATTGAATTGAAAATTTTATATTACAATATGTTTCTAAAAGATATTCTCATTTCAAGAATTTATGCTTAAAAGGTGAACCTAACACATAATAGTTGCATTTACTATTAAAATAAGCGATACCTTTCAACCACCATTTTTAAATTAGAGTCATGTGAAGTATAACATCATAATTACATTAATTGTTAAACTCATACACCTTTTAACCACCAGTTTTAGAGACATATGAACTTGATACATAATAATTGCATCTACTTTCAAACCTATGGTAACTTTCAACCACCGTTTTTAAGATAGAGACATGTGAATCAGACACATAATAATTACATTAACTTTTCAATCCATAGCCTCTCAACCACTGTTTCTAAATCAGCACATGTGAACTTGATACATAATAATTGCATACTATTCAACCCGTGAACCTTTCAACCACCATTTTTAAATTAGAGATATGTGAACTTGATACATAATAATTGTATTTACTATCCACCAGTATACCTTTCAATCATCATTTTTAAATTAGAGATATGTGAATTCAACATATAATAATTGTTTAACTCATACACCTTTCAAAACACCAATTTTAAATTAGAGACATATGAATTTGCAACATAATAATTACATTAATTGTTTACTCCATACATCTTTTAAATCACCATTTTTAAACTAGAGACATGTGAATCGGATGCATAATAGCTACATTAACTGTTCAACTTGTGATACATTTCAATAAATAAAATGCATTGGTTCAGGATTACTTCAACATAAACCTTTCACTCTTATATTTTTTTCTTTAAGAGATAATATCTTCAAACTTGTCTTCTTATTCTTCTTCTAATGAGTTGTACAATGATTTGCTTACTGTAATACTAGTTGATGAGTTACTAGACAATACAAATGATCAAATGCTCTTACTTCTCAAGAAGTGAGAATCTTTAATGACAATCTATGAAAATCTTGAGTCATCTTCTCATACTTCTAGAAAATGAGTTACTTTTAAGAGAAATCATGAGGAATGACACGTTATAGATTTGTAAGTAAACCTTAATCCAAATTCAAAATCCATAAAAAAAAGGAATTTAAATTCAAATCTAAAAATATTTGATTCCATTCAACTCATGAATAATCTGTGAGAAATTACCATGCAATCGCACCCATGTATCAATATCAACACAGCCGAAACAAAAAAAAATTGCACAATAATATGGATCTAGGATTTGCATTGGTTTGGATTCTTATCGGATAATTACTTATCTTCGTAATTTTGAAATAAATGTTATACTCGGTTAGAACCACCACCCTTTGTTGTGATACATACTATTGCTGGGAATAGGTCAGCTACTAAACTAACAAACTAAGATTTCATAGATTTTAAGGTTTCTCTCAAATCTTAACTTTCTCTTGACTCATCATCTAATAACCTTACTTCTAGTTTATATAGCTTCACTAATAAGGAACCATGGCCCGCTCACTTATAATCTGATTGTGCAACCCACTAGGCTGTCATTTAGTTGCAGATCCAATATACTATTAAAGCCCACTGGTTATAATTGGTCTTTAGCAAGACATTATAACTAACAAAATAATTTAAACTAACTTTACCTATTGATAGTTTACGTTATAATCCTATTATTTCACAATATCTTATTTAGACATATGGCATGTTACACATCAACCATATTTCTTCCAAATATTATTTTCTCGACCCTTAAGCAAACTGGTAATTCAAATCACATTAATAACCTTTATTAAATCATTTTAGCATGACCATGCATTTCCTCAGTTTCATTTAATCAAGTGGCCCAATAGATATCTCTCTCTATTGAGAGGAATAAATCTCATCTTGTATAATCACTCTCATTGCATAAGTCACATAATGTCCAATTATAGTCTTTATGGTTATCCACTTAAAGATAATGTTTGACTATATTAAAACATCATAATCATTATGTAGGAACTGTGACACACTCAGGTGTAAGGATTCAATAATTATAACTATCACGAGAAATACTAAAGACGTCACCAGTAATAATTTTGTAATGGTTGCGTCCAGCTTTTATTCTCTAACAATTACCTACTAATATGATATGTACTATACATATAACTATCGACCAAACTCATACTAGCTCTATATCGAAATCAAATCATTATACATCATATCTCTTGTGTAAATCAAACACAAACATAATCAATCACACAAAAACAAAACGATGTAATTTTACATGGTTCACACGATAGGGCAGATCCAAAGAACCTTAATGAGAGAGAGATGGGTTGCACTATGAATCAGAGTTACACCTTTTAAGTAAGTACAAGATCATGCAAACTCAAGTACAAGAAATCGCAAAGACCACAAGAACAGAGATGAGTTACGAACAAGATGAGTTACAAACTCAGATACAACAAACCTTAGCAGAGCAAAAGAGTGAGAGAGACAACACAAATGAATCAATTTATGTAACGCCAACCCTCGCCTATGATGGAGCCGTAACCGGAGACCGGAGCACCATATTACATTCATTCAATTAATTCATTTATAATCAATAAATATAGAAATAATAAATATAAAGAAATAGTTTGATTATCATTTAAAAACATATAACTGTCAAATCAATAACAAATATCCAATAATTTTTTTCAATTTGAAAATGATCTATTCATAAAAATCAAAATTAAAAAAATCTAACACAGTTCACAAGTCCATTAACAATTAACTGAGAGTAAATAAAAGATCTCAAACGAAATTCAAAATATAATGGAAATAGAATGCTTCAATGGGAATGCTTGAACTCTCTATTATGCTCGATCACCTATTTCACATTTCAATAGGAGAGACAAGAAAAAGGAAGAAAAGACAACGTCAGACTATTGATGTCTGGTTAGCAACCTCACACTCCAACAAAAACATACAAATGCGTCTAATTAACACACAACCATGATTTTGGCACATAAATAGGCCTAGAAACTATCACTCGTCTGTAGGAAAAAATAAACCCACTCTATTTGTTTAGTTACAATGAAGGTGTAAGGCCATTTATTCATCTAAAACCAGTTATGTTCATTTTATTCATATGTCATTACCTAATGTCTAGATAGGTTCAATATTAACCATTTAACCCCCAAAACATACGATTCTCTTCAATACAATCATCACACCATTTCATTCACAATGAAGATTCCAATTAATTTTAGAGGTGACCCTAATCTAGTATCGATAATGAAACGGGATCAATTAGGCCGAAGCCACACAATTTGGCCGGAGCCACAATAGGGTCCGAAGACCGAAATCCGTAGCGCCGTTTATTCCCCTTGTGACAGAAAACTATCTTAGGATTCCATCAATTAGGTTCAAAGACCACAATATAATATGCCCGCATGCAGTGGTGTCGTCACGCCCAATAGGAGTCGTCACTCCTAATAGGAGTCGTCACTCAGTTCAATAGTGGTTAGTTAAACCAAGAGACCTATGTTTCCAATAGGTTGAGAATTCTCAGGTACCTTTATTGGATATGTCATTCCATCACTATTTGAACCACGACTAGGGCAATCGTTTATTAGTTTATTTAGGTGATACAATGCATACAAATCAATTAACATTTATTTATTTTTTATCATCGATCTTGGGTATATTACTAGTGCCTTATCCAATTATTTCCAACTCTAACTAACTAAAGCATAAGCCTAACATGTAGTATAGCATTTATACATATATATCAACAATGGCAGCTCATGTATATAAGATTTGATATCATATCAATGTCATAATTCGATACATTTCAATCACATATTTGTAAAACATAGTCAACCTATATGGACATGCTTTTAACAATTTTATTACACAATTTAATAAACATACAACAATCAACATATGGAGTATAAAACAAGGTTGCTAACCTTCCTTCCGATGATAGTTAGTTAAACGTCATCGCTACGATCTTCGGCACTGTTTGCTTCACCTGACAAATAACAATAACTCGCTTAGACAATTAATCGAACACTTGGCGCACGAAAGAGAGACCTAGTCTAATCGCTTAGGGTTTCAATGATTCAAGAATAACAATTGGTAACACAAGTCAAACCCATAAAACCCGCTTCAAATCGAAACCAATTGGATCAACCCCAAGAGTTAGGGTTTTTTATTACAACACCCTAACCAAACCAAACCAATAGTGAAACAACCCTATCTACCTTAGCATTCAAGTCTATGGCAATTAGGAATCGATTTAGGGTTCTTAAAATCACTTACTAGGGTTATGAGTTCGCAATCATAGAGAGAATTTCAAAAGGAGACCACCAACGCGATTTGTACATACTTGCAAAAAGAGAGATAATGAGGTCAATTGAAACAATCAGAATTTTATCCCAAATTCAACACAGACGGTCTTTGGCAACATAAGGCCTATGTCGCCAGAGTCAATAGCGCTTTGGTTGTCGGAATTGCCTGAGACAGCGGTTGGCGACATAAGACCTATATTGCCAACACCTACAGTGTTGTGTTCTCCGATTGACTTGCATCTTGTGTGTGTTGGTGACATAGCTGGTGATATAGGCTCTATCGCCAGCACCTATAGTGTTGTGCACCTCCATATTCTCATTCGTTCATCTCCGTTTCAGCTCCTGTTCAGACCAATGGTCAAAACAACATCGATAAACAATCTAATGAGAATAATATCATTTTGATTACTCTCAAATGTTTTAAGAATCACATAATATTGTTCATCAAATTTGAAATCAAACTCGGTTCAAAAATATTAAATCGCTTAGCCCCAAAATCGGGATGTTACAACTCTACCCCACTAAAGGAAATTTTGCCCTGAAAATTCAACTTGTAGCAAAAAGATTAGGGTACTGCTTTCTCATCGCCTCCTCTGTTTCTCATGTCGCTTCTTCTACTGCATGGTTTCGCCATAATACTTTAACCAAGGGTACAGACTTCCTTCGTAATAGCTTCACTCCCCTATCTAGAATCTAAACAGATTCCTCTTTGTACGAAAAATCTAGTCGAACCTTAATCTCTTCGCAAACAATCACATGTGAAGGGTCTGCACGGTATCATTGTAACATAGAGACATGAAAGACATTGCAGATCTTTTCCATTTCCGGTGGCAAGGCTAACCAATAAGTAACTAGCCAAATCCAAAACTTCATAAGGACCAATGAAACGCGGTGTCAATTTCCCCTTCTTCCCAAAACGTAGAACCTTCTTCCACGGAGAGACATTTAGGAACAACTTATCGCCTATCGCGAATACAATTTCTTTCTCTTCCAAGTCAGCATAAGACTTTTGACAGTCCGTTGCCTCATTGAGTTTCTCCTGGATAAACCGTACTTGTTCTTCAACTTCATGAATCAATTCCATGCCAATCAACTTTGCTTTATTCAATTCAGTCCAACATAATGGAGCACGACATTTCCACCCATAAAAAGCTTAATAAGCAGCTATCTTAATACTCATTCTGTAACTACTATTGTAAGCAAACTCTACCAGATCAAATACTTCAACCAAGATCCCTTAAACTCCAATACGTAACAATGAAGCATATCTTTGAGAACTTGTATGACCCTCTCAGACTGCCAGTTCATTTGCAGATGGAATGATGTATTGAAATTCAGTTTCATTCCTACCACTTCTTGGAACTTCTTTCAAAATCGAGACGTGAATCTAGGATCCCAATTGGAAATGATAGATGATGGAATCCCATGCAATCTCACAATTTCCTTGATGTACAAATCTGCCAACCATTCCAACGAATAATCCACCCGAATCGTATAAAATAGGCAGACTTTGTCAAATGATCATCCAGTACCTTAAGAGCATCAAACTTCTCTTTGGTCAACGGTAACCCAACCACGAAGTCCATCATTATCTTGTCTCATTTCCACTCCGAAATCACTATAGTCTGAAGTAACCCAGACAGAACTTGAAGTTCTACCTTTACCAGTTGACATATCAAACACTTACCGACATACTCGACTATGCTTTTCTTCATCTCTGGCCACCAATACATCAATCTCAATTCTTGGAACATTTTTGTGGCACCCGGATGTATAGCAAGTTCATGGGTATACGCTTCCTTTAAAACCTCATCACGAATACCATCAGCATTGGGCACAAAAATTTTATCCCAAAAATACAATTAACCATTCAATTTCCTGAATAAATCTCTGACTTTACCCTCATGAATCTTTCGGAACAAGTCCGTAACTCTATAATCCTTCTGTTGCGCTACCAGAATACATGGAATTAGGGTAGGTTTCACAACTAACTCGGCTAAAATTTCATCATCAACAATCTCTAATCTAGCCATCATTGCTACAAAAGTATGCATTGACTTTCGACTCAATGCATCGGCCACTACATTCGTCTTTCTAAGGTTATAATCAATCACTAGATTATAGACCTTCAGAAATTCTACCTACCATCGATGTCTCAAATTCAACTCATTTTGGGTAAGCAATACCGTAGACTCTTATGATCCGTATACACATAGCATTTAGCCCTGTATAAGTGGTGCTTCCGAATCTTCAAGGCAAACACTATAGTCGCTAATTCAAGATCGTGAGTGGGGTAATTACACTCATGCAACTTAAGTTATCGTGAGGCATATGCAAACACCTTTCCTTCCTGCGTCAAAATACATCAGAAACCTTGTAGAGACACATCACTATACACCACATAATCCAATCCTTCAACCAATTGAACCAAAACTTGTGTTTCTGTTAATAACAATTTGTACATTCTTGCGGAAAAAGAGAAGAAATAGGTCAAATGAAACAATCATAATTTTATCCCAAATTTGACACAGATGATCTCTGGCGACAGGGCTGGAGACATAGGGCCTATGTTGCCAGAGGAAATAGTGCTTTAGTCGTTAGAATTGTCTGAGATGGTGGCTGGTGACATAAGGGCGATGTCGCCAGCACCTAAAGTATTGTTTTCTTCAATCGGATTGCATCTTAAAGTCTGTTGGCGACATAGCTGGTGACATAGGGCTATGTCACCAGCACCTACAGTGCTGTGCATCTCTATGTTCTCCTTCATTCATCTCCGTTTCCGTTCTCGTTCAAACCAATGGCCTAAATAACATCAATAAACAATCTTATCATAATTCAATGAGCATAATATCATTTCGATTGCTCTCAAATATTTCAAGAATCACAGAAGAATGTTTATAAAATTTGAAAGTCAAAATCGGTTTGAACGCATTGAATCGTTTAGCCCCAAATTGGGACATTACAATTTCTCTCACTAAGTCTGCTGAAACAACATAAAGTGATATTTATACATAAGGTTAACAATATTCAAGTTAAAAGAAAACATGGATCTAAATACGCGTATGGGCCTAAATTTTGGGTTAAGGCAAACTGGAACTTTAGTCCACTTTAATAACTAGATATCAGTCAAACAAGCCTGACCTAACCTGTTAATATAAAAACATACACTTTATCAATAACCTGAACAAGATAACATAATACAAACTTACAAATCCTGAATAATAGTGATATATTATAACAAAACTTCCCATAATATATCAATTCTAGCAAAACTAAGTGGTATTCCTTTACTCTTCAATCCTGGTGCCACCTAGCATCTCACTCTCACACATCATTGGTTCTAATTCTCCAAGTTCCTAGACAAGATTGATGTGCAGAAAATTCTTGCAAAATATAAATTTCTTTGCAGTAACAACCTTAGTGCACATATCTAAGGGATTTTGATATGTAGAAAATTTCTCCACCGATATAGTTCCATTCAACACATTTGAATGAATGAAATGACACTTTACAACTATATGTTTCGTCCTGCATGGTATATAGGATTATGACTTATATGATAAGCACTCTGGCTGTCTGTAAAGACACTAGCTTTGGTGTCAAGAAAATTTATCTCCTTAAGTAACCCCTGAATCCAGAGTGCCTCTTTGATGCCTTTTATCAAAGCTATGAACTTGGATTCAATAGTTGATAAGACAACATCAAATTGCAACTTAAATTTTCAAAAAATGCAATTACCACATATAATAAAAAGGTATGAAGATATTGATTATGTAAACTCCAATATTTACCAAACTCAGAGTCAGTATAACTAGAAATGCAAAACTAATCAGTATACCTACCATATTCTAATCCACAATCAATAGTACCTCTAATATATCTCAAAACCCCTTTAATAGCATCCAATGTTCCTACCTTAGACTCGTCATGAAACAAATTAACACACTTATTAGATAAGCAAGATTAGGCCAAGAGCAGATCATGACATACATTTATTATATATTGGACATAAAAAAGAATGCAATAAACATTAGAAGACATTTTATCAAGTTTAAAATTGGAAACAATAGGCATACTATTAGATTTGCAATAAAACATATAAAATTCTTCAAAATTTTACACAAATAATTTTTTTATCAATGTACAACACATTCTTTTTACGATTTTGGGACAACACATTCTTTTACGATTTTTGGGTTAAACATGCCATCTTGGATTTGTCACATAACAAGTTCTTATGGGCTTAATTAACATAAGATATCATACAAACAAGCATAAATAAAAGAACATTATCAACTAATTTGAAATATAAACATGCATAATACATGCTTCTTTTGAAGCCCAACTGAGTTGCATACATGTGAAATCTCTCATTCCAGTATCTTGGGAGCTGTTTCAGACCTTATAGAGATCTTTTAAGTAGGCATACTTTCTCACCAGATACACGGGACCCCTTAGGTTGATCCATATATCCATATCTAAGAAATCAAGTTAAAAGGTTGTCTTAACATCCATCTGTTCAAGTTCCCAATTTAAAAGGCAGTTAAGGCCAGCATAATCCTGATGGTGATATATCTTACAACAGGAGAAAATATTTATGAGAAATCAACCTCTTTTAGGTATAACCCTTGGCAACAAGTCTAACTTTGAATCTGTTAACATCTGATAGTACAGATTTTCGTTTGATAGGTTTGAGTTTAACCTATCTTTTAGTGGTAAATTGGATTATATTTTACATGATTTTTTACTGTACTTGTTTCCCAATTGTGATGAATTTCAAGTAAAATGATGGTGATTTGAAATTCAAAGACTTGAATGATAAAACGATAAAAAGTATCAAAAATAAGGAAAATAGCTAAAAGTATTCAAGATTGGGAATTGATAAACACTTTCCGAGCAGATGGCATACACTTGCTCGCTAGGGGATAGCAGTTTTCGGTTTTTACCGAAACCGAACCGATAACCGAAAAAAAATTCGGCTCGATTAACCGAAAATATGTATATTTTTAATTTTCAGTTAGTTCGGTTCGGTTAACTGAAAATTGCGGTTCGGTTTTCAGTTTCGGTAGTGGAAAATTTTGGTTAACCGAAAACCGAATTTTTAACCGAAAATTCTAGTTTTAAAGGTTTTATCTTAAAATTTATTGAAAAAAATTAATTATTTTAAAGAAATAATTAGATATATTGTCAATATATTTGGTTTTCAATTATTTTATTGAAAAATTTGGTGTTTTATCTTAAAATTTATTTAAAAAATTTAATTATTTTTTAAAAATATATAATTTTTCGGTTAATTATTCGGTTTTCAGTTAATAATTTAGTTAACCACAAAGTTGGATTTCGGTTTTTGGTTAACCGTTTTAATTTTGGTTCGGTATTCGGTTATAGAAATTTGAAGTTCGGTTAACCAAAAACCGAATTTTCTGTTCGGTTTCAGCTAACCGAATTCTCACCCCTATTGCTCGTCAACATGAAGGATTTAGGGATGGTGTAGGCTTCGCGCACAAATTTCATAAGAAAATCCAGCCAAATTTGTTAACAACCTGAGGGGTTAGCTAATAAAATATGGTGGAAGCTTTTCAGGAGATACAATTTTCATTTGAAGAAGGCTCATTACTAGGAGTTGGAGATGACAAGTGTGGTGCCAAATAAACCACAGCCAAATATTAAGGTAAGATTGCTTGAATACAGTAGCTAAACAGCTTACAGATCTGGTCTCACAGAGTTTTGTTCTAATGAGTCAAAATCGGATCTTTTACAATTATCCCTACCCCTTATTTATAGTAGGTGCCTGGGTCCTATTTCTATTTGGATTGAGACTCTTTGTTCTATTGGAATTCGGTCTCCTTCTTGGGCTTGGTCTCCTTCTATCAATGGGGCTTTAGGAGTCCTTAATCTAGTGAGATAGGTTTTCCTTTACCAATTGGGTTTTAGAAATCCTTGGTCTGGTAAGATAAGTCTTCCTTTACTAATTGGGCTTCGGGAATCCTTGTTTAGTTAGGCAATCATTCGGCGGGCTAATGTGCTTTTGTTTGGACTCTGCTGGGCTCGGCCGAGTTGAACAGCATTGGGCCTTTGGCCATTTCAGTCGAGCCCGGCTCGGGCATTCCCTGGGCTTTTGGCCCCCTTTCGGCCGAGAATGGTCTTTGGGTACCTCTTCTGTCTTCGGCCGAGCTTGGTTTTGGACTTCGATTCCCTTTACTTGTTCTGACCTTCGACTATGATGCCTTATGGTTATTTTCCCACCACAACAAGTGCCGCATATTAACAAGAGGTGTGTGTGCCAAGCGATGCTGGTAAAAAAGATGAGATGTTGGCGGAAGAGCATTAGTGCACATATGGCACAAGGATTGCTCACCAAGAAGTGTTATAGAAAAGAAATTGAGAGGTTGGCGAGCATAACTTGATGAGATGTTACCGAGAGCAAGTTGTGCTAAGTGGTTGGAGTTGTAAAGTGTGAGGCAACGACGAGCAAATGGTGGACGTGTTACTCGCCAAGGTGTTGTCAACTGAATCTAAAAATGTCCGAAAATTATAAAATGCACCTGAACTTGTTTTGTATAATAAGTTAGTTAGAGACTTTTAATTTATCTTTTGTCATTTTTTGCAGATAACTTTGTTACTCTAGTAAGAGAAACACTTACAAGTGTTCTAGAGAGAGAAACTCAAGATATTTCACTTTCTTGGAAGAGATTTCAAGATTTATTCAAGGATTTCACTTAAAACATCAAGACTTCAAGCTGCTTGTTGGAGATCTTCTTCAACATCACTAGTTCTTCATAATCCCTTACTCTTTTATTGAATTCTTACTATTTTCATGGAACTTACTTATGATCTCTGTGATTCTACTTTACATATAAGTGGCTAAGTTCCATTTGATTATTCTCTTAGATCTATGCACTTCATATGATTTTATAGCAAGATCTTGGTTTAATTTGTGAATCTTGATTATATAGCACCTTTTTTGTTAGGAATTCACTAGTTAATTTGATGAGAATCAATTAACATTTATGATTTAACTTTGATTGAGACTAGAAATAGTAATTTTGAGGTTAAATCTAAAATTTAGATATTCACTTCAGGCTAAAGATAACAATTGTTGAATATCATCCATAATTAGAATTTAGCAATCATTATCACTTATTATAGAGATATAGGTGTAATTGTGATTAGGATCATTTATTACCTGAGAGACTGCAAATTTAATTCAATTAAGATCCATTCCAACCAAAATTTTGCTTTTCAACTCAAGATTCGTTGTGAAGAGACGTTTAGAAAGAGTCACAGATGGATATGTTCTAGAGCAATCGATTTTGTTCAATTAAACTCGAGCATAAATAGTTCTAACCCTAAACCGCCGATGGATTCTAGAGAGAGAAAACGCTCTGTCCTCTCTCTAGAATCCTGACACCAAATTCTTCTTCGATGGAGTTTAACCGGAGTCTTTCTTCTCTGGCTAACGATATTCCCCTGGCTGATCGTCACAGAACGGTTTATTGTTACTATCACGATCATCTCACCGATTTCCGTTATTATGAACACCGACTCACCAACGACGAACTCGTTTCTCTTTGGCCGGAACAATCTGCAGTTGCCACTTTTCCGACGATTCAATCGAATTTGATCATTCTGGATGATTCTTCGCCTCCAAACGGTTCCAACGGCGCCGACCACGTCACGATCGGAGACCCACAGCCTCTGCACGCGCCTGCAGGCGCTCAACCGCCTCCTCCCCCACGATCCTCTCGTCGCCGGCGTTCGAAGGCAGTTCGCGCATCGGGACCTCTTCCATCAGCTTCGCCGTCTCCTGCAGAGTCCTCGGCGACTATTCCGGCCGACCAACTCGTCGCCGACCGCTGCAACCAAGTCCAGCTTCCACCGACGACTTCGTAGCTTCGATCCGGCAGATCCGCCGCTCCCCTGGTCTCGGAACCACCGCTGGTCGACTCCACTCAACCAGGCGCTCCTCCGACGTCCTTCTCCGCCGGCCTAAGCTTCGCCGATGACGATCCCCGCCGCCCGCTGCCGTCTTCGAACGTAGAAGCCCAAAATCGCGCCGCCGCCGCTCTTTTCCAGTCGCCGTCACTCGGTGGAGGTCCGCCAGCCTCCGCCGGTCAATCCCCGTCCATCTCCGCCGGCCCAAGCTTGGTCGTCGGTGATTTGGCTCCTCCGCTGCCGCCCTCTGCTGCCGATGGTGCTATCCACGTCAGATTGTTGACTGATTTGACCAGTCAACCTGGTTTGACCAGTCAAACTGGTCTTACCAGTCAATCAGTCATCCCTCCACCGTTCTCGGTTCCCAATCCAGTTCCAATCACTGCCAAACTCCCAGGTACTTTCTTTCGTGATGTTTTGGTTGGTGATTCTGCTGTTGATAATGTGAAAATTGTTGATCCGTTGGAAAAAAATAATTTGCCAACCATATCAATTGCTGATAATGTGTATTCTGTTCGATTACAAATGTTTAATACTGCTGTTCTGGGGAGGATTATGCATAAGTCTGGAGATAAACCTAGGGCATTAGATGATTTGAAATTGAAATTACAATCTATTTGGTGTCCAGTTGGTGATTGGAAATTAACAAGTTTAGGCAAGGGATACTACTCCTTTAGGTTCAGTTCTCTGGCTGAAAGAGATAGGATTAGGTCTATTAGCTTACCATCTCTAAAACCAGGTACTCTCCGTCTCTTTTCATGGACACCCGGCTTTAATCCGGATACTTTTAAGTCGTCTATGGTGAGAGTTTGGGTTCGATTTTTTGGGCTTCCTGAGGAATTATTTGATAAATCTATCATTTGGGAACTTGGAAAATGTGTTGGTACTCCAGTTCGAATAGATCCTAACACTTTGGAAGGCAATCATATACATTTTGCGCAGATTCTGGTTGAATTTGATGCTTCTAAAGAAGTGGAACGAGAAGTGGGTGTTCAAGTTCAGAACAATACAATTAAATTATCTGTTAAATATGAGCGACTCCCGGAATTTTGTCCAACCTGCAAGGCATTAGGACACTCTACAGACACTTGCAGGAAGCTGCAGAGTAAATCTGCAAAAAAGGAGAAATTGGTTAGTGTTTTTGTTTCTAATGTTAATGATACAATTGTTGATAATGAGATAGGAACAGCTCCCTTTATGGATACGAATGAGGTGGAAAATCACACACCACCAAAGGTGGTCTTAGAGGACAAGACAACAGAGTCTAGTCCGGTTTGGAGTACAGAACCAGAGGTCTCCCCAGATCAAAATTCGCCTTATACCCCAAAGTATGAAGTCCACATCACAAATATTGACCTCTCACCAGGTCCGCACAAACAACATCTCTCCAAGCGCGAACGAATACTCAAAAACAGAGAGAAGTTGTTGATGAAACCCGAGGTTCCGATTAATTCAGACGAACCATGTAGTACTTGTCGCACAATTGTTGTTCCGTCTGAAGATTTTCAGCCTCCTTAGCTTGGGCCTCTCCCAAGTTCTTTCATGGGCCTATTTGGATCCAGTTTTATTTTTTATTTTATTTTTTAGCATGGGCTTTTGTTAGGGCTCAGGATTTACTATCTTTATATTTGTTTTAGAATGGGCAGCTGTTAGGGCCCTTTCATCTTTTATTTTTCTGCTGTATTTCTTTACTTGTTTCTTTTTTCTTTGAAATTAATAAAGTAAGGAGCTGGCCCAACAGGCTTCTCCTATTTAAAAAAAAAAAAGGATCCATTCTATGTGATTTTTAGTTTAATCATTTGTGACTCGCTATGAAAAATGATCATGGTGTATTAGATGGTGAAGGAATAACCATATTCTCTCATTGATTTATTCTAAGTGTAGTTTGTTTAGCTTTTATTATAGGAAATTCTGTCTAAACTTGAATTAAATTACTTGGAAATCACAAATTAAATCTTGATTTGACGAATTTGTAGCTATTCACTCACTTATTGTAGAATCGATTTTTTCTCTCTAATAGACAATCCTAGAGGATGATACTCTTGTAACTGTTGCATTAGACATTGCATTAAGTTGTGTAAAACCATTCAATCATCTTTGCTTCTAAAAATCCACTTACAAGCCAGTAGTCTTTTATTTTTAGGTTTGTCAACTAGTTCCTAGGTTTTGTTTTCAACAAGGAAGCTATTTCTCCTTTCATGGCATTCTGCAGCATCAACTTAGGAAATAGCTTCTTGGTACAAACTGGGACAAAACTAGTTTCAACCTTAGAATTCAAAACTTAGATCACTAGGTTTATGTCAACATAATCATTGAACCTAGATAGCATTCTATGTGACCTCCTACCACTATCTCTACTTCGAATGTAACAATCTAAATCAGGCTCATAATAAGTTTCATCCACTTCCTATTTTAGTTGATTTTCTTCAAGATCAGGAGTATTTTCATAAACTATAGGATTAGTATCTATGATTTCAGAATAATTCAAATCATCTACAAGCTTAGAATTTATTTCAGTTTGGTTCCTAGTGTTTGTAGTCTTATTCAAATTACTATAAGGATCAGTGTCATCAATTTGTATGTCAAAATTTGACAAAACAATCTAATTACTAGAAGGATCAGGAGTATTTTCATAAACTTTAGGATTAGGATCTATGATTTCAGAATAATTCAAATCATCTACAAGCTTAGAATTTATTTCAATTTGGTTCCTAGTGTTTGGAGTCTTATTCAAACTACTAAAAGGATCAGTATCATCAGTTTGTATGTCAAAATTTGACAAAACAATCTATTAATATTATTTGGATTCTAGTTTCTTAAAATTTAAGAAACCAAGAAATTATATTCTAGAAAAGACTACATCCCTACTAATTATGAATTTATAGACAGAATTATCCTTATAAGCAACTCTATCACTTTAGTTTCACGCTGATATCTCATAAAGAGATCTATGATGGATCTAAGATCCAGCTTCTGGTGGGCAAAGACTTTATAACCAAACGCCTTAACATGATCTAATTTTGGTGGTTTACCAAACCATAGTCCACAAGGAGTTTTAAACTTTATAGAGGAGGAGAGGAATCAATTCTTCAAATAAATAGCATAGTTAAAGGTTTCTCCTCATAATATTTTTTGAAGATTTTCTTGTGGTAGGATACTCTTGATCCTTTATAATAGGGGCAATTAAGCCTCTCTACCACTCTATTTTGTTATGGGGATGTACCTAACAATTTGGTGCCTAATAATACTATTATCCTCACAAATTTGCTAAAAGGCTTCATTACAAATCCCAAGCCATTGTCAGTTCTCAAACATTTGATTTTTCTCCCTTTTCATTTTCAATAGCATTTTTCCAAATTTTAAAACATTCAAATACATATGTTTTTACTCTAAGTAAAAATGTCCAACGATATCTAGAAAAAACATCTGTTATAGCTAAGAAATAAATGCAATTGCTAAATGTTTTAGTCCTTGAATGACCTAATAAATCTAAGTGAATGTAGTTTAAAATAGATTTTACTTTCAAAGTATATTTTTCAAATGGTAACCTAGTTTGTTTTGATAGAACACACTTATCACATAATGTCTCAACCATTGTTTGTCTATCTATCAACCCTTGTTTCTGTAGTTCCCTTAACCCTTAGATCCTATATAGCCTAAACGTCTATGCCACTAGATTGTTTTGTCTAGGTTCTGATTAGATTTGATTTGGGAGGCTAGGGCTTCTAGTGTTTCCCCTTCTAGTATGTAAAGATTTCACATTTTCGTTCTCTCATAACTATTTCTCTATTGTATATCCTAGATATCTCCACACTCATTTCTAAACACATACTCAAGGCCAGCTTCATCTAAACTGCTAACAGATAATAAGTTTTTCTTAAGTTTAGAGACTCATTTAATACCACTAAGAGAGGTAATGACACCATTAAACTGCTTTAAGGCTACAGAACCTAGGCCCTCTATGCAACACCTTTGGTTAGACCCTATCAGAAAATACCTTTCCTTACATGTTCTAAGGTTAGCATATCACACTTTATTAGGAATCATATGGTGAAGATAGTCTGAGTCAATCACCCAATCACTAAGTTTAGTATATGAATTCACATTATGCAATTATATCACAACAGTGAAACCTTCATAGAAATACTCAATAACATAGTAGTAGAGTTAAAAGCAACAACATGTTCAGTAATATCATTAATTTTCTTTCTTTTATTGAAAGTAGTCTTTGACTAAATGGTTAGATTTACCATAATAGTAATATTTCCTATCAGCTTTCAGACCATTTTTAACTTTCTCATTTCTCTTCTGCTTGTTGTTATTATTATTCATATTTCATTATTTTTGTGAGGTTTGTTTCCCTTTCCCTTGGTTTTACTATTTCTAGTTTCAGGTTTATTAGTGAATAGACCTTTATTTTCTTTTTAATCATTTTCTCACCTACAGATCTAAAATTTATAGCATCCATTATATCTTTAGTTGTTAGGGCCTGCTTATTGAAAGAAATGAATTCCCTCACCACATTGTGGGTTATAGGTAAAGCATGAAGTAAGACCATGGCCAGATACTCATCATTGAGTCTCTCATCCTCCTTGGTCTTGCTGTTAAGGTCTTATATAATCTTTTAAATATTGCTAGGTTCTCATTTACTATTTTATTATGTGCAAACCTTAAAAAAATAGTTTATGAAGGTTGATAATCTTATTAGGTATATCAGATTCTAAAAATTTAACTCAAGTTCCTTCCAAAGATTAGCAGCAAACTTAACATGGACAATAAAGGTCAACACATAATCAAAAAGATGTAACAACATAGTATGATATGCATGTTTATCACTTCTTGATTTATCTTCATCTGATGCACTATATGGATAATCCTTATCTACAACACATTCTATTTCATGGTGTACTAAAATAGAAAGTATTTTCTTTTACCACAAAACAAAATGCAATAATATTTGAGTAATCCAAATACAGTCAAACCTTCACACAAATACAAGGATCAATCAACAATATAGTATGTGCAATTAACAAGATATGAGAATAGAATAAAAATAAGCAGTTAGGGAATAACTAGCAAACAATCACAAATTAAAATAAACAATAATAATGTTACAAAGCAATAACAAGTCAAAGAGATCAAGAAGTACAATACGAAAGACCTAGCAAGGCTCAGAATCTACCAGCCAATTTACATCATCAAGATTGTGCAATTAAAAAAATGCACCTTAAATAAATAGTTTAAGGTTTAGAAATGCTCAAACATCTTAAGAGCTATTCCTGGCGATTGACCTGAACCTCATAGGGTTTGCTTTCTCCAGTGACTTTGAAACCTCTCATATGGTCTGCTTTCTCAAGTGACTTTGGAACCTCTCGTAAAGTCACTCTTCAGTCTTCTTTTCTATCTCCGATAGAAATAGTACCCGTCACAAAGACCAAACTTGTTAGTTACAAGTTCCCAAGAGGATAAGCAAGACTCGACAACTTTCTGCTCTAATAGGTTTTAAGAAACCAATTTTATCACCAAGAACCTTTCAGAGTCTCATAGATCTATAGAGATATGTGCTAATCTATGGTGGTTCGAGACTCAAATACCAATAAATGAACTAGATCTTTCTCGGATCTACAGAGATCAAAGATAGATCCACCACTAAGATCAAACCACACATAGTCAACACACTAAGAACCTTAGAGACTCATACAGAGACTCAAAGCGACGACTACCTAAGGTTTCACTCAAGAAGAAGCTCTGATGAAAATTTTTTGAATAAACCAAAAACAATTAGAATTAACCACACGGAAGCGAAACAACAAAATTTGACGTGATTCACTCTATAGAGCTAATCTACGAAACTTTAGCAATATAGATGGGTTGCACTATGAATCAAAATGTGGATCTAAATAAATGTATGTGTCTAAATTTCAAGTGAAAGCAAATTGAAACTTCAGTGCACTTTAATAACCACATATCAACCCAACAAACTTGACCCAACCTATTAATATAAAAACCTACACTTTACCGATAATACGACATAATATGAACTTATGAATCCCAAATAACATTGATGTATTAGCGACCACCGCAACAAAAGTTTTCAGAAGAAAAAAACAAAGTTGGAAGAAATTTTGATACGAGCAAAGCTTCATGAGAGATCAGACATCCAAGTTGTCTATTATAAGAAATTAATACCTTCCTGTTCATCCGCATCTAAAGTTAGTGACTCCTCATGTCTAACAAGATAGAAGTGTCACACACAAACTATTACTTGATATGCTCAAGTGGTAAGATCACTATTGATTTGGAACAAATAACTTACTCCTTTCTATCAAACTCTTCTAAACAAATTTGAAATAATGAAGTGGTGTCTTGGCGGAAAAGTTTAGTAAGTAGCATCTTTATCCGTTAGGAAAGTGATGGGCTGACGGAAAAATTATAAAATTTTGTGGAAAATAATATAATATGAGATATTTTATAAAACTTAATTTATAAAAATAGTTTAATTTTATAAATAATAATTTTTTTAAAAAAATATCTTCTTTTTTTTAATAAATTTCAGTTTTTAGAAAAAAAAAATATCATCCGATTGCGTATGAATGTATAAATGTTAATTAATACTTAAAAATAAAATTTATAATTTTTAAAAATGATAATAATTTTATAAATTTTATTTTAAAAATTTAATCATATTATATTATTGTATTTATATTTTGATTGACAACTATTAATAATAAATTATTAAACTTTTATTATTTTATTTTCTATATTAAATTTCGTTTTTTCGTTTAATTATCAGTGCAGAATAATATTAGTGTGTCGGCAAGTGAGTCCAAGTGAGCACCCACATATCGAGATATCGGAAACGTTATGTCGTATCAGAGATTACCGAGGATTTGTCCAAATCTTGCAGGTATTCAAAAGCAACACGACAAATCAATTCAAAGCAAAGCTTACACGTTCAGAGATCACGTGAACTCTCTGGACTGGTGTAGCATCGAAAAGGAATCTTCACTCATCCATTTCAATTAATCTGTCAAAAATGAAAAAGGAAATCAAATGAGTGCGATCTGACTCATCATCCTCAATTATTTACTCTCTTTTAAATTTCAGACCTTGCATGTCAGGATACCATTCCTTTACGTGTCTGTGTTTAAATACTAAAAAAAGTGTTTTCATCATAAAAATCATTTAACTTTAATCTTACAATGTAAAACGTGTCTGTAAATGATGTTTACGCTCCTATATAAATACCCAAACAAGGCAAGCTATGTTCACAACCAAATTGACTAACACAAAAAATGAAGCTCTCAATGCGTATGATAGCAACTGTTTTCGTTCTTGTGCTCGTGCTTCTGAGTTCTGGTATGTATTCTAAGTTCTAACACATTGATTGTTTGTCTTAATGTGTGGTTGGTTATGTAATAATGTTGGATGTTGTAATGATGTGGAAATGTAGAGATGGGAGCAGAGGCGAGGACATGCGAGTCACAGAGCCACAAGTTCAAGGGGGCATGTGTGAGCAAAAGCAACTGTGCTCATGTTTGCAAGACTGAGGGGTTCCCAAGTGGACATTGCCGTGGATTCCGTCGTCGCTGCTTTTGCGCTAAAAACTGTTAAGGAAGGGCTGTTTGTCTTCTCATTTTTCTCTATGGTTTAGCTGTGTCTGTTGTCTCCTAATAATTACTTGTTGTGTGTACTGGTTTGGGGTTTTATGTTGAGTAAAACTCTCGGTTGGTTACTTTCTGGCGAACTTGTTATGATTTGTGGATCTTTGCACTAGCTTCCTATTTATGGACAAAAATATAAAGACTGATTATGGTATTTCCATCTCCCAAAATGAGATTTTTAAGACGATGTTAGTACTTGATCGAGAAGACAAAAATTAAACCTGAAATATACCCACGTTCGGGGATACTTATTGGTCGTGTAGATCTCGACAGGACAAGATTTGCAGGGTCTTGTTCAAGATAACAAGATGAAAAAATCACGGTGAGAAGAGAATGTTTTTGTGACTAAGCATAATTTAATGCGAAGATGTGTTGTAAATGAGCTTGGCTCGGGTGTCTTAAGCGGGTCGTGGGCATTAGTCGGGTGGGGTTGATCCATTTTCAAATGCTGCTATTGCAGTACAAATGAACTTAAAATCGGTGACAATCCGAACTGGTCCAATAAAATTGATAGTCGTCTATTTCAATAATAATTTTAAATCTACATAAGTTTAAATTGTACTATAGTAGAATTAAAAATTATTAAAATTATTTAAATAATTAAAATTTTTCAAACTTCTAATGAATAAAAATTAAAACTTAAAAGTTATCAAAATTTAGAAAAAAATTAAATTATTTAACAAAAATATAAATTTTAAAATATATATAAAAATTACATACCTTGGATTTAGTAAAATTCAAATTTGGAAAAATTACATAAAATGTAAACCAAATAAAGTTTAAAAATTCAAAACTAAACTAACTAAACTTTATTTCTAATTTTGAGTTTTCCAAACTTTGATTTTAAAAAATAAACCTTCACACTTTTAAAAATCCTCTTTACAAGCCACTTTCACACCTTCACATATTAGTGTAAAAGGTCATCACACAAGGGTAACATGGTCAATTTGGTTCATTTTTTAAAAATAAAAATTTGAAAAATTATTTTTATAAAATTTTTAATGTTGGACTATATAATGTAAATAAAAGTTATAAAATAACAAAAATGAAAATAACCCTTAAAATTTTAATTTTGAAATTAAAACTAAAAAATTATTTAATATGAAACCAAAATTTATAAATGTCTAAAACTACACCATAATAATAGATTGTTTAGTTTTAATTTCCAACTTCTAACTAAACAAATTATTATGTAGATTTGGAGTTTTTTAAAATTTAGTTTAATAATATAAATAATGTTTAATAGTTTTAAAATTTTATTTAATAATTTAATTTATTTTTAAATTATGATAATTTTTATTTTTAAATTTTACTATAGTATAATAAATTATTATGTAGTTTCAATAATTTTTAAATAGGATTAATTCCAAAAAGCACCCATTTTCTGAAACATTTTACTTTAAGTATCTCATTTTGCTAATTTGTAACAAATTACCTCAAAGCAAACAATTCCAAATCACGTTTTCTTTGACGTTTGTCAAAAAGATTTAAATGTAATTTTTCATGTGGTTTTATTTAATTATTAAATATATAAGGGACTGAAATAGATATTTATCGAAGCGTATGGAGGAATCTTTGTTTTATTAAAGATGTGGCGCATCTAGGAAACTACATGTGACATTTGCTTTTGAAAAGTAAGATTCACTTAAAGAGACCTATGAACACGCAATCTGTCTCTCTCTACTATCTTCCCCACCAAATACAACTATTGGAGAGAGAAACTCCAGCGACTTTTGATTTCGAATCGGTGATTATTCGTTGACACTCTAACAGCTGCTTTCGAAACCTTAATGGTCAGTGATACACAACTAAAATCCTGTCATTTAAGCTCCGGTAATATTAAGGTTATTTTGAATCTTTGTGAATGATGTTGCAAGAACACGTTTTTTCCTATCAAGTTTGCATTATATTTCTTAAATTTGCAAAGGAAAAAAATTATGTGTTTATTTAGAGAAATGGTATGTTTAGGGATTGGTAGTTAGTTACATTCTCGAATTTTTGTGTGTGTGTTTTTTATTTTTTTTTTCTTATTATAAAATTGCAAGAGCTATGTTTTTGTGTTTGGTATTTTTTTTGTTGTTATATAGTTGAAGAATGGTAACTAATAATTTCTTCTTTTTGTTTTGGCAGCAGTGAACTTGCAACTCAACAGTGAACCCTGGTCACGTGTTCAAAGAATTCTAGTTTAACATATTGTCATATGTTTTGGTCTTGTGGTATATCTGCAGATATATTATGCTTTTATAGTGTGTGTGGATATTGGTTTGTTATAATGGAATATGAGTGTGTTTTTTAAATTATTTTGTTTGTCAACCTTGTAGAAGTATTGACTCTTAATATTCTTTTTGCTACTTTGATTTTAGTGCATGTCAGTGATTAGTAAATGCTCAAATTTTTTGTTGTTGAGTGAGCTATACGTTGTAGGAGTTATTGCTCGGTTGTTATTAATATACATATCTTATATTGTTGTCACTGCAACAAAAATCCTCATTTGTCATATGGATTTGCTTTTACCATGTTGAAATATATGAGAGAAGTTGTTAATCCAGCTGATTGACATGTTATTTTTTTAATCACTACGATTTTGTTGTGTAACTACATATATAGGTTAATCATCTAGAACTAAGAATAGTACCATGTTGCTCTATTTTTTAACTAGTTTAAGTTAAAAGATTGTGGTCTGCTGATGTAGAGTCTTACTGGTGAAGCCAGCAGGTTAATAGAATGATGATTTTGATTTTACTTAGTTTGTTTAATGGGTGTGTGTTTTCGTGGAACTTGTACTTCATGATATGATTGTCGGGTTGGATTAATTTAGTGTTTTGTATTATTATCGAATATAAGAATGGTACTTTTGAATTGACTAACCTGATTCTGTAATATTTGTGTTATTTTAGTGGATTTTTTAGTTGATGATCCCACTTATAATGAGTCTGATGGTTTAAAATTTTTGCATTACTATTATGAAATTATGTATTGCACTGCAATTAGTTTCATTTTTATTCACCGCAATTCTGTACTGTACATGTTAAAGTTACTTTTATTCTTACTACCTATATATAGATATAATTTAGTTTATATACTTATATTTTAATGGTTTGAATATTTTATTTTTGTATTTAACAGGTTTTTATTTGGTAGTGCAATGACGTATTTATTTAATATATATGCCAGAGTGAAAGGTGTTGAAGTTGAATTAGGTTTTCTAGAGAAAGACACTATGTCCCTAGTAATTGTGATAGGAGGCTTACAACAAGTCGAGTTACTACCTAAAGGGCGACTCAAAATTCCTCTCGACTATGCAGTTTACCTAGAATTTCCAGTAAGAAGTACCATGCTTTGAATAATTACAAACATAGAGCTACTTTTGGCAACAGATATGTTCTAACAAATTGCATAAAGAAAAATGGTGTTTGTTGTTTAAATAGATGCTTTAGTTCCTTCATATCCAGAATAATTCAATGCAGAGAGTATAGGAAAAGCAAGTCTTGATCCTATTGATGGAGTAATCACATAAGAAATTTCAAATATAGGTGAAGTACCTTCACATGATCGGGATAAAGGTACACAAGAAAAAGAGTACATGCAACCAAATTGGGACAGTAGTGATGTTGAAATCGACTATGATCAGAATGATGACTACAAGAATGATGAAGGATTAAGAAGACAATTTAGTAGAGAATTTTTTAGGTTAGTGGATGAAGATGTTGGAGGTGCAAGCATGTTTAGGAGATATTTGGCTACAGATTTTGCTGGATGTTCTCTTGAAGTAGAGTCTAATACTGGTCCTGAAGAAGCACACAAAGAAGTACCACATGACGACATTAGTGGTAATATGGGGCATGATTTGGAGCTTCCAATAATTAATGAGCTTGATAGGGGAAAACCTTAAGGAGTCTGCAATAACATCTCTGGAGTTAGAGGTTCTATAATTGAAGGTGAACATAATAAGATGCAAGTCCAGAAATTATGGTTAATTCTGAGAAGGCAACATCATCTAATGCAGATGGAGCAGACGAAGAAGCCTACATCAAAGTGGAAGAATATGAAACCTGAGATAAGGCAGATTTACCATTTTCTACAGAGGAGAGCATAGATATAGAAGCTGCTATAGATAACCTTGTGAGAGAAAATGAATTTCATGTTAAACTAGATGGACATATTAGATTTAAAGTTGGGCAGACGCATAGCAGCGTCTACACGTTGAGGCAGACATTAGTAGATTATGCAGTTCAAGCTGGTATAACCTTCAAAAGATCAAAAAATGATTCTAATAGGATCATTTGAAGGTGCAAAGCAAACAAATGTCCTTAGGTTATTCAGGTTATTCATGCCTCAGCTTTGATGGGAGGAAAAACTATGGAAGTGAGGAAGTATGAAGGCAAACATATTTGCCATAAATCAGAAAATTTGAAAGAGGCTAAAGTAAGTTGGATATGCAAAAAATTGGAGAATCTAATTAAGCAAAATCGTGATATACGTGTTGGAGTCATTAGGGACCTGCTGCAGGAGATATATCGAGTAAAAGTTGATAAATTCAGACTCTACAAGACAAAGCAAAAAACACTCCAAATACTTCAATAGGAGTATGAATAGTGTTTCAAGGTGGTGCATACATATGCGAACATGATACTATTAACAAATCCTGGATCACGTGCTATCATAGGAACAAGAGAGCCTTCAATGACATTTGACAAAATGTTTGTCTATTATGATGCTCAAAGAGTGAGATTTTAGACCAGATGCTGTCCCTTTATAGGCATAGATAGAACTTGGCTAAAAAGTCCTTTCAAAGGATGCCTTTTGACCGCTGTCACACTTGACGCGAATAGTGGCTTATTTCTAATAGCAGTTGGACTATGTGAGGGTGAGTTAGAGAATAGTTGAGAGTGGTTTTTGGAAAATCTTAAAGAGTTTCTAGATCTGCCTTCAAGGAAACCTATATGTTTTATGTCAGATGGGGGGATAGGAAAACTAAAGGTTGCTCCAAAAGTCAGGCCTGAAGCAAGTCACAGGTATTTTTGTTAATCTTCCTACTTAGTTCAGATTTTGTATTTATTACTATTAACAGATGTTAGAACAAAATGATATGTCAATAACGTTTCAATTAGCAATATGTTATGGTGCTAGTTTATGTTAGTAAGAGTTGTTAACATATTGATGAAAGTGGACATTTTTTTAGAATATTATTTTGTTTGGTAGTTGAAAGGATGCCACTTTTACTCTATTTTAGTTTAAGGTATTTTGTTGTCTATTTATTATTATTTGTAATTTATATTTTAGTTTCTTACTTCATTAATTATGCTCATGATTTGTAACTAATGGTTTAATAAAAGTGATTATTACACATATGTTGGCTATGAAGGTTTTGTGCACGTCATATTTATGCTCAATTTCAAAAGAATTTTAAGGATTAAAGGCTGCAACAATTATTTTGGATTGCAGTCAGAAGTGCAAATGAGGTCAGTTGGATAGAAGTAATGTTGGAGATTGAATCAGTTATTCCAGCTGCAAGAAGATGGGTTGATGTTATTGAAACCGATAGATGGGCTCTATTTGCAATGAATCCAAGAATCAAATGTGAACACGTAACTAATAATATGATAGAGAGCTTGAATCATGTGATCAAAGAGCCTCGGGAAGGCACCTACTTGGCCCCGATGGAGAAACTGAGGAAGCTAATGATGACAAAGATGGATGAGAGAGGAAATGCCTGTGAAAAATGGGAAGGACAAGTTTCTCTTGTTGTTAGAAAGAAGATGATGAAGATGTCATGTGATGGCACAGATTTTCTGATGAGAAGAGTCTGGGAAGGGTTTTTATGAAGTTTATAATTAGAAGAATAGCACATAGTTCATCGTCAGTCTCGAGGATAAAGAATGTAGTTGTGGATACTGGCAGATGTCACGTATCCCTTGTGTTCATATGGTTGCCAACTTAGGTATGCTTCTCATGCGCTTATTATCTGCTTCCAACTTAAATTTCTTGTCAATAAGGTTCAAAACATGACAATGATAGCTTGCCTGATGCTCTAGCCGAATATTTCCACCCTTACTTACTCAAATCTAGATACAAGTTGACATACAGTCGTGTGATTTATCAAGTCCCTCAATCAGGGAGATAGAATCATAACCCAATTGATTCCTTGCTACCGCCTAACTATAAGAAACAAGCTGGTCGACCAACAAATAAGAGAAAGAGAGAAGAAGGCGAAAGATCTGCAAGTCAATGCTATGACCCTGTAACATGTACTTTATGTCACATTATGGGACACAATAAACCAACATGCCCCAACAATCAATCAAGGAGAGTGAAATAAATACTATTAAGCTTTGTTCGCATTTTTTTCCATAAAATGTACATTCTACATATTATAATCACTATGTACCTTATATTTGCATATAAGATCAAACAAGCCTGCATCTGAAGCTGCTGGTTCATCTTCAAATCCAGCATAGCCAAGGAGCAAATGTAATAAAAAAAGGGTACCTTAACTATCTTAGTTTTATGTATTATTATTTAATTCAGAGTAGCTCTTTACATTTAATTTATGTTATAACATCGCATGCGCAATCAAAGCAATCTGAGAACAAAAAAGCTAAAATTGCTACTAATGTCACCCAGGATCCTACTGCCAAGAAGGTATGCTTCAGGAGAAAACATGAACTAACATAATTCATTATCATACATTATTTAATAAATCTGTTAAATAAATTAAATGTTTACTTCATTACTAAGACAAGGAGAAAAAAGGCAAAGAAGAATGCTTCTTGCTCAGCTCCAAAGCCAAATAAAACAAATCTTGATGACGCTAATGGGGCACAAGGGAAGTCCCGACTGGTATGTTATCGCATAGCTGCTTGTTTGTTTCTTAAATACATGTGAACAAATTAGTAGTTTGTATTTCTTTTGTACATCTGCAAGCAGAATAAGATATACCAGTTTGGATGCTCACAAATAGGAGGTTCTCAAATCACAATTAAGTTATAATATAACTGAAAGATGCAACACGTTTTTGTACTAGAAGTATAGCCATCAACAACAAACTTTTGCTAATGGACACAGCTTTACAAGTTGTATTAGCCATTTTTTTGTTCAAGTTTGCTTAACAATATACCTCAAACATAAGTTTACATTGATTTGCAACCTTGCTTTTGATTATATTCCAATTTTCCAGATACTATGTTATAGTATGCTACTTTAGTAACTCATTATGGCAAACATACCTTATCCAGATATTATGTTATAGTATACTACTTTAGTAACTCATTATGGCAAACTTACCTGATGCTGGAATTACATTAATAGTATGACTTTGTTGTGTTGCCTTGTTGATGGCTTTGAAATATTTAAATTAAGATATGAATGGTTTAATTCCTACTGCGATTGCTCCTTTTATAGCTATATATGAATATATATATATATATTCATATTTTACTACTCCTACTTTACATTTTAATAAGGTTAAGGATCTAGTTTCTAGACTAAATATAACTTTTGAGCATTTTGTTATAGTTATATGAACATAATTGTTATCCTCATCCTGAAATAGAAAATTAGATTAGACATGACAGTAACTGCTAGCTGCATACCTTCACAATTTAATTTCAACTAGATGAGCTATTACATTAATACTAAGATAACATTTTTTTCATATTTGGATTTAATTTGCAAATTTATACATAATTGCATAAGTATTTACTTCCCTAGTTCATTAAAAAGGACATCATTACTGAACATATACATATCACTATACCTGCATATAGAACTAATCTTCCACAACGTACTTCATTGCTTCTATTAAGTTCATGATGACCCTGCTCAGAATGCATTCAACATCTTTCTAAAACACCATTGTTGATCTCTACTTCATATGGCATCACCATCTGTAGTAATTGCATTGTTCATAATGAAAATAAAGTTTATCGAGTGACTCTGATATTTTTATTAAAACTCGTTTATGACAATAACATCGCCTATTCCTTAACCTAATAATGCCTCCATTTAAATTGCTTCTAAATATAACTTTACACTACTTTAAATAGATGAGATAGTATCAGTAGTTGTTCGTTTCACCTTATTTGGAATTTGCTTGTTGAAAGTGTTTTTGCTTCTACGTAGGTTATATGCTACTATACCTACTTACATTTATTGAGATTCGCTAGTCGAATGTTGTTGTATGATATTTGGTGTTATTCCTCTTTAAATTGGCTTTAAGTAGCTTGTAAATTGTTAGTGATGTCATATGTTGGCTAATTTTTTGAAGTGGCGTGTTGGATGCTACTGTCAATATTGGATGAGTTTTGCAAGTGTCTCTTGGGTGCTGCTATTTATTTTAAGGGATTGTTGTAGCTGTTTATTGGGTACTGTTGTTTGTGTTTGGTGATTATTGTTGTTGTAGAATGTTACTAGTGTAATGTAACTTTTGTGTTTGTGAATCATATGTATGAGTGCAAGCCCAAAACAAGTTATATATATATATATAAAGATGTTTGAGCAAAACATATTATAGTACCGTTGATCAACAGTAAGATTTTGCAAGTTTTCAAATAAAAAATTTCAAATAAAATTAGGGGAAAAAGAGACATTTTATTATTGTGAAGCTATTAAAAAATTAATAAAACATCCCCATGAAATCAAGCGTCAAAGTATATCAGCAACATTTTGAACGGGGGAGTGTTTTGAAATTTTTCTTACTGTGACTAATGACAAACAATGATAGTTAACAATAAACGAAAATGGTATTTGCTTTGGGTGGTTCGTTACAGATTAGCAAAACTAGATGCTTAAAGTAAAAAGTTTTATAAAATGAGTGGGTTTTTTTTAAACTTACCATTTTTTAATATATAGTTTGATAATTTAAATAATTTTTAAATAAAATTTGAATTTTATTTTTTATTTTACTAAAATAAAATATAAATAATTATAATTTCAAGAATAATCAATTGTTTTTTTATTAATTTTAATAAATCAAAAAATTAATTTATAATATACAATCAAAAATTATGAGTAGAATTCTGAGAACAAATGTGTTTGATCATTTGGTTTCTCCATGTGAAATTTTGCTAATTGCGGAAGAAATGGGTGATTGAATAGTATATGTCCATTTTTAAAATAAAAATTAATAAATCGAGTTCAGGTTTGTATTAGGTTTCTCAATATTTATAGAGGATTGTTAAATACCGCAACAAATTTATTAATACTGGATCTACTATTCCAATTTTAACCTTATTTTTTGATTTCTTCATTCATAAGAGGATCTCATCTTATGCTTCTTCTCTACAACCTTATCTCCTGTTTTGTTTTTTTTTTTTTAATTTTTTTATTTTTTTGTTTTTTAACTATTGATATTTTTATATTCGCAATTATTCTTTATCGTCAAAATCGAAACAAAAGTTCCATGATTGTATAATTGGAAAAAAAAAGAACGAGTTGAGATGATGAAAAGAAAATAAATTGAATCAGTTGGGATAATGAAATAAAAAGTTCCATTTAAATTGGAAAACTATATTTTTTCAAACAAAAATTACTCTCATCAATGTCTTCAATGATTGTATAATTGAAAAAAAAAAATAAAAATGAATGAGTTGAGATGATCAAAAGAAGATGAGTTGGAATGATGAAAAGAAAACATATTGAATGAGTTGAGATAATGAAATAAAGGGTTTTATTCAAACTAAAAATCTATATTTTTTTAAATAAAAATTACTCTCGTCAATGTGCAATGAAATAAATAGTTTCATTCAAACTAAAACACTATATTTTTTTTTATTTTTAATTATGGTAAGGGTATAAATGGAAAATAAATGCGGTATTAATCAATTTGCTTGCTGTATTTATCACTTTTGTATTTATATAATATTATTATTTTTTAAATTTAGAAATTATTATTTAATATTTTTTTCTACAAAAATAAACTTATAAATTATAATACAATAATAATTTTTAAAAATCTTATAAATTTATTTACAATATAAAAATTAAACATTTAATTAAATTTTGTAAAATCAAAACAATAATATTAAAAAAAATGATATTTTAAAATAACTCATAATATTATATATGGAAATTTTTTTTGAAAATTTTATAATCATTTGATAAAAGTGAAAACAATTAATTTATGTCACTGATAATATATATATATATATATATTATTAAAATTTAATAATTCATTGTTATAATAAAAAGGTTATAAAAATGTAATAGCATATCTAATTTGAATATTCCTCACTACCTTCCAAAATACATTATTTTCTGGATCACATTTCTCCCACTATTTTAATCAGTTACAATACCCATATCACACTATTTCCATGTTCCCATTCAACATTACGTGTCTTAACACAAAATCTGGAATATAAATACTCCTTCCATACTCGCCAATGTTTCTCTGTAGCACTGTTGATTGCAAGATATTATTCAAACATGGCTCACTCAATGCGTTTGTTCGCAATCATGTTTCTTCTCATGCTTGTGCTCTTGGCTCCAGGTATACATTTACATATTTTTAATTAAATATTGTTATTTATTTTTCAGATAACATTATTCTGTTAATTTGCATGTAAAGATATGGGAGTAGAAGCGAGGACCTGTGAATCCCCGAGCCACAAGTTTAAGGGAGTGTGTTTCAGCGACGGAAATTGTGCTAATGTATGTCGAACTGAGGGATTTTCCGGTGGACGTTGCCGAGGAGCTCGTCGCCGATGCTTTTGTACTAAAGATTGTTAAGAACAAAAGTTTGTGTTAAAAAATAAATGTATTTGTTGTGATTCAAAGCGGACTACACCATAACATAAATATGGAACCTGTGATAATTATACACACTAAACATATTATTGACAAATGTCAATAAGATATATGACTCTTCACATAATATATATGTGTAATTGTATCAATGAAATTGAATAAAAGCCTTTGCTTTGCTTTGGCTGGATCAATACCAACTTAACTCTGTTCTCTGAAATCAACAAGATCAACATCATCTCCGGATTACTGTTACAAGTATATATTAATGTTTTTTTTTTCTTCTTCTAATTTCATTTTTTTTTTTTAATAAATGAATGATTCAACACAGCTAGGATGCCGATGATTCTCATAAACGTTACAGATATGTTGAACACAGCATCAAAATCAATCCCTGCTCAAATGGAACACAGGTACTTGTTAAGCAGACCCAAGATCAAGAACAGAACAAGTGCAAACCCGCATACCAACTCAGTGGTTATAAACTTGTAGCGCACAAATCCCCATTGCTGAGTTTGGTAACGCAAACTTGTGACCCAAGTGGGAGCTATGCAGTGATGGGACGTTGTGCTAGTTCCATTGGGTCGGGCTCAGTGCGGCTAAGTTCGGTAAATATGCAGATGATTTGTGATTTAATTTTTAAGATATAATTATTTTAATTTAATTAAAAATGTAGATTTTTTACTTTTAGAAATAGACATTGAAATTTTAAATTTTTAAAATTAAAATTTTAATTAGCATTTTGAATAATATTTAGATGGTAAATTAATTTTTGGGAGAAAAAAACATTTTGATAACGAACATTTAGTACTTCAATTAGTATTTTAAATAATATACAAATTTTAAATTAGCTTTGGAAGAAAAAGAAAAAAGAATTTAATAATGATGTTTAACACTTCAATTAGTATTTAATATATGTGTGGAAGTTTTTAAAATGACTTTTAAACCACACATTATAGTAATTTATTTTATTAAATTTTTATAAGGAATCTATATAATATAAAAAGGAACCCTCGACGGGTCCCACGAAATTGACGTGGCGGTGCTTAGAATTCTCCATTGAGTTGAAAAATAGCAAAATTGAACATTTTGAAATTCAATCATTTTTAGTGATCGTAACATTACATGTGTCTTGAGCTCTCAATGTCTCATTAAGCCTATGAGATGCATGGCTAATTTCGTCCAATATGCCACTTAACGTTTAATAGCAACATCAATTTGAAATTAATTGTTTATATTAATTTTTATCATTCTCCATTTCATTATTTTTATTACAATAAATTACGTAACTCCTCTAACTCTTCATCTCCTATTCTATATATGTTACATCAAATTGGCCCAACATTTCTTCTCACTTTGCTTATAAAAAATAAAATCTCTTAATATTTAGAAATAGAAAGTCATATACATATAAAAACATATAAATCTCATTAATATTTAGAAATAGAAAACTAAGAGTCAAATAAATAAAAGGTGCATCATAGGAAAAGTTAAGAAAAATTAATGGTGGACATTAATTGGCTACGTAGAATCATTTTCATTCGCTATAAATAAATAAGTGGTTAACATTTTGTCTCTCATGTCTATCTCAATCTATGTAGTTTTTCTAGAATAATCATTCGGTATTTATATTTATCGGAGCCATAACCATAAACCTTTACGGCATCGATGACCATCGGAGCCATCAGCGTGGCCTTTTCACTATCCGCAAATCTAAAAACGAAACTGCCTTTTGGCCAACTTCTTCACCTCATCCCCCTTAATCGTATGTTATGTTGTCATTTCTTTTTTTTTTTTTTTTTCTAATTTGACTAAGGTTTACATGTCCTATTGAATTTTGATTGGAATATGATCTCCATAATAGGCGGATGATGCCCTACATTTCCCGGCAATACAATGATTCTCAATGCTTATACGGGTTAATGTTATTTTATTTACAAATACTAACGTCTTACTCTTCCGAACTATTAGCAAGAAGGTTATTTCAGGTTGGTTTGTAACTTAATTTAAATGTTATTTTTAAAGTTTTAATTTGTGATTTTATTTATTTTTTTAAATTTTATTTTCTATGTAGGATTTTATCTGCTCATGATTTGTTCACGTGTTGTGTTTTCTGATTAGATTTATTCATTGTGTTGTGTGTGATAAAGGCAAAATAGATGAAAATAAACTCAACGACATGTATAGGCAAAGAAAAAGAAAAAGAGATACTAACCATATGAAATTGATTTTTTTTTTTTAATGATAAATATTATTATTGGTTTTTGGAATAGTTGGCTCCTAGGTGTCATTCATGATTCTTATCTTTTGATAGGTATGAGTGTTGATTTTGTTCTTACATTTCATAACTATTATTCACAAATATTTATTGATTTTATTTATATTTATTTGTTAATAATTAATATAATTTATAATTTATAATGAATATTTATTTATTTTATTATATACTTTTTTATATGCATTTTTTAATTTACAAAAATCTTTCCACTTTTCAATTTAAGTATATTCATTTCATTTTTACTTAATAAATGCATGTTTTTTCTCATTTTTAACCAATATTTTTCTTAGTCATATTATATATTACAAAAAATTAAATAAATAAAATTATATTAACTCATAATTATTAAATTGAAAGTAATGCTTTTAGTATTCCATAATTATTCATCTTATTTTTTAATTATCATATTAAAATATAATTTATAACTCATTTTTCATTTAATAATTTAACACCTTTTTTTTTCTTTCTCAGGATGCCAGTCCAGATTTATATGAAGAAAAAAAAATGAAGATACCAACAAATTTTGGTGTAAAAAAAAAAATAAATAAGCTCGAGGATTTTCTCCTATCATTTACAACATTTAATATAAATTTTGTAAATAAAGAAGTTTGACTTTATTTATATATATAATTTTTAATAGTTATTGTTATTTATTTATACAATATTTTATATGTAATATTTCATTTAGTGAACATTGTTATACATATTAAAAAAATATATTTTGAATAGTTTTCTCAAAATTCGATTATACTCTCTAGATTCAGAGTGAACAATAGGAATTTTAAATATGTACATTTCAAAAATTCAAATCTTTACTTCTTTAAAAATATAATTATTGTAATATATTAATAAAATAATTCAATTAAATAAACCTATATCTCTTAGTCATATGTTTTCTTTCCAATATATTCATAATAAAATAAATTCAAATTAACATCAAACTATTATCAATGAAATTTAATTTAAGATTTGAAGATTTAATTTAACAACAGCAATTTAATTATGAAAAAAAATAAATTTTTTATTCATCCGATAATATATATATATATATATTACATCACCATTTAAACTTTTTATAAAATTTAATTTGATTTTAATTTTTACTTATTTAATAATAATTATCATGTTCACAAATTAACCAATGTTAAAGTTTAATTTTTTATTTTTTTTAAATAGCAATTTTTTAAATAGTCTATAACCATATGTTCTTTCTAAAATTCAAAGTTGAATATAACAAAATATTATTAATTTATATTTAAAAATATATATTATGATAAATACAAAGTTAAAAAAAAATTATAACTTTTATTTATAAAATCAATTCTGTATATAATTTGATTTTTTAAAAATATTATAATACTATAATATTATATTTTATAATTAAATATAATATTATAATATTTAACAATTTAATAAAAATAATATATATTTTTTATATATAAATATACAAAATTAAAATTAAAAATAAAAATAAATATCGTGGCCGCTTTTACTAGTTAATTATATTATCAAACCATCTCCAATGAAATTTTTTAGGTATTTTATGAGAGTCCCTTGATATAAGAGACTCATAATTAAAAGTGTAATCATATTTAAGAAGTCTCTAAACAAAAATAGAAATATTAAAAATAAGTAAATTGAAAGAAAAGTTAATAATATCGTGCTTTTTTTTCTCTTTCATTTTAACTTTTCTTAATAATAATTTTTTTTTTTTAATTTGTCAGCTATGGAGAGACCATCCAGGATCTTCATTGTAATAGGAGAGACTCCTTCTGAGTGGTTTTATTCTTTTCAATTATATTTATATATAATAAATTTCCAATAATTTTACATCTAATATTTAATTTAAAAATTAAAAATTAATGTTAAAAATTTAATTCAACAATTAATCATTATTGTAATGGTTAATCACTACCATAGTTTGGAGCGGTAAAAGATGTAGAACTACTCTTAGTGAAATCTCTCCACCTCTGTTGAACATAATTTTAATATTTTTAAATGTTATGACCAAGTTAAAACTAAAAATTTAGTTTTATAAGATTTCTAGTATAAAGATTTCTCACTGGCTTCCAAAATACTTCCAAGATGTGAAATTTAAAATTTAACTTAAAACATTTAGTTAAAATATACTATAATATTTTTAATTGGTTAGTTGAAACATTAATATCATGGATCGGATTCGGGCGAATAAAGTCGAACCCAAATCCAAATCCATTTAATTTTTTAAACCCAAATCCAATCCAAATCCATTACAGGTTTGGCGGCTTTGAGTGCGGGTTTTGACCCATGGATTTGGGTGGATCCATGGGTCACCCACCTATCTAAAATACTAATATATATATATCATTATAAATTAAAAATCTCATTCATAGTCCACAAAAAATCTAATTAAAGTTCCAAGTATAGATTAAAAATCCAAACGTTTAAAATATGAAATTTAAACAATCCAAACTTTTAAAATAAGAAATAAAAATAGTGCTAGTTTAGTATTTAATCCATAGTTCAAATTCAAAGCAAATATTGAAATAAAGCTAGATCAATTAAAATGATTATCCATAATCCCTTCAACATGTATTTCCCAACTTTTCAAGTCATTAAGTGATTGTGGATTCCTACAAAATAATAAGTGATAATTTATATTATTGGACCAAATCAAATTAAATAAAGTAGTTTTAGTCCAACATTAAAAATAGGGTATTGGTAAATATCGTACCATACCACATCCTATCACTCCATAATTTATAGTTTTATCCTTAAAAATATATTTACTTAAATATAATAATATAAAAAAAATTATCATTATTTTGAAATAATATAATGTAATACCAAGAAATGATTTTTTGCTTCCTGGTATTACACACCGGGAAGCTGATAAAATTTTATCTGCTTTCTGGTAATACATACCAGGAAGCTCATTTTTTGCAATTTTTTTTTTAAAGTTTATTTTAATAATTTTTTTATTAAAAAGTTTAAAAGTGAAAAAAATATAGGGTTGGTTTAAAACTAAAATAAAAAAGTTGATAAGGTCTAATTTTACGAATTTTCACAATACATATAAATATAATGTAGTAAAATGTTATTTTATATTACTTATTTTATTTATTTTAGTATCTATTTTTGAAATATAAAATTATTATAACTTTTAATTCTATATAACTAAAGATATGCATTTATAATATGAAGATTTCTCACTAACTTCAAAAATACCTTTTTATGTTCCTAGATGCTTTCTAGAAATCACACTAGTTTTGGGTTCACACACGGCCACTCCACATGTCTCACCCCTCACAAACTCAAATATAAATACTCCTTACATACCCATAAAAATTACTCATCAAGATTTGCCTGTAGTACCGTCACTGCAAGATATCATTCAAATATGGCTTCTTCTTCAATGCGTTTGTTAGGAAGCATGTTCCTTCTCATGCTTGTGCTCTTGGCTCCAGGTATACATATTGTTTTATTAAATATTATTGTTATTCATGTTTGAGATAATATTATTGTTGTACAGAGATGGGAGTAGAAGCGACGATGTGCGAGGTGCCGAGTGGGACGTTCAGGGGACTATGTTTCAGTAGCAAAAATTGCGGTATCACATGTGAAATAGAAGGATTTTCTGATGGACATTGTGCAGGAGTCCGTCGCCGTTGCATTTGTACTAAAGAATGTGATAATAGCCCATCATATAATGTCTGAATGCTTTACAACTAAATATTTGACAATATTTCATGTTCAATTATATAATCAAATATAACCATTAATAAAAAAAGTAAATAAATAAATTTAATTCCGACCATTATCACAATAAAATTTTCAAATTATTATTGATATTCATGTCACTAATTTTAACGTGTAACAGCCAACATAGAATTGTAATGTCTATGATTAAAATGTATTTAATAAGATATTATTGTTTCAATATAATGGAATTATTACAATGGTACATGTGGTGTCAAATATACCACAGCCGATTTCTTAAGAAGATAGTTTAGAACTTTACAGAATAATTTTACAGAGTTTAACTTTGCCATCATTCCCTCTTTCTATTTATAGGAGTTGTTGCGGGTCCTATTTCTAAAGGGATTGTGACTTCTAGTCCTTTTTCGGTTCAGTCTCCTTATTGCGATAGGAGAGGTCTTCCTTTGTCAGCTGGGCTTCGGAAGTCCTTTTTTATCTAGTTGTGGCCCGGTGGGCTCGAATTCTCTGATTTGTTGAGGGCCCATTGGGCCCGCTGTGTTGTGGTCTCGGCTAAGATAGACCTTCTTTGGTCCTCCGTGATTTCGGCCGAGCTATGCTTTCTCAGATTTGCTATGAGTGGTTTAGGCCGAGTCTGGCCTTCAGCCGAGTCTGTTGTGGCACTGAGCCCCTTCAAGCATTTCGGTCTTTACCTTTGAAGCTTCATGGTTATTTTCCCACTGCAGTACATATTTGGACTCAAGTTTTTTAAATATTTAAAAGTTTGAATTTAATAATATAAGTATTCAAATCTTAATTTTATTCCAATTTTATTTATAATTTTATTTTTATTTTTATTATCTTTAACCTCTATATTTAACGATTATCATAACGTTTAATCTATTATTTTTTTGAATTTTTTACTAAAAGTTATTATCAATATTATCTTTAAAGTGAGAGTTATTGTAGCGTCGAACCCCACCCCGATCGAGACCACAATGGAAGTTGGGATCGCCACATTAACAATTAACAAAATAAATACATTTTCCAAAATCAATCAAATATGCTATACTTTAGCAAAAGTCTTATAAACATATCATTTTTCCAATATAGTTTTTGATTAGAAATCAAATAAATAATACTTATCTATGCTTCAATAAAATAAAAACATTCATTTAAAATCATTTAACAAATAAATAATGATTACAAATATGATGAGCTTTTATATACATATAAGTACAAAATTAACTAAACTTCACCATGAGAGCCCATAACCATATGACTTGCTCGATCAAATCCATAAACAAATTTTGAGAAAAAGAAGAAAAGAATGGTCAGGCACACGTCTGATTTGTTTTCCATATCTACAAACATACACATACAAATATTTTTACCTTTTCGTCGATATGCAATTTTAACACACATAATGCATTTTTATTTTGAGCATCTCTAAGCTCACCTTATCATGTAGAAGTCAAGTACAAGTAAATCCTAACAATTATGCTTGCTAGTGCAATAATAATAACATATTATATCACAAAGTCATATTTCTTTCATGATTTACCGGCCATTAAATGTAATTACATTTCTCATGCTTATTAACAATTGAGTTCCATCAATTTGCCAAGACGATTAAAATAAGAGACAATCAAGAAAATCAAGTCAATCAATCAAGCAAGACAATCAAGTCAATTTAAACAATCAAGTGCCAAACTCCGCTTAGTCCAAAAAAACCAACTCAATGAGAACTTAGCCAATGCAACGCTTTCATTACTTTGGTCGAGACACAAAGTATTTCTTTAACAAGAGGTAATGAATCAATTGGCAACATTTCAAGGTTTCTAAAGTTGCAAAACTCGAGTGATGTCAAATAGTTTGAAAAGCATATTCATCAAAACAATACTCAATCCTCATAGCTTATTATCAAAAGTATTTAATTTATCAAAACCCATTTATAAAATAGAATAGATTATGGAGGGAAAGGAGAAATATCACTCACAGTGATGCTTTATGAGATTTTTAAGGCCATTCAAAAGGGTTCTTAGATCACGAAAATTATTCCAAAAAAGTGGATGCTTTTTGAGAGTTGAAAACTCGCAATGTTGCGGACATGATTTATCACAAGACTATGCATCTATCGAACCTTTTAAAGTCAGCTAAGACCATGACAATTAAGCAAACATGACCTACATATCAATTACAAACTTATATGCATGTATTAAACATGTTATAAATTTATTTTATAACTTAATCTATTTATCTCTCATGAAATGATGTGAGGTTACTTGTTCCGCAAGTAACGATCCAAGACACTTCCCGTGATTCGAGTCAATTCAAAATATGATCGTTATAGTCATTTGATGAAAAAATAACACTCATAGGAGTAATTCATACGGTTTTAACGAAAATTCAATAAGCGGTCCTTAGTTAGGAAATTCACCTTTCGAAAATAGTTTGTTTTCGTGTAGTTGAAAGAGAGTGAAAAATCTTGAAATCATACGGATAATATATTTATTTTGGAAAGTTATATATATAAAGGGCTTTAATACAAGTTTATAGCTGCAAACAGTTACTAAATTGGAGGTTGGTTGAATAAAACGAATGTGTTATTTACATTCCCAAAAATCTTAAATTTTACACATCTTAAGCTATCTTCAAAATCTGGTAAGGAAATCAATCCAATAATTTATTTAAGAATTATAAATCAATAATAGATATCATTGTAAATTCGTAACCACCAACGGTACTCAAATCGGAGTTTGGACAAAGGAAAACAAAGTTCAAAATATTCACTAGTAAAAATCTGAACTTGTATGGACAGTTGAAGGAGTTTCCGAAATCCAAATAATAAAAATAGCTCAGTAATTTATTTAAAAATAATAAATAAATAAATTGAATGTGTGGCCAAAAACGGCACCCAAATCAAGGTTCAAATGAAGGAGAATAGAGGTTTTGAAATTTAGTGTAAAAACTAGAAAATTTAATAAACAGGCGACTAGCTGCGCGAGTTGCAGGGTTTTTAAAGTTGTCGAGCATCAACTGCCCGCTAACTTATTCTGTCAAATGGATTTTGAAAGTTGTCAAGTGCCAACTGCTCACTAATTGCTCGGAAGCTTATTATGTCAATTGAGTTTTTAAAGTTATCAAGCTCCAACTGCTCGCCGACTGCTCACTAACTCATTTTGTCAAATGGGTTTTTAAAGTTTTCGAGTGCCAACTGCTCACCAACTCATTCTGTTAAATGGGTTTTTGGCTCTATTACGTAATTCATTATTAGTAGGCTAATTCTTCAAGTCTAGACATTATTTTACCTAGTTCCATAAGCTATTAGTTAGGAACATATCCAATTATACAATACTTATACCCACCATCATTTCATCAATTACGCAATTAATTTAACCCATTAATTCAACACGTCAGTTTTTATTATAATCTCATTATCACGATTAGCCCATTTATGAAACAACAATTACTAAAAGAAAAAAAAATCACTAAGAGGGGTTGGTCAATCAAACAAACATCCCAATATGCAATTTAAGTTTATATTACATTACCATGCAATATCCATGTAACATGACATATCCAATTCATTACAACATGCTTCAAGGTTCCATAAGCCACGTCTATAACAATTTTTTCATCAAGTACATCCTTAAGTTCACATTAGGAACATTAGCAAGATCATCATGAATTTTTTCCTTCCATGTAACCAATTTCCTCTTCAAGTTCAAGTTCAAGAACATTTTTAAGTTCATTAGCATGACCATATCAATAGATCATCAAGATTAATTTTCAAGTTATTTATTTTGTTTCATTAATCATTGCTCATTCATTCACTTTTACTCAAATCTTACAAGTCATTATTCAAGTTAATTAACTTTTACAAGAATGGCCATAAACAAGTCAATAATTGTCGAAAATGGGATCAAATGGACCGAAGTCCCAAGATGAGCAAGCCCGTAAGTGAACAAAAGTTCTAAAATAGTCCTAACAATGTAAGGGTGCGTTAAAGCCGTATGTGGATCGTCATTCCAAGACGGGTAAACCATAAACAAGATGGAGCCATCACCCCGTAAGTAGACTACCCACGCCTACTAAACCATAATATCTTCATGGGTCGAAGTACTTCTATCCCTAGGTAGGCATGCCTTTCAATCTACTGTCTATATCAAGTTTATGGGGCATTTACGTGATTACGAAGTATCATTATTTGGAATCCATTCCCATATTTACAAGCCATTTCAAGACCCTTCAAGGGTAATGTCATCAAATTAGCCTTTACTTCATCTTAGGCCATTATAAGACATTAAACCTAATTATTTTGCAAGAGGAAAATATGAATTTTTAGTCTCATTTCACATCAAACATCATCATTCAATATCAATGACAATCAATTCAAATAATTCATCATAGTATGCACAATCACGTCTTTCAAGTAAAGGTGCATTGCCGAAATTAAGTCTTTATCCTAACTCCGTCAAATCACAAACGATGTGGACTCAATCCACCTAGACTTCAATTCTCAAAGACAGCACCTAGCATGATTCTACGTGCACCACAATCATGTTTAACGCCCTAACATGGCAATAATGCTCATCACTTCGATTTTTGGATGGTTATCTTATTCAACCAGTTTCATGATATAATTAAAAGTATACATATATTCAATGCATCAATCAATAACAAACAAATGTATAAGGCTAAAAATGAAAATACGAACTTCGCATCCATCGATCGACAAGCTAGAAACTCCACTCTTTATGGGTTCTCACTTATTATTAGCCAAAACCAAGACACACTCAAGACACTATAGTCATTAAACATATCACAAGACTTCAACATAACTCAATCACCACTAAACTACTCTACTAAGGGCATTTACCATTGATTTAAGATTAGGTGTTAACAATACGGGTTGGAACCAATCCAAAATTACTTTGAAAAAATGTAGGATCTCAACCTAAAAACATTTCTTAGTAAAAAACCATCCTTAGAATTACACAATACTATTCTCAACATTGTATAACACTAATAGTGAAAATTAGGGCTTTTGATAGCAAACACAAATGGGAGCCAAGAACACATGATTTTCACTTGAAGTCAACCCAAAATCATTTCAAAAGCATTCAATAACCATAATTAAACCACCATTTTTGAGTTTAGAGTGAGCAGACAGAGAAAGAGATTTTTATTTTTGATTAAGAACTTTAAGAACATCCAAGGATGACTAAATGAACTTCAAAGAGTTGATTAGAGCAATTAATTTTGAGTTTGATGGTAGTTTATTGGAGAAACAAAATGAGAGATTGAAGACTTAGGCTTTTTTGCCATGAAGAACAAAAGAAAATGTAGGGTTTTTTTCATGCAATCAAACTTATATATCAACATATATCGCAGCGGATTTAACAAACAATCATTATTGCACGAAAAATCATAATCTAGGATTTGCATAGATTTTGATCCAAAAAGAAACACTTCGCAGTTTCAAGGAATAAGTGGTGCTCGATTAGAACGACCACCCTCTATTGCGTCACACATGATCATCGGGAACATATCATCGATAAACTAGGGTTTTTGAGATTTTAGGGTTTCTAAAAACCTAATTTTTCTCTTCTCACGTCAAGTATATTTTACTGACTTGGAGGCTATCTTATATAGGCACACTAATCAGTAAAATATGGGCTTATTTAATATTAGAAACCCTAACCCGTTCACTTACGATCTAATTGTGCAACTCAATAGGCTTTTATTTGGTCGCGGGCCCAATACAATATTTAAACCCACTAATTATAATTGGTCTCTAGCAAGACATTATAATTAACCAAATAATTAAAATTAATTAACCTACTGATAGTTCATGTTATAATCCCTTTATTTCACGATATCTTATTTAGACATATGACATGTTACACGTCAACCATATTTTATCCAAGTATTATTTTCTCAATCCCTAAGTAAATCGATACATAAAATGATATTAATAAAATTTATTAATTCATTTCAGCATGGCCATGCACTTTCTCAGTTTCACTTAATTGAGTGGCCTAATAGATATCTCTATTTGTCGAGAGGAATAAATCCAATCTTGTATAATCACTCTCATTGCATAAGTCATATAATGTCCAATTATAGCCTTTATGGTTATCCGGTTAAAGATAACGTTTGACTATATTAAAATATCATAATCATCATGTAGGAATTGCGATACACTCAGGTTTAAGGATTCAATGATCATAACTATCACGATAATTACTAAAGCATCACCATGTAGTAATTTCGTAATGGGTAAGTCCAGTATTTGTTCTCCAACAAATACCTACTAATTTGATTTGTACCATATACATAATTATCACATAATTATCGATCAAACTCGTACTAGTTTTCCATTGAATAACTAGGGACTTATTATTATATGTATAACATGCAAACATAATAATAATAACAAAAGAAAATTAATCATATATTTATTATTAATAAAATGCAACTAAATAAATAAGGTCCATATGGGCCTAGAGCATAATCACTAACAATCTCTCACTTGCACTAGACCCATTCACTCACGTATCTAATACCTATTGACCTAGTGAGCAAGTCATGTTTCCTTTGTGCGAGGGCTTTAGTTAGTGGATCAGCTACGTTGCAACTGTCGTGACTCTGCATATCTTGACATCTCCTCTATCGACGATTTCCCGAATAAGGTGGTAACGTTTGAGTATATGTTTGGACCGCTGGTGAGATATGGGTTCTTTAGCTTGTGCAATAGCTCCATTATTATCATAATAAAGATTCAATGGATTATTTATACTAGGAAATATTCCTAACTCAGTGATAAACTTCTTAATCCACAGAGCTTCTTTAGCAGCTTCTAAAGCAGCTATATACTTAGCTTCCGTTGTAGAGTCTACAACAGTGTTTTGTTTGAAACTTTTCCAACTCACTGCTCCTCTATTTAACATAAAAACATATCCAGACTGCGATGTGAAATCATCTACGTCAGTTTGGAAGCTCGCATTTGTGTAACTATTCACAATTAGCTTTTCTTTTATACCTCCATAGACAAAGAATACATCCTTAGTTTTTCTTAAATACTTGAGGATATTCTTAAAAGTGGTCTAGTGACCTTCGTCAGGATTAGATTGGTATCTACTCGTCATGCTCAATGCATTTGAGATATCTAGACGAGTACAAATCATGGCATACATGATAGATCCAATAGCCGAAGCGTATGGAATCTGAATCATGCACTCTCGCTCATCACATGTCATAGGACATTGATTCTTGCTAAGATGAATACCATGTGACATTGGCAAGAATCCTATTTTGGAGTTTTGCATGCTAAAACATTTCAACACTTTTCTTTTTGAAAACTCACTTGCACCTTATAGTTTTTACACCTTCAAGTGCATTAATGAAGTTCCAAACTTGATTTTTATACATGGACTGCATTTCAGATTTCATGGCTCCAAGCCATTTCTCAGAGTCTAGACTTGACACAGCTTCCTTATAGGTGGTTGGCTCATCTTTATCCATGAGCAGTACTTCACGAGTATCCGTTACTAAGAGCGAATACCTAGAAGGCGGACGTCGTATCCTATTAGAGCTTCTACATGTCTATTGTGTTTCCTAAACAGGGCTCTACAAAGTTTTGTGGATCTTATGCAAGTTCTAGAACAACTTCCGGATTTTGAGGTTGTGGAATTAATTGAGATTTGTTCGTTGACGGTTCTAAATCTTCTTGTGTTTCTCGAAACTCCTCGAGATTAACTTTACTTTTACTATTTCCTTAAGAGGTAAACTCTTTCTCTAAGAAAATAACATTTTGAGCAACAAACACTTTATAATCGGATGAAGTATAAAAGTAGTATCCTTTAGTTTCCTTAGGATATCTCACTAAAAGAAATTTTTCAGACTTGGGTGCTAACTTATTTGAAATTGGTCTTTTAACATAAGATTCACAACCCCAAATCTTGAGAAAACTTAAACTGAGCCTTCGGCCAGTCCACATCTCATATGGAGTTTTCTCAACCGCTTTTGTTAGAACTCTATTTAAAGTAAATGCGGCGATTTGTAAGACGTAACCCCAAAAGGATAAAGGAAGATTTTCTTGACTCATCATAGATCAAACCATATCAATAAAGTTCGATTTCTCCTCTTAGAAACACCATTCCATTACGGTGTTACAGGTGGAGTAAGTTGTGAAACAATTTCGCAAGTCTTGAAATGGTCATCAAACTCTTGGCTAAGATACTCACCACCACGATTAGATCGAAGTATTTTAATAGTCTTTCCAAGTTGATTATGTATTTCATTTTGAAAAACTTTGAACATTTCAAAAGATTCATGTTTATGTTTCATTAGATAGATATACCCATATATATTGAAATCATCTGTAAAAGTGAAGAAGTACTGATATGCACCTCTAACTTGAGTGCTATTAGACCACATATATCAGAATGTATAAAGCCCAATAAATCAGAAGCCCTTTTACCATAGCCAGTAAAGGGTTGCTTTGTCATCTTCCCTAGTAAACACGATTCGCAAGTTTCAAATGATTCATAATCAAATGAGTCTAAAAGCCCATCTTGATGGAGTTTAGATATGCGTTTCTCATTTATATGACCAAGACAACAATACCATAAATAGGTAGGATTTGAATCATTGAGTTTGACTTTCTTAGTGTTTATGTTATAAATGTCACCTACATTAGGTGTAGCAAGGTTAAAGACATAAAGGCTAGCATATAAATTAGCAATACAATAAAGTAATTCATTGGAGCTAAAAATGGAGCATTTATTATTCTTAATAATTAAACTTAATCCTTTATCATCCAAAATAGAAACGGAAATTATATTCCTACTCAGAGTAGGGACATAATAACAATTGTTCAAAATTAACAAAAGCTTATTGGGAAAAACTAATTCATAGGTTCCTACAGCTAATGCAACAACCTTTGCTCCATTTCCCACAAGCAGGTCTAGTTCGCCCTTTTTAAGTTGACATCTTGTCTTGAGCCCTTGTAAATTTGTACAAATATGAGCTCCACATCCAGTATCTAATACCCAACATGTACAAGTTGACAAATTAATTTCTGTAACATAAATACCTGAAGATTTAGAGTCGCCACTTTTCTTCTTCTTCTTTAGATCCTCCTAAAAGAGTGTACAATTCCTCTTCCAATGACCAGGTTCATTGCAATGGAAAAAACTCATTTCTTTGGAACATCAGCCTTAGGAGTAGGTTTAGCTTTCGCCTTCCCTTGACTCTTCAACTTATTCGCAACATTTGCATGGGATTTTTCTCATTTCTTCAACCTCTTTCCCTTGTTAACCATAAGCACATGAGCACTAGGCTTCTTGATGACATCAGGCTGAGCAATTTTAAGCACCACATGCAACGCAACAATGGATTTCTCCATGTTTTTCATGTTATAGTTTAGGATAAACTGACTATAACTGTTGGGTAGGGAGTTGAGGATCACATCCGCAGCAAGTTCTAAACTCATTCCCCTTCCCATCCTTTCAAAGTTACCAATATAGCCTTTCATCTTCAAAACATGAGCGCTAATTGATGCACCTTGTGCCATATTGCAAGAAAATATAGCTTTAGTAGTCTCATACCTTTCTTACCTTGCTTTCCGTTGGAAAGTCTCTTTCAGATGAGCACTCATCTTATGAGTGGCCATATGGGTCATATTTTTCTGAAGTTCAGGGACCATGGTGAGTTGCATGAGACATCCAACATCAATAGAACCATCAAAATGCTTATTCCATTGATCTTTCACAGCTTTAGTAGCATTGTGTGGTGGTTCATCTGGGAAAGGTTCATCAAGAACATACAACTTCTTTATTTGTTTTAGAATAATTCTCAGGTTCCTAATCCAGTCAAGATAGTTACTCCCATCTTTTTTCAGTTTTTCCTTCTCAATGACAGATCGTAGATTCATAAGATTGTTATTAGCAGATATGACTACAAAAAAAGATAATACAATACAACATATCAATTACATTTTTCAAGAATTTCCACTACATGATATTCTTCAAATAAACATACATAGTGGACTAAGCTCCATACATAATATGACAACAAGGCAACTTTGGCATGTCACTCAAAATTATATCATTCAGGTATGCAACTATTACAAATTACATCATATGTAACTCTTAGAATTTATGAGATTTTGACAACTAATGTTCAAGCATATTAAAATCTCATCTCAAGTATTTGCACCCAAAACAATTTTGACAATGCAATTAAGTTCAACTATTTTAAATATATGAGTAGCACCATTACCCATACTATCTAAATTTGATAAATCTGTACACTCTACTTTGGTAGTCCTATACTAAATGAGTGCAATCTTGACAGTTATTTTAATCATGGGATGCATAAAAGTTAAATTCAGATTGAGGAAACAGAGCATCTTATACTCATAACATTTACATCACATGTAACTACTTATTCATTGAGCTTATCATCTCATGATAATTGTATATATTTTATATTAGAATTATCATTCATATTGCTTAGGTTTGCACCAGGTACGTCCACAGGAGTGAGAGGTGAGTCACACCGGACTACTTAAATACCAAGTCTCTCCTATATGGGTCCAATCCTAGACATGCATTCCATAGATCATGCATTTATTTCTAATATTATATATACTAACTCAATGCTATAATCCATATTATATATAAATCTGCATCACATATAAATACTATAATCGAAATTACAAATAAATCTATATCACGTACAGATCCATAATCCAGAATAGAAATAAATCTATAACACATATAAATCTTTATCATATATAAACATTATAATCCAAATTATATATAAATTTAAATCACATATAAATCCCAGAAATAAATCTACATCATATATAAATCTATATCACATATAAATTTATACGATATATAAATATTATAACCCAAATTATATATAAATTTAGATCACATATAAATCTCATAATTCAAAATAGAAATAAATTTACATCATATGTAAATCTATACCGCATATAAATTTATATTATATATAAATATTATAAACCAGATTATATATAAATTTAAATCACATTTAAATCTCATAATTCAGAATAGAAATAAATCTAAATCGTATATAATCACATATAAATCTATATAATGTATAAATATTATAATCCAGATAATATATAAATTTAAATCACATATAAATCTCATGATTTAAAACTATATTTGTAACGGTTATTAAATTGACAATCATAAATTGACATAAAATTAGTATATATGATACAACATAACCGGTTATCAATCATAACAGCATTGCAGCATAACATGTAAAAACAATGATTATACAGATCTGAGACTTAAAAATAAAGATTGTACAAATCTGGGATTTATATCACAAATGAATTATGAGATCAATAAAATCTAAGCAAATCAAGAACCGGGCTCTGATAAGGAAAAGAGTGGAGAAAACCTTGGGGTGGTATGTGAGGTTTTAAGCCTTATAACCGTGTCTTATTCTTTATGAGAGAGGTAATTTTTATTATTTTCTTATTAAAAATATTTCTGATCAGTTTCTTTCTATAGAAGCAGGGCCTTCTTAGCATTGCTTTGGATTTCCCATGTATTCCTTAAGGGCACATGGCATTGGTTCAGAAAAACTCTGCCAAGTTCTTTCTGAAGGAAATGATCTGACTTGAGAGAGTGTGTGTAGTAACTTAAAAGGCCTTAGTCTGCTTGATATAACCAGACCCTGATATCTAGTAAGGTAAGCCACTTTGTTCCCACTATCAGTTAATCCTTTTCTTTGGTCCTTAATTCTTTCCAAACAATAAAGAATGAGATTTACTCTCAATCCTACCCTTTGGACTTATCAACAAGTTGGGGGTGAAAAGTTGGGATGTAGGTGTAACGGCAAACCCCCACCCTGGTAGAACCATGATTGAGAGTCTGACGTCACACAACAAGTACAGAAACATAACTGTTGAAAAGTCTAAAAATAGTAACACCAACGTTTACTCCAAAATCTTCAATAAACCGTAAAATAATCATACTGTCCAAAATCCCAATAATAAAATAAATACAAAGTCTGGCAAGTGTAAAGAAAACCAAAATCACAAGTACAGTCCCAAAATAGTCCAGTACAAATGTCGGTGATAAAATAAACGAAAAATATGTAAACGTGCTAATGATGTATGTCGTGATCCAAGTATGAGACAGCGCCTAAACAATCAGGGTACCTGCACTCAACCTGGGATTTTATTCCCAGATTACAGAATAGGAAGAAATAAATGAGACGTTAGATTATGAATTAGTCTAAGTTAGCGCTCACATTCCAACATACACATATAGAGTGACCTAGACTCGGCTCTAAACATGGGAGCACACAATGCAAGGCTCTACAGACTCCCTAGAGTCCACTATATTAGTCAACACACCAATTATCCTACTAATCAGCAGTTTATTGATTATCTTCCTTTAGTCGAAGCCAAATTATCCGTTATCTATATATTCTTTTAAGTACAATTATCATCCTAAAAATAGGCTCCTAAAGTTCACGGTCTAGGATCCTAATATTCTTATAGGGCGCTAGGATTACGTCTTCGGGGGTTTCGCTAATGTTTTCTATGGAGGTTTCGTCATTAGAATTCCGTATCTAGCAGTTTAAGTTCGGTTATTTAACTTTTAGAATTATAGTTACAACCGACTGTAAAATCAACTAGTTTGTGATCACTTAATTAAGTCCAATTCAGGCATCAATCACAGTTATTTACTCCATTAATAGTCCAATAACACAATCCAGCAACCCGAAACAGATTCTTAATTAACAGTTTAGCCAGTTATTTAACAGAATTATTCCCTAAGTAGCTAACAGTGGAAAACGGGATTACAGTAGCAGTAACAGTATGGCCGAAGCCCAGTAAACAATATCAGTATAGTAGTTTCAACTACAGTCAGTATAGGAACTTCAAGCCAATTATTTCAGTAGTGAGGATCCTCTATCCCTAGGCATGCCATATATTCTACTAGTAGACTGACTAAGGGCAAAACTCACAGTTTTGTTGTTTACCGTTTAAACTAGATTTATTAAGTACCAGTTATCAATTTCAGTGTATGAGTGTTATAAAATCCGAGTACAGTGAAATCTTACTTTATCAATTTACTAACTTAAAGGCAGTTATCGTATTTATTATCATCGTTAAATCGGGCAGTTTAGGAGATAGTTTCACAAATCAGCAATACACGACACATGCATATAACAATCAACATACAGCAAGGATTGTATCGGACCAAAAATGAACTACTAACCATGAAGGCAGAACCAACAGCGAGACGCCTACTCCTCAGCCCGAGCAGTTCCTTCCTCCTGACCCTCTGTAGAACGGAACCAGTAATGTTAAATCGCGGATTTTAGGGTTCCAACTCAACCCGAACCCGGCAGAATAAGGCCCTAACCGAACCGGATAGACCCTACCAAGATACGGAACCGATTGAAAGGTCGAGACTTACTGAAACGACTCAGACTACAGGCTACTGCAATCCGCGACGCCTACCGCACAGTAACCCGACGGAATACCCCCAACCGACGGAATCACCATATTAGCGATCGGAAACAGAATAATAATACAAAATTCGCGAGTACGACAGAATGAATCTTACCAGAATTCTGAACCACGACGGAATCACGACGGAAACCTAACAGAACCCTAACCGAAAAAAATCGCAGAACGGAAACCTAGGCATTGAAATAGATTATCTGAGTTAGAACACGCGCGGTATAACGATAATTGAACATACGATCGCAAGAGACTTACCAATAACCAACATCGGCGGAAACCCTAGTGAACAGACGCTCTGACTCTCTCACGATTCTCTCAACTCTGAAAACGTGAATGAGGCAGGAATTACTCTCTAAGGTTTAATAATAGTCTCTAGGAAATATTTCTAATTATACCAGAACTTCTAACAATTATCATTAAAACCCCTAATTTCTTACCCAAACTAATAAGCCCTAAAACGGTCCGTTACAATAGGGATATATACATTAGATGTTAATTGCATTTATAAAAAAAAAAAAAAAAACCTGCAAAGCAAGGAAGAAAAAAAATCTCAAAAGAATATGTGAATAGAAAAAAGAAATCCTCAAAATAAATAAAGGAGGATACTTGAGTATGAATAGAGGAATTGATAAAAGTGAATATGTTTTGAGTGGGGGGAATGTGAGAAACTTGTTGATATTTTCAATCTTTGAATTCTTTAACATATTGCCTTTTCTTCTGAGCTAACCTAACCCCATTTTCCCTATATATACAAGTCAGTGATCCTAAAGCAAGATGAAGGACAATTTTGATCTTTGGAATCTCTAAATGTTGTGCAGTACATGGTTAAGATTCAATGTTCATAAGGTCCTTAATTTTCTTCATACGTGCTTGTGAAACACTAGAATCACGTTTGACTTGGTACATCATTCCGATTCTTAAAAAGTGACTACTGTGTTGAGTGAGTAACCGTTAGGATTCTGTATGATCAGATACTTTGTGAGAGACTATAGTGAGGAAGTAATTTTATCACTCCAAAAACTTGGATCTACTCAGAGACTTTGCAACATGAAGAAAATGACCAGAGTTTGAATTGGTTGATTTGGAATATGAAAATAGTTGGTCACTGTTTGGAAATTTTCGAAAAATACTTAAAAGAGTTCCATTGAATTATGCATATGAGTTTGCACTAATTACTGTCTCAAGTAGTATTTAGTAAGTTTCTTGGGGACAAGCAAAAGCCTAAGTTGGGGATAATTTATAAGTCTAGAATTTACCTATGTTTTTATACATTTATGAGCTTTAATAAGAAGAAATTTAGCTAAAAGTTATATGAGTGAGTAGATTTCTAGTAATTCTAGACTATTTTTTTGAGACAGGGACTTGGATGAAAAGATCAAGAAAATAAGCAGAAAAGAGCAAAAATCAGAATAAAAGAGGGACTAAAAGATATTTTGTCCAAGTTTAGAAGATGGCGAAACTCTACAATAGAAGAAGGTATCACCCACTGTTCTCGCCTTTTAACTAAGATGGAAATGGCGGCAAAAGATAGTGAAATGAATTAAAGTTGCCATAGGGAGAATATGTTAAAGGCGACAAATAAGCATATTGCCTACAACATATCGCCCAATTAGGTGAATTACTAAAGCGATGAAAGATAAGGTCACCTCAAAAGCAAATGAAAATGGCGACATTTCTTGGCTTAGTGACATATATCGTCTAAATACAGGGAGATGTTTGAGGCCACAAATGATGTATTTTGCCTACGGATCAAGATTAAGGCGATATTAATATAGGCGAGAAGAGGCAGCATTGCCTGTCTGTGTGGCGATATTGAAGACGATGATAACTATATTTTGCCTAGGAAACTCAACAATAGGAGATCAAATTGGGCAACTATTTTGAATGTCGTTTGAGGTTTAGGCGAAGGAACAACCGACATAAAGAGAAATTGTATACTTCGCCAATTTGTGTTTCTTTTTTATTTTAATTTCAAAATTGCCACTGAGTGAAATCTATAAATAGAAGCTCAGTCGAAGCAATTAGACATTTTGACCATTTTTATAATATCAGATATTTTCTAGAATCTTCTATGTATTCTTAGAGTCTTATTATGTGAAGTTTCTTGGAGAAGTTTGATGGTCTATTTTCAGTGATCTCTGAGAATTAGCTTGAAGTTGAGAATAAAGATTGTGACAGAGTTTAACTTCTATCTTCCTTGGTAAGATTTTGATCTAATTGCATAATGATGATGAAACTATGTTGTATTGAATATTCTAAAGTAGTTATGTTTAGCTAATAATTCTAGTTGATTTGCTAAGATCTGTTGCTATTTCTAGATTCGATTATCTAATTCTTGTTAAATTATAGGTAGATTTGCTAAGTTTTCATAAACTAATTGAATTACGAGAACGAGGTTAAGTAATCTTGTTACGATGCTTATTCTAGTCCAGAGATGGCGTTTAAGTATCAGATCTAAAGAACAAAGGATCTTTGTACTAGAGATACACAATTAGATCTAGTTTTCTACAGATTATGCTTGATCAGTTAACTGAATAGTAGTATAGAGGTATATGCAATCTGTTAACTAGGATTTTTTAAATTGAATTGAGAGAATCATTGATGATGATCTAGGTTGTAAATCTGAGTTTAGAGTCGAATTATGCACTCAAAGATGATAGTAGGCCACAAAGATTAGTAGATCAACTCGTTTTTTGATTGGATCATCTGAATACTGAGCACTAATTTCTCAGTTGATTGTTATGATTTTCAAAATTGTCTAAAAATTAACGTCAAATCTTATGATCTTTACTATTCTGTCTGCTAATGAATTCTTTTTACAACTCAATTTAGATCTTAATAGAATTCTTTCTTCCAAAAATAAAAATCCATGTGGAGACAATATCTTTAAATCTACAATTAGACGTTGATAGGAATTCTGCTTTTGTGTTGAATTATGTATTAGAATCTCCAAATCGAGAATTTCATATTTTAATTCAGATTAAGATGACCAACTTTTTCTTTACTTTTCTTTTGTTAGCTTGAATGTATGTCAGCTTTTGTTTATCATCTATAATCAGACTTCGTCAACCGTGCATAACATACATAATGAAGTCAGTTATATAATTTATATAATTTGTTTCTTGTGGATTTCAGGAAATGGTGCATCATTATATTTTAGCTTCAAGTAGCTTGATAAGGCTGCAACTTAGCATCCTTTCTTCCATTGAAACTTAGACTTTTGCAATGAATTCGAGAGCATTTCTGGTGAAACTAATGTTGTTACAAGTTATTTCAGGTTCTAATCCCGACAAGCACTTTGGAGTGCATGGAATAGAAAAGGAGATGATGGAGGCCAATAGAGAATCAGAGACGGAACTGGAGTGAAGACTATGCGGGAGAAGTTGAATTACAGGTTTATGAATAACAAACATAAGTGAATCCAGGGCCATGTCCGCTACCAGTACCCGCTGCCAGTGGACAGAAGGAACGTGACAGTCAAAGGAAGCGGCGCTTCTTGCAGAGGCTCGCCGCCAGCACCCGCTGCCAGCGAGCAAGGACCGTGGTGACGGCGGATGAAAACGGCGCTTCCTACAGCCATTCGCCGTCACAGTCCCTGCCAGCGGGCAAACTAAACGTGCCAGCGGTCGACACTGACGTGAAGGGCAAGTTTGAGTTTTCACGATTATTTTAAGGGCAATCTTGTCTGGGACTTGGAGGATGATAAAAGGGAATTGACAAACCACAAGGAAGGGATCGAGAAACGGACGAAGGAACACATTCGAGGATCACGCAATTTCATCTGGAGAGATCTGAAGAGAAGATCAGGGGTGAACTCTCTCTACTATGTTAGGAATAACATTGTTAGTTAGGGTTGCTTCCATGATAATGTGTAACTAAGTCTGATCTTAGGTTTGCGATGTAGCCACCCAGTAAACTCTTGTTATACTCGTTATTGATGTATTGATGCTTGTTTTCTTTGGAACTTATTCTTAAAGCTTGATGAATGATTGGCCATGTTTATCTTGTTCTGCTGTCTATAATTGTTTGGAAGAAAATTATAGTTTAGACCTAAGGTTTCAAAAATATATCAATTGAATACTTAGGGATAAGGTTTGAGAGATATATATTCGAGGGTAGCATACTTACTGCATCGAGTGGATTGAGTTACGTAGGAATATGGGACGAAATTATTCGATAGGTTGCTAGGATTTGGAAAAACCTAGGAACGAATATGAATCTAGAGAACAGGTATTCAACCATTGTCACGAGTGTACGTGGAGTTCAGGGTAGGTGAAATCGTAAACCTAGGACTGTTCACTTTTGTTAATTGAGTCATTTAGATTAAACGTTTCTTACATACTTCAAAGAATTGTGCATCTAATTAGTAGAAAATTTACAAGTTGAATTTAATTTGCGTAGTCTCTGTGGATTCGATACCTGAACCGATTGAGTTCTCTATATTACTTGATAACGTGCACTTGCGCAAGCAATTCTCTTATACGAAAATTTTGACATCATAGCTTATCCTCCTCATCATAATCAAGTGAGGATGAAGACATACACATAAATCTCAAAGGTACGTTGGAAAGACGATTGATGATGAAATTACTAAAAATGATAGCTTGAGCATCTAATGTCACGTCCATTAACTAGGGCTAAATTAAATTTATTTTGTTATTTGACTGATATTGTAAATATCTTTGAAATTGGATAAAGATTTGAAATAAAGGAACTCTCGTGGGCTTCTTTGCAAATTTTCAGTGGTTAGGTGAAACCTAGATTAATACAAACAGTAAACAACATTCAACCGCTAGAACCATTATTCTATTCTTTCTCTGAACTCCAAAAACTCAAACACAGAAACTTGCTAGCACTGTTTCATTCAATCATTGTTCCATTCATTTTGCTCTATCATTTCCAAGGACTCTCTTGAATTGTTCATCGAGTCTTGAAACTAAGTTTTTAAGGTAAGTTCTATGTGTTTTTTTATTTCATTGATTCCCTAAACTCATAATTCAACAATGTCTCTTCTATCCACAAGTTGAAAAACCTAACCTTTGAATTTTTTATGTTGTTTGAGTTTGTATGGATTCGTGATCTGTCCGTTATTTAGGTGACAGAGTATGTGAATATCAGCCGGAGTAGTCCTGTTATTGGATTAGCGATTCACGGTTAGTAGCCATATTTAAGCCCTCACCTATATATGTTATTATCTGTTCTCTGCTGCATTAATATGAATTAAACCTAAATATAGTGAAAAATGAATCTATAATCTGTGATATGAATGAGGCTTCTGTATTCTACTATTAACCTTGTTGTTAAATGGTTTCTAAATGAACTACTATGAAATCTCTTGAATGCTAAATTTATAATCTGCTTAATCTGAAAACAAAGTCCTATTTGAAGTATGATAGCGATAAGACCAGCATGTCGTAGGGATAAGATGTATACATCGATACATGAAAATGTACAAGCCTTGAATTCCTTCAAGATGTGACAACATCACTTTCTGGGATCTTAGATCCATTTTTCTGAAGCTTTGCTTAATTTTTCTAGGGTCATTGACCCATTTTTTGGAGTTATGTTCACCTTCTATTTCTGTTCCTAATTTCGTTATTAAACTAAGGATATGCATGGCAATAATAATTTGAAACATTGTGGCATATAATGATGCACTCTGAAATTTGATACAATCTAAGTAAATAAGCTGGCATCACTTTTTAAGTTTTGTAATCTGCATAACAATCTGATATACTCTAGCATATATCTATCATTCTCTGTAAATTTGATGTAATCTAAGCCTATAAGACTGTTTACTTAAAGAGTTGATGCATTCTGGAAAAGTAACTTATAATTTGTGAACCTAATGAACAATTGTGTTTGCATTGATGAATCTGAACTACTTGTTATTGAGTTAATATATAACCTTTATACTAGATTGTTGCCTAACTAGATAATTTGACAAAGACCTTAAAAGTTGAAGTTAAAATGAACTAGACTTAGAGTAGTAAACTATTCTCTAAGGCATTCGCCTTTGTTAAAGTTCTTTTTTAGCAACACAAAATTCACCTTAGAAGTATCGCTCGAGTCCATTGCCAAACTAAGTAGAAGTTAGGCAAAACCTATTTCTAAACTTAACAACCTTGCCAAGCTAAGTAGAAGTTAGGCCAAACCTATTTCTGAACTTAACAACCTCGCTAAGTTCATCGTCAAAGCTAAGTGTAAGGTTAGTGACACCTTATTTTCATTGTTAGTGTCCATTGCCATATTGCAGGCAATACCTCCTAAAAAGTTTATCCTTTTTCAAGTATCTATTGTTAGGCATTAACCAAGACTTCAAACTTCCTTCGCCAAATACCTTCACCAAGATATAGGCAAAACCTTGAACCAGTCGTTGAACTTCGCCAAATTTCCTCTCCAAGTCTCAACGATACCATCTTCCTTTGATAAGTATCGCCAAATATTCTCACTGGAATTCAGGCGATAATTTCCTCAATTTTCAGGTATCGCCAAGCACCATCTCCAGAAGTCTTCACAAAATGCAGTTATCGCCAAACAGCATCGCCAAAACCTGGCACTACCTTCACATATTTCTAAGCACCTTTACATTTTAAATTTTCTTTTTAACATCTTCTTCTTCAAATTCCCTTTCCGAAAAGGTATTATAAGCAAAATTCTGACTTAAAACAAATAAGTTATGACCATTTTAAGTTTAGAGCCTTTTTAGGGTATAATCAATCTGTTTAGCCACTGTAAGTGGTAAAGGACTTACTTACTATTCCTTAATGAACATGGGAAGCTTTAGAACAACTCAGAGCTATTTGATTTCTTTTGTACTTCTCTGTTTGCTTTTGTTTCAAGCAATTAGTATGTCAGGTAAGTTTTATTTATGTGCATTCATGTTAAATCGTTAGTCTAAAACACATTGTGTGCGTGGATGTTGGGCATTGGCTGACTAACCAGATATTTGATAGTCTGACTCTGTTGTTTCTTCATTTTTATTTTATATGTTAATTTTTCTGATCGGAAAGAAAATGCTGAGTTCCAATAGTCAGATAGAGTAGCAAGGACACACACATACCACTCCATGCATCAATTTTGATATTAGTTTACATATTTTCTTCTGCTCTCATTTTCTATCGAAATTTTATGTTATATTTTACTATTTTAGTTGTTAACCATATTTTAATTATTATGTTTCCAGGTTATGTATTTAGTTGGTTTAAGAACAGTTTTTGGATAATGTATCGCTGCATATTTGGTTTGTGTTTTAGAAATATTTCTTTCGTTAAACAGTTTGATATTCTTTTCAGTTTTGACTATATACCTAGATATATATATATATATATATACTTTATTCCTTTGCCTGTAAGATCGTCTATCTTTCCGTCCGCTGTGGGTGTCCGCATCCTTGCATCAGTCTGTCCGGTGGGGATGTTGGCTCTCAAATCTAGTAGTAAGTAATTACTTACTAGTGAAATGTATATTGAATAAATTTTAAACTGTTCATCATTTGGTTTTTTTAATTTAACGCATATGGATCAGAGGAATTTTAGGAATTTGTGTTAGATGTTTCAAGATAAAGGGTGACTTGCTGATAGTAAACATTTGACTATAATGGAAGAAATGAGAATATGTTTTATAACGATAAGTTATAATAGTCGGAATCGTTTAGTTAGGGATAGATTTCAACGTTCAAGCCAAAAGATTCATAAATATTTTTATGAAGTTTTGGATGCTATGATAAACTTCTCAAATGAAATGATTGAACCTCTCACTTTTGATGATGATTATGAAACAATCTCTAATTTTCGACTTCGACAAGCTTTTAAGGTAATTAATTTATATTTCAGAAAGTTAGTCTACTACTTTAAGTTGTTTACATATTTTTGGCATGTGGTAATTGTATTAGTACTTGATTTTGGTTAGAATAATGTATTTCATTTGCATACATAGCGTGCTGTTGGTGCAATTGATGGTACTCTTATTCATGCATCCATTCGTACAGATAAGCAAGTACCATATAGAGGTCGAGGGAGAGGAGAATGTTATCAAAATGTTAAGTGTGGTATTTTGATAGGACATTTAGATTCATTATTGTTGGATGGGAAGAAATTGTCCATGATTCGAGGATTCTGACAGAAACTTAGAATGATCCACAACATCATTTTCCCAGCTAGTATATTTCTCTACGATGCTTTAATTTTTAGTAGGGGCGAGCGTGATCAATTCTAGTATCGGTTCCATGAAGGAAGTGGTACTGGAACAAAATTTTAGGTTCCTTATTTTTGAGGAACGGGTACCAGTACCATTTGTACTTAGAATTAGTACCGATTCTAGTATCAGTTTCGGTTCCGTTACCGGTTCCGGTTCTAATGGTACTAGTTATTCAAGTACAGTTCTGGAAAAATAATCGAAATTTACACAATTAATTCAATTATTAAAAAAACTCCTGTGAAATTACTACTTGTCAAATTTATATTTATAAGAAAATCATTTCAAAACCAATATAATAAAATAAATTATACATATGAGAAAGTTACTAATGTTCTCAATTAACATATCAATTTATTAAATTTGTTCTCCAGTTGCATACCAACAAATTCCAAAAGCTTCATTAATAAACCTAAACTTAATGTTTAGACAAAGAAAATAATTTTAAAAGCTATATAATCTTACAACTAAGTTGTGCATAATTTTAAATAATAATGATAAAGTTCCAAATGTTTTTTTTTTTTTTGTTTTTTTTTTTTTTTTAAATTTTCTTAATATTTTGGCTTTCATGAGAAAAATCTTTCCTAATTCATTCTTTCTTCTCTTATTATCAACCTTTTTTTATTCCCAAATATTTTATATATGATTTATATTATTTTAGTGAAAATTCTTTTAAATGGACTTTTTAAAATTTAAAATACAATTATAGACCTGTTTTGAAAAACATACAAAAGCAGCCTTTTAAATGGAGTGAAAATCAAACTTTAGTTTTGCAAACTTTTCAAAAGTGGCCTATAATTGTATAATAAACTTTTTATGGCCTATAAAAAAACTGTTAAATGTTTAGTATTGTAAAAATGAAATGTGTCATGTGGGTCATACTTTTATATAATTATTTAAAAAATATATTTTAACAACATACTAATTATTTATTTTTATGCGATTTATTTATTTAAATTTATATTAAATAAATAAAAATTGAGAATAGATGGTGCTGAAATAAAATAATATAGATTAAAAATATTTTTTTAATTATTTACATAAAAATTACAAGCGCAATATACAATTCGAAAAGAAACAAAATTGAAAGAAATTTTCCTAAAACTACTACATTTTAATTATGTTTTTTAGAAAATCTAGTTCCTTTACCGGTTCCGGTACTAATTTTGATTCTAGTTCGGTTTCAATCCGATTGCAATCAAGGATCCAGAACCAGTACCGAAAAATATAATTTTCGGTACCGGTTTCGATACAGTTCCAAAATTATCGGTTATTTTTCAGTTTTAGTATCGATTCGGTCCGATTTCCGGTTCTGGAGCGGTTCCAAAAGGAAACCCTAATTTTTATTTGTTTAATTTTTATTATTAATTGTTTTAATTTTATTTTATCATAGATAAGTAAATTTTGTTGATGTTGCATATCCGCATACTAGAGGGTTCATGGCCCCTTATCGAAATGCCCGTTATTGGATGATTGAATTTCGTAATGGAGTTTTAGCGAATACTAAGGAAGAAGCATTCAATCAAGACCATTCAAAATTGAGGAATTTGATCGAGCTATCATTTGGTGTGTTGAAAGCACAGTTTTCGATTTTGAAAAGGATGTCTCTATATTCATTTGGTACTCCAAAGAAAGAAGTTTTGACATGTTTTGCATTGCATAATTTTCTTTGAGATGATAAAATTTTTTTAAAGCAAATTATCAAGACAGAAATCAAGTGAACGTTTCCATCAACAATCAATCGTGAAGTAAAAATCATGCAAGGACTTGGGGGAATATGTTATTTTTAAACAAGTGATTAGTTTTATTAACTGTTTTTTAAGATAATTGGAAATACTGAAGTGCTTCCTATTCTTGCATCTTACTTTTTTTAACTTATTAAAAATATACATTATAAAAAATTGTTAGTAGGAATAAATAATTTTTATTATATAAAATATATATTTTTATTTTTAAATAATATATTATAAATAATTATTAGTATTAAAATAAAAAATATTATGTAGAATAATTTTTTTTATTATTATATATTTTTACATCTAAATTTCAAATTATAAAAGTAGTCGTGAAATATTTTATAATTCAAAATAAAGTATTACTACTAAAAACAATATGTAATATTTTTATAAATATAATAGAAGATATTTTAGAGATAAAATGGTCAAAATTACAAAAAATAATTTATTTTAAGTTAGGTAAAATGTTTTATATATATATATATATATATATTTTTTAATCGAATTAAATTTTTTTATTATTAATATTTAATTAATTTGAGGACTATTAAATTTTATGTAGAAAAAACAAATATGGCTAATCTGATAGGATTCAAATCCTCAGCTGATATTTTGTAAGATGAGATCTAGCTCATGTTTTGATACGAGGATGACACGTGTTAATTTTTAATCTAACGGATATCGTGTTGACACCTCATTTAAAATTTTCCACTCATTCTCTTTCTATTATTTTACTCTCTTCTCTCCCCGCTTGAGTAATTATTTTATTTCTCTATTTTTTTTTATTTATATAATTATTAGAATACAGAAAATTTTATTTTTTTTCGTTCTTTTCTTCTTCTTCTTAGAAACTATACCGTCTTTTTCTCTTCTTTCGTTTTTTCCTCCTCCTTATTAGAAACTATACCGCTTGAATAATGTTTCTGCACAACAATTGATTTATCCTCCACTTTTTATTAGTGTTTTTTTTTTTAAAATATTCATTTGCTATTTATGTTTGATCTAATCCTTATTATATGCATATTTTTCACTTGATAGATTCAAGGGAATAGTTCAAATGATACTCTGTCATGGCCTCCTCAAGGACATTATCAACAAACAAGTTTTCAACAAACAAGTTTTCAAGAATTGCTTCGTCAGAATAACAATCTACCTCGTGAAGTTTCAGATGTTTCACTTGACTTTCCATTTAATTTAGGAAACATGAACTAATTTTTCTATTATTGTTATCATTTGAAAAATGATTACTGTTGTTATTATTTTAATATTTTGAAGCATTAGAGATTTATTTGAGAATGTTGATATTTTTGTTTATCTTGTACAAATATTAAAAATGTGTGTCATATATTTTTACTATTGTGATTATTAAGTTAGATTCATTTTGGTGTACATATTTGTATGTTACGTAGAAATTATGTTTGAAAAAAATTAAATTAGTGTTTTTATTGTTTGAGAATGAAAATTACAGAGTAAGAAAAAAAAAGATAGTGAGAAGAAATGAAAAAAAAAGATAGTGAGAAGAAATGAAAAAAAAATTCAAAAAGAAAATATAATATAAAATTATTATTTTTTATATTTTGAAAATAAATAATAAAAAATTAAAACAATCACTTTTTATATTTTGAAAATAAATAAAATAAAAATAAAATAAAATAAAAAAGAAAAAAATTATTGTATTCTAATATTAAAGAGAAAATATTTAATTATATATAAAAAATAAAAAATAGAGAAATAAAATAATCACTCAAGGGAAAGAGGAGAGAGTAAAATGATAGAAAGAGAATGAGTGGAAATTTTTAAATGAAATGTCAACGTCATATCTGTCACAAAATATCAGATCCTAATCTGAGACACAGTTTTGATTATTACTACCATAATACCGCAACCATTTCATGACCATAATCATGGACTCAACCACGATTATTTTGGTGGAAATTTCCACCATTCAGCGGAACTACACTTCGGAGTCATAATTCATGATTACTCATGGTCGCATTGTTCTATGACCATTATTAGTTCCCTAATCGAATCCCCACATTCTAGAACTTTTACTCTCGCATATGTGTTTGTAGTAACCATTACTCAGCAATGGGAAGTGGATACTTTCTTTTTCAAATTATATATATATAAATAAAAGTAAAATATCTTCCTAAAGGCGGTTGTAGGCAGACCACATTCTACTGTTAATAGAAGCCAAACAGAAAAAAGGGGTTGGGGGAAGTGGCCGGCTGTGGATGATGGACTCCAAATTATATAAAATACCATTTCTAATTTGAATTTTTCTCAGGTCGAAAGTTCACAAATACTCCATTATTTCTTGCTCACATTTTCTCCACTACTTTAATGGGTGAAAATACCAATATCTCTCTTAAGAAATCACACCATTTTTTACACTCGCATTATCCCATCATTACCTGTCTCACCCAAACATAAATACCCCAAGTTATATGATATCATTCAAAGATAAATGGTTCAATCAATGCGTTTGTTAGGAAGCATATTGGTTCTGATGCTTGTCCTCTTGGCTCCAGGTACAGAGATGGGAGTAGAAGGCAGCATCTGCAGTTTCCCAAGCGGTAAGTTCAAGGGACTATGTTTCATCAACTTAGCTTGCAATAACGTCTGTAAAGGAGAGGGATATTTGGGTGGAGAATGTGTAGCTTTAAAATGCTATTGTAATAAAAATTGTTAAGAGCAATTGGTTCTTATAGGTGTCAAGCCTCTGTTAAGAATAATTGTATTATACCCTTTACGTACACGAAAACTCAATGTCACTTATTGAAAGGGTGACTGTGGGTATAGAATATATATATTTTATATATTTGAATTTTTTCTAAACATAGTGGGTTCCACCACATATTATCATCATAAGACACATATATATACATGGAGTGGTGAGAAATGTAATGTTTATGGACATAATCTCCATCCTCATTATTCTGCTACCACTCAATTACTTCATTACACATTTTCTCTACATATTCACTTGTTTGCATATTTGATTCTTCTGAAGCTAATTTCTCCTCAAAGTTTATACCTCAATTCACATTTTATGAAAATTGTATTTTAGGTAAGTTTCTTTAATCAATTCATTCCATATAGTTTTTAATGTTATTATCCTTCTCTTTTTCTACATTTCTATTTTTATTTTTTAACACGTTATTAGTATATATAAGTATGCTTTTCTCTTATCGTTCAGAAGGATCTTCTGAATTTAAAAGTGTCAGGTAGGTTGTTTTTGGGTTGCTAATTTGAAAAATTTATTGTGATGGAAAATAAGAAAATTAAAATCGAATCTAAAAAACTTCGATTTCTATGCTTTGGAACTTTCTGGATTCAACTACCTATCATGGGTGTCAGATTTGAAAATCCTTTTACGAGCTACAGATTTGTTGGATAATATTGATGAATAAAATAATATTGTGAACAGTAAAAATCTCAAACTATGGAGGCTATTAGACACCATATAAATGAAAGCTTGAAATTTGAGTATTTGAATGTGAAGGATCCACTTGAATTGTGGAACGATTTGAAAAATAGATATGAACATAGAAAAGATATTGATTTTCCCAAAGCTCAGTATGAATGGAACTGGTTGAGGTTTCAAGATTTCAAATTTGTTAGTGAATACAATTCTGAACTCCACCGAAAAAATAGCAATAAAAGAAGCATGTGGAGAAAAAGTAAGAGATAAAGAGAAAACTGAGCAAACTTTGTCCACTTTCCATGTTGATAAGGTGTTACTATTGTCGAGTTTTCAACTACATGATTTCAAACATTATGGTGACTTGATTTCCAAATTGATAAAGAATCATAAATTAAAACATACTGGTACTAAAGCACCACCAAAAATAAATGCCAATACGTTTCGTGGTCATGGAAACCCGAACGTGGTCGAGGTTGTGGTTTTGGAAGTGTTCGTGGACATGGTCGTGATAATAATAGTCGAGGTCGTGGAAGAGGCCAAAACCAAGGAAGAGATAGAAGTAGGTTTCATCCATACAATCGTGGAAACTTGGTTTCGAATAGAGATGAAACCATAACATAAATGAAAATAGTGTAAATAGAAACAATGATTGTAATGGCGAACCCCCACCCTAGTGCAAAATAGGACAGAAGGTCTGACGCCACAATGCAGATATAACCCTATAACAAAAATAATGCAGTTCTAATGCTATATAAATACCTAGCGAATCTCAAAATTCAAAAATCTCAACAACGACAATAATTCCATTGAAACATAAAATTATCCAAAAATCAAATACAATGTTTACAGTTCTAAAATCCAGCAACTAACATAGTATCCGAAAATAATACTTAAAATAAAATTGTCTGGACATTTAAATTAAAGAGAAATAAATTAAAACATGGCGTGCAGATGTCAAATGTATGCTCGCGCTACAGATGTGATAGTCATCTCATAAACGATCGTAGTGCCTGTACCCATTAAGATCTTCAAAATTTTTATTACACGTGTGGAAGTAGTGATAATTGTCACCGTCAATGTCGAACTTCTCAACACCTGGTAGACTTATACCAAGCTTCTCTAAAAGGGAAGAAAATTGTGGAAGCAAATGTTGCAAATCTAGAAAGTGGAGAACGAACCTCCCAGAAGATTACTTCAAGTTTTCAAACCTCCTATTTCTTTGATGATCTGGATATCAAAAATTTTATAAATTATACTAAAGATCAAAATGAAAGCCAAAAGAAAGCTTGAATATATGTACCTGTAAATATAGATATGCGTGATGAATATATTTTCGACTGGATTTTGTAATTTTGTTATATATACATCTTTGAAATCAAAGTCAAAAATAATTATGAATATATTTTGTAATGTAAATATTAATATAAATATTTTATTTATGTAAATAGAATTTGAAAATTCAAGGAAGTGTCTCCAATTGTGTTTAATTGATAGTGCTATAATGCACTCTAGCCTCCGAGATAAGAAATATTTCCTAAATATATCCTAGTATAAGGTTTAAGTGAATATTATATCAGGTTCCACTAATTTAGTTGAAGGATATAGTGAAGCCATAATTCTATTAGAGAAGTGAACAAAAATCTTTATCCAGAATGCTTTATACTCAGATAATTACAAAAGGAATTTATTGAGTTTAAAAGATATAAGGAATAGTGGATATCATATGAAAACTGTAAATGAATAAAATGTAGAGTATCTATATATAACATCCATTTTTTTTTGACAAAAAGTCATTCTAGAAACATTTCAGTTTGGAAAATTTTCATTCATTAAGTACCCTGATGGTTTTTCCATCCCTTTATCCAAAAATAATTCATTCAGACCCAAAGATGATGCTGAAAATGTCCTAGATCCTTGAACACCATATCCGAGCGCTATTGGTGCTCTTCTATATCTAGCCTAATGCACGAGACTAGATATAGCTTTTGTTGCTAACTTATTGGTTAGACATAATTCTACTCTGACCCGTCGTCACTAGAATGAAATTGAACAAAATCTTAGATACCTTCGCGGAACTATTGATTTGGGATTTTTTTACTCAAATTTAAATATTTCTTTTAGGTTGATTGGATATGCTGATGCTGGATATCTTTTGGAACTGCATAAGGCCAGTTCTCAAACCAAATATATTTTTACATATAATGTTATAACTAGGTCGTAGAGATCTCTAAAACAAACTCTGGTTGCCACCTTTTCGAATCACACTAAAATATTGGCATTACTTGAAATCACTTGGGAATATGTCTGGTTGAGATTTGTCATAAGTCACATTTAGAGTTTATGTGGTATTCCACAAATAATGAAAGAGCCAACAATGATTTCTGAGGACAATGCCGCTTATATTTCGCAAGTGCGTAAAAGATATATTAAAGGAGATAGAACTAGACACATCCTGCCAAAGTTTTTCTATACCCATGAGTTTCAAGAATCTCAAAAATTGATCTGAAGCAAATTTAGTCTTCAAGCAATCTGGCGGATTTATTAATAAAGACTTTAACTATGTCAACTTTAGAGAAGTTAGTTTATTGAATTGGGATATGGAAACTTTTTAAAATTAGGTTATAGGTATAATCAATATGGGGAGTTTTGTAATTGGATTCTCCAACTGTACTCTTTTTCCATCATTCAGTTTTTATCCCAAAGGATATTTCTGGTAAGGTTTTAACGAGGTAGTAAAAGTAGTGGAATCCAAAGGGGGTATTGTAAAGATGGTGGATTCCACTATATATTATCATTATTTGACACATATACTACGTGTTGTAATGTTAATATTGATTTAATTATACTGAGACATATGTACTTAATAGCTCTTTCAAATCACGCGGTGAGAATTTGATTAAGCACAATATATTTGACATTTATGCACTATTTTATTGATTATTCTGAGGAAATTGTTGTAATTTTCTATTAATTTGCCCAATTTTTGTGAATGTGAATAGTTTGGAGGCATTTGTGTTATTATAAAGAATTATGAGGATTAAAGTTCTATAATGCAGAAAGCCAAAGATTAATGTCAAACTTTCAAATACGGTTTCAAATCTTTCAAATATCAAATTAGAGATTATATTTTTCAATAGAGGATTATTAGGAGATTTTATTGGATTATTAGTTTCTTAACAGAGTATATTACTCTGTAGAATAGAATTATTTTTTTCGGCTTATTTTTTGAGAATATTGAGCAATAGTCAGGCTTGAGTTTTTCTATTTGTTTTTATTTTTGTACGTTCAATTTATATTATAGACGATGATGTTAGCTACTAATGACGAAAATCCTAATAATACAAAGTGATGCAATTACTAAGACTTTCTAATACGCAAGTGCACGTGATCAAGTAGTAGAGTGAATAAAATTCAGGTTGTCGAACCCACAGAGTCTAAAGCTAATCTATTATCAATTCTATAAGATTCCCTATATCTAAGCGCATAAATTATAGTAGTGATTATTATGAAAAATTAATTAAAAATAATTACTTAAGGGAAAGGATTCAATAGAGATTAGAACCTAGGTCTACGAATTCACCTCACCATTAACCCAACCTAATATATTAACACGCTTTTATTCTTATTCTCAAGCCTCTAATACTCCAAAGGTTTCTTCCAAACACACATGAGACTATCTACGTATCCTAATTTCGTATTCATATGCGAGTAGTCTAGTCAGATGCATTAAGAAACACCTATCCTTAAATATATGAATATCATGTTCTACTCCTAGCAACATAATCATACACATTCTTTTGCCTTAATCTAATCCAATAAATCTCTTCCAAGCATTCATCAAATCAATATATCATGCAATTGGTGATCAAGCAACACAAACATTAAGCACAGACAAGAGAAAGAATAAAAATCGCATCATTCATAAAAGTATCATAAACTTAGAGTTACATGGTTCGACTACTTTGTATCCCTAGACAGGGAGTTTAGTTACACATGTCAATTGGGTTCATTCTTTCTAACATAATTATTCCTAAATAGTGAGAAATAGTTCAACAATTTTCTATTCTTGATCTCGTATTTCGGATGTTGATCTTGAACTTCCGTGTTGCTCTTCGCAGTAGTCTCTTGTTCTGAATCCAGCCAAAAGTCCTCTTAACATCTTGAAAACCCATATTTATAGTAATCTCTGATAAATGACAAAATGCCCCCAAACAGCAGATGGAACTCGCCCTAATCGGTCTCTTGCGACAAAAGGCCTGTATCGCCAGAGGCCACAATATGTTGTACCTTGAAATCGCCTGAATCGGTGGCTGGCGACATAGAAGCCATGTCGCCAATAGCTACAGTATCATGTCCTTTAGATCGCTTTGAATCGTTGCCTGGCAACATAGCTGGCGACATAGAGGCTATTTGTGTACTTCCGCTTTCTTCCTTATTCGACTTCGTTTCTCCGACTCTCAACTCTTGATCTTCAAATATCTCTTCGATGATCTTCCCTTGACTCACTTTAACTTGCAGTTAAAACTCTAATACAAAAATGGTGCCAATATCACCTTGATTATCGTTCTCAACTCACTTAACTCAACCACCTGAAACAGCTCACAAAATTCATTAAATAACATGATAATGCTCTGGATTCATCACAAAAGGTTAAAGATTATAGAGGAAAATTCATAAAAGTCAAAGACTTATCAACTGCGCTCATGGAGTGCTAAACTAGTCTACCCAGCTATACGATTGATTGAGTTAATAAGTATTAGGAGATCTTTTCTTCATTATTTTATCTTTTAATATTTGTGTAGTCTCTATGCCCATAGTTAAAGTCGTGCTCTATGCTCATAGCTAAGGTCATGTTAGTTTTATTTAATTAACTGATTAAGTCCGGGATTAGTTAATTAAGTAGGCTAATACACTGCATGTCAAATAATTCGTAATTAATTTGATCTAGGTAGTATTGAGGTTTCACAATCATAGTTCAAGATTTGTCGTACTGATTCATTGATTGTGACCACAAGTCTTTTCTAGTTCATATCACAATCTACATAAGATTAGTGATTGGTTCGAAGGGTAGTACTCAGTTAGTCTAAAACTAAAGATTTGTTGTTAGGCACGTTGTCAATAACTATAACTGTGGTTTTTAAAATCAATAAATATATCTTTAGAATCAATGATCAATAGATTAATTAAATGATCGGTTGGCTGGGTCTCTTAATATAATTGATTCTTAATATTTTACGTCCTTAGTATTTAATTTAACTTCACCCTTTTAACCCTCAATTTACATAATCTGGTTAGTACATAATTTAGAATTAATAACCATTCTATGAGAATTTGACCTTGTTTACTTCAATTTATTTGTTATTTACATGATATTTTAATATTGACAGACTCGACACTCGTCAAAGTGTAATGGGTATAGATGTGAATTTCCCGAGGTATGTAGCGAATTCTCTACCGAAATAAAGTTTGGTAACAGTGCATTTTGGAGAAAAAAATATGTTTTGGAGCCATTTCGTGTGTAATTTGAATTATACTATAAATACTCATCTTAAACTCTAGTAGAGAGATCTTTAGTTGAGTTTTGATCATTCTTAACAGTTGAGCTTTTAGCAAGAAATAGAATTCATTGTGTTCTTCATTTTCTCTAAAATATTCAAGTGGATTCAAGCTCTAAATTCATCATCATCACCACAAGTTTCATCTAATCCTTCACTTTCACTTCAATTTCTAGAGTTTTGATATAGATCTCTTGTTGAATTGTGCTTATAATTGTTTAGCTATGCTAGTCTAACTTTCTAGTGGTTGAATACTTTATAGATCTAGATAGATCTTGTGTGTCTAAAGCTTTTTATGTGCTTTAATGATGAATTCTCTAATATAGTACGATTTGTGTGTTAATTGCCTAATTCATTTGGTGAAAATCAAGTGATACATGGTTTAATCTTGATTAAAACTAGACATAGAAATTTCATGATTAGATCTAGGAATTAAGAGTGATTAAAATGAAACTAGACATAATAAGTTTTGATCATCTCAATTAGGAATGTGATGATTATCTAGACCAATCTATAGACATGTAATTGTTGTACATGATACGTTGATGTTAGAGTTTGAAAGAACCTAATAATGGTGATTTTTATTCCAAGCTTGTAACGTTCGGCCCCCACATGAACCCAAGGCGCGGTGGCAGGGCACCACGTCATTCACAATCAGTCTTAAAGCTGACCATTAGCCCCACAAACCACTATTATGCTTTCCAGCATGCTTTGTCCTCACTCGCATGCTATGTCCTCACTCGCATGCTATGTCCTCACTCGCATGCTTTCCGAAAAAAACTTCCCGAAAGGTCACCCATCCTAAGATTGCTCAAAGCCAAGCACGCTTAACTTTGGAATTCTCAAGATTTGGGCTACCATAAAATAATGTGCACATTGATGATACGGGTAGTAGTTCAATTCCTTTTAACTCTGTCTCAATATGGGGTGTTACAATCCACCCCTGTAACGTCCCAATTTTTGGGTAAATATTTTCTAATGTTTCAAACAATATTCAATTGTTGAGATATTTAACTTCTTTGTAAGCCTTAAACGTTTTGATTAATGAAATGGTGTTATTGATTATTGAACTACATTGGAATGTTTATTGATATTATATTTGGTCGTACGTCGAAATCGGTAGTAAAAACGAAGTCGAAGGAAGAAAGGAAAGAAGGTACGCAACACTGTTGACACTGGCAACTTGGCCCCTTTTCGCCAACTATGTCACTAGTGAGTGAATCCTCATGTCAAAGCAAGGGACTCAACACTACAGGTGTTAGCGACAAGGACTTTATGTCGTTAGCCTTGTTGCCAGACACCATAATTTAGGTTTTTAAACCTATTTTGGCTGAGTCTCTCTCATTCTCTCCCACTCTCTCGAATCCTTTCATCGCAAAAGTTGTTTTTCTCTGGACTCCTTCGCGATCTCTCTGTTTGGGTGTATCATGTAAGCCTTCGATCAACCCTAATCTCATTCATTTTTAGTCCAAGCATGATTATTGGTAGTTTTGGAGATGTTTGATGTTGAGTTAGGGTTGAATAGGTTATTAGATTAGTCAGGGTTTTGTTAGAAACCCTAGGATTTGGGGAAAGTTGAATTGGTTGATCGATTAATGGAATTGAATTAGATTTCGGTATATTCGTGTTATCGTTATTGTTTATTGTTTGCCCGTTTGTTGTTTCCGTGCAATTAGTATAGGCTTTGCTTTTCGTGCGCCACGTATTCGATCGTTTATCTAAGTCAATTATTGTTCCTTATTGTTGTAAAGCGAAGCGAACAGTGCCGAGAATCGTATCGGCGACGCTTAGCTTAGCTTATTGTCAGAAGAAAGGTTAGCAACGTCGTCTTATACTTTATATTGGTTATTGTGTGTTTTATGAATTGTGCATTAATTTGGTTAACAAGATAACCATGTGAATTGTAAATTGGATAAGCTAGATAGTGAATGTTAGAATGGGATATTGATTGCTACTATTGTTGGTATAATGCTGATATATATATATATATATATATATATATATTGATAAGTCTGTTGCATGATAGACTTAGGATTTAGTTGTTAGAGCTATAAATAACTAGATAAGACACTAGTAAAGTACCTGATAGATATTGATTGAAAGCCAATTGATTAAAAGCCTATGTTAAATCGAATTATGTGTTTTGATCACCTAATTTATCAAACAATAATTTCCCTAGTCGTGGTTGAAAGTAGTGATGGAATGACATGTCATTAGGGGTAACCGAGATATCTCAACCTATTGGAAACATAGGACTTTTGGTTTAGCTAACCACCATTGAAAACTGAATGATGACTCCTATTGGGTGTGACGACACCATCACATGCGGTCATATTGTTATTGTGATCTTCGAACCTAATTGATGGGATCTTAAGGTAGTAATTCATCCCGAAGGGGAATAAATGGCTCTACGGATCTCAGTCTTCGGACCATATTGTGTGGCTTCGGCCTAATTGGTGGCTTTGGCTTAATTGGCCCCGTTTCATTATTGATTCTAGATTAGTGGAAGTCTTAATAAAATTGAATTCTAATGTGAATGTTATTGTATGATGAATGCTAGTGATACTTGATTGTTTTGGGAATTTTAAATGAATATAGGGAACCTACATGGATGCCTAATAATGTTAATTGCATACAACGAATATAATTGAAACTTAAAGAGTAACACCCCTATTGAACTTGTGAATAATATGGAAATTGGGTAGGTTTGTATGCTATTATGATTGATTACTAGTCCTAGGTGCATTGTGTGCCAAAATCATAGTTGTATGATTAAATAGAAGCATTTGTTTATGTTTGTTGGAGTGTGACTTGCTAACCATACATCAATAGCCTGACGTTGTTTCTTTTCCAATTTTCTTGTCTCTCTATTAGAAATGTGAAACAGGTGATCGAGCAGATTGAAGGTCCAGCATTGCATATTTCATGTTTTTGGAACCATATTGAAAATTGTCGTTTTTCCTTTGTTTTTGATTAGGTTTAAAGGACGTGTAAACCTTGTTAGCAATTTAGTTTATGATGTTTTAATTCAATTATCATGGAATTTGTAAACCTTTGAATATTTCAAGTTCTTTATATTTTGAACAGTTTATTTGGAAATTGTAAACGTTTGATTGAATGATTATTATGGATTGCGAACAGGTTTAATTCCAAATGAATTGTAAGGATTATGTTATTGTTTTTGAAATAGGTTCAGGATGATTATTTCATAAATGACCAATTTTAATATTAATTTTTATATTTCGGCACCTATAGTAAGAAACGATTGAATGTAACGTGTTGTTGTGGTCTCCGTTCGCGGTTCCGCTGTGCCCAGGGGTTGGGCGATACAACCCCCCTTAAGACATAATGTCCTCGTTGTGGTTGGCCCACATCATTCCCAGAATCTTTACCCCCGCTAGATGAATACCCTGGGCTCTTCAGTCCGTAAGCGTACTCACGATTGCAGGGTTGCTCTAATACCATTTGAAATGTCCGGCCCCCGCCCCCGGATGAACCCGAGGCACGGTGGCAAGGTGCCACGTTGTCACATAACCGGTCTTAAGGCTGGCCACAAGCCCCACATACCACCATTATACTTTTTAGCATGCTTTGTCCTCACTCGTATGCTTCCCAAGAAAACTTCCCGGAAAGGTCACCTATCCCAAGATTGTTCTAAGCCAAGCACGCTTAACTTAGGACTTCTCAAGTTCTGGGCTATTAAAAAACAATGTGCACATTGGTGATATGGGTAGCAATTCAATTCCTTTTAACCATGTCTCAATATGGGGTCTTACAATCCACCCCCTTAGGACATAACGTCCTTGTTATGGTTGACCCACATCATTCCAAGAATCTTTACCCCCACTAGACGAATGCCTTGGGCTCTTCCGTCCACCTCACTAAAGAAAATTTCTCATCGAAATTTAACCTGTAGCAAAAAGATGAGGGTACTGCTTCTGCATCGCCTCCTCTGTTTCCCATGTTGCTTCTTCTACTGCATGGTTTCGCCACAGTACTTAAACTAAGGGTATAGACTTCCTTCGTAATACCTTCACTTCCCTATCCTGAATTTGAATAGGTTCCTTTTCGTAAGACAAATCTGGTCAAAACTTAATCTCCTCACGAGTAATAACATATGAAGGATCCAACCGATAACATCGTAGCATAGAGACATGAAAGACATTATGAATCTTCTCCCTTTCCGGTGCCAATGCTAAATGATAAGAAACTGGCCCAATACATTCAAGAACTTCGTAAGGACCAACGAAATGGGACATCAGTTTCCCCTTCTTCCTAAAACGTAAAACCTTTTTCAAGTATTTTCAAGTCGGACTTTAAGCAACACCTTAATGCCTACCGTGAATTCAATTTCTCTCTTTTCAAGTCGGCATAAGACTTTTGACAGTCCGTTGCCTCCTTGAGTTTCTCCTGAATAAACCGTACCTATTCTTCAGCTTCATGAATCAATTCCGGACCAATCAACTTTGCTTCATTCAATTCCATCCAACACAAGGGAGTACGACATTTCCATCCGTACAAAGCTTTATACGGAGCCATCTTAATACTCGCCTGATAGCTGTTATTGTAGGCAAATTCTACCAATGGCAAGTATTTCAACCATGACCCCTTAAACTCCAAAACACAACAACGAAGCATATCTTCAAGTACTTGTATGACCCTCTCAAACTGCCCGTCCATTTGCGGATGGAATGCGATACAGAAATTCAAATTTGTACCCATTGCTTCCTGAAATTTCTTTCAGAATCGAGACGTGAATCTAGGATCCCGATCGAAAAATGATCGATGATGGAATCCCGTGCAGTCTCAAAATCTCCTTGATGTACAAGTCAGCTAACCGTTCCCACGAATAATCCACCCGAATCAATATGAAATGAGCAGACTTCATCAAACGATCAACCATCACCGAAATAGCATCAAGCTTCTCTTTGGTCAATGGCAAACCGACCACAAAATCCATTGTTACCTTATCCAATTTCCACTTCGGAACCACAATAGTCTGAAGTAACTCAGACGGAACCTGATGTTCTGTTATTACCTACTGACAAATCAAACACTTATTTACATACTCAACTATGCTTTTCTTCATCCCAGGCCACCAATACACCAATCTCAATTCCTCGAACATTTTGTGGCACCCGGATGCATAGCAAGTACATGGGTATGCGCTTCCTTTAAGACCTCACCACGAAGACCATCAATATTTGGTACATAAATTTTGTCTCGATAATACAATCCACCATCCAATTTCCTAACAAAATTTCTAGCTTTACCTCCATCCATCTTACGGAACCAGTCAACCACTCTATCATCTTTCTGTTGTGCTTCCACAATACGCGGAATAAGAGTAGGTTTCAAAACTAACTCGGCTACAATTTCATCATCAACAATCTCCGATCTCGCCATCATTGTTTCCAAAGAATGCATTGACTACCGACTCAACGCATCGGCCACCACATTCGCTTTTCTAGGGTGATAATCATTCACCAGATCATAGTCTTTAAAAAATTCTACCCATTGTCACTGTCTCAAATTCAACTCCTTCTAAGTAGACAAACACTATAGACTCTTCTGATCCGTGTACACATAGCATTTAGTCCATACAGATAGTGTCTCCAAATGTTCAAAGGAAACATTATAGCCGCTAACTCAAGGTCGTGAGTGGGGTAATTTTACTCATGAAGCTTAAGTTGTCGCGAGGCATATGTAATCACCTTTTCTTCTTGCATCAAAACACATCCCAAACCTTATAAAGACGCATCATTAAACACTATATAATTCAACCCCTCAACCGGTTGAACCAAAACTGGTGCATCCGTCAATAACTTCTTCAACCTGTGAAACCTCTCCTGACATTTAGTCGTCCATTCAAACTTAGCACCCTTATGAAGAAATTTAGTCAATAGACCTACAATGGAAGAGAACCCCTTAAGGAACCGGCGATAATAACCAGCTAGTCCCAAAAAACTCCTCACTGCAGTAACATTTTTAGGCGGCTGTCATGCCAATACTGCTTCCATCTTCTTAGGGTCCACACTGATCCCATCCTTCGAAATTACATGTCCCGAAAATGCGACTTTGGTCATCCAGAATTCACATTTTGAGAGCTTGGAATACAACTGTTTCTCCCTCAATATCTGCAACACAATCTGCAGATGCTTATCATGTATTCTTCATTCTTCGAGTAAACTAGAATATCATCGATAGAAATAATAACAAACTAGTCCAAATACTCTTTGAACACCCGATTCATCGAGTCCATAAACACTGCTGGTGCATTAGTCAACCCGAAAGGCATGACTACAAATTCATAATGCCCATACCTGTTCTGAATGTCGATTTCAGAATGTCACTATCCTTGATTCTCAACCTGTGATATTCCGACCTTAAATCAATTTTTTTGAGAACACGCCTGCTCCCCTCAACTAGTCAAAAAGATCATCAATTCTGGAAAGTAGATATTTGTTTTTCATTATCAACTTGTTCAACAACCGATAATCGATACACAATTGGAATGACTCGTCCTTCTTTTTTACAAACAAAACTGGAGCTTTCCAAGAAGAGACACTTGGTCTGATGTAACCTTTATCAAGTAATTCCTATAATTGCACCTTTAATTCCTTCAGTTTGGCAGGAGCTATCCAGTAAGGAGCCATAGATACTAGAGCTGCTCCCGGAATAAGTTCAATTGAAAAAATTCCACTACACATTCCGGCGGCAAACCCGACAATTCTTCAGGAAATATATCCAAAAAAACTAAAACCGTCGGCATGAACTTCCCATCCGATCGCTTCTTACTACCATCAATTATGTGAGCTACATAAGCCTCACAACCCTGCCTCATCATTCTGTCTGCCAAAGCTGTAGAGATAACCCCTTTAACCGTTCGACTATGATCCCCCAATACCGCTATAGTTCTCTCAGAAGACTCTAACGTAAACCGTTTAGCTCCAGAATCCAATATTACCCCATGGCAGGATAACCAATCCATTCTCAAAATAACATCAAATTTCAGACTCTTCATTTTCAAATGTATTTTGAAGAGTTCAATCTTCTTCTAAGGTAACCTTACCACTGCTAGACATTCTCGCCTCGCTGGTCGTCCCAGCTGGCCGCCTCAAAATGCTTTCGTGAACTGGGTGATATGCTCGAAAACTTACGGACTATCCTATTGCTTCTAAGAGCTCTAAAATTGAAAGGGTTATCATTAGGGTTACGACATGTTCAGCCATAATCCTCAATTGTTTCTACTATTTGAAACAGTCACAAGTGATCGAGCATTAGAGTTTATGAGATGAATGCAATGTCATGAGTTTTCGAAAATATTTTACAAATAATTCCTATACTCTAATGCATACAAGCACACAAACAAAGAAGCAACCGAGAACCGGTGCTTTGATACCAACAAATGTAATCCCCAACCCCCAGCCACGGTGAAAACCTCTACCAGAGATTGGGATGCCACATTATATTCATTCATTCGATACATTAAATGCGAAAAATAAACATTTATATTAAAAATAGTTGCTTATGAAATAATTTCCTGAACCCGTTTCGAAAAGCTATACATAATCAAGGTAATTCGTTTGAAGTCTAATCTTGTTCTCAATTCATATAAATCATCCAATCGATGGTGTACAAATTCCAAAAATAAAATGTTCCAAAATAAATAGATTAAAACATCATAAACCCAAGATAACCAAATTAAATAGTTTACGATCCCTTTTACACACTAGTCCCAAAAGACATCACAGAAGTTCATTTAAAAGTTAAAAAATGCTAGAAAATTAACATGCTTCAATGGAGATGCTTGAAGACTCAAAGTGGCTCAATCACCTGTTTCACATTCAGTAGGAGAGACAAGAAAAATGGAAGAAAAATAACGTCAGACTATCGATGTCTGGTTAGCAAGTCACATTCCAACAAACACAACCAAATGCGTCTATTTAATCATATAATAATGAGGCGACACACCAATGCACCTAGAACTATCAAACACTAATTAGGGAATACAAACCCGCCAAATTTCAATGCTATTTACACGTTAAATAAGATGTATAACTCTTCTAGTTCCAATTATGTTCATTGTAAATATTTAACGTTATTAAGTGATCATACAATTTCCCTATATTCATTTGAAACCCCTAAAACAATCAATTATATTCTAGGCAACCATCACACAATAACATTCACATAAGAGTTCCATATTAAGACTGCCCCTAATCTAGTATCGATAATGAAATGGGATCAATTAGACCGAAGCCGCACAATAGGGTCCGAAGACCCAAATCCGTAGTGTCATTTATTCCCCCTCGGGACGGACAACTACCTTAGGATTCCATCAATTAGGTTTGAAGACCACAATACAATAGGCTCGCAGGCGGTCGTGCCGTCACACCCAATATTAGTCGTCACTCAAATCTAATGGTGGTTAACTAAATCAAAAGTCCTATATTTTCAATAGGTTGAGATATCTCGGGTACCCCTAATGACATGTCATTCCATCACTATTTTAACCACGACTAGGGCAATCACAAATTGATTAATTAGGTGATCAAAGCACACAAGTCAATTTAACAATGCACATTACAATTTATATCAATCCATTGACTTTCAATCAACATTTGTCAGGTACTGTACTAGTGCCTTATCCATTTATCTCCAGCTTTAACAAACTAAATAAGTCTAATCATACAAGATACTTATCAACATATCTATATCCAACAATTAACCAAGCAATAGCAGCAATTATTATCCATTCTATCATTATTACCTATGTTACCAATTAACATTTCATGTGATTAGATGGTTATCCAAATTAATACACATTTCAATAAAGAAAACATCAGCCACAAGTTTAAAATGACGTTGCTAATCTTTCTTCCATTGACAATTAAGTTAAGCGTCGCCGATAGGATCTTCGGTACCGTCCGCTTCGCCTAACAAAGAACAAGAATTCACTTAGACCTTTGGTCGAACAATTGGCGCGCCAGTGGGAAAACCTATCTGATCGCTTTTAAAACGATGATTTAACGAACGATAGATGGAACGCTAGCGATACAAACAAAAACCCAAAAGAATCTCACTCAATTCCATAGCTAACTCGATTTCCCCCAAAAACTAGGGTTTTTATCAAAACCCTAACCAAACCAATAGCTATTCAACCCTAAATCAACAATAATAATCCTCAACACCTATAACCAACATGCTTAAACCAAGAGAGAATTAATCTAGTGTTGATAGACAACTTACCAGAGTCACGCCGATGAAGAGGTAAAGATGGGTTCGAGAGAGTGTGTGTGATTGTGTGATTCAAGAGTTTGAAATAAGTGAAGAGAATGAGATCAATTTAGTAGGTTAATCTTTACAATCGACCTAATTCGGTCTCTAGTAACAAGGCTGACTATATAGGGCCTATGTCGCCAGAGGCTGCAGTATGTTGCCAACGATTGCTGAAATTCGTGCGCTAGGGACATAGCTGGCTACATAAAGCCTATGTTGCCAGTGCTGGCAACATAAGGCTATATCACCAGCACCGCTAGTGCTGTATACCTCCGATTTCTTCCTTTATTTGACTTCATTTTCGCTACAAGTTTCGATGGCACACCAATAATTATTGATAGACAATCTTATAACCATTCCATAAGCATTATATCATTCAATTACTCTCAAATGTTTCAAGAATCATAGTAAAGAATTCATAATATTGAAAGTCAAAATCGATTCAAAATCATAGAAACTGTTTAGTCCCAAAATCAGGACATTACAAAGCTATATTTTATTGTTATAGATGTTTGATGAAATGTCTAAGAAAGTGATCAAGTGTCTATCTAGTGAAATGGATATTCAACCATGATCCCTCATATTATCTTCTTAATTCTTAATGTGCTTTCAATATCTTAGTTAAACTTTACATCTTTGTTATTAGTGTAAATTTGAGATTGTTTTACAACTTATAAGTACACTAATTCATTTTACACCCTTGAGCAAAACTCATGTATAATCTCTAGGGTTTAATATTTGTAACTATTGTACTGCAATAAGATAGATGTTTACTTGACATATTTTTCTATGAATTGAATTTCATGTTAAGTAAAGTTCACATCATAGACACACAGAGACGAAGATGAGAGAATAAAGAGTAATATGGTTACTGCTAAAAGAGAGAAAGAGTGACATATATATATTTAAGTTAAGTAGTTTGACCACGTCGGGTCATGTGAGTCGGGTTCTAGGCCCATAAGCCTAAAAACCAAATAAATACCACCCAACCTTAACCAATACAAGTGAGCAGCAGTTTTATTATGAAAAACACAATAATTAGTCTATAGTTTCCTACTGAATATATTTAATGGTTATGTTGTATGAGAAAGGTTTCTTATGCTTTTCAATTTAATAATAGTCTTGAGGGGTCCTTTATGGAAAGGAAAGGGGCTTAGACAATGAGATATCGTCTCACATTTCTTGTTTGTCATTTATCTTGAATACTTTTTAGGATTGTGGATTAATCCTCCTGAAAAGTTTGTGTTTGATGTTAATTGTGTTTCCTTAAATTGAATCATTTAGTTTTTGGTGATGACTAGCTTATACTCTGTAGGGAAGATGGAATTTCTATTGATTGGATGAGTGTTACCTTAGTAAACTTTGAATCTGTTTCTAGCCTAACAATTAATAAATCAAAGAGTAATGTGCTTCTAAAGCTATTAATGAAGCGGATAAGACATATCTGCAATTATTAGTGGGATACAATGAAGGTTGATAAGAATATTATCTGTAATAAAGTAATAGAGTATAAGTCTAACTCAGCTCCTTCTCACGTTGATAACTACAGACTAATTCTGGGTGATAATCTTGGTGATAACTATTGTGAAGGTTGTTGATTGTTGATATAATTTATATTCCTTTATTTTGTAATATTTATCACGAATCTTCCCTATGTAAAGGGATGACATGTAAAGTCAGATTATAGAGAAATATAAAATCCTATAGTACAATTTACATGGTATTAGAACCATTACGATCATGGCCTCATCATCTTAAATTGTTACTATTATTCCATCATCTACACCTCCTACCAACACTTTCTCACCATGCCTTCTTTGTCAAGTTAAATAAATAAAAAAACTATCTTTCCAGGAAGACTCAATTCCAACCGTTCATCAATTTTCATAATCTCTCTTCATTAATAGATGATTCTCTCTCCATAGAAAACAATCTTTTCATCTGAAACTCCTAACCTCTATACCAAATCCACAATATGAAACATGGTTTAAAAATGATCAAATGCTCGATACTTATCTTCTTGCTTCTCTCACCGAGGAAATATTTTCTTATGTTATTGGTCTCGAGTCATCACATAAAGTATAGAAGGCTTTAGCTTAAGCCTTTGGTTCCATATCTCAGAACCATCAACTTCAGATCCATATTGAACTCTAAGAGCTGAAGAAAAATGATCTCTCTATCATAACATATCTTCAAAATTCCAAATCTCTCAAAGATGAAGCGCAAACTGCTGGTCGCTCTCTCACCTTTGTTGAATTCAATGCGGTCATCTACCATAACATCGGATCAGACTATCATAGTATCATTACATCCCTCAATCTTCGTCTAGGACTAGTCCCATTTCATGAATTATATGGGCTACTTGTGGCTCATCAAAAGTAACTATGAGCCCTCCAAGAAAATGTGGCCTCCTAAACAAATCCACCTCTTTTACCTACACCACCCCTACACACTGCTTTCCATAACCATTGACCTCCAAAATTTCAGTTTCAAAATCATATTCGTTATAGAAACTCCAACAATAATCACTCTCGTACGAAAGGGCCATACAAAATATGTAGATACCGTAATCACACTGCTTATTGTTGTCGACATCACTATACTATATTGTCTGGTTCATACTACAATAATAATTCATAACCAATGGTTCATCATTCATTTGTTCCATCCGGTTCCTATACCACTCCACTACCAATCAAGGGATGTCGTGGTATCCTGACACCTTAGCTAATTATCGTGTTACTCCTTACATTCAGTCCTTGAGCATGGCAAATGAATATCATGGTTTTAATTATCTTCACATAAAAAATGACCAAGGTTTGCATATCGCTCATACGGGTGTATTTAACATTCCTATTTCTAAGGGTCATCTTGCTCTTAATAATGTTCTTTGTGTTCCTACCATTGTTAAAAATTTGCTATATGTTCAATAATTCACCACTGCTAATAATTGTTTCTTTAAATTTTGGCCTCATTGTTTTTATGTGAAGCATCAAGTCATCAAGCAAATACTCCTTTAGGGTCCAAGTGAATGAGGTTTTTACCCTCTTTGTGTCCATCCTAAACAAGCTTTCACGATAGTTATTCCTAGTTTCTCTAATTGAAATGCAGCATTTGATCATCCCCATCAACTTACATCTCCAAAATTATTTCAGATTATAATCTCTCTTGTTCCAGTTTTGAATGCACTCCTCGTCAAGCTTGTGTTTTGGAAAACTTATCCCATATTCCTCTTGCTTTGGTTAAACATACGAGTACGAGCCTATTCAAACAATACATTCTGATGTTTGAGGTCCTTCCTCTATTTTATCTAGCTTGGGTCATAGATATGTGTTTTTATTTATTGATGATTTCACTCGATTCACATGGGTGTTTCTAATAAAATATAAAGGTGATGTGTTTTCTTGTTTTCTTCAATTTGAAGCTTTAGTAACTCGTTGATTTTCTACCAACATAAAAGCATTTCACTCTGACTAAGGTGGTACCTACATCTACATAAATATTCTCTCTAAACTTGTATTATTCACTGAATTGTTTGTCAACACACTCATGAGCAAAACAATATGGCAGAGCGTAAAATTCGTCATGTTACAGATACCACCCTCACTTTATTAGCTTATATCTATCATCCTTTATGTTACTGGAATTATGCTATTGAATCTAGTGTACACTCCATAAACATTCTTCCCTCATCCACTCTAAATAATGCTGCTTCATTTACTTGATTATATAATTCATTCCCAAACACCTCACTCTTCACCTATTTGGTTGTACCATCTATCCTTTCTTGCGTCCATATAATTCTCATAAGTTTTCCTTTCATACCACACCGTGCATTTATCTTGGTTCAAGGCCCTCTCATCATGGTCACTATTATCTTGATCCACTCACTCATCATATTTACATTGCTCATCACATTCGTTTTGATTCCACTAAATTTTTCGGTCTTTCCCTGCCCTCTTCCCCACCGCTACATGCCAATAATGATGTCTGGCTATCCATGCAATTTACATCTTCTCCTTATACACCACCACATTGTCAAACCGACTACTATTCCTACAATGTTATCAATTGTTACTGTCTCAGAATGGCCAATTTGACAATTAGATATCTCAAACGCCTTTCTACATAGGTTTCTCGAATAGGAGATATACATGGATCAACCACTTGGTTTTGTTGATTCTTCCCATCCTACTCATGTTCACTCTATGGACTGAAACAAACCCTACGTGTTTTGTTCCAACGACTTAGTTCATTCTTAGTTGACTACAGATTTCATGCTTCTCAAGCAGACAATTCTTTGTTTGTTATTAAGGATGGTACTATTTTTTATATTTTAATTTATGTAGATGATATATTGTTAACATGCTCCGATTCTACCAAACTGGATCAATTCATGGATCAACTTAAGTGTGTCTTTCCTCTGAGAGATTTGGTCCCATTCGTTTCTTCTTAGATGTGGGGAATTTAATTAAGCACAATATGTGTGACATTTATGCACTATTTTATTAATTATTCTGATGACATTATCGTAATTTTCTACTAATTTGCCAAATTTTGTGAATGTGAATAGTTTGGAGGCATTTCTGCTATTGTAAACATTTCTAGGGATTAAAGGCCTAAAATGCAGAAAGTTAAGGATTAAAGTCAAACTTTTAAAGACTGTTTCAAATATTTTAAAAGTCAAATTAGAGATTATATTTTCAAAGAAATGATTTTGAGGAGATTTTATGAGATTTGTTATTTTCTTAACAGAGTATCTATAGAACAAAATTGTTTCTCTCTTCAATTTTTGGAATATTTCATAAACAATCAAACTTGAGTTTTTCTATATTTTCTCTACTTTTATTTTTTTACGTTCAATTTATATTATAGACGATGATGTTGATTGCACCCATGGGGTGCTAAACTAGTCTACCCAGCTAAACGATCGATTTAGTTAATTTGTGTTGTAAGATCTTTACTTCATTACTTTATCTTTTAATATTTGTGTAGTTTGTGCCCATAGTTAAGGTCAACCTCTATGCCCATAGCTAAGGTCATGTAATTTTTATTTAATTAATTGATTAAGCGCGCGATTAGTTAATTAAGTAGGCTAATACACTGCATGTCAGATAATTCGTAATTAATCTGACTAGGTGGTGTTAAGATTTCACAATCATAGTTCAAGATCTGTCGTATTGATTCATTGGTTGTGACCATAGGTCTTTTCTAGTTCATAATGCAATCTACATTAGATTAGTGATTGATTCGAAGGGTCGTACCCGGTCAGTCTAAAACTAAGAAAAATATTGGTTTTTAGGTACATTGTCAATAACTATAACTGTGGTTATTAAAATTGATAGAGATATCTTTAGAACCAATTATCAACACATTAATTAAATGATTGGTTTGCTGGGTCTCTTAATATATTTGATCATTAATATTTATGTCCTTATTATTCAATTCAAATTCACTCTTTAACCCCCCCCCCCCAATTTACAATACTTAGTTAATATACAGCTCAGAATTGATAACTATTCTCTGTGCATTTGACCATATTTACTATAATTAATTTGTCGTTTACAGGATATTTTAAATATTGACGGACTTGGCACTCGTCATCTATATCTACAACTTCAAATCTCTTGCTTTCTCAATGTAAATACATCAATGATCTTCTTCATAAATTCAATATAGATTATTGTAAATCATGTGCTATGCCAATGGCTTCAAGTTTGCCTCTATCAAAACTAGATGGTGACACTCTTGCCACACTAGAATTGTTTCGACAACTTGTGGGTGCTCTACAATATGCAACCATTACTCGTCCTGATTTGTCATTTTCTATGAAAATTGTCATCAACCTATAGCTACACATTGACTTGCTGCCAAACAAGTCCTTTGATATCTAAAAGGCTCATCTTCTATGAGTTTATTACTTTCTAAACACTCATACTTCCCCATTCAAGGCTTCTCTGACAGCGACTGAGCGGGTTGCCTTGATGATCATTGCTCTACTTCAGGATATGCCATATTTCTTGGTAGGGACTTGATTTCTTGGTCTATCAAGAAACAACCAACGGTTGCTCATTCTTCGTTTAAAAGTGAATATCAGTCCATTATTCATTCCACTTCAGGGATTATGTGGCTTTTGTTGGGTTGGGTTCCCTCTTATGTGTGAGTCCCACAAGTCTTAGGAGCCCTAGTATAAAGTCTAAAGAGTTTAAGGTTTATTGGTATCAAAGAATAGAGTGAAAGTAGCCACCGAAAGAAGAGAAAAATGGTTAAGAGAAAAAGTAGAAAACGGGTTATTCTTCTTGCATGTAGTCTGAGGGTTTTGAAGACTATTCTTAAACCGACTATTGGATCATGCTCAAATTTAGAAAGTAGATAATAGACACATATTTCTGAAGATTGACCATGAGGATTGTTAATTGGAGTTCTCAAGAAGAAGTTATACAGCCCGAAGTGAAGGCTGTCGGATTCTCGTCACAATACTAAGAAGTCAAATTCAAAGGGACTTATATCTTTTGTTAGCCGTTGGATTGAACTGAATTTTTATATGTTATTGAGGACATATTGAGGTTATTCTACACGGGGGAGATTAGATTTTAAGACTTCTGTAGAGAGCGACAGTCACCAGAACAGGGGTGTTGGTTTGGTTTGTTTTCTTTCTCTTGTTGTTAGATCCTAATCTTGGTGTTATTAGGATTGCTGCTATTATTGGTTCCCTATTTAGTGTTAAAACATTATGTAATCTCTTTTTTTTATCATAGTGGAGTTATGGTGTGGACTATGGTCTCGTGATTTTTACATCTCACATTGAGGAGGTTTTCCATGTAGAAATCTGCTTGTATTATTTGTGTTATTTATGTTGCTTTATTGTGTGAGCATGGTTGATGGTATGCTTTAATTAGGTTGATTAGATTGTATTCATTTTAGGGAGAAAGGAGTTCGGCTGATTGTTAGATTGATTGTGTGTGTTTCTCCTAATAGCTTCTTTCACTTCTTTCTGAACTTGGGATTACACTACACCCTGATGTTCTTTGGTGTTATAATATTGGAGCAATTTATCTCACATGTAATCCATGTTTCATGCTCATACGAAACATATTGAGTTGAATTATCATTTTGTGCGTGAACAAGTGAAGCTTCAGAAGGTTCAAATTCGGTTTCTTTCCTCTGCATATCAACTTGCAGATATTCTTACAAAGTCACTGGATCATCGTATTTTCTTAAAGCATTGAGACAAGCTGTACAATATTATCTATCTTCAGCTTACGAAGAATGATAAAGTAATAGAGTACAAGTCCAACTCAACTTTTTCTTACGTTGATAACTACATCCTATTTCTAGGTTATAATCTTTTTGTTGATAACTACTTTACAGATGGTTAATTATTACTCCCTCCAATTAACATTGTTTTACATGTTATGTAATGTATAATAAAAAATGTAGTCAAATAAAATCTTGTTTTATTCGTTTTAATGTCTATTTTTTAAATATAAAATTACCATAGTTTTTAGTTGTGTATAATTAAAGATATTTACCGTTGAAATTATGCATTGACAAATGTGCACAAAACAAATGTTGCAATATTAGTGGGACTGAGATAGTATATAATTTATTTTGGTCACACTGACAGACCCTAGCGCATCTTAGACTCAAAACAAATGTTGCAATATTAGTGGGACTGAGCTCGTGTTTCTTTATTTTATAATATTTATCAAGAATCTTCCCAATATAAAGGGATGCATGTAGCGTTAGATTAAAGACAAATACAAAATCCTATTATACAATTAAGCATCAAATCAGAGATTCAACGAGCAGCAGATACTTGTAAATTAAAAAAAAATAAAAAATAAAAATAAAAAACATTGAAAGTTTCGATGATTCAACAACTTGTTGTAAAAATAAAAATAAGTGGGGTAGAAGAAAACAGTTTAATACTAACTAGAAAATAAATTCGGATCAGAAAATACCTGGTAATCTAGGATCTTGAATATTATAAATTCAAATGAAAGAATAGATATTATTGTAAACAAACAAAGAAACACAACGTATGAAAACCAAAACCACAGAACACATCTCCTTATTTATCTTGATGTTCACATATATATATACATGAAGTAAAAGTCACGTGTCAACATGCATGGTGTTTATAATGCATGTAGTACAAGTGTAAACAGGAGGTGGAAATCCACTAATCAGTATTCACAACACTCCCCCTTAGATTTCCACAATTTCATATATTTAACAGCCTCGTTAAAACCTTGCTAGAAAAACCCAGTGGGATAAAAATTGGACGAAGGAAAAAGAGTACAGCTGATGGAATCTAATTACAAAAACTCTCCCTGATAATTACACCCATTATCTTATCTACTAATCTGGAGAGCTTTCGCATTCCAATCTCGTAAACGAGTTTCTCGAACGTTGATGTTGGTAATGATTTCGTTAATAGATCGGCACGATTATTGGAAGACCCAATTTGCTTCATGTCGATTTGACCCGTATTTTGAAGGTCGTGGGTGTAGAAGAATTTTGGGGAAATGTGCTTGGTTAGATCTCCTTTGATGTAACCTCCCCGAACTTGGGCGATGCATGCAACATTATCTTCAAAAATTACAGCTGGCCCATTTGTAGTTTCGGAGATACCACATGAATTCTAGATATGTTGGATCATTGATCTTAACCAAATACACTCTCTACTATTTTCGTGTAATACCAATATTTCAGCATGATTCGAGGACGTGGCTACTAAAGCTTGTTTCGTAGATCTCCAGGAGATCGCAGTACCATTATACGTGAAAATATAGCCAGTTTGAGAATGTCCTTTATGCGGATCCGAAAGGTATCCAGCATCGGCATAACCAGTCAAACCCAGAAATTTATCAGATTTCGTATAAAATAATCCCAAATCTTTCGTACCCTTCAGGTAACGCAAAATATGTTTGATTCCATTCCAATGACGATGGGTTGGTGCAGAACTATATCTCGCTAATAAATTTACAGCAAACAAGATATCTGATCTCGTACATTGAGCCAAATATAATAACGCACCAATCGCACTCAGATATGGTACTTCAGGACCAAGTAATTGTTCGTCATCATCCTTCGGTCGGAATGGATCCTTTTTGGGATCAAGTGTTCTTACTACCATGGGTGTACATAACGGATGGGCATTATCCATATTAAACCTTCTTATGACCTTTCAATGTATGCTGATTGATAAACCAATATCCTATTTGGTTTATGTTCAATTTCCAGACCAAGACAATATTTCGTTTTTCCCTAATCTTTCATTTCAAACTCCTTTTTCAGATATTCAGCAGTTTGTTGGATCTCTTCTAGAGCCCCAATGATATTCATATCATCCACATAAACTGCTATAATTGCAAAACCAGACCCTGATCTCTTAATGAAAATACACGGACATATTGTATTATTCTGGTATCTTTCCCTAACCAAATACTCGCTCAGGCGGTTATACTACATTCTCCCAGATTGTTTCAATCCATACAGGGATTTTTGTAACTTTATGGAATACAAGTTTCGAGATTTTGATCGATGAGATTCAGGTAATTTCAGTTCTTCTGGGAGCTTCATGTAAATATCAGAATCAAGTGATCCATATAGATACGCAGTAACTACATCCATTAAACACATTTCCAGTTTTTCAGCAACTGTAAGACTTAATAGAAATCGAAATGTAATTGTATCCATGACTAGGGAATACGTTTCATCGTAATCAATTCCAGGTCTTTGTGAGAATCCTTGTGCAACCAAACGTGCTTTGTATCTCACAATTTCATTTCTTTCGTTTCGTTTCCGAACGAATACCCATTTGTAACCAACTAGTTGAACATCTTTAGGTGTTCGAACTATGGGTCCAAAAAATTTTCGTTTATTCAACGAATTTAATTCTGCCTAGATTGCTTCTTCCCATTTTTTTCAGTCATGCCTACTTTTACATTCTAGGATCGTGGCTCATAATCATCATATGAAATACTAATTGCCACTGAATATGAAAATAAATCATCAACGATTGTTTCATTTCGATTCCGAGTCTCTTGGATGAAGTCTATGGAAATTTCTTCATTTTTTGATTCTTGTATTCTTGTATTATTTTCTCCTTCTGGGAGGCTATTTTCAGGAATCTCATCAACTTTTGGGATTTCGTCAGATGTGGTTTTAGGATCCAAATCTTTTTTATTTCGTTTTCGTGGGATTGTATCTTTTGAACCAGGGGGTCTACCACGCTTCTGGCGGGGAATTGGAGTTTCGCTTGCTATTGTCTTTTGAGATCGTCCTTCTGGGACAATTACCCTTATTGGTATATTAGCAGCTTCAATATAAGACTTGGTTATTTTCGAAGTATCATTGAATACATCAGGCATTCGATTAGCTATCATTTGTAAATGTAGGATCCTTCGAACTTCGAGTTCACATTGCGGGGTACGTGGATCCATATGCGCCAAAGTTGGAACCTTCTAGGTTAATTCAAATTTCTCTTCTGGAGAATTATTACCCTTTCCAAGCGATGGAAAATTACTTTCATCAAAATGACAGTCAGTGAATCTAGCTGTAAATAAATCTCCTGTCATTGGTTCCAAATATCTGATAATTGATGGGGAATCAAAACCCATATAATTTCCTATACGTCTCTACGGCCCCATTTTTGTTCTTTTAGTTGGGGTAATGGGTACATATACAGCACACCCAAATATTCTCAAATGTGAGATGTTAGGAGGATTCCCAGATACCAATTGTAATGGGGAATATTGATTGTAAGCAGTTGGACGGATACGAATAAAAAATGCAGCATGCAATATAGCATGTCCCCAAACAGAAACGGGTAATCTTGAGCACATTAACAATGTTCGCTCAATTAATTGAAGGCACTTAATTAATGATTCAGCTAATCCATTTTGGGTATGAACATGTGGAACTGGATGTTCAATATCAATCCCAGATACTTGACAGTATTCACCAAATGCTTTCGACGTAAATTCACCAGCATTATCAAGTCTTATACTCTTAATAGGGTAATCTGGAAAATGAGCTTGTAATCGAGTAATCTGTGCCAATAATTTTGCAAAAGCAACATTACGAGTGGATAACAAGCATACATGGGACCATCTTGCAGATGCGTCTATCATATCATAAAGTAGCGAAATGGTGCACTAGGTGGATGAATGGATCCACATATATCTCCTTGAATTCTCTGTAAAAATGATGGAGTTTCGAAACCTACTTTCGTAAACGATGGCTTCGTTATCAATTTTCCTTGGGAACATGGGATACACAGGTCCCTATCATTCAGTAGGATTTTATGATTTCTCAGTGGATGCCCTTCTGAATTCGCTATTATTCTTCGCATCATTATGGATCCCAGATGCCCAAATCTATCATGCCAAAGCTGGAATATTCTGGGATCAGAGAACTTCTGGTTCTCAATAGCATGTGTTTCAACATGTTTGATGGTTGTATAATATAATCCAGATGATGAAATGGGTAATTTTTCAACTACAAGCTTCTGGCTTGATTTTCTTGAAACAATACATAGGTATTCAATACCATTTTCATCAACTATTTCGATGTGATAATCATTCATTCGTATATCTTTGAAATTGAGTAAATTTCTTCTGGATTTGCGAGAGTATAATGCATTTTCGATTTCCAATTCAGTGCCATTTGGTAACACAATTGAAGCTCTTCCGGAGCCTTCGATCAGATCTACTGGACCTGAAATAGTATTCACTTTAACTTGAATTGGAATCAATTCCAGAAAATATTTTCTATCTCTCAAAATCGTATGGGTTGTAGCACTATCGGCTAAACAGATATCCCCATGTGAAGCCATTTCTTGGTTTGAATTCATATCTTCAATAAAATAACATACAAAATTAGTTGAATGGAAATGTAATATCTTTCATTAATATTTACAAATATTTACAACCAAAATCAAAATTACATTCCATTCTATTTACATTCTAAAATAAGGGAATACATTCACTTGTAGTTAACAGTTCCATCACCAATCAGGTGATCTATCTTCCCATCGGGATCTTCAAAGAAATCGGCAGTTTCCAGATTTGATATGTCGATAGGACCAATATCACCATCGCCAAAAATATCAGTCATATTTGCTTCATTATTCTTTTCCTTTTCTTGTTCGCGCCTCAACTTCTGGTAAGCTTCAACTACATGCTTGAAAGCGCGACAAGTTCTCGAATAACCAGTGGGGGAACCACATCTATAACAAGGACCACGATTGAACTTTGGTGGTTCCTGAATTTCTTTGCCTTTGCTGGAACTAGCATTATTATTATTCCACTTCTGGGGAGTATTTGGATTATGATATGGATGTCCATAATCCCTGTTACGACCACGTCTCTGGCCATTTCTAGATCCTCGACCACCTCGGCCATTACCACTTCCATTTCCATAATCATTCCACCGCTCAAAATTACGGCCACGACCACGACCACGACCCGGTAACCACGACCACGGCCTGGATTTTCATTATAATATGCATTCACTTCTGGGAATGCTTAGGCGCCAACAGGGCGTCTTTCACTGTTTTTCAGCAACAGCTGGTTGTGTCTTTCAGCAAGATCTAATGAACCAATCAAATCATCATATTTCACAAAAAAAAAAAATTCACGATACTGCTGATGTAAAATAGTCTGAGAAGGATGGAAAGTGGTAAATGTCTTTTCCAACATATCATGGTCTGTTTTTGTTTCCCCACACATTTTTAATTTGTTCACAATCATGTACATGGCAGAGTTATATTCGCTCACACCTTTAAAATCTTGGAACCTTAAATTGGCCCACTCATCACGTGCTTCAGACAACATGATTTCCTTTTGGCCATCATATCTAGATTTTAGGGCTTGCCAAAGATTTGCAGGAACTTTTATATTCATATACTGATTTTTTAGATCCTTAACCAGATGTGTTTTAATTATATACATGGCTTTACATTTTTCAAACTCAGTGGTTTGCACCTCCTTATTGAGGGTCCCAAATAATTCTTTGATTTTTAATATTAAGTCACAATCATCACACCATTTCATATAATTTATCGTAGAAACTTCCAGCTCGTCAAATTTCAGATTTTTCATTTTCTGCAAAATAAGAACACATTCTTTAGATTTCTTGATTTCCAGAATTCAATTTCAAAAAATTCAATTATTCAGCTCGGGTGAATAATATTATCATTTCAAACTTTCCGGATCCACCATTTATTCAACTCAGGTGAATAATGGTATTTTTCCAAAAATTTCCAAACCCATCATAATTTCCAAAATTTTCCAGAACACACAGAAAAAAGAAAACATCATCACCAGATACTTTCTGATCTGGAAGATCCGGCAAAGCGGCAACTAGAGAGTATACTCGTGCTGATAACGTGTTGTAAAAATAAAAATAAGTGGGTAAGAAAAAAACAGTTTAATACTAACTGGAAAATAAATTCAGATCAGAAAATACCTGGTAATTTTGGATCTTGAATACTATAGATTCAAATGAAAAAATAAATATTATTGTAAGCAAAAGAAATATGAAAACCAAAACCACATAACACATCTCCTTATTTTAAAACTAATTTCATCGTAATTACTTTTTGTAGAACACATCTCCTTATTTTAAAACTAATTTCATCGTAATTACTTTTTGTTTAATATACTCCATCTTAAAATTTTGAAAATAAAAATTTATTTACTTATTTCAATCCCAAAAGTGGAAGTGGTGGCTTGATTACTTCAGCATGACCAAGTTTATATCATTAAACATTGGAATTAAAATTTCGTAAAATTATTTCTTAATTGTCTACATTTTATGCTCTTCAATTAAAATCATTTTTATATATTTGTCTTTCCTAATAATTCACAATCAAATGTGAATATTGATTATATTATATTTATATTATTTTACTGTAAAATATAATAGAAGAAGCCAAAGAAAGAAGAGGGAAGAAGCAATAGTGAGGTGGTGCAGGAAGCGGCCGTTTAAAGCCGGCTGTGGATGATAAAAATGGTCCAGGAATCACTCTATTTTTATTGTCCCATTACCCAAACAAACACTAAAATAAATACCGATCCATGCTCGCGTATTTGCACCAAGCTTTCTCCACTTGATATCAAGAGGAAGCATGTTTGTTCTGATGCTTGTGGTCTTGGCTTCAGGTGCAGAGATGGGAGTAGAAGCGAGCATCTGCAGTTCCCCAAGCGGTAAGTTCAAGGGAGCATGTGTCAGCAGCCCAAGATGCGCTAGGGTCTGTCAAACTGACGAGGGACTTTTGGGTGGAGAATGTCTATTACTCGCTTGCTATTGTTTTAAGAATTGTTAAGAACAACTAGCTTCAAGCCTCTGTGTGTTGCGAATAATTGTATGTATTCTTTCTTTGTAATTTATGAAGAGTAAAGTTCAAAGTATTGAAATCTTGAAATCTGGTGCACACTGGAATCTTCTCTAGTGAATAGTATGGCATAAACACTCTAGAAATATAATTTAAAAAATTGTAACTTAATCAAATAAATTTAGAATCCGATGGATTTAAAATTATTTCTCTAAATTTTATTTATTAATCGGTTTTTAAATTTTTTAAACCTATTATGTAAATTTATAAATAGACTTGTCTATGAAATAAATCTAATAGCAATAAAAACATATTTATTTCTTTATTAGTTTTCTCTCTAAAATTCAACATGGTATCAATATTCAGTAAAATTTTCTTTAGAAGTTAGTACTCTATTTGATTGATTTATGCGAATTAACTTGAAGATTGAGAAGTGAAGGTTGTGACAGAGCTGATATTCTTTCTTCCTTGGTAGATTCTTCAATGAATTATATAATGATGATGAATCTGTGTTGTATTGAAAAATGTAGAACTAGTTATGCATAGCTAATCGCTCTAATTGATCTATTGAGCTTTGTCGATGTTGCTCGATTTGTAAGTGGAATTCCTGTTCAATCATGTTTCAATTCACTGATTTTTTATGAGTTTATTGGGTTACAAGAACGAGAGTTAAGTAGCCATGTTATAATACCTATTCTAGATTAGAGATGACGTTTAGGTGTCAGGTCTGAAACATAGGATCAGAGTATTGATCTAGAAATAGATAATATCAGAACCGTTTTTCTACAGATTGATTTTTATTTGTTAGCAAAATTGTAATATCTATATGCAATCTGTAAGCTAGGATTAGTTAAATCAAATCGAGATATCTTTGACTAATCAATCATGATGATCTAGAATATTATTTTGAAATCAAGAGTAGAATTACACATATGAAGACGAGAGTAGGCAATTGAGATCAGCAAATCAACCTTAGTCTACATTGAATCAATTCAATATTGAGTGATAATTTTCTCATTCATACTACTGAAACTGCCAAAATTGTCTCAATTTATCTGAACCTTTATGATTCTTTACAATTCTGTTACATTGATAATTCTTTTTACAATTCATCTTAAATCTGGATCCATTCTTTTCTTCCAAAATAGACAATTCTTATGGAGACGATATCTTGAAACTACAATTAGACATTGATAGAGAAGTGTCGTAAAAAACTCTCATCAGCAAACAAATATAGAGGTATAACATGGCTTGAAAATAGACATATTTGCTCAATTTAATAACTTTTCTATGTATATACTATGAGAAATATACAAAACAAAATGAATGCAGTAACCTCGAATTCAAGAAATTAATTCACATTACCTTAGGTTTTTAATGCAAACTAATTATTGAGTTTTTGGATGACTTTGTGAACTATTGTTTGTGTATTGCATGTACGTAGAATATCATATATATATATATGTGAAAATAATAAGCTCACTTTCTTTGTTTGACTAAAACAATGAGTTGTCTGACCTCGAATTCAGAAACTCCCATTAAAATAGTGTTGATTTTACAGTGTTGAACCAAACTCTAGGAGTTTGTTTAAGCACATATAAAACTTTAGATAACTTGAAAACATGGCTAGGATGATATTTGTCTTCAGAACCTTATGGTTGACTTATTAAAACCATTTCATATAGTGATTCATTTAAGACTGAATTATTAATGTCAACATGTTGAATGTCTCAATTATAGCTAACATAATAGATAACAAAACTTTGATTGTCGAAGCTTTAACAACATGGTCTAAGTTTCTGAAAAAACAATTCAAGGGGTTTGATGAAACCATTTTGCAACTAAACAGGCTTTTTTACTTTGCAAGTGAACCATCAATGTTGAATTTGGTCCTAAGAATCCATTTAGTACTAAGAATATTTATGGGGGCGTTATAGGGCACAAGTGACCAAGCATTTTTTTTATGAGAGCATAAAATTTTACTATCATGGTTTATTGTCAAACAGGACTCTAGAACACATCTAGAACCATATATGGTTCATTATGTATATGAAGTGCTATTAGTGATAGGATAAGGTTATAAACTTGAATTTATAAGATACCACTTTTTTAACATGTTTACATTGGATGTGCGGGTTGGGGTAGTGGGTTAAGATTAATAGAATCATCAGTATTTCACTAACACGATCAAGATTTTCTTTTGGAACCTATAGATGGAAACAGTTAGATTAAATAGGTAAATGAAAACTAACTAAATTATATATTATAGAACTCTGCACGAATGATAATCTTGATGAATGAGAGTGACATGGGATGGTCAGGGAAAAATAGATAGTATGTCCCGAAGATTCATTACGTGCTTTTCATTTTGTTAGGAGTATGTGCTTCAAACCATAGCTTGCTGTCTACTAAATGAGCCTTCACTATCCGCCCGACTCCATCTTTAATCATAGGTAAAGTGAAGTCAAATCAATGAAGTGAACAGCATAACATCTGAAACTTTTCTAAATATCTTCTACTTGTTTTGAAGTTTCTCTCCCCCAATAAACTTGCAATTATAAAAAAGCTTCTTTTTGATAGCGATCATAAGGGGATTTAGAAAGGATTTGATCGTGAATAGAGACCGAAACCTATATAGGGATAGGTCTTATTCAAAAGCCTTCGCAAGGTTAGAAAAATCTAGGCTTTAAGTATCAGATAATTATACTTGTGGTTTAGAGGAAATAATTGAGGATAAGGAAATCCTTCCTGATTGAATTTAATGTGGCATGAAATATATACTTTGCTTTTGTACTGTGATACACTTGTAGCCCTTACAAGATAGACTATATCCTAAGAATATGCATTTATTGGTATGAAATGTAAGTTGATGTGGACTATAGTATCTTTGATATAGAAAGTTTGCATCCAAATATTTTGAAGTATGTGTGGGCAGAAAGTTTTTGATATAATTTTTCAAATGGTGGTTGATGTTAGAGTATAGAAGATGGAAGATTATTTATGAGAAATATAGCAGTATAAAAAGGCTTCAAACCAGAATTTTCAAGGCATTTTTGCATAAGATAATAATGTTAGCCCTATTTATGTGAGATAACAGTGCTTTCTTTTAGAAATGTCATTTTGTTTAAGAGTATATAGAGAATTAAAGCTTGATTTAATGTCATATTATGATAAAAAGGGTAATAAAACCTTGTACTCCCTACCCATGTCACTCTAAAATGCCTTTATTTTCTAGGTTAATTTATTTTCAATGTCGACTTTGAACTCAATAAAAATAGTTAGTGTTTTGAATTTTTGTTTTAATAGAGAAAATTGAGTGTAAAAAAAGTATGTCTCCTCAATAAGATAAGATAATATTTGTGTCCTTATATAGATGGATGACATGAAGGACCCCAAAAATTAGAATAAAAAAAATTTCAAAGAGATGTTTGGAAGTAATTTCATGGATTTGAAAAAATAATTTATACAGTTTTCCAACTCTACATGCATCATAAGATGTAATATCATTCTAATTAAATTTGTATTTCATTTAAGTAAGCACTTGTTTGAGTATATTATAACCTGGATGTCCAAACTTGGCATGCCATTAACTTATTTCTAAGGAGAATGCGCTTCAAAAATTGATTGTGAATTACAAAAATTGTTTGGAAGGCTGGTGGCTTATACATAGTGGAAATAAGAGATCTGCTGGTAGCTTTTGTAATTGTGAGCGGTCTTTTCTCTAGTAAAGTTGCTTCAAAGCTGTAGAGACCATCTTGAACTAACCTTTAAAGCAAAACCTTCCCGATTGCTTTATCCTTAAACTAACAATAAGAGTTGATAAATTCAACAGTTATCTTGTTATCTTTTGTAAGTTTTTAGATGATAAGTAAGTTTTTAATGATGTGTGGTACATGTAGTTTTTGTTTGAGTTTCAATGGTGTGTGAGTACCATCTTAAAAATATATGTGAGAAGCACCAATATGAGTAATTATGAGTTTATCTTTACCCTTAAAATTATAGTCACTGAGAGATTTTTAAGGTATACTATTATATGGTTTTTAGTCCGCCTCTCAGCATACTATATCAAATATTGATTTGCTTCATAAGTAGGAGAACCAACCTAGTAATGTGCCAAATAGATTTGATATTTTTGCTGTGATTGCCTTGTATTATTGAAAGAGACTTTATTGACCGTTCGGTTGCCTTTGTGATTAAGTATTACATTACCTAGACAAATCATAATTTTGTGACATTTTAGTTCATCATGTCTAGGTTTACGACATAATTAGTAGTAGATTTTGGTATTATTTGATCTTCCTCCTTATCCTAGTCCTCCACATCTCCCCCTTCCATTATTTATACCTCCTTGATTGTTGTTAGAGTTTGAATTTGTATATCTATTTAAGCTACTTTGTTTGCTAATGGATTAGCAATATTTACTTATGTGAGTAAATTTTTTTGTTCAATTCTTTTTTCTCGCATCATCAGTGCATATTGTAACTCTTGTAAAATGCTATATTTTATTGTGTGCATGAGTATAGCTACTACTTACTGAAATTCTTAGCCAAATGCAATAAGTGCACTTAGAATAAACTCATGGCCTGTAATAGCATGAATCGTAACATGTAATGAATTCCCAATAATTTTGATCTTTTGAATTTAATATATATTAAGAGAAAGCATTTTTGAATTGTAAGAATTGTTGTTTGATTTGTAGGACATGTACCATAGATGTTTGAGCATATGAGCTCATTAGTATTTGTCACACCTTTCTTGACAATTAAGCATTGTAACTTGTCCAACTTATGGTGGTCAATTTGTTTACTTTTTGAATTTCAATTTAAACAAGTTATAAATTTAATAAAGTTTGGATGATTGATTTGTTTAAAGTTCAAGTTTAGACTCATATTTTGCAATTTTCCAATTAAATTTAGCAACAGCTTAAGTAAATAAATAAATAAATTTATAAAAATAGCACCATTTTATTGATATCTTCTTGAAGAAACGAAAAGCATGGTACAACATTTTCTCTTCTACTATCTTATCAACAATAGAGTCTACATGGGAAATGATCTATAATAAAATAATACATACACATAATAAATGTTTCAATAAAATAAAACCATCTTGTACGCCAATAAAGATTTATCCATAAAACAGCAAATAAACCAAGAACCACAACTGTATAAGTTACCCCAAAAGTGATGTAGAATATCTCCATGTACATAAAACCATCATCTTCTTCATCCCTTTTTGACAATGGTAATGGAAACCCACAAAGAAGAGGATTTCCCTCGTAGCTACTTGCATTGAAGGTAGCAAATTGTGCAGTTATCCCAAGCGTTTTTCCAGATAAGTTATTATGTGCCACACTGAAAAATGCCAATGTAGTTAGCTCTGCTAGCTGCGAAGGAATTTTTCCACTCAAGTTATTGTAGAAAAGATCCAAACTCTCAATTTGCTTGAGATTTGAGAACATGGAAGGAATTTGTCCAGTCAAATTTAATACAAGCAATTACCAAATGAATAATGTTGGAGCTGTCCTTGTATTACGTTTCTAGACAAGTGAATCTGTTTAAGTGACAGTGGATTGAAGCGATATGGTATACCTGTGATGTGATTCCTTTCTAGATTCAATATTCTCAAGCTGACAAAACTCTTGCGGAAGAGGACCTTCAATGCTATTATTAGACATTATGAATTCTCTCAAGTACGACATATTTCCCAACCAATTTGGAATTTCACCGGAGAAATTGTTATCACTTAAGTACAATCCTCGTATATTAGGAGAATTAGCTAAGACATCTGGAATTCGTCCAAAGAAGTAATTACCCTCCAATTGTAAGCTCGTCAAGTATTTCAAGTGAAAGTTTTTAATGAAAATCTGACCTTGTAAATTATTGTTTGACAAAACAAGAAGTCGTAATCGAAAACAGTTACCGACCAAATGCTCCGGTATTTCACCAGATAATTGATTATAAGATAGATCCAGGCCAATCAACGATTTCATATAACCCACGGAAGAAGGTATATCACCCTTAAATGCATTTCTGGACATATTCAAAATTTTTAATCCAGTAAAATAAGATCCGAGCTCAACTGGAATATCTCCACTGATCATATTTATAGAGATGTCCATCGTCATCAAAATCTCATGATGATGAATTGGCAGGGAAAATGTTCCTGTCAAATTGACTAGATTTGTATTGTTTTCTAGCAACCAATTCGGAAAGTATCCAGTGAAGTTGTGGTGGGACAAATCAATAACTCTCAAGTCATACTGATGGTAAAGAAATCTTGGGAATATACAACGACCTTTACACCCGGACAACACCAAATAGTTCAATTGAAAACTTGGAGCTCGTGGATGTAACTCCGATTTTGCATATAGGTGATTACTCCAACAACTGAATTTCTTAAGTTTGGAATGGTTGAAAAATGGTTCAAGGGAAATTGGAATTTGAAAGTGATTTTGAGAAAGACTGAGTGATGTAATAAATGTCAAGCTCACTAGGGGAGACACAAGGATATTTCCTGAATCCTTACAATTGATTATTAGAGATGTCTGATTCTTCGAGGGATGTTAAATTTGCAAAACAAAATGGTAAGGCACCACTAAGATTATTTTTTGCAAGATTCAATTGTTGCTAATTCACCAGCCGACAAAGACCTACAATATAATCAAGAATATTAATTATTTGCAAATTTTATTAAAATTTACTATTTTATTTTATTTTATGTACATGATTAAGATGCAATAATATAAATATATTCATATTAATAAATAACATATAAATCTGTATCCAAATTTTAAAAAAAAAAAAATTGGTAATAAGAATTTTTCAATTTTTTTTTTTTAGTTTTAGAACGATCCTAAATTTTTTACATTTTTAAACTTTTTTATAAAAAAAATTGTAAAACTAAACTTTAAAAGAAAATTGCAGAAAATGAGCTTCCCGGTATTACTACCGAGAAGCAAGCAAATTTCAATCAGCTTCCCGGTATTACTACCGAGAAGCAAGCAAATTTCAATCAGCTTCCCGGTGTGTAATACAGGGAAGCAAAGTTTTGCTTCCCTGTACTACACACCGGGAAGCTGACTTGATTTTTGCCTAGTTCCCTATGTGTAATACATGGAAGCAAAATTTTGCTTCCCTATATTACACACAGGAAGCAAAATTTTGCTTCCCTGTATTACACACAGGGAAGCTAACAAAATTCAAGTCAGCTTCCCGGTGTGTAGTACCGGAAAGCTGAAATTCGCTTTCGGTACTACACACCGGGAAGCTGGCTTGAATTTTGACCTGCTTCCTGGTGTGTAACACCGGGAAGCTACTGGATATGTTTTTTTTCGGCATTGAAGGGTAAAATGGTCATTTTGGTCTATTTTTTGCAAAAAAATTTTCAAAAAGTTTAGTTTTGTAAAAATTTTAATGTTGGTCTAAAAATATAATTTTTTAATGAAAAAGTCTAAAAGTGCAAATCACCCCAAAAAAAAATGAAAAATTAGATAAAAAGCGAACTCTGTAAAAAATAAAAAATAAAAAAAAAACCCTTGATTAGGAATTGTACCCAATAGACTGCATCCACTTAAGTCTAGGAATTCAAGAGAAGTTAGCTGACCAATGCCTCGAAGCATATTGGTATCCTCATTGCTATAGGATATATGTATTTCTGTCTGATTCTCCGAATTTGACAATTCTGAAACTCAAAAAATAGAAAAATAATATTCAACCCATGAAAATAAATTGATTTTAGCAATCCAAATAAAAAATTAATATTTTAGAGAAACCAATCATATGATAGGAGATATTAAGGCATTCAATTATTTTGAACCAACCTAAGGTAATTCTTCCATTAAAATAGAAAATAGGTCAGTTTCAAAAGTTATTGGTAATTTGTCGTGGTTTTGAAAATTTTAATTTTGAAGTCTGCTCTTTAGGTTTCGAATTTGGACTATAACTAGTTATCTATATCAGAACTCACATATCATGAGAAATCATGATGAAATTTTATTTTACTCATTGTATTTTTTAGGACTTGGTCTCACAGATGAAGATTGGAGCTGCTAAATTTATACATGACTTCTATAATTTCTCTATCTTTTGTCAATTTGTCTACATCTAGGATGAGTCAAAATAGTACTATCATGTTGTGGCATTATAGGTTAAGTCACTTAAACTTTATGTACCTATAAAAGTTGTTCCCCGTTCTACTTGGAAATAAAAATCCTAGAAAATTTCGCTGTGATTTTTGTGCTTTTTCTAAACATACTTATAATAGTTATATACCTTAGGGCTATAAGGAATCAAAACACTTCTCTTTAGTTAACATTGATGATTGGGGTATTTCAAAGGTTCTTAATATTAATAACGCTAGATGGTTTATGTCCTTCATCAATGATCAAACTAGATTAACTTGGATTTTCTTACTAAAGAAAAAATCTAAAGTCACCTATACATTTAAGATTTTTCAATCTTTGATATATACAAAATAAAATAAATAATTTCAAACTACCATAGAAGTCTTAGGAAGAGATAAAGGGAAAGAATTTATAAATCAATCCTTTAGAGAATATCTGTCAGTGTCAACCGAGAGGATAGTACATCAAACATCATGTGTTAATGCTCTTCAACAAAACAGGGTGTCGGAGAGAAAAATAGTCACTTATTAGAGGTAATAAGATCTTTATTGCTTAGTATAAGAGTCCTTAACAAGTTTTGGAGAGAGGCTGATTTAACAGCAGTTCATCTAATCAATAGAAAATCTTCTCGTGTCCTTAATTTTTAAAATACCTACTCAAGTGTTGCTAGAGAGAAGTAAAAAGCAAATTGTAGTTGCTCATAGCAATGCTAGAGCTGAATTCAGAGTTATGGCACTTGGAGTTTGTGAAGGATTGTGGTTAGAAAGACTATTATCTGAGATTAAAGCTCTGATTGCTACTCCTATGGAATTACTACATAACATCCAACCACCGCCTTCAGATGGAAGGTATGTAGGCAAACCACAATTAGGATGTTGTGTAATAAGGAGGGTGGATTGTAACACCTCAAATTGAGAAATAGTTAAAAGAACTTGAATATCTACCTATATCATCAATGTGAATATAGCTTTTCGAGATCCTAAAGTTTAAGAACTCAAAAGATAAACGTACATAGGTTAAAAAAATCTTAAGATGGGTGACCATCCGGGAAGTTTATCCAGGAAGTATACGAGTGAGGATAAAGTATGCTAAACAGCCTAATGGTGGTTTATGGTGCTAGTGATCAACATTGAGACTAGTCAAGTGGTGATGTGGCACCCGACCGCCATGCCTCAGGTTCTTCGAGAGCGGGGACAATCCGTCTAAGACTTGAGGTAGTGTTGAATATTTAAGATTCCCTAAATCAATTTTGTTTTCATTTTATTATTTCTATATATATTTTTCCTTATTTAAGGATATTGTGATTTTTCAATATTAAACAGAAAATGAAAAATTTTTTTTTAATTTTTAATTCTAGCTATTAGTTTAGTGTGTATTTATTTTCTTAATAAAACTATTTTATCCTTCTCAAAATTTCCTACCGAAATATTTTAAAGGGAAAATTATATAAAATAAACTATATAAAGTTTAAAATTTCAAAATTAAACCAATAGAAGTTTATTTTTATTTTTGAGCCACTCAAACTTTGATTTTCAAAAATAGACCATCACATATGTGAATATCCTCTTCACAGATCACATTCACACCTTCACAGATCAATGTAAAATATCTTCACAGAATGATAAAATGGTCAATTTGGTTCGTTTTCTAAAAGTGAAAGTTTGAAAATTTATTTTTGTAAAATTTTTAAAGCTGAGCTATATGATGTAAACAAAAGTTATAAAATAACAAAAATAAAAATAACCCTATTTTAAAATTAAAGTCTAATTTACTATAATTGGAATCCTGAAAATACCTTCCCCCGATAATTTTCCTCTGAATTTACAATTCGGACAGGATAAGAATTGTAGAGAAGTTAATTGTCCAATACTTTGTTCAATATTGCCATAGATGTCACTTTCGTCCAGAAAAAGAGTTCTCAAGTTCTTCAAAAAAATCTACAAATACAAAAACCAAATAAAATACTTTTAAATTAAGTATTAAAAACCATGATATACGTTTAAATAACAGTATAATAATAATAATAATAATAATAATAATAATAATAATAATAATAATAATAATAATTATTATTATTATTATTATAATACCTGTGCCCGGAAAATTCCCTTCCAATCTACATTGCATACAAGATATGGATTGTAGAGAAGTCAATTGTCCAAGTATGTGTACAATACTTCCATCAATATCAGATCCATCCATGTACAAATATCCAAGTTCTTCATTTTAGAAAAATCTAAAAAATACAAAACAAATGGAATTATTTGTGGTAAATAGAAATTTACAAATGTAAACTTAATCACACCTCGCACCATCACCTTCTTCCTCTTCTATACTCTTCTCTTTTATTCTTTTTCTTCTTTTTAGTTTTTTTAAGGAAATTAAATAAATAAACAAAAGAAGCTTAAACATCTGTTTACATAATTATAAAAAAGCAATCAACGCCTCATTTTTAATAATAATAGCAATTTTAATTCATCAAAATATTTTAAAATATTTCAAAATTTTCATGTAAAATAAAATTATTTTCTTTTAATCTAATTTATATTTAAATTCTATATAATTAGTAATTCAATATATTATATATATATATATGATGTTGAGTGATATAGAAACAAAAGAGTTAATTGTTTGACTTCAAGACACTTTATATGAATCATACAAACTTAGTTTTAGAATTTCAATTGGGATTATTGAGTTATTATTAAATAATATTTGTTGTGTTAGTAAATTTGTTTGATAAGAAAGCTTACATCAAAATAAAGTTTTTAAATTCTTTATATATAAATATGTATAGGGCTAACACCGTAAGAGCTGAATATAATATTACTAGTTATAGGGTTTTTATCCTTTCATTTTTAAAATTTTAAAATAATAACAATCTTTTATATTATTATTATTATTATTTTAAATTAAATATATTTTTAAAATAGAACTGTAAATTATGATGTAATAAAATGTTCTATTTTTAAACTGATGGATCATTTTTCAATTTAAATATTTATGATTCAGTTTAAATATTTCAAAAATTATATTTTCTTTTAAAAAATAAATTATTAAACATATTAATAGGATATATTACCTATTTTTTCAATGACTACACTTAAAAGTATGAAATATAGACTATTAAAATATGAAGATATATAATAAGAGAGAAAAAAATATACCTCTACCCCTCATCATTTGACTGAGATTATTATAGCTGATATCAAGTTCCATCAATAATGGAAAAGATTCTAGTGACTGTAATAGCGTTTTTCCATCATGAATGCTCACATTCCATAAACCCAATTCTCTTAACTTTCCAGTTTTACCTATTCAAGTAAAATAAATGAATTGATGAAAACAATTACTCCCTTCGGATTATTAATATAGAGAAATTTCCGTTTTGAGAGAAATTTTTTTTAAGAGAAAATTTTTAAAGTTAAAATTTTTAAAATATCATTCATTATAATTAACTTTTTTAAAAATTTAAAAAAATTATTGTATTAATTATGAAATAATGAGGGGTAATAGTAAAAACTAACTTATTGTCTTAATTTCCATAAAAAAAAATTAGTTTTCTCTATATTAATAATGCGGAGAAAATATAAAATAAAAAAAAATAATTAAAAACAATATATCATACTTACCTTTTCTAACCACAAATTCGGTGATTTGATTGTGCCCAACATATAATGACACCAAATTGTCGAGAGAATCAAACAATCCTATTAAAATGAAATACCTAATGAGACTAAGCAATTAAAATGTAAAAAGAGCAAGTACCTGAAAAATCATTTGATCCTTTTAATCAATTGATCCTAAATATTCCAGCGATGAAAGTTTACTCAAACATGACAACATGAAGGTAGTGTTGAATTTTGAATCTGTAAAAAATAAAAAATAATTATATCTGGAAGTTTTAGATATAGTGTAAAATAATGCAAATTTTTATAGGAGAAAAAAAGTGCCACATGTCACAGTTAATTTTCTTAAAAAGAAATTATTATATTCCATTAGAATTAAAATAGATTAAAAAAAAGTGAAAACTAATTTAAATGGCCTTTTAAAATTTAAAATATAATTATAATTTTGTTTTTAAAAATATAGAAATTTTTAAAGTTTGATTTTCACTCTGGGTCGAGTGTAGAGTTTTCCTGAATTTAAGAATTTTTTTATTCTTGTAAACTTTTCATAACTGACATAATGTTAAACTTTGTATGGATTATAAAAAATAAATAAATAAATAAATTCCAGAAGAGAAAGACGACTTTAGCATCCGGATCTCTAACATTGTAGACTACCATATTGAGAAAGTACTTTGAATATTTAGCATCTCTCCCAAATTCTTATTACCAGCCAAATCTAACTCTTTCAAAGTTGAAAGTTTACTTATAGATGAAAGAATGCTCATGTTGAATTTGTTGTTCTGTAAAAGAAGCATCTCCAAGTCGGGTAATGTTGATAATTTATCAAAACCTGGAACATATATTATTTGGTAAGCTATAACAATCATATCAATTAATAATACATATAGAAGGGAGTCACCTTCATTCTCAACGCAACCAGTAATAAGATAATCTTATTATTCATTAAGGTCATTGCCTGTTAGGATTGACTTGAATCACAAGGATTTCCTTTTAGGAAGGTTTTCCTATTTTGAGTTTGGATCTATTTCCTAATGGTTTGATTCCTTGTTTTGGAAAGATTTGATTTTCCTAATTTAGTTGATTGTATTCCTTAGTTGGAAAGGAAACAAATTAGGAAAGTATATTTGATGATCACTATAAATAAAGTTGTCTCATGAAGAAGAAAGTATCGCATCCCTTTGGGGGTGATGATCATCGTATTGGAATCTCATCCCTTTGGGATGGATTAAGGTCATGCCTGCCTAGTGAGGTAATGATCATTGGATTGGGGTCTAGCCATTAAGGAGATTTCGTATTGGGGTTGTCTCGCCATTAAGGAGATTTTGATTTGGGGTTGTCTCGCCGTGGTAGAGTTGTTCGCCTAAAAGAGATTCTGGTTGAGAAAGTAAACAATTTTGTATGGAGAGAGAGTGTTGTCTGAATGACTTGTAATTCTTATTTCTCATAGTAAAGTTGTTATCTTTCCGTGGATTAGGCAATTTGCCGAACCACGTTAAATATTGTGTTTGTGTCTGGGCTGATTGTTTTGGTTGAATCGAATTAGGAATTAGAAAGAAATTGGGATAGAATCGGAAATTTCCTAACAGGCTGCAGTTGTTGAAAGGGCAAAAATAAAGAAGCATTCATATACCATTCTCTAGATTGATCATTTCTTGAATTATAGAGATCCAAATCTATGACTCTATTGGTGGATGAGTTGCAAGAAACTCTATCCCACATACAATAATCAGAACCATCATCTGGAAATAGAAAGGGTGATTGAAGAAAATTTTAAGTTGCAAGAGAGCAGATCTTTCTTCCTCATAACACCCCATATTCAACCTTATTTTTAATAGAAACACTAGGAAGAAGAATAATAGTTGTTAGGATTTTGAAACCATCTTATCTTATAATAATCACACTTAATTATTATTTGAAGACCAAAACCTCTGCCTCCACTGCTTATAAAAGCTCAAGATGATGACTTTTTCTCACCTTTCCATATCCTCATTCTCTTTTAAGAAAGTGGAACTTTCCATATCCTCATTCTCTTTTAAGGAAGTGGAAGTCCTACCATCCTACGTACTAAGACCGTCTCACCCCCAAATTTTCTCCTTATCAAGATAGCATGGAATTTATTACACTCTATTATTGAAATTGTGACATGTTAAACTTTTCATACTCTACTTTCAAATTTCAAATGCATTATTTATATATATATATATATATTAATTTAATTTGAAAATTCATTTTAAAATATTTGTTTTCATTTATAATTGTTTATTATTATTATTATTATTATTTATCCAACCATTATTATATTACATCATTTGCTTACCTACAGAGAAAGTTTTAAATAAAAGTAAAAGCGAAAAAAAATTCATGCAAAATTTAAAAGTATTTAAAATGGAATATTACTATAAAAAATAAAAGTAAAAATAATAAATTATCCAAAAATAATTTTTTAATATGTAATAATTTTCGAAATTTTTTAAAAATTCTATAATGAAAAATTTAGAACAACAAATTTTTAAGCTAGTTAAATAACTAAATAATTGAAATAAACATCATCTCATAAATGGAATGTAACTACCGGTTTCAAATTGTCATGCACATTCATTTGTTTGTGACTTTAATGTAAAGTGACAAGCATTCAAAAAAAGACTTTAAATGAAGGGAAATGATATATGTACAATTTGTACAGAAAGTGTGCAGTATTTTTACACTTTTATGAAAAAGAAAATTTCTATGAAAAAGTATAAATACGAAAGCAATAAATATTTTTATAAATACTTTTTCAGAAAAAGTAAGAAAGAGCCATAAATATAAAGCTATTTGTATATTAAATTTTGTTCTCTCCATATATTATATATATTTTTAATTTATATTCAAATTTTAAATTCCATCCCTATTTCATAAAATAATATCTTTTAAATTATATATTTAAAATATATAATTATTATTTTTATAAAAAATTAATCCAAATATCAAATTTCAAAATTCTACGTGTGTATTTTAATTAAAATTTTATGTTATTCTTTCATTTAAAAATATATAAATGTGTATTTACACTCTAACCAATATTGAATTAAAATTTGATATTTTATTCTATATATTGAAAATTCAAAATGAAATGTCTATGTCTATTACACACACTAAAAATTTCTATCTCTATTAGATGTATATAATTGGTCTATTTTGTGAAAACATAGTTTCTTACTATAATATTAATATATTTATTTATTTATTCGACAAAGTTCTACTAATACCTTAAATGACACCTTAAATGATGGTTAATTGCAAGTAAATAAACTTTCAAATGCGGTAAATACCTTATAGTAATTTAGTTAACTACACATTTTTCAATTTTACCCTTATTTTTAATTAATTAATATATTCTCATTTAATTAACATTTTAATTTATGAATATCTAATTCAATTTATATTTATCCTTATTCTTAATTAATTAATATTTTAATTTATGAATGTTCTAATTTAATTTATATTTAAATTTTATATAGAGTCTATTTGTTAAATATCGTTTCCAATTAGAGATTAGCATTTTAAAGGAGTTTTAAATGTTTGACCAAAATCAAATCTCTAATTTTTGGAAGCAGTTAGTTTGGTTAATAACAATTTAATTAGTTGATTTGGTCTAAAACGCTAATTTCTTAAATCAGGAGCGTTTGAGAGATTTTAAAATTAGAGATTTGTTAAAAAGATTAAATTATTACACTTTTAATTAGAATTATATTATTTAGATGTTAATAAAATAAATATATTTTTAAATAAAATATATATATTAAGAATAAAACTAGAAACTAAGATGCAATATGGTGCAATATTTACCAATGCCCTAAAATTTTCACTCGCACAACCATATAGTCATCCCATCACTATTTGAACATCTAATTAGTTCAGTCTTCAAATGATATTTTTTACTTTTCAATCCACTAGAATATTAAAGCAATTACGGATATGACCAATTACCGATAAGATGTTACGATCTGAGGAGCGTTATTATGTATTTGACTGAAATTTAACTGGCTTGTGATTGATGATAACTCAAATGATGTTTTTTTTCTTTATATATTCGAAAAATCATAACACTTCCACTTTGTTAGGAATTTTCCGTTCTATCCCTCTTTTTTCCTATTCCAAGTTTTACTCAACCAAGACAATTAGTCAGAAACAAGCACAACATTTAACGTGGTTCGACAAATTGCCTAATCGATATAAAGATAAAAACTTTACTAGAAAGTCAAAGATTATGAAAAAAAATTCCAAAAACTCTTTTGCTTCATACAAAATTGCTCTCTTCTTATACATATTCCAAATCAAACAACCAACTATAATCTCTTTTAGGCGAACAACTCAATCATGGCAAGACAGCTCCAATTCGAAATCTCCTTAGTGGTTAGACCCCAACCTCAATATTTGAAATTCCAACCAGTACCGTCTCTATATTTTTGGAGGCCCCTGAAAAAATGTAATATAATGGGCCCCTTCAAGTTATTTCTTTTCTTAAATTTTTAACATGACCTTAAATAAGGTAAACGTGAATACTAGTATTCAATACTATAAATTAACATGACGATCCATAAGATAAATAAATTCGATACTACAAACCAAAATAGCAGTAATATAAAACTAGTCCGGTTACATCAAATTAATCCAATTTCAGTGATTAATTTTTTTAAAAAAGAAATAACATCAAATTATATTTTTTTTATTTAAAAATTTTAGCTCACCTCCGGCTCTAAGGGCCCCCTCCACGCGGGGCCCCTAGCGGTCGCCCTCTGGCCACCCCTCAGAGCCGGGTCTGATTCGAACCTCAATACTCGAAATCTTCTTAATGGTGAGACCCCAACCTCAATTTTAGAAATTCCAACCTCAATACTCAAAATCTCCTTAATGGCGAGACCCTAGCCTTGATACTCAAAAATTTCCTTAATGGTGAGACCCCAACCTCAATGATCATTACCCTTAATGGGTATGTATTTTTAACAGCCAATTTTACATATTAGTGTTTTAGGGCCATTATATAAATTAATAAAATAATTGTTATGTTAGTTATATCAACTTTTTTAATAAATAAATATTTTTTTTTTTAATTCTGAGTTCTTATTTTGTATGATAAATAATATATCGAAGCATAATCTACCATATATTGATACTTTCGCGATAGTCATATTCATATGTGTAAGGTCCTATTCATATGTGTAAGGTCCTATTCATATGTGTAAGTTTCAAATCCTCTTGAAAACATGAAGAGATATTAGTACCTATTATCAAAATGAAATCAATCATGCAGTAAACTTGCAAATATTGATAATTAACAATCCAATTCAAATTACTTATAATTAATTTATTTGAAGTAAAAAGAAAATAATTTTATAATTGGTTTAATGTTATACCTTTTAGAAGTTTATTGAATAATAATTTCAATTATTGTATTAATTTAATTTACTTTATTTATTATTAGAAATTAAATATATATTTGAAATACTTTATAAATTTAAAAAATTAGATGATTTTAAAATAGTTAATTTATTTAATTTAAAATATATTTTTTAAATTTGAAATATATAATTATGGTGAAAGAATTTTAAACTATGAGGAAAGAATATTTTATGAAAATTAATTGGGAATTTTAAATTTCAATAAAAATGAAAATTTATAAATGTACTAAAATATCTATAAGTATTTAAAAGAAAATGAATAGTTATATTTATACGTGAGAAATATACAAATATTTAAAACGAAAATGAATAGTTATATTTATACGTGAGAAATATACAAATTTTTAAAACTGTAATTAATACATCATGAGAGAGAGAAAGAGATATAATTAATACACCATGAGAGAGAAAGAAATTGAAAAGTGAAAATGTGAGAGAGATTAAGAGTGTGATAAGCAGATTTTTAATTAGTGATTAGATTTTAGGTTAGCGATTTGGAAATTTAAGTGCTTGGGAGCAGCTTTTTGATTAGCGATTAGATGTTCAATTAGCGATTTCCTGCCAGCTACTTGATGTAGCTGTCCACAAATCGCTAATCAAAAAGCTCCCATTCTACCCTTATCCAATTTTGGTTATTACCAAAATGTCCTAATAAAAATTATTCTTTTGAAATAGATTTTTTTATACGCTTTAACTATATTCTAATTTTTTAATGATAATAATTTAAATATTATTTTAATTTATTAAATGTGATTGCAAGTTTTTATGATTTTTTAAAATGTTTAAATAAATATTATATTATATATTTTTAATTAATTGATGAATACAATATTAAAGATTTTTAATTAAAAATCTTTTAAAAATCATTTAATAGATGAATATCAGTACTAAAAATAAAATAAACTATATTATAAATTAAAAATTATAAAAACAATATATTATCCTTTTACGTCATTTTATATCTAACAGCTACTTAAACATCTGATTGTTCTTACCAAACACTCATCTCAAACAGTTACTTCAATCGCTAGTTTAACAAACAAACATTACTTCAATCTTAACAGCTAACTCAATCGCTAATGTAACATCTAGTGCCAAACACACTCTAAAGTGTGTTTGAGAAAATATCGTAAATTGTAATTGTAGTTAGTACTGCATGCATGAGTGAGATTATTAATAAGAGTAAAATGGACTTAAAATTTTTCAAAAAAGTAGTCTGTACAATCTGTACATGATATGTCTGTACATGTAGCAGCTCCCTTAATTGATTAAGAAATATTGTCCTAATATGTTGAAAAATAAACCACCAATATTAATGTTCCTATTGTTAATAAGTTATTAATGTGGATTTCTACCTACATAATTGAAATTTTCAAAAACTTACACTTATTATGTAAGTGTCGAAATTGATGAAGTCTTAGTTTTTGGGATATAATAATTGACAAGTCACAAGGGCATTGAAGTGTATCTATGATTACAGTTGAGACAATACAAGATTTGAATGGATTCTGTTTTCTGAAAATTTGTTCTTTAGACTAAATTAAAACTAAATGATCTTGAAGATTATTGCAACGGATTAAAAATAGGCAAAAATAGGCCACTGCTTCCCCAATTTGTCACACTTTCCTAGCTAGATACCTCAACTTTACGGGTTCCTCCTATATGCCTCCTTTAAGTTGTTAAAAATACAAATTTTAGACACCTGAAGCTGATTTGGCAAATAACGTGAGTTTACAACAATTAAAGGCGCGTGAGTGGTTATGTTTTGTCCTTGTCAGCAATAATGATTCTTTTTTTCCTTATATACAAACGATTTAGGGATTTAGGATTTGTGAAGAAAAGAATTCAATCAAAGGCAATTTGTTTATGTTGATGGAGTCTAATAATGCCGACAAACCTTTCAAAATCAACCTCCTTCCAATTATCAATAAACAGAGCAACAGGATTGTCCCTAAAAACATCCACTACTAGCGATGATTCAGTAATATTGGTGGTGTGACTGTCACTAGCAAACGCAAATATTCTAAACTTCTTTAATGTGCAGATAGAAGTAGGAAATGACGAACCAGATGAGAGAATATTGAACAGATTTGGAAAAGTAGTTACCAGAGCTTGTATCTTACCGGAAATCAAGAGAAAAAGATTTTTCGAGAGTAATCGGGACAAGAAGAATGTGGATAGTCAGATCATGGAATAAAACTCAACACTAAAGAGAAACAATTAGATCCTTAGAAAAATTGATTTAGGGCACTAATTTGATTTTCAAGATAAATCAACTTTGTTTAGGGATTAAGAGGTTCATATTTTTCGAATAGGAATATTTCCACCTGTCTTGACATTATTAATCTCTCAAAAAAGTCATGTCATACAATGTGTATTCCATGCTCTGCATATTATTTGTCAACTTAGCTCCAAGTGCCTAGATTTTATATTTTTTGCAACTTAAAGGAGTCAGGTGAGAACTCGTCAAATTAATATAGTTACGTAAGAAAGTGTGACAACTTGAGGGAGCTATGACCTATTTTTCCCAAAAAGATAATATCATACTGGGTAATATTTGTTCAAATAAATTTGTTTGCTTCACTTAACATGAACAATAATCTCCGATTACTCCCTCGGTTCACTTTTATTGGTCCTATTTGGTAATTTTTTACACTCACTTTTATTTGTCACTTTTAGTTCATTAATATATATTAAATATCTACCACTGTGGAGTCTTGAGAATTGGAGATAAAGTGGGGTCTTGAGAATTGAAAAGTCAAAAGATAAATTTATTATTGAAATGAGGTTTTCGACCACTATGAAAAGTTAAAAGATAAAAACAATAAATATAGGATTATTTTCATTTTTGTTATTTTATAACTTTTATTTACATTATATAGCCCAACTTTAAAAATTTTACAAAAATAATCTTTCAGACTTTTACTTTTTCAAAATGAACCAAATTGACCATTTTACCCTTTTGTGAAGATCTTTTACACAGATCTGTGAAGGTGTGATGGTCTATTTTTGAAAATCAAAGTTTGGATGACTCAAAAATAAAAATAAAGTTTTATTGGTTTAGTTTTGAATTTTTAAACTTTGTTTGGTTCATTTTATGTAATTTTTCCATAAATATATAACAAGAATTAAATATTTTATTGGTGGAGTGAAAATGAACGGGGGGAGTAATAGTGATTTTTTTTTAGTTCTTCTTTTTATACGTTTAAGATGTCTAAATCAGGAGAGACTGATTATCAAGTAACCACTTGGCCGTTTGAATTTTATTCCACTATTTAGATTCAATTATGGTTATTTAGCCGTTTGACCGTTTGAATTTTATTCCACTATTTAGATTCAATTATTTTGATGATTTGAAAATAAAATAACATTTTGAGCTAAAACGTCAATTTTTATAAATTTATAATTTTTCCCTTTTGAGTGGAAAATTCAATTTTCAAATTTAGAAATGTGTGGAAGTGTCGAAAACAGGTTTTGGTGCTTAGAGAGAGATATTTTTGGTGTTTTGGAAGATTCAAACCCAAAACCTCTTTTATATTAGAAAAGACCTTAACCACCAAGCCACTTGTAACAATTAGTTTTATGTGTGCACTAGTAAATATATAGCAATATTTCAAGGAGCTGGGGGGCCATGGCACTAGTGAAACGTTTGAAAAAGTGGGGGTTTTTTTGGAAATAACCCTATATATATATATATATATATATATATATATGACGCTATTTATTGTCTTCTCCACAACACTCCCAAACAAACCAAAAGACAAAACACTCAGACTTATTAATCAAACGCCACAAAACTCTAGCTTGTTGTCATCGCCTTAACACACCCAACCATCAAGACGTCACCTTTACTCACTCAACAATCTTAAACACTATATTCATTGCTTCTTGGGTGTTCTTGGAGTGTTAAAGCTCACATTCTTGGAGGTAGAGACTCTCTCACTCTATTTAATTTTGTAATTCCTAATCTGATGTATGGTTTTGGTATAAGTATGGTTTACAGCTTATTTTGAGTTTATTTTAGAATTGAAACTCTTCCAATTACGTTCTAATAATTTAAACCTTAATGTCACATGGATTTTGTGAAATAAGTTTTATAATGTGTTTTTCATGGTCTTGTGTTGATTTTGTTACCCTTATTTGATTCTTCAGACAACCAACAAAGAAGAATACATGAAGGGGAGGAGATTGAGCTCTTGGAGCTAAAAAAGTGAGTACATCCTTCTTTCTTTTATTTTTTATTTTTAAAAAAATAATACTCCCTCCGTCCCTAATTAATTGTTACAGTTGGAAATTTGTAAGGTAGTGTGATAAATTATGAAGTGCCAATTTACCCTTACAACAACTAATAAATTACAATTAAATACAATGTGGAATGGGCCCACCTAGAAAGTTGTGAAATAGTGTGAGAATTTAAAAAGTTTCAAAATTTGAATAAGTAGTATATTATATTAATTAGTGGGGTTGAGTAGTTGAAAAAGTGTAAGGGTAATATTGTCTTTTCTATTATAAAAATTTACTAAAAATGGAGGTGTAACAATTAATTAGGGACATCCATTTTTAGTAAGTGTAACAATTAATTAGGGACGGAGGAAGTAATAATAATGACGTCAAATCATTCTCTTCCTCCTCCAAACTTCGATGGTCAAAATTATCATATATGAGCAGTGAAGATGAAAGCTCATTTAATGGGTACGGGCTTGTGGCAATGGATAGAAAGTGAACGAGTTTTGTCTGTTCTTGAAAATAATCCTACTTTGAATCAAATTTGGATTTATGAAGAAGAAAGTTCAAAGCTCCCAGAGCTTTATCAATAATATATTCGGCAGTTTCAGAATCTGTTTTCACAAAAATAATGAATTGTGAAATAGCAAAAAGTGCTTGGGATATGTTGAAAGAATGTTACCAAGTGAACGCAAGATCAAAGAAGATGAAAATCTGACTCTCAAAAGACATTTTGATATTTTGAATATGAATAAAAAGCAAATAATTCAACAATATTACGATAGGGTGATGACAGTGATAAATAAAATCAGATTGTTGGGGGAAAACCTACCTGATAGTAGGATTGTTGAAAAGTTATTCATCAGTTTGCCTGAAAAATTTGAGGCAAAACTTTCATCTTTAGAGGATTCTAGAGATATTTTTGAAATATTATTGTCGGAACTAATTAATGTTTTGCAGACATAGGAACAAAGGAGAGCGATGAGAACTACAAAAGCTGAGACAGTGGTTGAAGAAACTCTACTAGTTAAATCATCAAAGGGAAAAGAATGTAATCATTGCAAGAAACTTAGTCATAAAGAAAAAGACTATTGGTATAAAGGTAAACCACAGATAAAGGTAAACCACAGTGTTTTCAATGTAAAAAGTTATATCCTATACAGAAAAACTGTAGATATAATTCTGTAAATTTGGTTCAAGAGAAAACTGGTAAAGATGAAACACTTTTTTGAAGAACGAAGCGAAAGTGCTCTTATGAAAGGTTGGTGAGACAGTGCATCAACAGTTGGTGAGACAGTGCATCAAAGGTGTGAAGAAAGGGCGCTTCAATATATGATGAGAAAGTGCATCAAAACGTGTTTGAATTATGAGGGGATGTTGGAATTAATTCAAAAACTTTAAATAAATATCTAGACTAAGTCAAACAAATTTAGAATCTGATGAGATTTAGAATTATTTCTAGGAATTTTATTTGTTAATCTGTTTTCAAATTTTTAAACCTATTCTGTAAGTCTATAAATAGACTTGTCAATGAAATAAATCTGATAGCAATAAAAACATATTTCTTTCTTTATTAATTTTCTCTCTAAAATTCAACATCTAGAAGTTGAGAAATCTAGTGAACATAAAAATCTAGTAAAATCTGTTGCATAATTACTCTAGAAATATAATTGAAAAAATCATAAGTCGGTTATATCACAAACATACTAATCCTACAAATAGGCATGTGTGAAAGCAATTGGGTAGAAAAAAAAAGAAACAAAAAAATTATAATTCCTATATATCCCCTTACACTAAATTCTCTTCTCTGTTTCACATATTTTCATGGTGTGTTTTACTATCTACAAATTTTTTTCCCATTATTCTACTTTATTGTAATTATATTATCTAATAGTACTATCAGAGTTGTATTCGGTAATCTACTGGCCCAGTGTTTTAATTCTTTAATAGCGGAATCTACTAAATTCTCTATTCACCTGTCAATATTCAATGAGAAAAATTATGATTTATGGTCCATCAAAATGAAAGCATATTTTTTCTTTCAAAAGATAAGACATTAGTAGAAGCCTAGAGAGGGAGGAAGCCTTCAGCAAAATATCTAAGAATTTTTGGGAGCATCTCCTATGTACATAGTTCGAAGAAAAAAGAACCAAACTGGATTAAAAACCCAGAAAGGGATATATATATATATATATATATATAGACTATAATACTCAATTAAAAGGTTATGTAATCTATATCTTAAAGACAAAAGATATAATCTTCGGCAGAGATGTCTAGTTTGACTAAGAAGCTACATATAACAAGGAGACAGAAGAAGTAGTTCGGAGAACTATTGACCTTCCAGCTTCAACTATTGAATAAGATAATAAGGAACACACCACTCCAGAAGAATAAGATCCAGAAGAATCTTCACCACCATCAACTCTACGAAGAAAAAATCCCTTATCAAAAATATACAAGACGTGCAATTTTATGATTATGGAGCTTGAGAACAATGAAGCTCCCTCCAAATAACAAGTATAGGTAAATTTTATTGAAGAAGAAAATTGGATAATCGAGAAGAACTTGACTTAGGAGCTAGCGGATCTTCCAAAAGATAAAGAAACCATCGGAGTTAAGTGGATATAGAAAATAAAACTTAACTCTAATAGAACTATTCAAAGACACAAAAGGCGCTTGGTAGCGAAAGGGTACTCCCAACATTATGGAGTTGACTATAATGAGACTTTTACTCCAGTTACTCGCATGGATACCATAAGGGTACTCATAGCACTAAGTGCTCAAAAGAGTACTCATAACACTAAGTGCTCAAAAGAGTTGGAAAATCTATTAGATGAACGTGAAGTCTGATTTTCTAAATGGGTATATTGAAGAAGAAATATACATAGAGCAACCTGAAGGATTCGTGGTCAAAGGTAAGGAAAACAAACTCCTCAAGTTGAAGAAAGCTTTATACATATTGAAGCAGGCACCGAGGACATAGTATTAGAATTGATGGCTATTTTACAAGTCAAGAATTCAGAAGGAGCACAAGTGAGCCAACACTCTACATCAAAGCTTAAGGTAATGATATTCTCATCTTTTTCTTATATGTTGATGATATTATTTATACGAGAAACAATGGCATAATGATGATGGATTTCAAAGATGATATAATGAAAATATTCGAGATGACAGACCTGTATTTAATGCACTATTTTCAAGATCCATTAAGAAAAGTCTGGAATATTTATATCTCAAAAAAGTATATGTACAAATTTTTAAAGAAGTTCAACATTAGTGGATGCAAGCCTGTAGCAACAAAACTAGTTACTATTGAGAAATTTAGAAAAGAATATGGATCAAAGAAGGCAGACGGGTCACACTACAGAAGTCTAATTGAAAGTATACTTCACTTAACATTCTACAAGATCCGACATAATGTACGCTACAAGTCTGCTATCAAGATTCAGGTAATATCCAACTCTAGTACATTATGAAGTAGCTAAGATAATTCTTCGGTACCTGCAAGGAACGAAAGACTTGGGGATATGGTTCTAAACTTCCAAAATCCCACATTGCTTAGTTAAAGGACTAATAGCTTCTATATAATGATTGAGGGAACCCTCATCCCTTGAGGGCGCTTTTGGGGTGAGTTAGACCTCTTAACATGGTATCAGAGCCGGCCTGGGCGTGTGTGAATGGTGGGCCTTATTATGGTCCATCTTGGGAGTAACCCATTGACTCCATGCCCGTATGTTGGGCATAAGGAGGGCATGTAAAATCCCACATTACTTAGTTAAAAGGTTAATAACTTTTATATAATAAGTGAGGCAACCCTTACCCCTTGAGAGCTCTTTGAGGGTGAGTTAGGCCTCTTAACAGATTACTCACTACAAATTCGTTTCACATATTTTCATAGTGAGTTTTACGGTCTCCAAATTTGTTTCTCATTATTCTACTTCATTTCAATTATATTATCCAATACAAAGTTAAACAAAATCGATCAGGTCGATTAAGCCTTTCATACTTCTTAAAACAGAAACTCAGAATAACTTCTAAAGTAAAAGTTAAAATACAATTCCAAATGATTTCGAGTTTGTTTGGGTTTACTTGAAGTCATAAAATAAAATATGCACTAAGTTAATTTGGTAGGTGTTTAGAAACAATTACTTAATAATTAGATTTTGAAATAAATAAACTAAAAAATTTTACATTCTCCCAACTAATCACAGTACTCCATTTTCATTATACAAAATTTAATTTTTATAATACATGAGATTGGTAAAATAGGAATGAGCATTTCCTAACTATCAAATTATCGAAATAAATATATTTTACAATATTTTTCAATCTATTTATTTTATAGTTTTTTTTTAATTTAATTTTTCTATATATATCTTAAATTTCTCTTAACTATTTCTTTTTTTTTTATATCTTATTTATTTTTTTCAATTACTTATTTAAAAAGTAATTGAGAGATTACTAAAAAAATAAACAAAACAAAAAACCTTGGACAATGTTTAATTTAGAGGCGATGGAAAGTGAGTGTCGTGGACTCTGTCGTGGCTGCTTCTGCACTAAAGGGTATGATTTTGGTTATTATTAGACAATATATATCTTTAAATCCTTCTTCATGTTTGTTACATGTTTTTTATTTATGTTGAGTATGAGGTTGAAATCATTAATGAATTAATCAACAAAAATAAAATAAAAAGGTAATAATTGAGGGGTGGAAGCCGGCCGTGGCCTGTCCAGGTGAAGGATGATGAACTTAAAAAAAATGAAATATCATTTCAATACTGGAATCTTCTCTTATATTCACATTATCACGTTAAATTACATGTCTCCAATACTTACCTATATATATACCCCTTGTACATTCACACATTTGCACCAAGCTTTCTCTATATAGGAGTGTGGCAAGATATCATTCAAAGGTAGTTTACACAATGCGTTGGCTAGGAAGCATGTTCCTTATTATGCTTCTGCTCTTCTTGGCTCCAGGTATATCTACATATTTAAATAATTTTATTTATAATTCAGATAGTATCACTCTTCTAAAATAATGTGCATGTACAGATATGGGAGAAGGAGCTCAACTCTGTGGAGCTCCTAGCGGCACGTTCAGGGGACCATGTGTGCTTAAAGCAAATTGCGAGGACGACTGTAAAACAAACGGATTTTTCGATGGACAATGTAATATATTGCAATGCGTTTGTTTTTATTTGTGTTGACAACTATTGGTTTCAAGCTTTGTGTGAAGGACTGTTGTGTTCTAAGCTCCTGTTGAAGGCGAACTCAGATGAATTCATACTTTTTAAGCTAAAGATTCAAGATCAATTATATCACCTCTTGTTGACCTCTATCTATGCGCATGACTCCTAATTGGTCTTGTTTGGAGAAGTAGAATATTTTACATGCAGACAATATATATTTACTATTTAATACTTTTTTTTTTTAATTGCTCCACTTTCATCTGCCCGGTTTTTCATACGGTAAATATTTTTAATTATACGTAATTAAAAATTATAAAAATTTTATATTTTAAATATAGACATTAAGACGAACAAAATAAGATCTCATTTAAATATCTTTTTTTTATAAATAAAGAATCATATATAAAATAAAATGATTGATGAATAGTGTTTGAATAGTAAATGTAGCCATTACAAAATACGGAAGAAGTATAATAAACAAATTAATTATTACTTTTTGAGGTTAAACAATTAAAAAATCATGGTAATGATTGATTTTCTTAAATATTGTATTTTCTCTCGTTATGACTATTAATATGGGACTGGTAGTGTAATTAATGTCATGAGTCCATCCCAATTACCTCCTAAACATTTTGTTGTTTGGAGAAATTATGCCGAGGAACGGGTTCTCCACGTCATTTTGCCCACTTGGAGAACCCTCCCAATCAATACATGACACATGGTGTGGAGCCACTTAGCTTTTAATATTAAAATTCTCAATTCACAAAACGCTCATCTCTCTCCTTTAATAAATGCACCTTTTTCTCTCTTATTGAATTTATGTACTCACATTTCTCTCCTTTAATCGATAAACCTTTCTCTTTCCTTCTCACTCTTTCTTTCTTGTTCGATCGACGATTACTCTGCATCCTTGGAGAACAAACAAACTGTCCTCCTTCTTTCAATTGATGCACTCACTCTCTCTTTCTTGTTCGATCGAGGATTACTCTGCATCCTTGGAGAACAAACAAATTGACGCCGTTATTCATTTGTTTGTTTTGTTTGTTTGATTTTTATTTTTTAGATTTAAATTTTATGTTTATTTGTGAGTTTATGTTCGAAACGGAAATGAATTAAAATGACGTATTTTAGAAATAGAGACATTTGAAAGCACTCCATTCGATCAAATCAAATAACGTGAGATCCTAATTGTATTTTATATTTTTATTTGTTTAGTTTTAAAATAAAAGATTACAACACTTTATCAGAGTTCATGAAAAGAAATTGTGGATCTAAGAGAGAGTGTGTGGTGATAGAAAGAGAGGGGATTCAAGAAAGAGAGCGCGGTGATAGAAAGAGAGAAGCTGTAAAAATGAATTTATATTTAAAAATTTTATAACTAAAAACTCGTCACGTCATGTATTGATTGGGAGGGTCCTCCAAGTAGGCAAAATGACGTTCTCAAGCATAATTTATCTGTTGTTAGGGTGTCAAAACTAATACCACATTGGTAATACAAGTGAATAATTACTTATATATAAAATTTTCAGAGAATTCTATTAATATAAGGTATTTTTAATAGTGGTATTTAAAAACAAATTCGTAATATTGGAGGTGTTCGACTTCGATCAAGACCCCAAACAGTAGTTGATTCGATTTGTGTATTATTATTATTATTATTCCATTGATTTTGGTTGATTTTTTTATAAATATATGGAATGAAGTGTGAGCGTATTTCTGAAACTGAAATACTAAATATAGGTGGGTATTCAACGGTCACTGCCCTTTTTTTTTCAAGTACGTTTACTTTTCTTTTAATATTTAAAATGAAAATAACACGAGTTTGGGACTAAAAGATAAGGTAATGTGCTTTTTTTAAAAACAAAATTCATATTTAAATTATTTTTATTTTTTATATTTATTCTTTTAAATCAAATAATACCATTAGAAGTTGAGATGGATGGTGGAGAAGATGATGACTAGTTCTTTTGGTACTTTATGATAAACCTTCTGTTTATATATATATAGAGAGAGAGAGAGAAAGAGAGAGAAAGAGAGGCTCTTTTCACTTTTGGGTCTTGGAAAGTTTAAATTATTTTTATAGGCCCATTTTCAAAATAGATTATAAATGAGCTTCCCAAACTTTGGATTTCACTCTATAGGCTGTGATACCAATTATACCCTTTTAATTTAAAATTTTATTAAATAAATATTTTTTATATTATTAAAATAAAAACTAAAAAATCAGGATGTTCTATTCCTAACTTGCCGTTACCATCACAAATCCGGTTTAGGAAGTTGAAACCGGTTTGATAAAAATTAACTGGTTCAATTGATTACTCCTGTTTCTTCTTCCTCCTCTTGTTCGAGATCTTCATCCTCTCGTTAAATATCTTCTTTGCTTTGCAAAGTCTTGTTTGTCTTCAAAACCCTCAAACTAATCCCATCTGTACCTCCTCTTTCTGATTTAGTTTCTGACTTTCGTCATCTTCCCACATAATAGAACATTAGCAGCGAAATCGTTCATAGAAGACAGAAGAACTGTGGCAATTTGTCTGGGTAAGCTTGTCGAAATCTGGTAGTTTGTTGATTCGAATAATCAATTTGTGTAAAAAGACGAATTTTCCAAGTCGATTTCCAATCTACATCTGTTGAAAAATCGATTTTCTAAAGGTACGCCTTCGAGGTTAAGCTTGCTTGATATTAATTAATGGCAAAAATCTTCTTTTCACGCTTTATTTTTAATGTTTATGTGGGTATTGTTGTGGTATAAATCAATCTCAATGGACAAGACACCCTGTTAGTTCAATTGTTTACGCTTGGATATAGTATTGTAGATGTAATAGCAACAGTTTATGTTCTTGAAATACAGATTCATATTGTAGAAGTGCAGAAATCATAAACTGCTGCTTGATTTTTAGTCCCTATATAAATTGCTTCTTTGTTATTGGTATTGCTGTTAATCTGATATGCTTCATTTCTTCAATTGTGATCTGATGTTAAACTATTTTACGCAACACTTCATGTTCTTGACTATATTGATATTTACTAGCTGTTTTTTGAAGTGCTGTAGATAATAGGTAGCGTTATATTCATCTGTTGTAATTTTATATGTAGTTTTCTATTGTAATTTTATCTGATTAGATAACACATCCTCATAGATTAGTATTGATATGTTTGTGATTGGATATTGTTATGTAGATATTGTAAACAACAAATTGTGTTCTTCAAATAAGGTTTCATGTTTTAGATTTGCACAAATTAATGGTGTTAATGTTAACATGAACTGCTACTTCATTCTAGATTTTGGTGTTGTTGTTAATATGATTTGCTTCTTCCTTTTCATTGCTTTGAATCATGAGTATTGATAATACTACATCAGTAATATTTGATTACAGTGATATGTAGATATGTTTCTACGCAAGGCTATTGTATGAATTAGATAATAGGTAGGTTTATGGTAGTACTTTTAGTTTAAGGTGGATGTTAGTTTAGTGTAAGTAAGTAGATTACAACTCTTATTTTCATGTACGTGAGGTAATCTGTTTTAAAACTTGTTGAATTGTACTTATTAGTTTATGATCGCATATCAGAATGTTTTGATGACATTAGTGCTATTTGATTACAGTTCCTGTATCTTTGGCAGCTTAATAAATTCCCTTATTTCCACGCCGTTGCATATACCAGGTACATTATCAGACCTCACTTTGTTTAAACTTTTAATTGATGGTAGATCATATAGGTTTGAATTGTAATCTCACTTTTTGATATCAGTTCAGAATAGTCTGGGTTGTACATATTAATTTGATGAGAGACCAGTGCTGTTAGTTTAAGGTTGTTAACGAAATGGTTAAGGAACAGGTAATTTTAGTCTTAATTAGTTAGAATATTTCTTTATTTGTTAGTTTAATTATTTTGATTATGTTTTGATTTATTTAATCTAAATTAGTTAGATTGTTTCCTTTTGAATTTATAATTAATTCAATTTTATTATATGAGTTGTTTTTTACCATGTTAAATTTATTTAGTCTTAATTAGTTAGATTGTTTCTTTCTTTGTTAGTTTAATTGTTTTGATTATGTTTTGATTTATTTAATCTAAATTAGTTAGATTGTTTCCTTTTGAATTTATAATTAATTCAATTTTATGATATGAGTTGGTTTTTAGCATGTTAGATTTATTTAGTCTTAGTTAGTTAGATTGTTTCTTTCTTTGTTAGTTTAATTGTTTTGATTATGTTTTGATTTATTTAATCTAAATTAGTTAGATTGTTTCCTTTTGAATTTATAATTAATTCGATTTTATGATATGAGTTATTTTTTTTTTTACCTTATTAAATTTATTTAGTCTTAATTACTTAGCTTGTTTTCTTTTTAAGTTTAATTGATTTGAATATATATTCTAATATGAGTTGATAAGTTGCTTCCTTTTTTTGTTAGATTAATTGGTCTTAATTGATTAGATATCTTACATGTATGTTTACATGGTTGTTGTCTTTGAATATTCTTGCAGTTTAATGATTCTGTTTGGGACGGTAGTTCTTATGTCTATGGTGACACAGGGCATGAGGTGTTTGAATGTGTTGCGATCTATAGCACGTCCTTGGGAGAATATATTCGAAGAAATGTATACCTAAGGATAGTGTTGACGGCTCGCCATGAGGAAGCGGAAAAGTCATAGTTGTGTAATCGTTGTACTTGTGTGCATGTAATTTATTGTTTTCAGAAACTGTAATTTATCTTAAATTGTAGTTTGTTTAGGAAGTAGAAATTTGGTTGGAACTAGAACTCTGATCTCTAATCAGGCAGAGAAAATAACACATTAGAAACTGTGAGTTAGTATCAAATTTGCGATGTATAATAAATAAAATGAATCAATATAAATTACGTCATGTATTTTTTTTCTTTTTTCTAATGAAGTGATTAATGGCAGTGAAAGAAGTTCAGTGTTGTCTTTAGGGGTCGTATAGGTTACCATAAGGCAAGGTCTGCTTGGATGGGAAATGATGACCTGCCAAATTAGAGGTCGAATCGTTAAGTGAGCTATGACTAAAACAAACTCTGATGTGGCATCGGACGATGGAATGACAGATCAGAAATCTGATGGCAGTTCAGAATTGAACTTTTGGCCCCTATTACAATACAATCCGGTCTCTTATTGCATTTTTAAGGTTTTGTACATATAGTACTGAAAGTTTTCAAAAACAAGTGTCGACACCTTATATTTTAGTGAAATGCATGAGTGTGTCATCCTAGAAGTGTTACTCTTACATTGGTAGGCACTAATGTGTGGTGTAATAGTCGGGTCCCCTAAGATTTTTTTTTTTTTTTGGTTTTTTTCTAGATAAAAAGGTCTGTTTAGATGGGAAACAATGGTTTACCAAATTAGGGGTCGAATCGTTAAGGGAGCTATGTGTAAAACGAACTCTAATATGGCATCAGACGTTAGAATGTCAGATCAGAAATATGATGGCAGTTCAGAATTGAACTTTTGGCCTCTATTACAATACAATCCGATCTCTTATTGCATTTTTAAGGTTTTGTACATATAGTACTAAAAGTTTTCAAAAATAAGTGTCTATACCTTATACCTTAGTGGAATGCATGAGTGTGTCATCCTAGAAGTGCTACTCTTACATTGGTAGGCATTAATGTGTGGTGTAATAGTCGGGTCCCCTAAGATTTTTAGTTTTTCTCTAGATAAAAAGGTCTGCTTGGATGAGAAACGATGGCCTGCCAAATTAGGGGTCGAATCGTTAAGGGAGTTGTGAGTAAAACGGACTCTGATGTCGCATCAGACGTTAGAATGTCATATCAGAAATATGATGGCAGTTCAGAATTGAACTTTTAGCCCATATTACAATACAATCCGATCTCTTATTGCATTTTTGTGGTTTTGTACATATAGTACTGAAACTTTTCAAAAATAAGTGTCTATACCTTACTTCTTAGTGGAATACATGAGTATGTCACCCTAAAAGTGCTACTCTTACATTGGTAGACACTAATGTGTGGTGTAATAGTTGCGTCCCCTAAGTTTTTTTAGTTTTTTCTGTAAAGATAGGTCAGATGGGGTGGGAAATGAAGGCTTGCAAGATTTAGGGCCAATCCGCCCAGCCATTTGTGAGTTAATTTGACTATAATGTGATCTCAGACGGTAATATGGCATATCAGAAATCTGATGGCACCTCAGAAGCCCAATTTTGGCCACTTTTGCACTCTAATTCGCTTTGTGCATGTATGAAATGTCCCTTACACAAGTAGTACTAAACTTTCAAATAGACAAGTGCATTTGCAACTCCCTTTAGTGGAATTCATGAGTGTAAGGGGTTAGATGTGATACTCCTACTTTAGGAGGTACTTAAGTGTAGTCCAATAGTCGGGCCCCCTAAGTTTTTTTAGTTTTTTCTATAAAGATAGGTCAGATGGGATGGAAAATGAAGGCTTGCAAGATTTGGGGCCGATTCGCCCAGCCATTTGTGAGTTAATTTGACTCTGATGTGATCTCAGACGGTAATATGGCATATCAGAAATCTGATGGCACCTCAGAAGCCCAATTTTGGCCACTTTTGGACTCAAATTCACGTTGTCCACATATGAAATGTCTCTTATACAAGTAGTACCAAACTTTCAAATAGACAAATGCATTTGCAACCCCCCTTAGTGGAATTCATGAGTGTAAGGGACTAGATGTGATACTCCTACTTTAGGAGGTACTTAAGTGTAGTCCAATAGTCAGGCCCCCTAAGTTTTTTTAGTTTTTCTGTAAAGATAGATCATATGGGGTGGAAAATGAAGGCTTGTAAGATTTGAGGCCGATCCGCCAGCCATTTGTGAGTTAATTTGACTCTGATGTGATCTAAGACGGTAATATGGCATATCAGAAATCTGATGGCACCTCAGAAATAGTCGCATCCCCAAAGGTTTTTTTGTTTTTGTATACAGGTAGGTTTGATGGGGTAGGAAGTGATCGCTTGCAAGATTGTTGGTCCAACAGCCCAACCATTTGTGAGTATATTAAGTGGTTTAGGGGTCATTCAATTGCAGGAACTAAAATTGAGGAGAAGAGACTTGTGTACTGATATCAACCTCGAAAAATTTGAAATCATAAATCTGATATGATATTAAAACATTCACAATATCATAGAAAAATAACAAAACAAATATGCAGAGCTTACAGAAAATCGGTATCCTTAACTTAAACGTAACGAACATGTAGAGCTTACCCTAAATTGGTGTCCTAACCCACCATTTCCTACAAGGACACCACAAGGTACAAATTTGTTATCTAAAAAATGCATGGATGACTCACAATCAAATCCATCATGATTTGATATATGTTGATCGACTTCGAAGTCACAACAACTGAAATACTATGGTGTTCTCTCTGCCTGTAAAGGAACTAATGTCTTTTTACCTGGTACTTGAAAATGTACGTAACATCAATTAATCTAATACAAAGAACAGACTATTTAAAAATACCTGCAATATCATGTCAAAAACCTATGGATGAAATAACAAGAAATAAATCAAGACTGTCCATAGTATACCCTTCTTCGAATATATTCTCCCAAGGGAAGAAAACAATTCATAAATGAAAATATAATAAAATTAATCTAATACAAAGAAAACAAACAACTCGTGTTACAAAATCAAATTAATTAAACTCAAAAGAGAAATAATCTAACAAATTAAGATCAAATCAATTAAAAAAAACTCATATCAGAATATATAATCTAATCAATTAAACCAAAAAAGGAAATAGTCTAACCATTTAAGACCGAATCAATCTAATTAAGAATATAAACAACTCATATGTCAATCAAATTAATTAAACTCAAAAGGGAAATAATCTATCCAATTAAGATCAAATCAATTAAAAAAATAACTCATATCATAATATATAATCAAATCAATTAAACCAAAAAAGGAAATAGTCTAACCATTTAAGACCAAATCAATCTAATTAAGAATATAAACAACTCATATGTCAATCAAATTAATTAAACTTAAAATGGAAATAATCTTACCAATTAAAGCCAAATCAATCCAAAAAGGACTCCATCCAACTGCAATAACATTAAAAGACAACAACCACGTAAACAAATTTTTTAGATATCTGAACTCACAACACAGATATCTGTCATCAAAACGTTTTGATATGCGATCAGAAACTAATAAGTACAATTCAACAAGTTTTAAAACAAATTACCTCGCATACATGAAAATAAGAGTTGTAACCTACTTACTTACACTGAACTAATATCCAAACAACGAAAGTTCTCCAAACACAAAAAGTAAATCCTATCACCTTTACTATCTAAGGTGTCGATACATTTACTCTCATAACAAGATTCTCCTTAATTTTTTTCAGCTACCAAACACACTCTAGTATCAAAATCAAACTCTATTTTATTATCACAAAATCCTAACAAACAAAACCCTTCTCAACTCAGTTCGACTATAAACCAAATGTATATAAATCCAACTCCAACTCCAACCCCAAGAAAATTCAAGCAATAAAAATAACCTAATAAATTACACACAACAACAACCCTTTATCTGTGGTGTCAAAGACTGCATAACATTTGCAGATTCAACCTATATGCACAACAAACAACATCAGTACATTAACATCACAAATTACATACAACAAAACAAAACAGTAACCAGGAAAATGCATCGATAATTACCACAACCACAATAATCATATCTCAAAAACATACATAAATACAAAGAAGCAAACTAACTATCCTATTTCTTAGTCAGGGGAAATGTAGCGGCCTTAACAAGCACAATCAGCAATATAATAGCAAACCCATAAGAGTAGGGAATGTGTAAAGTAGACAATCCATCTTTCAGAACCTGAATACAATAACCACAAACCGTAAGAAGTCCAAAACTTTAAACACAAGAACTAATGTAGAAACACAAACCACTCACCTTCAAAATAGTTTCCATAACATTGCAGATACCAGAGAGCCAATTAGAGTTCTATTTAGCTATCGTCGTCACCGTTTCTGGAGAAGAAGAGACAGCAGCATCAGCTATAGTATAAAGCAAACTCTCAGCTTGGCTAAATAAGTCCCCAATTGAGTCTGCAACTTTGAAACTGTACACATTCTTTCTTAGGGATTGTAACTCAATTGGTCAGAGTACCGCCCCTGTCAAGGCGGAAGCTGTGGCTTCAAGCCCCGTCACTGCCGATCCTAGAACCGAACTTGATGATTTCGCTTACGATCTGGTTGAGGAGTTTTAAGGACGTGGCGAAGACGGCGAGTGGTGGTTGTCGGCGAAATTGAACAATGATGATTCAGAGGAGGAGTTGCGAGGTTAATTTGGAAAGGAGAGGAATGGGCGATGGCTATCTGCGATGGCTTTTTGTTTTGATCTCTGCGATTGTGTTTTTTCTTTTAAAATTTATTTAATTGCTTAATTTTACTTAGAAATAGAATAGTCACTTCACATTTAAATATAACTTAAAAATTATCTTAATGACATTTTTATTAATAACTTTTAAGAAAATGATATAATTGAAAGTACAGCCTATTAGGTGCACACTAAAGTTTACAAAGCTTATATTTGCAAGATTTTGAATTTGGGCCTATAAAAATAATTCAAACTTTCCGAAGCCCATTTTGAATGATTTCCAATATATATTCTCAGTTGTGTGTACTTGCCCAGATCAGATCACTTTCAATTTCTTGTATTGCATCAGAAACCGCAGTTATCAGAAATGGGGGAATACCCGGACAGAAAGATAAAAGATATGCAAGCAAAAGTTCACTATTGAATAAACCTTTCATGTTGTATTCACAAATTTTGGAAAAAACAAAGGTTCCAATAACAATCCACTGTAAACATACATGTATAATTTTTTTTCCACCGGGCATTGTATTAATTCACAATAGCGAAAAGGACTTGGATCTAGTTTCAGTAACAGGACCATCTTAAACAAAATTGCCAGATGAAGTCCACTTGCCTTTTTCCTTTGGGGGGAAAATAAGAGCCGCTGTATCTGTTGTTTGCTTAAAACCAGTCAACACTTCTCAGTTGAGCCTCAATTTTTTAAAAGCTTTCAATTAAAGAAAAACCTAACCTTTTTACTGTACAAGTTACAAAAAGAGATGTGCTGATTAGCTGATGGAATCTCAGTTAGGGTTCTGTGAGTTACCATCCCTCAGAGTGAACGGTCGCGCTTGCACCAACATAGATACTCAGGTATAGGCCCGTCTTCTCCAACAACCCATGCATGATATGCCACATCTTTTAAAGTCATTCTCTGATTTGGATCTGCATATAACATTTCATTGTCTTTCAGCCACTAACCAACAAAAGAATTATGGATATAAAAGATAATGAAACCGAAAGTAAACTAAAATCTGGTTATATCTCTGGTTGATCAGTGACAGCCTTTGCTAACCTTTGCAAAGAATTCCTTCTATGAGATCCCTCAGCTGTGGGTTCAAATCATCCGGGAGTATCAAAGGGTTATTAACAATCTGTTGGAATGGAAGGTTACCAATTTTAGAGCTTTTAGCGGAGTTGATAATAAAAAGAATCAAAGAAAACATGCGAATAGATTCCATTTCACACACCTTATCATAAGTATCTTGTAATGTTTCACCGAGGAAGGGATATTTTCCTAATATCATACAATACAATGTAACTCCCACTGCCCATGTGTCAGCAGCCCGCCCATGGTAAGTCAAACCTGCTTACAAGAAAGGAAATTCACATATACATATGCACTTAAGTTAATAAAAACTGCATCTTTACCCATTTGTGAGGGAGAATATTCTGACCTAGACAGCACTCAGGAGCAGTAAAAACAGGAGTCCCAGGAGATCGACGAAGTTCGTCATTTTCATCCTGCATAGCAAAATTAGCTTCTAAGTTAGTTAAGATGCTACTGTAAACAAGAGATCTATCTTGGATAGACTCATTCTTGCACTGTAAACAATTACTTGAAAACCGCAAGAAACATAACCTAGGTTGAAAATACACTTGCAGAAAATAAGATCGAGATTTGACAACTTTGTGCTCAGAAAATATGAGCGCATGGGAAGGGGATAACATTACCGCTACAATTTTATAATGTCAACCAAAGCAAGACAAATGCAAAGATGAACCAAATCCCGATCAATGAAAGGAATACAACATCCCAGACCATATTCATTCATTAAACAGTCAATCATACACAGTATCCACATATATATGGACCACAGAATCACTACAAAAACAATTCCGTGATGGGAGTTCAAGAGAGATACAACTGTGTTATCATATGATATCTGAAAATCCATCTTATCTCATACACGTTCATTACTATGAAAAGAATGTTAGATTAATAATAATATATTTATTTTTTCTTCCTTTTTTGAAAACAATATTAAATAAAAAACTTAGATGAGTTATCTGTTTGCTTTACATATGACGTGACCCTACATAATCAACTATTGACCAAAGTCATTCTTAAACGTTTAAAAATTTCGGTGGATGCAAGCTTAAGATGAAACCTAGAACTGTTTACAGCAGTGAAATACTGTGTGTATCTTAGTACTTCAATAACAAGAGCTCATTCATGAGCTATAGCCATTACTATCATTTCAATCAAATGGAATGCTTTGTTTAACAGCTCTATTATTTTCACAAGCACTAAAGGCCGCACCACAGCCACTATTACAAATGTGCATAATAAAGATGTCTTAACAGAACAATAATTGTCAATCAATGAAACATAATCATGTGCTTAGATCAATCATGATTGCACAAAGTATGGGTAAGAAAGAGGTTAAACAATTTCATGCTTTCACATTTGCAGCCTACATCAAAAGAGATTATTCACAATTCTTCCATACCTAGCCAGAAGAAGAATGGAAAATAGAGATATATCATTACCTCAAAAACCTGGCTGACACTAAAATCTCCTATCTTCACCGTACCAGTTCTTGTAACCAGCAGATTATCAGGCTTTATATCCCCATGCACTACATTCTGTATTTTACGATAGCGATAAGTCAATAAGCAGAAAGGAACAAAGAGTTTACTTCACCATCAGTGCATCAACAAAAAGAAAATGGTGTCTCCTAGAAATATTAGATAACCGGACAACAATATATCATTATGAATAATACAAACATCATGAATCATAAATAAAAACTCAGCAAGGTTACAGTCGCATAACACATCTTCTAATACAGCTGTTTGGTAGATTTTCATGAGGAACTTTTGAAATTTCCATTAGAGCTCTTCTAAAGAAAAATAAATCACTTTCATACCCCTGGCACACATGTCAGGGCTCACGGAACCACTGAAAATCCAAAAAAGAAAAAAGATTTGAAGATCATACATGAGCATGAAGGTACATAAGCCCAGATACAATGTCCCGCAAATACTTTCTAGCAGTATTTTCATCCATGCCTCTAGGAGGATCAGAATCCTCACACACCCACTTGCTTTCAACATACTCAAGAACTGAAAGAAGTAAACTATAAAATCTAGTCAAGCATGAGGTAATAGGATGTTTACATACTAAAACTTACTATAATAATTGAAATGAATGATAAAATGAGATATTTGGCAACAAATAGAAGGTGAAAGGAAAAAGGTAAAATACCCATGTAGAAGTGATCTGTGTCTGGGTCATTAATCACCTCGATGAGATTAACTATATTTGGATGATCCAACATTTTCATAATCAAAACCTTCACAGAATTGAAAACAATATCAAATATCCTAAAGTAGAAAATATGATAATGAAAGGAAGATAATCATTAATAGAATCTGACATAAACACGCAAAGGAATACAGATGCTAAAGCATTAATAGCTAATAGTCTTCTTTTAATTTATTTCAACTGGAAAACTCAATTTTAGATACATAACAAAGCAAGCGACCAATCATAAACAGACAACATGACTGGAGGCATCCATATAAAAACTGAACTAGAGCTGAACTCTCCATTTTACACCAGAAAAATCACGATAAAAAGATAGATTGGAGAATAGTTGTTGGACAGTATATAAAATATAAAAATATAAGCGTTATCCTCGACCAGGCACGTGAAAAGAATAAATGTTCCACTATAAATATGTATAATCAAAACCTGATAAACATAAACACTGTAAATGGCAGTAGAAAAAAAAACCTCATAAAAGGAGGAAAGCAGATACCTCGCGAAGAACGTCAGTCATAGCAGTCTCTGAAGGAGCAACACGCAGCTTTATCAAGTGAGACTTATGAAAAGCCTGCAAAAAAAAAAGTTTACAGCATATGTCAAGGAGCAATTCCTCATAGCGATATGAGTTTCCAAACAATCAAAATGCACTGCACATAAACTAGATATCAATAGAAGTAGGAAGACCAGATTATCATCGACAAATGTTTCTACCAGAAATAATATATAAAAGCAGATATATTATGACTCATTAATCACCAAATATCACTTTAAATATAATATAATGCCTTGATTGCATCTTTACTGAGATAAATATAATACCTTAATTGCATAATGCTTCCCATCTACAGAACTTCGATAAAGCACCTGTTGCACATCAAATCCCAAAAGGCCAAACAGTAAATAAACTAGTGACATTTAGATATGCATATGCTTTATCCAGCAACACCTACCACTTTACCATAGCTTCCAGCACCAATCTTATACTCTCGGACATATTCATTGATCATCTTATAACCATTTTCATCCTGATAAAATGGCAAAAAAAAAAAAAAAAAAAAAAAGAAAAAAAAAGAAGACTCAATATAAATTAAATCTAAAATTGACGAATAACAAAATAGACTACAAATAAGTTAAATGTACATGTCCACATGCATGAAGACATCCAAATATACATATATTTGCAAAACAACAAAGAAATAAACAAACTATCTCATGATTTCACCCTTGACTTAAGACATGACCATAGAACTACCAACAGTAAGAAAAATATTAGTCTGCATCACAACCACAAAACAACATTAAGATTAGAGAAGATTTATCATCACCATAGAAGCACTCGATGAAACATCACAAATCATTGCACAGAAATTGACAACCTAGCTCTCATTCAAACAATTTACTACTTGTATTTGACACAACCTAACAAGATCAATTACCTAACTATAACTGCATGGCAATAACATAAAGCTGATCATTCATCAGATTAGTTTGTTTAAACAAGTACCGATAGTTTGCCCATCTCACAACATGTGTATTCACATAATTAAAAAATTTCTAAGTATGCTACACATAAGTTACTCCGCCATTGGAGAAAACACAATTAGAATTAGAATTATTCTCGCTCACCTCTGACCGAACAAGTATGTTTGTTTCCTTTACAGGAAATTGCCGGCATATCAATCCATTTTGTTCTCTGAATTTCAAGATCTCTTCAGATTTTTTAGCACGGCTTGGCAATCCAGCATCATCGCCATGGTTTGGATTGGTAGCTTCACCATCGTAAGAAATATCATCATCATCTATTTCTTCATCCAGCAAAAAGTCCTGGGAAATCCGATAATTCAACTGCTTGGCAGTTCTTATCCCCTTGGGCCTTCTCCTAGTAAACCCGAAACACCCGCAGCAGCCCATCACTCCAGCAAACAAATGGCTCTTCCAAAACATGAAAATTGAAATTATGAACACCAAAGCCCTTGAACAAGTGTGACAACCTTTGAAGTCTTTATTTATATTACAACTCTCCCAAAAAGAAAAATAGTGATGGTACCAAAACCTGCAAACAATCAAAACCACTTATGTCAATAATATATCAGTACAATTCATTAATCCATCTATTTGATTATGTTGTCTTGTTCATTAAAAATTTTTCTACATCAACTGATTAGGACCAAACAAAAATAAAACAATAGATCGCCACTCACAAATGATAATTTATCTGATTTCAACAAAAGAAAAGGGCTTTCATGCCCCAAATCGCTTGGCTACTCCAACGGATGCCATTCAACCAAATGAAAGAAACAGCGAATAATATTACAATTATTTTGATTGAGTCGGCACATCGCTATATCACCTCACTCAATGTCACCTCCAAACCATTACCACCAACAACCCTTCCCCTCCAACTCCACGTCCAATGTTGACCTAAACAAATGATGAAACAAGATTCTCACAATAAGAAATATGTAGATAAATTTATTTACACAAAGCGATCAAATATTAAACAAACTTTAATCTTCAGAGCAATGAAACCTGCTTCCACTTTATCAGACATCAATGAACATGAACAGCATAATAAACAATTAAGATACCGTACCTTACCCACAATTGAACCTCGCAAACCCCAGAAATTTGAATCCGGTTGCGAAACCAATATGTGGGCAAAATCAAATTAAAGAAACCCTAAATTGGATCGGGAGAGAATTCGAGGGTAGTTCTGGAAATAAAAACCCTAAAAATTATAAAATTTATAAAAACCCTAAAATTTATAACTCATTATCAACCACTGCTACCAGAGGAGGAACCTGAGCCGCCAAATTGACATTTAGATACATATTCTCAATCTTCCTCCATTGGTGAAACCATACTCCTCTCGGCACATCAATTAAACTGTGGGACTTGACATACCTCCAATCACTTAGAATTTGTCATCCATGAAAAAACCAGAGCACAACCAACGTGGTGAAATCATGTTGGGTAATATTTCCCATCTACCTGCTGTAGAGTCATATAGCTCAGCTGATCTCAAAACTTTTCCATTACTATCACTCCCACATTAACTATAGCAATAGGATCCAGACTACCAGACCTGGAAAAGCAGCGGTGCTGGTTCATTCCTTCAATTTCATTCCATTCAGAACGAACCATACTAAACTTCCACAAAGCAAAATCATGCAACTCTCGCCCGAATACCAACAATTGACTGCCCACAGCTAATGACTCCTTATCTGCATGATTGAAACACTCATCACAAGGTATCTTCAGTAACATTATCCATTTATTCCTCACTGGATCAAACCCCTCCCAACCGCTAGGATGACATAGCAAGAACACCCAGTGCTCCACAATACCTAACTGCTACCTCAAACCATACAAGTACCCACTTTTGATTAACTTATGAAACCTCTTATTTATACAGGAAACCACATCGTCGACAAGTCCTGGAAGCAGTGAATCACTTGGTCCACACCACCCTTTCTAAAAAAACCATCACTCACTCCTTCCCTCCAATTCACTACAGAAATTTCTTCCTGGCGACCATGTTCTATATTATCCATATCACTATTAACACAAAGTTTCTTTATCATATTAAACAATCCTTTTAAGTATACCCCCAACAACACAAAATGAAGCAATTTCCCAAAATCAAAACCAATCTTCCAACAACTGTGAAAAGGAACAAAAAAAAAACCAGTATCAACCCCAAAATCCTCAAACAAGCTCCCACTACCAAGTAAACAAATTCCTATCTTTGCCCACCAATCATCCTTATCTATTTACTTCCCCATCAATCTATTTACCAATTCAAAACATATACTATCTTATCTAAATCTACACTCAAAAAGATCCAACTTTTACAACATATGATACAAGGACGCAAACGAAAACCCAGTTCACTCAAAATTACAGAAGTAAACATCCTATCAAATAAAAAATTTTGAAACGAAAAACCGCTCAACACAATCCAATTACCAATTTTTTTCCCGGAATAATTCCTCGTTTACCACCAATCCAAACAAAATCACCTGAAAACCCACAAAAGACAAACAATCAAAAATCCAATACAACCCACCAGCTTAAAAATCCATATTCAACCAATCAAAACAACAAACAAATTCAATTAACAAACACATAAAAACCAAACCCTCTCACTACCCACGATCCACTGATAAGAAACTCTCACCTGCTTCGGATCCTAAACAACACCCAATGCATGAATTCGGATCCGAATCGGAAAACTAACCGGATCTCATCATATAATACAGGAAACTGGATTGAGAGTCACAGAGATAAAATAGTAACAGAATTAACGGAAAAATGAAATAGAAGTTTTATTGTCCGTACCAAAGGTTTCATCGGACTCAGGTGAAGAGGCCGTAAACCACGCCGCCCGGAACACAACCGGAATTTTATTCGCCGTCAAAACATGACGCCGGTGACCGGCAGAGTTCGAGAGAGCGATTTTTTTGGATTTTTTTTCTTTTTTTCTTTTCTTTTTAAGAGAGAAAAAAATATAAAATAAAAGACGGAGAAAGTGAAGTTGTGGAGAGATGATGTGGTTATAACCTGGAGTGTGTACTGTTGTTTTTCCATTATGCCCTCCTTTGTATCGTAATTTTGGTTAATTCCTCATTTTGTTTCATTGAAATAATTTATCATTTCATTATTTAGATATTGGCCGTATTAATTACAATTTTAATAAATTTTATAAACTTTAAAAAGTATATGAGTTTTGAATATATTTTTATAAATTTCATAAATTCAATAATAATTTTTATAGATTATTAAAAAATATTTTTTATAAATTTTAATGAATTTGTATAAATAAATTTTGTAAACTTTAAAAAATATTTGATGATTTTCATACATTTTATGATATTATTGAACTTTCAAATATTTTATAAAAAGGAAAGAAAGTTGATTGAATTTGAGGATAAAAAAATCTTTTCAATAATTTTTTATTTTAAGAGTAGGATTTTTTTTAATAATAATTTTACTAAAGATGGGATTATTATTACATTATTCACGATTGGTGACATCAACCATGAATTCTGATAAGTCATTTTTTATTTTAATATTTATATTTTATAATTTTTTTCTTTTCACTTTTCCTTTCTCCTCCTCTTTTATATGGATTGTTGTGTATATTTTTATTTTGTCCTCTATATATTTATTCGTTAATTTATTATTATGTTTACATTTAATTATCCAATCTCTAATTATTTGTTGAATGTAATTGATTGAATGTGACAAACCTAATTTTTTTAATATGAATATATGATTAAAAATAAATCATTATTTCAATAAAACAAAAAATGTACACCGTATAAAAGTAAAGAAAAATTATTATTGTAAAAAAGGCATATAGACCATTTCAAAATATTTCACAATCTCTATTATAATAAAAGGAAAAATCTAACCAATCAAATTAACCACATAATGACAAGTGATGTTATAAAAAAGTGACATCTTGATACTTTAGTTAAAATGACAATTATAACCTCTAAATTAATTAAATTATACTTATTTAGTCATTTTACATGAATGTGTGTTTCACGCACTTAACAAGCAAAAAAATTTTTTCTCTACGGGTTATATGCTTTTAACGCATGGTTACAATAAGTTTAACCCCTAAACTATAGAAAAATGCTAAAATAAAATTAACGGCAACCAAAATCCATTACAAAAAAACCATAAACCTTTAAAATGAGTAAGAGTGGCGAGATCTTCAATGACCCCGAGCCCAGAACGCAACCTAACTTGATAACTAATTTTATTACTTTCCAAAACATTAAAAGTAGAGTTCACAAAAATCATTATATAGTATTAAAATATAAAAATCATCTACATAATTGATTCAATTTAATAATCAATTTTCAACTTTTGATTAATGTTAGTGATATTAAACAAACTACACAGTTAAACAAAATATCAAATTCACATTTTATCTTCTATGAGAAAATAACTTATCAAATTCTAATTCAACTGTCATTCAATGTTAACCCAGAAAAATTCATAATAAAAGACAATATCAAATGGCAATGTTTGTCCTCAATGACAAAATAATTATTCAAAGACTCACCACAAAAAAAATATATACATATATAATCAACCAAATATCCAACCTAGTTTTGAAAAAAGAATGTATATTTTAAAATGAAACGCTAAGTTCAATATCACCTTCAATGTGTACTTTCTCCTTGATTAAAATTTCCTCGTTTGAGGAACTCTGTAAACATCTTCTCTACCAATACTTTTGCACATTCTTCAATTTGGACTTTAATTCCTTGTTGCAAGTTTTCTCAAATTCTATCTTCAATATCCTTAAGTTGTTTATCAGTAATGAAAACTGAATTAGATCCTTCTTGACCACCCTAGGAAGGAACAAAACAAGATGCACTAGATCCAATCTTAGAATTTTGACAACTTCCAAATCCATAAAGCCTACCATTAGTTTTAGATCCAACAACTTCAATCCATATATTTGAGTCAATATGTAGCTGAGATGAAACATTCGAGCCACGTTTCTCAATGAAAGTTGATTTATATGTTCCCTGCAAGTAGAAAATTCTTATAATTAAAAGTTTTAAAAGAACTTAACACATAAAACTTTCCACTTTTCTACCAATTTCTTTAAGTCTATCTGCTACATTTAAGTTTATCAAATATATGGATACAACAAAACAATAATAAAATGCTTCAATTTTTTTTTTGTTTATCTTTTTTTATAAATTCATCCACCAATACTATTCAAATAATTAAAATTTCATCAAGCATTTTAATTCCTATACATTATCCTCAACCAACAATTCAATATAAGATTTATATTAACATCTTTAGTTCGGATCAATGTTATCTTGACCAAAAACTCAAAATAATAACTATCAATACTTGTTTATTTCACATTCATATCAGTTTATCGATAGTATTAATATAATATCTTTACTAACAATACTTTCAGCTCATACACTCCAAAAAAAAAATTTACTACATCATTCTCTATGAGCACTACCAAAAAAAAGAAATGACACTAATTTTTCAATCTTTTTAATTGAACTATATTAATAAAAATATATATATATATATTTTATCACCAAATAATTAATCAAAATTGTTAGGAATGGAAGGTATATACTCATGGAAAGAATATATTTAGGAAGGAAAGCAATTAGAGGTATGATTATGAAAGATTTGTGGCGCACATATGGGCTAACGGACGGAGGAGTATTTTTAGGGATTGAGTTTGTATTTGTTAATTTTAACATTTAAGGTAGGAATATATTTAGTGTAATCTTGTGCAGCTTTCCAGTATATATGTTCACGTGATAATCATGTAAAGCGTGTGAAAAACACAAGAAAATATAAGAATAATTTCTCCCAAAAACTCTTTCAATTCTATCATGGTATCAGAGCCTTAGGGTACCAATGGGATTCACTGCCAATTCTAAACAACAACCCACTGCCACAGACATGGTTTCTTCACTTACTGCTGACCAATGGGATTCATTCCGAGCTCTACTTGCTTCTATCAAAGATGGATCTATCGAATAACTTTCAGGTATTCCTCTTACTAAAACATGGATTATTGATACTGGTGCTACAAGTCACATGACAGGAGATTATAACAGTTTGGTTGATACACATGACATCCCGGGCTGTTGGATTCGTTTGCCAGATGGTAAACGGGTTGCCGCTACCACCGCGGGGAGAACATGGTTGAATGAGTCCGTGATATTAAATGATGTCTTATTTGTGCCTGATTTGAACTGTTCTCTACTATCTGTATCTCAATTGATTAAAGAAACTAATGTGTTGGTAAAATTCGACGAGGAATTATGTGTGTTACAGGACCGTATCACGACACAGGTGATTGGTGCGGGTAGACTATGTGACTGACTGTATTATTTTCAACAGGCAGTGGATGGTAGTGCATTGACGACAATAAAGGAATGTCCCTTTGATCTTTGGCATCGGCGTTTGGGTCATCCCTCTTCCAAAGTTTTGTCCTTATTCCCCTTAGCAAATAATAGTAGAGCTAGCGCTTTGAATAAAGAACCATGTTCTATTTGTTTACGTGCTAAACAGTCTCGTGCTAGTTTTTCGTTGAGCATTAATAAGACTACTCATTTATTTGAGCTTGTGCATATCGATGTATGGGGTCCTTATAGAACATCAAGTATGGATGGTTTTAAATTTTTTCTTACCATTGTTGATGATTACTCTCGAGGAACCTGGGTCTATTTGATGCATGCAAAATCTGAGGTTCCTACTATTTTTCGTCAATATTGTGCCATGGTTTCTCGCCAATTTGATATGAAACTGAAAAAGGTACGTAGTGATAATGGCACAGAATTTGAGTGTCTAAATCCATTCTTTCGTGAACAAGGCATATTACACGAATCCTCATGTCGGGCTACTCCTTAACAAAATGGTCGGGTAGAGCGCAAACACCAACATATCTTGAATGTTGCTCGCGCACTTCGTTTTCAGGGTTTCTTGCCAATTGAATTTTGGGGTGAATGTATACTAACGGCGGTCTATCTTATAAACCGTACTCCTTCCATCTTATTAAATGGGAAAACACCATATGAAATTATGTTTGCACAAATTCCCGAGGTGTCCCACATACGGGTCTTCGGTTGCTTGTGCTACGTTCATAATCAATAACGCCATGGTGATAAATTTGAGGCACGTAGCAAAACAGGAGTGTTTGTAGGCTATCCTTACGGTAAAAAAGGATGGCGGGTATATTGTCGCGACACAGGAAAATTTCTTGTTTCTCGTGATGTAATTTTCTATGAGAATATTTTTCCATTTCAGGATATTGCTTCCAACTCCAATTCAATCACAGCACCAGAATTTTCTTATGTTGACGATGACATGGACTCATGTCCAAGGGAATAATCCCAGAGGAGTTTAGATTCTGCCCCTATTTCGGTCCCTGCCAATATATCACCCAGGGGGAGTGTGGTAACTTCTACACACGAGGAGAGAAGTTTCAATGAAAATGTCAGCCCCAGTGACAAGCTGCCATTATCACCAAATGTGCCAAGCATGGAATTGGAGGTTCAACCGTCGTCCACTCAACCTGCGCCCACACAACAGCCATCCGAACCTTCCTTGGACACTAATTTGATGGGTCGTGGTTATCGTGCAAAAACTAGTAATATTCGTCTTCAGGACTATGTCACTTACACTGTGGCCAAGGATGGCGCTCTCTGTAAGTACCCTTTGTCTGATTTTATTGGCTATTCTCGGTTCTCGGATCGTCACAAGACCTATCTGGCTGAAGTTGATTCCAACTCGGAACCACAAACCTATCAAGATGCGGTAAAGTGTCCTTCATGGCGTAAAGCAATGGCTGAAAAGATCAACGCCTTAGAGAACAATGGCACGTGGTGCCTAGTTCCTTTGCCTAATCACAAAAAGGCCTTGGGATGCAAGTGGGCTTATCATATCAAGAGAAAATCCGATGGCTCCATTGAGCGCTTCAAAGCGCGACTTGTCATTCATGGAAATAGGCAAGTCGAAGGTATTGATTATAATGAGACCTTTGCTCCAGTGGTTAAGCTACTACGTGTTCTGTTGGCGTTGGCTGCAGTGCGAAACTGGGAGCTTCACCAGATGGATGTTCATAATGCTTTCCTCCATGGCGACTTATCGGAGGAAGTGTATATGAAGCTTCCGCCCGGTTTTCGGCCTCAAGCTCCCAACATGGTGTGCAAATTACAAAAGTCTCTTTATGGTCTCAAACAAGCTCCGCGTTGTTGGTTTGCTAAACTTTCAGGTGCTCTACGACGGTATGGATTTACTCAGTCTCATTCAGACTATTCATTATTTTCATATAGTCGTTCCGACTTCATTATTCATGTATTGGTGTACGTGGATGATTTGGTCATTGCTGGAGACAATTCCTCTGAAATTACAAGGTTCAAGAAATACCTATCTGATTGTTTTCATATGAAGGATTTGGGCGTTTTAAAGTACTTTCTAGGTGTAGAGGTGGCCCGAAATGCTACAGGTATATTTCTTAGTCAGAGGAAGTATGCACTAGACATTATTACTGAGACAGGTTTGCTTAGATGTCGTCCGCTGGGTGCACCCTTAGAGCCTAATCATAAGCTTGCCTTGTCTTCTGGTTCACTGCTGACTGATCCTTCCTCTTATCGTCGCTTGGTTGGTCGGTTGGTGTACTTGTCTGTTACTCGACCAGATCTATCTTATGATGTTCACACTTTGGCACAATTTCTTCAGGACCCACAGACTGATCACTGGAATGCCGCATTGGGGGTTGTTCGTTATCTTAAAGGCACCCCGAGGCATGGTATTCTTTTACGTACGGATAGATAGTTCAGGCTTACTGTGTGTGGATTCTGACTTTTTTGACTCGTCGTTCTCTAACTGGTTGGTTTGTCCAGTTAAGGGTCTCTCCAGTTTCTTGGAAAACCAAGAAACAACCTACTGTGGCTAGATCATCTGCTGAAGCCGAGTATCGTTCCATGGTCGTTTTGACTTGTGAGCTCAAATGGCTTCGTGGTCTATTGTGTTTCCTCGGTGTGCCACATCCTACTCCAATGAAGATTTATTGTGATAGTACAGCAGCTCTTCACATCGCTGCAAATTCGGTTTTTCATGAGCGCACTAAGCATATCGAAATTGACTGTCATTTTATTCGTGATGAATTGTTACGCGGTTCTATATGCACTGCTCATGTCTCTACTCATCAACAGTGTGCTGATATCCTTACGAAAGCTCTAGGAAAGGGCCGATTTGATACATTGCTTTCCAAGTTGGGCATTTGTCTATTACATACTCCAACTTGAGGAGGGGTGTTAGGAATGGAAGGTATATACTCATGAAAAGAATATATTTAGGAAGGAAAGCAATTAGAGGTATGATTATGAAAGATTTGTGGCGCACATATGGGCTAACGGACGGAGGAGTATTTTTAGGGATTGAGTTTGTATTTGTTAATTTTAACATTTAAGGTAGGAATATATTTAGTGTAATCTTGTGCAGCTTTCCAGTATATATGTTCACGTGATAATCATGTAAAGCGTGTGAAAAATACAAGAAAATATAAGAATAATTTCTCCCAAAAACTCTTTCAATTCTATCAAAATAACAAAGGTAAATCAAAATCCTATTCCATATACAACAAATTCTTTATCTCGAATAAATACTAATCTATCAATATTAATAATGATAAAACAATAAAATTAACTTATCAACGATATCAAACTTGAGACAATAATGTCATAATCTTCGGCGCTTATATCATTAATCAAATAATAAAAGAATTTATTTTCAAAACTGAAATTATATGATTACTTACATGAACTCTTTTTGACTTACAATCCAAAAACTCAAGTAGTGTCCCATCCTTGTCACGATGCTTGTGGACATGTTCAAATACTTATATCTCGGTCACTGGCATCCCTTTACTTTCCATCTATAATTCAAAATTTATATTAATAAATAACTCATAATTATAATATTTATAATAATTAGGAATTAATTTTTTTTATTTACCATTCTTCTTTCATGCTCCACAAAAGGAATAAAACCACGAGTATGCTTGACAATTGCTCCATCTTTCTCAATTGTCCTATTTTCCTTTTTCGCTTTTAATTTATTTTGTCATTCAGGTGCTGGCCATTGATCAACCAACTTATCCCACATATCTAGACGCATCCATGGAGGATTACATCTTTTCAATTTTGTTGCATCCTTCCTTTGTTTATTTGTTGCTTTATAGAGAAGAGTTCGATATTGGTCGCCACAACTCTTCAAAAATATTTTCTTTATCACTATATCTAATTCATCCACTTGTAAAATTGCCTAAGAGATAAACAATAAATCAATAAACAAATATAACTTAGGAACATAATATGACACATCATCATTCTTTGCCTTAAAACACTATTTTTTACTATAAAAAATGACATAATCAATGGTAAGTGCATATGAAATATTAGAAAAGGAACATAGTAATAACACTAACAGTTTACTTTTTTACATATTTAAAAACTAGTGATTACCTCAAACACTTTCTACATATTCTCTTGATTTTCAATTGGAACATTTTTCCATTTTACTCATGCATCTTTAATGTTACCTCTTATAATTGTAATGGATGGATAAATTGTCAACAAACTTCCGAACATTAGTTTTGAATTCCTCACTAAGATACCCATTCTCTTCTAATCGGCAATTTATCCAACTATGATCATTAAACATTGTATTTATGCATGAGATCAGACTACATAGAAGAAAAGTACAAGTGTTTTAGTGGCAAGGGACCATAGTTGACAAGTATTATTACTTTAACTTGCAAACTATAACAATGAAAATATTGCATTCATTATAAGGTAAGATCAAACAAGATATAAGGATATATCGTTAATGGGCAAAGGTCTTTATATATGGTCTATCTTATATTATTTTGAAATTATATTAGATATTTAGTTTACATATAGGTGATTCTCTTTTAAGTTTGGTTTTCCTTTAATGTTTTTGAACTAAAGTTTTTTTCTTTAAAATTCAATTAATAGTCAAATTACTAGTATAAAAGTCTATAGTCAGTTTATTGGTAGTCAACACAGGTAGAAGAATAACTTGTGATCAACCTCGGTAAAAAATACAAAGTTCTAATAACAAACTAGGTTTGACACAAAACATGATTATTTAGATATTAAATTCAATTGTATAGTTAAAATAATAGATAATTTGAATTAAAGTATATAATGGCATTTGTGTTCATTATTGTATTATTTTGAAACCGACCGTGGTAAGGATTAAATAAATATATATATATATATATAACCATAATTGTGGATACAATAACTTAAATATAAGAAAATAAAATTAGTATGAGAATATATTCATTTTTTTCAAACACCAAACAATATACACAAAATTAACTATCATTCTAATAGCATATGAATACATAGAACAATTCATAAGTTATATAGTTTACCGATATTGCAAATATATAAATCAATATCTTCTAGAAGGATTCGTACAAAGTAATCAACCACCTACAAAAATAATATCATTTATAAAAATTAAACACTAGTAGCAATTCTTCCTCTCTATGAATTAAGTATAAAAGTAAATAATCTAATGTCATAATTATATAAATACATTTAAATCAATGCACACATTACCACATGAAATAGTAATAATATGTATCAAGTTTAAACACACAATGCTTCCACCGTGATTTATTTTCCATTAATTATGTATATAGATCCAAGATGTAGAATCATAATTACATGTACACATCCTACTCAACGCACACAATTAACAATAAAACCAACTGCTCATAAAATTCTTTAACATCCTGAAAATTAAAACATGCGTTAAGATTAATTAACAAGCTGGAACGCACACAATTGAATGTAATCACTAACAATATTCAATACCAAAGTTATGATTATTTAACCATTTAAACAATTACACAAGCTTATTATATAACTATAAGTTACAACCTGAGTTTGAAAACTATATTAGAATCTAATTTAGACTTATTCATTCTTCTAGTTCCGAATGGCTTAAAGACTACTATGAAAATATCATAATAAAATATTTAAAAATAGTAAACACTTCTAAAATCAAGCAACTAATTAAAATTTTATAAAGTAACCATAATCCAAGGTACAAAACTGAATGTATTGTATTTTAACCAAGGCAGGGATGTATGTAGGAAAGGGTTATTTTACTGAAGGGATGTTCAAACTGAATGTAATATTTACCAATGCCATGAATAATAATACTAGTAATTCTAATTTTATTATTGAGTCATTTAATTATGGCATTCAAGACTTGGACACGTAAATAATAAAAGCTTGCACAGAATGGTAACATTAGGACTATTGCCTAAGTGTCAAGTTGATGTAAAACAAAAATTTGGAATTTGTGTTGAATCAAAACTTGCAAGAAAGAGCTTTAAATTAGTAAGGGAGAAATCAAATGATTTAATTCATACTGATTTGTGTGATTTTAAATCAAGACCAACTAGAGGTGGGAAATGTTATTTTATAACTTTCATTGACGATTGCAGTAAATATTATTATGTCTATTTGATTAACAGTAAAGATGAGGCATTTGAAATGTTCAAAACATACAAATCAGAAGTTGAAAATCAATTAGACAAACAAATAAAAATAATAAGGTCTAATCGAGGTGGGGAATATGAATCTGCATTATTTAAGGAATTTTGTAAGTAAAATGGAATAATCCATCAAACGACTGCTCCTTACACACCCCAACATAATGGGGTAGCAGAAAGGAAGAATTGGACTTTAAAGGAGAAGATAAATTCAATGTTAAATAGTTCAGGTCTTCCCCATAATCTGTGGGGTGAAGCCTTATTGACTGCAAATCATATTCTAAATAGGATCCCACATAAAGGTACGGATAAATCTCCATATGAAACGCGGAAGAAAAGATTGCCTACTTACAAAACCTTAAAAGTGTGGGGTTGCTTGGCAAAAGTTAAGATTCCTTTACCTAAAAGAACTAAGTTTGGACCAAAAATAGTAGACTGTGTGTTTTTGGGTTTTGCAAAGAATAGTGCAGCTTATAGATTCCTGATTGTAAAATCAAAATCATCCTGATATACATGTTAACACAATAATTGAATTTGTTTAGGCTGAGTTCTTTGAAAATATATTTCCTTATTTGGAAAAATCTGAACCATCCAAAAGGAGAATACATTAAATAAATGAAGATCAATTATCTTCTTCGGAAGAACAAGTTGAAAATACAGAACCTGGAAGAGAAAAATGGATGAGAATTCCTAAAAGTTTCCTAACCGAGGCAGAACCTCAAACCTATAAAGAAGCTGTGACTTCTTCAGAAGCAAATCTATGGAAAGAAGCTATTAAAAGTGAGGTGGAATCCATTTTACAAAATCATACATGGGAATTGGTAGATTTACCACCAAGTAATAAACCAATTGGTTATAAATGGATTTTCAAAAGGAAGTTAAAAGCCGATGGTTCAATTGACAAATACAAAGCACGATTAGTGGCTAAAGGATACCGTCAAAAAGAAGGCTTGGATTATTTTAACACCTACTCTCCAGTTTTGAGAATAACATCTATCAGGATGTTAATAGCAATTGCTATATTAAATAAAATGGATATTCATCAAATGGATGTCAAGACAACATTCTTAAATGGAAAATTAGAGGAAGAAATCTATATGGAACAGCCTGAAGGTTTTGTGGTCAAAGGACAAGAAAATAAAGTCTGTAAACTTGTTAAGTCTTTATATAGACTTAAACAAGCACCAAAACAATGGCATGAAAAATTTGATCACACTCTACTGGCACAAGGATTTAAGATAAATGAATGTGATAAGTGTGTATATATCAAAGGGATGAAAGGTTCATGCGTGATGGTATGTTTGTATGTAGACGATATGCTTATAATTGGTACAAACAAGGACGTAATAAACACCACAAAAAGGATGTTGAGTTCAAAATTTGACATGAAAGACCTTAGTCAAACAGATGTCATTTTAGGAATTCAAATTAAACGAAGTTGTGAAGGTTACATATTAACACAATCTCACTACATTGAGAAAATACTAAAGAGGTTTAATCAATTTGATTGTAAACCGGCAGTTACACCTTTCAATGCAAATTGCAATCTAAAGAAAAATAATGGGATGGGAGTTTCACAACTGGAGTACTCACAAATAATTGGAAGCCTAATGTATTTGATGAATTCTACTAGGTCTAATCTAGCTTACTTAGTTAACAGACTTAGTAGATATACCCATAATCCAGAGAGTGATCATTGGACAACTCTGATAAGAATTTAAAGGTATTTGAAAAATACAATCAATTATGGGTTAGTATATAAATCATATCCTCCCATGGTAGAAGGGTTTAGTGATGCAAATTGGAATTCTGATAAGTCAGATACTAAATCTACTAGTGGATATGTATTTACATTAGAATGAGGTGTTATTTCTTGGAAATCCTCTAAACAAACTTGCATTGCAAGGTCAACCATGGAATCAGAATTCATTGCTTTAGATAAAGTAGATGAAGAAGCAGAATGGATAAAGAATTTCTTAGAGGATATTCCAGTCTAGCCTAAACTAGTCACTGTCATATGTATACACTTCAATAATAAGGTTGCTCAAGCAAGAGCTAAAAATAAAGTGTATAATGGTAAATCGAGGTATATTAGGCGCAAACATAATACGATAAGACAATTTCTCACAAGTGGAACCACAAATATTGATTATGTAAAGTTAAAAGAAAATCTCGCGGATCCGTTAACATAAGGCCTTCCAAGAGAGCAATTTAAGATATATTCGAAGGGAATGAGTTTACTGCCAATTAATGAGTAATACTTGGTGGAAACCTAACCTAGTAAAAGTGGAGATCTCACGGACTAGGTTCAATAGGCAAACTAACTAAGGAAAACTAAAAAGACGATAACACCGACAAATTATCGTCTATTCTTTTGGTTACTAGTTGTTGGTATGAGATGAAGGATATGTTGTTCTTTGCATTTAATGATATTATGGAAAATTAATATCACCTATATGATAATAAATGTGGGGTCACATTTATGAGAATAAAATGGCTACGTTCTCTAAAGTTATCATGAAAACTAGGATATGTTCAGGATTAAAATGAACATAATCGAATAAATAAGCAGATAATGAAATATGTGTCAACGGTAATACTTATTGACTAAGTCAACTATTATAAAGTGAACAATTCAAAGATTCCTATCTACTGAGTTACTAAGTTGACTCTATAAGTTTATTAATAGGAAAGTTCAAGGTACATACTACTTTCTTATATTGATACATCTTGAAGAGACAGATGAAACAATTTCTTATTCAAATGTGGGGTATTATTGGAAGTTTGTATAAGAAACTTGTTGTCCCACATTGGTTGGATAAGAGAGGATAGTACAATATATATAGATGGAGTGTACAAGTCTTTGACAAGAAATTAGTCATGTTATGGATCTTGTTGGGCTTAAATCTATGGCTATATTTATATTTAATGCTTGATATTCTTAAGTGATTCTTTATTATTTTCTTTTGCATGGAAATATGAGATTTAATTAATTCAAATACTTTTAATTTGAATTAAAACTAGTTACATGTAAAAGATGTCTTTTATGACGTTTAAGAATTTGAGTCCTAAACCGACACAACGGTTAAATGTTTATCTATTTTAAAAGGAAAAAAATGTAAAGAAACAAAATAAATTTTTCTTTACTTTCATGTTTTCCTTCTTCTCTGTCTCTTAAATAAAACAAAACTCTGATCAGGTACGTTTCTGATTTTAGTTAGAATTCTAGTGAGTATTACTTCTTATTAGAATTACGCAGTTGTATCCTGGGAACAGACTCCAGTAGTCTTCCAAGCGATAAAGGGAAGCGGAGAGCTTTTTGTTTGAGGACATTGTGGTTTCATAGCAAAGCTCTGCAGTTTTAGTTTAATATTTTACGTTGTCTCTTAAATTTCCGTTGATTTTTGACTGTTGGTTCTAACAGATTTATTTTTCATTAATTATGTGTATAGGTCCAAGATGTAGAATCATAATTACATGTACACATCCTACTCAACGCACACAATTAACGATAAAACCAATTGCTCATAAAATTCTTTAACATCCTAAAAAATTAAAACATGCATTAAGATTAATTAACAAGCTAGAACACACACAATTGAATGTAATCACTAACTATATTCAATAGCAAAGTTATGATTATTTAATCATTTAAATAATTACACAAGCTTATTATATAACTATAATTTACAACCTGAGTTTAAAAACTATATTAGAATCTAATTTTGACTTGTTCATTCTTCTAGTTCCAAATGGCTTAAAGACTAATATGAAAATGTCATAATAAAATATTTAAAAATAGTAAACACTTCTAAAATCAAGCAACTAATTAAAATTTTATAAAGTAACCACAATTCAATGTACGAGATAAATAAATTTCTAAAAAAAAAAAAGTAAGAAACTAAAATTTCATGTAATGTGTGGAATATAATACTAGGAATATGAGGTTGAATTAAAAAAAAAAAGAAAAAAAAAAGAAAAGAGGGTTATAATTCCTTATTATATCTATTATCTCTATTTGAATATAAAACATAACACTGACAGTAGTTCTATTGAAAACCAAGGATAAAGCAATTAACTTTATTGATTATGGTAAAGGAAGCTAAATTGAATTGCATATGAACAATTCAATTAAGTAATCACACAAATATTATTATTCTTCATAATAAAATTCATTCAAACTAAAAATTATGGACAATTTTTTTCAGAATAGATATAATATTTCCAAATAATAATAATAATAGAAAGATGTACCAAATGGAATATATCAACTCTTCAAGTCTAACCGTCTTTTGTCCCCCTTTATATGATTCCTATATTTAAAACAAAGTAATCAAACCCACAGAAAAATAAGGCAATAAAAACTATACCAAATTATTCACACAAATTGTTCAATCTTTCATTGAAGAATTTACAAAGAGTTAATTGCAATTTAAAAAACACAATTAAATCAAATAATCATTCAAGTAAGTTTTCAAACAACATTCACTCAATCCAAACCTAAGCAATCAATTTCATTAAAAATTATAAAGAAATTTTATATGAGTTTCAAACATACAACTCAATTAAATAATCACTAAAAAAAACATTCTGTATATAAAATAAAGCAACCAAACATACAGAAAAATAAATTAATAAAAATATTCCTAAATATTCACCATAATTTTTGTAAATTCAATTAAAAAAAAAAGAACTTCATAGAAAAGTAATCAGTTTGAAACACACAATTGGATTATGTTGCACGGACACTGACACGCGGACACGGACACGAAACTGACACGAACACGGAACACGACAAATTTTAAAAATTTGAGACACGATACATTTTCGATACGGCTACCTAAAATAATATTAATATAATACATAACAATATTTTTATATTAAAAAATATAGGTAAATATTTATATACTTGCTACACAATAGTTATATAATATATGCACTTATATTTTTACCTTAAAATACACCATCGATAATATAAATTCATAAATGATGTTAAATTGTCAACATTCACCTTTCAATATATAAAATTATTGGAGTTTTAATTTGATTTTAAGCGTTTTAAATTGACAAGTGACAAATCGATATTTTTTAAGAAAAAATATAAAATAAGATAATTAATTAATAATAGTTTAAAGTATCGGCTATATATAAGACACGCATGAAAAAGTGTATCGGACACGTGTGTCCAAAATTTTCTTTTATTATTTATTTATTTATTTAACGGCCACAGTTTTGGACACGGTGTTAGGCAAGTGTCGAAAAATTAAAGTGTTCGAGACGTGTCCGACACGATATTTCCAAATTTACAGAAGTGTCCGTGCATTGGCATTTACCAAAAGTAGGAATAATTGAAATAAACTCAAACATAATAAGTTAACTACTCTGAATAGAATTTGATGAGAAAGAAAGATACATAATACAATCAATACTCACTCAAACTACTTTTAGGGCCCGCTGTTTTTTTCTACTTAAATCTGAATGGCTCTGAACACTGAAATTCAGTGATTTAAACCATTTATTTTTTTTTTGAATATATGTATTTATATGAATTTAAGCGATTTTTATCTGAATGATTAAAACACAAAACACAAATTTTCACTTATATCTGAATACAAAATACTGAATAGTATGTTTTTACATATATCTTCTTGATAACCGTGTGTTTCTTTGCATATGTTTACATTATATTTATGATTGCGATTTTCAATGAAATAATAAATTTTATATTGTATGTTTCGAAGCAAATAATAAATATTCTGAATTTTGAATTTTAATAAAAATAATAAATTTGATAATAATTAAATATTACTTTTGATTATTATATATGTATATGTAGACTTTAATGCAAATACTATAGAGCTTAGCGCAAATAATAAATGCATGATTGTGAATATTAATAAATGTTCATATCTTATATATATATATATATATATTATAGAATATCATAAATTATTTACTTTAGTTAATAAAATAAAAATTTATATTTGATAATTGATTTTAAAAAAATAAAAATTGATAAATTATAAATTAACAATATAATAACTTATTTTAAGTTGATTATTAAATATAAAAAAACCAATAACAATATTTTTAATAGATTAATAATATATCATTAAAAAATATTAGTAAAATAAAAGAAAATTATGTAGAATAAATCATTTTTATTATATTTATGTATTATATATTTTTACTTTTAAATTTTAAATTATAAAAATATATGTGAGTATTTTATATTTAAAAAAAATAAATTAAAAAACAATTATTACTAAAAGAATACGATAAGAAATGTTGTAGAAACAAAATGGTCAAATCACAAGAAAATGACTTATTTTAAATTAAGTAAAATATTAAAAAATAAATAGATGGAGATCTTAATTGGATTAAAACTTTTTACATTTAGCACTTAATTTAAGTGCTATTAAGTTTTAAGTGAGAAAAACAAATGACACCTTACTCTAAAGAAGAATGCTCTTAAACTAAAATCTCACTAATCTACTGTGTTAAACAGATGGAGTAGAGAGGATATGTGATATCAAAATTAGTCTAAAGAATGAGAAGAGAATAAAATACTGAAATTAGAGTGGCACGAATTCACTGCGAAATTACCCAAGTACCAAATCTGAATGATTTTTTCAACCCAAGATTACCCACAGTGAAGACAACCTAATTGATTAAAATCTTCTCCTAAATTTACGTAAAAGACCTTAAAATCTTCTCCTAAATTTATGTAAAAGGCAGGAGTAAATGGAGAAAAAGAACGGCAAAGAGTGAATAGGAGGTTGAAAAAGTTTTAGGGATTTGACGGTTCAATTTCACTATATGTTATGGAATATTAATTTCTTATTTTACTTTAAAAGTTTTCATAAATTTTTTAAAAAATATTTGTAAGTAATTGAATATGTTAATATATATATATATATAATTTAGAAATTATATCGTTTTGATTATACCTAAAATTAAAGTACGTGGAAGTATTTTATCATGTAATTTTAAAAAATTATTCTCTAAAAAATTATTTATCTTATTTATAATTGAAAGTAATTTAATAATATATTATCAAACACATAATTTAGATTGATTATTTAATTAAATTTAAGTATTTTAATGATAATATTTGATTCTAAAGTTTTATCTATCAGTTGAAATGTAGATAAAATGTACTACTCCTATCAAAATTTTTGAAATCATTAAAAGTTGGTATGAGTGAAAGAAAATTGAAGTGTAAATGTTATAATTTGTATGGTGAATAAAAATTTTCTTCCATTTTTTTTATTTTAAAAAAAATATATAGTCATTTATAATTTTTCAAATTTTATTTCAAAATTAATTTTTTAATTAAATTATCATCTCTCTTTATCCCCCTCCTTTTCTTTTTCTACTTTCAACTGAGAAAATAATTTTATATTATTTTGTAATATATTATCTAAATTAATTGATATGAATTCATTGGAAATCCCTCGATAAAACTTTGAATTATCTAACATAGAGTGATGGATAAGTATTAACATAATTGTGCTAATAAAAATTTAAAACTAAATTGTCACCAGAGTGCAAAGGGTTAATTTTAATTTCGCTGTTTAAAGACATTAATGACGGATTAGTCTCAAATCTATAGTGAGATGAAGAAGTTTTTCACAGATTCATCACTAAAAAATAGGGTGGTATTTAATTTTTAAAATTTTCATATTAATATAATTGTGGTAATAAAAAATTAAAACTAAATTGTCATCCGAGTACAAAGGCTTCATTTTAATTTCACAGTTTAGAAATATTAGTGACGGATTAGTCTCAAACCTATAGTGAGATGAACAAGATTTTCATAGAGTTGTTACAAAAAATAGGGTGGTATTTAATTTTTAAAATTTTCAGTTGTTAGTCTGAAATCAATAGTGACGAAAAGTAGTTCATAAAAATTTGTATCTAAAATATTTTTTCATTTGATATTTTTATAATTTTAATAATTTAAGATGATATTTACATATTAGTGTAACAAAATAGTGACGGAATATGTTCATCATATAACCATTACTAAATCCTCCTAAATAGTTATAGTACCCAACTACAGAGTAAATTTGTTACGGAATAATGACAACATCATTTTGCGACAATTATAATCATCACAAATCTATCACTATTTATTCACTTATAATCACATTTGTTCTTGTAAATATTCCGTCACAATTTGTGACAAGAAAAACTTGTCACTAATATTTCGTGACAGATGTCTGATTTTCTTGTGGTGCGATGCCATGAAATAAGTTCTTTATTCATGTTTGAATGCGATAATCAAAGTTGAAATGTTTGGATTTTTTGAAAAAATTTTGAATTCAATTTATGTTCAGGAATGTTGAGAGACATCTGCTAATATTTTCTCATCACGAGAGAAAGAATGTATCTATTTTTTCTTTTGTTTGTTTTCATTTCTAAGAAATATTAAATTGTTTACTTTAATTTAGTAGTGATTATTTTAAGATGCTGGATATGTTAAACTGGTTTGGGTGGTGTACTTAGGATGCTTTTTACACTAATGTCACACCAAAATGTGTAAATCAAGGATTAGAGAGGTAATGATCTTATGAGTAAGACAATTTTGGTTTTGTTATTAGTGCAATTTGATGTGATCTATAGGATTAGCATTAGCATTAGTCTATGTCATTATATTGTAAAAATACTTATAAAGCTTTGATGCTTCACATATGTAACAGACGATTTTCGAGCCTAGTATTAGGTCGTTATATTTCGGTCTTCTTAGGGGTATTCTGATTTTATCCATAGTATTTAAACCCTAGGTAAACCTAAAGTTATCAGATTCTCCTTTTTAACAATTTTGAGTGTTCAAGAGTGTCTTTCGTAGAGAGGTCAAATTACTATCACTAGGGTTTCAAGTTGGGGTTCTTGACCGCAGCTCGAGAAAGAGCATTGGTAAGTCTTGTTTCTCTCTCCTTAAATTCAGTGTTGTTCTGTCTAGTTTTGGGATTTTAATTGTTCGGATTCTATAACTTTTAGGTTTTCGACAGATTCAGTGGTTCAATCATTAAGGATTCTGGTGGAGGTCGGAATAAGTCTGGTAACCCTGTTGTTGTGTTGCTCGAGTAAGATTCTTATTGCATTCGTAGTGTGTGTCTGATTAGTAGAGTGTATAAATAGGTTTTCTTCATACAGGTGATGTAATTTGGATTTGGGGGTGCAGAATTCGGTTGGAGTGAATTAGGTTTATTACAGTAAGATATGATTTTCTGATTGGGGTTCGTATTAGAGGGTTTAGGGTTTTGTCCGATTTCAGTTGAGGGTTTAATTTTTTGAGGTCAAGTTGAGTCGTGTTTCTGGCGTATGGTTTATTTATTGTATTACTTGTTCGTTCTACAGAAGGTCAGGATGAAGTGGTTGGTAGGACAGAAGAGTAGACAGGTTGATTTTGCTATGTTCCGCAAATCAATAGGTTAGCAGTGGTTTTAAGTCCAAAAAAATTGTTTGGTGTATTATCTTTTATTGCTGCATGATTCTTGTATGTATAATGTGTTGCCTGTACCCGAATTTGTCTATGTAGATGCTTTGGTTGAGCTATTAATGAACCAGTAAAATAACCGGCAAGGCAGATAACTGGATCGAAACCAGTAAAACAACAAAAAATTGAATAACATGATCAAATTATTGCCCTTAGGATAGCTACTTAGTAGAATTTATGGCATGTCTGGGGATAGAGGATCCTCACACTGTGATAACGTCTTAAAGTGCCACTACTGATACTGAAACTACTTGGCTTCGGCCATACTGATACTATTACTGTTCTGGGCTTCGACCATCCTTTTTACTATAATGTTTGCATTTTCGCTAACTAGCTACTTTGGGCAATATTTGGTTAAGCTGGATTTTAATAAATATAGAATTGGGTTGTGCTGTTCAGTTTGAATTGTGAATGTTTTATTGGTTAAACTGAGCTATTAAAATGACGATAATTATGTTGTTTTATTATTGAATTGGACGTAAATGATGTGGTCATGAAATCTGTGTGAGTTAGCTGCTATTTTAGTTAAAAATTTACATAGTCTAAACTAGGATTCGAGCAAGGATAAATCTAAGAAATTCAGGAAAAACTGAGTTGAAACTGCCACAGAACCTATCAATCTCTATATAGAAACCTAAGAAACTCAGTAATAAGAGTGAAATTGATGAATCCTTATGGGTTAATCACTTAAATCGATAACTGGCTGATTGGTAAGATTGTTTGGTATATTTTTTATTTTAGCGGATTCTAGGGAATCCGTAGAGACATGAATTTTGTGATCCCATGATTAGAGCCAAGTTTAGGGCATTGTATATGTATGTTGGAACTTAAGCTGTTAACTTAGACTAGTTCATAGTCTAATGCTGCTTTTATATCTTTCTTTCTACTTTGTAAGGTGGGAATAAAACCCCAGATTGAGTACAGGTACATCGATCGACTAGGAACTGTTTCATTTCACGGAGCATGACATCCATCAACATGTTCATCTTTTATCATTTTTACCATTTAGTTGTATTTCTAGATTTTTCCTTAAAACCTATGATCTGGCTTGTTGAATGGCTTGCTGGATGACTTAATAGTACTCAGCTACATGTTATGTTGAAATTGTGTCCCTTCAAAACTTGTGGAAGGTCGGGAGCACACTTCTTTTTGACATTTCAACCGAGGTAATCCTATCCACAAAAGGTGAGAGAATATAGGTGTCCTAGTAGAGCGTTTAAAGAGTGCCGAAATGCCACGAATTGTCCTGATGACTGCCTTAAAGTTCTTGACTTCTTTTGCCATTCCCCTATTAAGTTCCCGATTTTCATAAATGAGGCGAATAATCTCATTAATAATTTGTTCATTTAGGTTACCACTTGAGGTGCTGCCATTAGCGGTCATATTGTTCACTCGATGAGCGAGTTCTTGGTTAACCGCCTTTGTTTTGACGTTTTTCTCTTCAAGCTAGCGTATGCGATCCATCATTGTCTACAATTGTTGCTCCATTGACAAATCATTACCATGGGGATAAAATAGACAGGAAGATAGTAAAATAATAATATTTAAGAAAGGTGTAAGTTTTTCAGAAAACTTATCGTCGGCCCTGCTGTATGTGCCAAATTGTAGTGGTTTGGAAACAACATTCAGAATTTGGTCTAATGGAACCGAATTGGGTTGACAATGGAAAATTTATCCAAGTATAGGTATCCTACAAAAATAATAAAGAATGTCTGAGTGAAACTTGAAACATCGGTGTGATGTATGATGTAGACACTCAGACACTCAAGTCAGCCCTAAACGTAAAATAGATAAATGAATATCCTTTATATATTAAAATTAAGAATAAGCAGGTGGAGACAGCTTGACCTGCTTATTCCACATTTACTCTTCAATTTACTACAATTCTACCAAATTGTACATCAGTAAATCGGACAAAAAAACAATTTGGTCATTTCAATTAAATGGATCAAATAGGGTTGGTTGTCAAATTACTTTCAACCTCCTTCTACCACCATATGTTATTCGTTGGAGGCGGCAATGACTATCCAAGGAGTAGAGATAACGTAGAAGAATCGGAGTCTAAAGGAGAGGATAATTAGCGGAGAGAGAAATACGAGAAATCACATTTGGAGTTTGTCGACGGCGGCGCTGGGTATAGAAGAATGGAGACAACGTAGAAGAACTGGAAACAGGCAATTAAGGCGATGAAGTAGCATTACCGAGGACAATTTCACCAACCATGACGGACAACGATGAAGTAGTAGGCAAAGAAGTGTGAAAAAAATCCTATTGTTGTCAGAGCCAACAAAATAAATGAAGAGGGGGAGGGGCAGTTCAGAGGGTTTGAAGATTACATAGGAATTTTAAGATTTGTGACCTGGTTAAGAGTCGAAATGAGAATGAAAATGGTTGATATGGATGGTTTGGCCGTTGTTTTTTTGGTTGAGGTGATGATTCTGTGACGGTTCTGTGACGGTAAGAGTGGTGGTGGATATATATTTCTACCAATATTTTAATGGGATGGGTTTGTTACAAAAGTAAAGAAATACAAAAGAAAATGACAAATCAATAAACGGAAGAAAAATATAGACCGTTTGATTTGTGATAATGGTTAGATATGGATTGATGACGTGGGATGTTTTAGTTGTAGAATTGAATTTACAAATTTATCACTACTTTTTATTATTTTTTTATTAATTTTTTTAGTTTTAGTTGAAGATTTTATTTCAAATTAATTTTTGCACTTTTTTTCTTTCATTGAAGTTTACTTTAATTTAAATATAAATTTTAAATAAAATTTTAAGCGGACAGCTCCACCTGTCTGCTTATTTGCTATATAAATTTCTATATTTTAACAATTTTACCCAGACTAATATGTTTGTATGTTTCTTTCCATTTTACACGGACTTCTTTTTCATCCTCTACTTTCCACATGAAAAATGTGGCAATTTTCATCATTTGAAAGTTAAAACACGATATAGATACCTTTTTAGTTGTATGTCCTTGGAATATAGAGATTTAACTTAAGATAATGACATCGATCAACATATAGAAACCACGAACCTATAAAAATGTTTTTCAGATAAAAACAAAAGGTAGAAAGTCATGTAGTAACATATTATGAAACTTAGTAGAAATCACACAATTTTACTTAATACAATGATCACAAAAGTCTGACTAAAGAAGTGAAATAGGTTTTTGAAGATATATTTTTTCAAAATAGTTATCCAACAAAAGTTTAGCAATAATAAAGCAAAGTGAAACGGTATCCGTTCAACATTTTCAGTAGGTTGAAATTCCAAATTAAGATGAAGGATTTAGCATAATAAAAAAAACAATATGCACAACAAAACGTAACAATTAAAAAAAACAACATTAATAATCCAAAGAAAAGCCATCTGCGAGGTAGGTGGCTCCAAGCCTAGTATTGAAAAAAGATATAAATAAATTCTTATACTTTATATTCCTTTCAAAAAGAGGATTGACCTACAGTCAGCACCTGGGAGCTTAAAGAGCTATTTATTAGAATTAAAGATATGAATAGGATCAGAGAATGCACCGGAATATTAACTGAAGATTTAAGAGTGGTTCAGTGGTGGTTTTGGCAAAATATCTATAATAGAGAATCGTTGGAGGCCAGGTTCCTATTTATAGAAAGCCGAGGTTGCTGTTGGCCAGATCTGCCTAAATCTCCCCAGAAATTTGGGATCCTTTCAACTATGTATCTTATAGTTATAGGATCTCTGATTGGAATTGGACCACTCAGGCTATAATGCTTTAGAAGTTTTAGAAGTGTTATGATGCTTCTATCAGGCAGGAGAACCTGAAGGTAAAGTATTACCTCCCTCACCCGTTACTTTGCACCATATTTTATCCCTATGCTTTGACCTCTCATTCCGGGTTTGAGAATCTTCAACTTCTGCAACACATTTTCATTTTACATCTACTAAATTTAAATCTAATTAAGGTTTTAAAATAATCAGACTAATTTTATATATTTTAAAAACAACCAAGCCATCTACGATGTATTTAGCAGAGTTCCTTAACGGTCCATTACTTATATTGGAAGTCTGATTTGCGAGTTTAGGACTAAATTTAACCCCATTCATATGCTATTTAAATACATCACAATGAGGATAGCTTTCTATAGGTGAAGAATTTTCACATTCGTAAGAAGTGCATACCCAAGTGGGATGAGTAAAAGCAGAAGAGTGACCATTCATTCGAGTATAGGCCACATGCTTTACATTTGTGGGGAAACATATCTGCATTTCTTCTTTTTTTTTTGTAGTTTTTGGTTATATTTTCAATATATTGTAACACCCTTGAGACAGAGTTAAAAGAAATTGAATTATTACCCACATCAATAATATGCACGTTGTTTTTCGACATCCCAGAACTTGAGAACTCAAAGTTAAGCGTGCTTGGCTTGAAGCAATCTTGAGATGGGTGACCTTTCGGAAAAATTTTTTGGAAAGCATGCGAGTGAGGACAAAGCATGTTAGAAAGCGTAATGGTGGTCTGTGGGGCTAGTGGTCAGCCTTAAGACTGTATATGTGATAAGGTGGCGCTTGGTCACTGCGCCTCGGGTCATCCGGGGGCGGCGACCGGCCGTTACAAAAGCGACTGGTTCCAGTCTATGACTTAACCATTTAACCTAAGGCCCCTATTTGCAATAATGAAATACATGGGTTCTTTGATAAAGTGGCCTGATCAAGTGCGGGCTCCCTCACATAAATGAAATAAAAATTAATTTTGCCAATTCCATAATGATCACGGCCACAAGACGAAGGACAACGTTTCTTTCTCAAACTGAACTGATAGTGCATATATTTCGTTTTACTCTTACTTAAGTTAAAACCCTATCTTCTTTCAGTACTTTGGTTGATCTATTTTATATTTAAGACTAACTTGAGCGTCGAAGTGCCTACAATAGATACTACATAGGCATTCTTAAGGTCCGTTTGGACATTCTTCATTAATTTTGTAGAGTACCTTTATTTAAATTGGTTTCTCAATATTAATCTAAATCGGTTATGTTAAAACGAATTGTGAATGTAGTGTCCGAACCACGAAAATCCACATTCACATTATTATAAAAACTAGACAATTTGTAAAACTTGGTAATATGATGATCAGAGAGTTAATTATGTAGAAGGGGACCTCTGACTATTTCTTTTATAATGATGGGTGAGTTAAAGATAGGGCTGCAAACGAGCCGAGACGAGTATATGAGGTGCTCATGTTCGGCTTGTTTGTCAAATATCGAGCTCTAGCTCGACAAGCTTTATAAATGTTTGTTCAAGCTCGACTCGATAATTGTTTGAACTCGATCTTCTAAACTCGTTTAGGTAACTCGTTTAAGTTAATCGAGCTCAACTCGTTTAGTAGATCATTTAAGTTAATCGAGTTCAGTTCGTTTAGTAGCTCGATTAGGCTCATTTAGCTGCTTATTTAACAACTCATTTGAGCTCATTTAGTAAAAATAAAACAAATATAAATTGAGCTTAAATTAAACCTAAATTAAAAAAAACACACACACACCAAGTGAAATCTATATCGAAACAAATAAAGAAGAAAAATAAATAACATAGAAAAGTTATTTAACTCACCAAGTGGCAGAGAAGTAAGTTGGATTTGACGCAAGTTTTCGAATAAGGCTAAAGATAGTGAAATTGCTTGACGCTTGATGACGAAAAAGTAAAGAGAGAGAGAGGCGGTGGTAGAGATGGGAGTTGGAATTAGTTGAAGACTTGATGACAGAGAAATAGAAAGATAGGAGAGAGGGGAGTAGTAGAGAGGGACGGGGGCTATCTGAACAAACTAATAATCATAAGAAAACTAAACCCTAGGTTAGATAAATGATTGAGATATATATTTTTTAATTCCGACATCTTTTTTAATTTGAATTTTTTTTTCTTTGGTTTTTTTTATATACATTAAAAAAATTGTCTATTGATTTTTATTAAAAAAAAAATATATTAAACGAGTTATAAATGAGCTCATTCTCGAACACAAACTATGGACTATGAACGTGCTCGTTCATGAACATAAACAAGCCGAGTCCGAACAGACTCTTGTTCAGCTTGTTTATTAAACGAGTTATAAAATTTTGTTTGTAATCGTTCATTTAAGTGTTCTCTTATTCGGCTCGTTTATTAAACGAGTTATAAAATTTTGTTCCTGATCGTTCATTTAAATGTTGAACAAGTTATGACCGAAATTTTTATGATAGTATTCACAAATCGCTCATGAATGCTAATGCTCGGATTCCTCTCCAGTCCGGTTAAAGATTGTTACGGATATAGGACTCATGTCACTAATAAATGCAATTATTATTTAAATTAAGATGTCTTTATAAGTTTTGGAAAATAAAATAAAATAATGAAAACGACATTATCACCGAAAAGAAAACTACGAGTAAAACATGAGAAGTGAAATAGCGTGGGACACCATGACAGCTGGCATGTCATTTATTTAGTTTTTACTTAAATATTTAAATGTTAAAATTATTAAATAAAACGACGTCATTTTCAGATTGATAAGGAAGTAGACCCACTCAACTAATAAACTGACCTAACCATCAATGATAATAGGATTCGATTTGGTACGGCTCATGATTTTATCAATAACGTTCATCTTCGATTTCAACTGTCTGTCTGTCAGTCACCACCTATATGCTATGGGGTACGGCCGACGTTGACTTGGATTTGTCTCTTTCTTATCTCTTAAAATCAAATGGGGTCTTCACTGCATTTATAAGCTTGGGCTTTTATATGTTATTATGGGCTTTTATGCTTATGGGCACCATCAACAAGAAAGCCTTGGGCTATCGATGGTCCAAAACTGCAGCTGCGGCCCTCTTGTGGTCCATTTAACGCTACCCCCCACACCTAACTAATGTTAAAATTATAATAAATACCCTTAACTTAAATAAAGTATTAATATTAAGTATTTAATATATAGTAATTTTAAAAATTATATAATATTATTAGAAAATGAGCTGAATATACTAATTTTATTTAGCATATAAATTATAGGATTTTATATTTAAAAAAATTATTTATGTAATTATTTATTATTATTTATATAGTTATAGATATTTTTTGAATAAAATAGATAACTATAGTTCATTCTTAAAATATAAATAAAATATTGGTATAAAATTTTTAAAATATGATAAAATAGTTGAAATAATATAAATTATTTGATTTATAAATATATTAAAAATAAATTAATTAATAAAATATTATATAATTTTAACCCGTTAATATTTATCATTTTAATTTAATTGTATTATTATTTTTTATAAATTAGTACAGTATGTAATAACTATAAATATATAAGTATTAAGAATAAATTTTGATTTTTAAATAAAATTTTAATAGGTTGGGTGTATAAACAAAATTCACAAAAACAATACTAAATTTTTATTTATTATTGATAATCACTTTTAATTGAATATTTATTATGAAAATATTTTTATATTTTAAATTTATTAATTTTAATTAATATTTATTATTTCATTAAAAATACATTATTTATTTATTTATTGAGATTTTTTTTTCTCTTCCAAGAAAAAAAAAATCGAAATACATAAAAAAAATAAACTTAAAAATAAATGAAGAAAAGTTTTGAAACTATACATTTCTATTAACCAATTTTGAATATATGGAAAACAAATTATAATTTAGTTTATAATTAAAAATTATAATAAAAACATATATATATTTCAAAACAAATTTAAAATATCAAATAAGGTTTTAAATAAGATTACACTTTTATCCTTGGATTTGAAGGAAATGATTTTATCCTTACCCATAAAAAATAACTTAGGGTAAGAATATGATTTTTATCCTTAAAGTTTTTTTTTTTTATTATTTTTATTATTTTTATTTTTTTATGTATACTAAGGATGTGGATAAAGATATCTCCATAGTTTACTTTTGTCATACTTAGGTTAAAACCAAAACCTCTATTTCTCAAGTTAATCTCTTAGATTTCATTCTCGGTTACAAAACATTAACCAGTTCAATTTCATGAACATTCTTAACAAGGGGTAGGTATAATCGAGGGAAAAAACAAGGATTATGGTGGAACTCTTATCCCATGCCAGAATTGTGGTAGTCACCTAGTTTGAAAGATACAGTTCCACGAAAAAGGAAGAAAAATGATCTGGATCCTAAAATCACATCCAATGAAATCCAAAAAGTTATTAAGATCTTTGAATATAATCTCCTTGAATGAGGAAATAGCAAAGGAATATCAAAATAAAAAATTGAAGAAATTTTCGTAAATTTCAATCGGAAATTATGGAATATAAATGAAATGATAATTGATGTTCTATTTTCCTACATAGTGGCAGTAAATATTAATATGATAATAATGAGTCACATAGTATAGAAGAATGTAGAAATATACATGATTGGAAGAAGCGATTGAGGCATAATTGAACTCTTTTGAATAAACGAAAGGAATAAGGCCTCACAAGCCCCTAAACTTGATTATAATTTTCAATGTAGCCCTTGAACTTTACGTTGGGTCAAATAAGCCCCTCAACTATGATTTAAAGGGTCAAACAAAGCCCTAAAACTACTTCCCTAGAAGCGTCAAGGCGTGTGTTGTACAATTTTAGTCAAACAGACGTTTAGTTAGATTTATTAAACATGATGGAGTGCCACGTAAATGCCACGTCAAATATTTTACTAACGATGTTAAGTTACTGTCAACTAGAATTTCAAAAGTTCAAATACACTCTTAAACTTATTCAAGTGAGATTCTTCGACAATAGCCTCGCCTCTTCCCAGTCAAATAATCGATTGGGTTTCTATGGGGATTTGATCGGATTTTTATCTAGCTCCGTCACGGTTTTGACGACGCTGCCTTCACAATCACCGACAATATATCCAACATAGAAGTCATTATAATCTGGGTTTCCTCGTCACTTTAGTTAGGATTTCAACGGTGAGATCACCGGTTCGTCGCTTTTGTAACGTCCCAATTTTTGGGTTAAACGATTCCGTAATTTTAAACCAGTTTGATTTTTGAGTTTGTGAACATTCTTTTGCAATGTTTGAAACAATTATGATTAATCAAAGTGATACAATATTGATTGGATTGTATAAGATTATCTATCAATGTTATTTTGGTTATTCATCGAAACCAATAGCGAAAATAAAGTCGAAAGAAGGAGGAAATAGAGGTACGTAGCACTGGCAGTGCTGGCGACATAAACCTTATATCGCCAGCCATGTTGCCAGCACTGGCGACATAGGCTTTATGTAGCCAGTCATGTCGCCAGCATGCGAACTCATAACACTAAAGGACTTGTCTCCGGTGCCTCTAGAAACATAGACCCTATGTCGCCAGACACAGAATCGAGGTGTTTTTAACCTAAATCTACCGAGTTTCTTTCATTATTTGCACTTCTCTCAAATTGTCTCTTTTCACGAATGATATCTCTCTCGAATCCCTCGTTACCCCTTCATCGGCACAACTCCAGTAAGATTTCGATCAACCCTAATCGCACTTTCAATAGATATAAGCATGATCTTATTGGTTATTGATGATAGATTAATGATGTTCTAGGGTTGATTGTTAATTGAGATTGGTTAGGGTTTGGGTGGAAATGCTAAATTGTTGTAAGGATTGAAATCATGGAATTGAAATTGGGGCTTTGAGTAGCTTTGTTATCGTCGTCATTTATCGTTCGTTAAATCGTCAATTATTAGCGTGTAGACTAGGTTTCACTTTTCGCACGCCACATGTTTGATCAATTGCCTAAGTGAATTCTTATCCTTGTTTAGGCGAAGCGGACGATACCGAGGATCATATCAGTGACGCTTAGCTTAATTATCGACGGAAGAAAGGTTAACAACCTTATTTTATGCTCCATATGTGATTAATATATGTTTATTGAGTGTGCATTAAAATGATTAATAGTATGTCCATATGAATTGCTAAATGGTACTAATAGATAATGGCAATGTAATGGAATGATGATTCGCTGCTATATTGTTTCTATTGCTTGGAATATTGTTGGTTATAGTTATTCCTATAGGTATACTTGCATGTTAGACTTAGGTTTTGGTTAGTTAGAGCTAGAAATAACAGGATAAGGCACTAGTAAAGTACCTAACATTAATGATTGAAAGCCAATGAATGTCGAATTGTTTAAATGATTATTAAACTGCTTTATGTGCATTATATCAACATAAATTAATTAACTAATGATTGCCCTAGTCGTGGTTGAAATAGTGATGGAATGACATGTCATTAAGGGTACCCGAGAATTCTCAACCTATAAACATATATGTTTTGGTTTAGCTAACCACTATCGGAACTGAGTGACATCTCCTATTGGGTGTGACGGAACCACCGCATTTGAGCGTATTATATTATGGTCTTGAAACATAATTTATGGAATCCTAAGGTAGTTGTTCCTGAGGGGGAATAAACGGCGTTACGAATTTCGGTCTTCGGACCCTATTGTATGGCTTCGGCCTAATTGATAATGTTTCACTATCAATACTAAATTAGGGGCGGTCTAAACGAATTGGAACCTTCAATGTGAATGTAATTGTGTGATGATTGTATAGATTTTAGTTGAATGTTTTAGGGGTGTTTAAATGAATATAAAGAACCTATCTAGACACCTAATAATGTTAAATGTATCCAATGAGCATAAATGGAACTAAAATGAGTAATACACCTTGTTATATATGTGAATAACATTGAAACTGGGCGGGTTTGTTTTCCTTTACTAATGGATGATAGTTCTAGGTGCATTTGTGTGCCACTTCATAATTGTATGATTAAATAGACGCATTTGTGTCTGTATGTTGGAGTGTGAGTTGCTAACCAGATATTGATTGGCTGACGTTGCTTCTTTTTCCTTTTTCTTGTCTCTCCTATTGGAAATGTGAAACAGATGATTGAACAAATTAGAGTGTTTCCAGCATAGCATCGAAACATGTCCAGTTTTCATGATTTTTGGAACTTTGTTTAGAATTATTATTCATGTTTTTTGACTAGTATTTAAAAGAATTGTAAACCATATTGGAATTCCAATTTATGATGTTTTAAAGCGATTATTTTGGGATTTGTAAACTATTTTATTATTTCAAGTTTATGATGATTGAATAGTTTATTATGGGCATGTATCCTATTGCTTGGACATCTATTATAAATTGCAAAAGAGGTTTCTTGATTTCACTTTATAATCAATTATTTCAATTTTATTATTATTTTCCGCATTGAAAGCATTGAATGAATGAATGTAATATGACGTTCTAGTTGCTGGTTGTCGCGGGGGTTGGGTGTTACAACTTTACTCTTACTTGGGTTTCAATCGAAGGTGTGTTAGGGTCCTTTTTTTTATTATTAATTTTGTTTGGTGCTACATTGAAAATCTTTGTGTTTTGGCAATCTGTTGGATACTTCTTTGTTGGGTAATCTAGTTTAAAACAATGACATAAGTCAATAGAACTCGCTTCATCTTCCTAATGTCCATTGAAGAATTGAATCCCCTCTTTCAACCGGCCACTGCTGCCACTCATCCCATGTATCACATTAAACGTTCAGGTGTGCACAAAAATTGTTTAAAAGCGCTTTGAAAATAAAATTTGCCATCTGAGCCTCCACATCAGCTTCAGGAGCTTGTTTGACCTTTTAAATCATAGTTGAGAGGCTTATTTGAGTCAACAAAATGTTTAGGGACTACATTGAAAATTATAGTCAAGTTTAGGGGCTTGTGAGACCCTTATGCCTAAAAGAAATGTCTTTAAACCCATAATGAAATCACCAGAAGGTGTTCAACCAATTAGTTACAAATGAGTTTTCTTTCGGAAACAAAACACATAATTGTTCATGATTTGACTCAAATACATATTTTCATAATAATTTGACAGATGCTTTGGTGGATGTTGATATTCATTAGACAAACTTAAGAGCATTAACAACGCAGTCCGAACTTGAGGGACAACTAATGTGGTGGTGTCCCACCTCCCAATTTTTTCATAACCAACCATGTATTTAATTACACGTTAACAAAAATAAATATGCTAATATATAAATAATCTTTTTATAAATATGTTGATTTATATATTAAAAATGTGAATATAAATATATTAATAATTTAAAGATAAATCTAAATTAAATTTTAATTTAGAAAAATTATTAATTAAAATTTGATCATATATATTATTTAGTATCTATTAAATATTTAACATATAATATTATAATAAAATAAATTATTTTAAATATTTAAATTAATAAAATAATAAGTGAGACCAGAACTCAAAACTGTCCCTCACCATTAGAGGAACTTTTGTAAGGATTTTTAGCTGCTGACACTACGAAATTGGCACTCAAAACTATCCAAGCATTAGAGATGCTTTATATATATATATATATATATATATATATATATATATATATATATATATATATATATATATATACGGTGAGTCTAATATGCGGACTGTCCGCATATTAGTAATATGTGAACTTAAAATCCAAATCGTTGAATCGATCTAACATAGTGTTTCTCTCACGTGTTTTCATTAATTATTTTTTAATTATTATTATTTATTTCTCTGGACCGCTCTTTGTTTTATAATTAAATTTATCTTCTTTTTTTCATTAATTGATTTTTGTTTTATCTCATTGATTGTTTTATATAAAATTTTAAAAAACTTTCTCTGATTTAATTTTTGTTTTCAATGTATACTTATTTTCTAATTAAAATTTTATTATTTTTTAGTTATAATATTAAAAATATAAGTGGTTCTACTTCAAATATTTGCATGAAAATTAATTGTTCAAAATATAAAAAAATATTTTTTAAAATTTAAATGGCATAGAAATAATACAATTACTAATTTCAAAAATTAAATTAAATCGCATTGAAATAATAGAATCATAAAATTAAATAGCATTGAAATAATACAATTGTAATTTCGAAAAACTAAAATTAAATAGCATTAATATAATTGTAATTTTCTTCATACAAGCAAAGTAAATAAAAACATTTTTGAAAATCACTATAGTATAATTATTTATTTTGATTAATATATTGATATAAAATAATAATATTCATATTGTAGTGAATTACAATAAAGATTAATATTCATATTTATGTTATATCAAACATTCACTGTAGGTAAAAAATTAAATTTGATTAACATTCACTATATTTATTATTTCATATCAATTTATAAACAATTTAAAACTAATATTTGTGATTTTCTCCATAATTCAATATATTTAATTATTTCATATCAACTTAGAATTAATATTAAATTTATCTACAATCTCCTTTAGTTTATATGTACTTAAATATATTGATTATATTATAGTGAATGTTTTTCAAGAATGTTTTTTCTTTAGTTTACTTGTATGAAGAAAATTACAATTCTAACCTTTCAATGCTATCTAATTTTAGTTTTTCAAAATTAGAATTGTATTATTTCAATGCTATTTAATTTTATGATTGTATTATTTCAATGCAATTTAATTTAATTTTTGAAATTTATAATTGTATTCTTTCTATACCATTTAAATTTTTTAAAATATTTTTTATATTTTGAACAATTAATTTTCATGCAAATATTTGAAGCATATTTGAAGTAGAACCACTTATATTTTAATAAATAAAAATAAAAATTTTAAGTAGAACAATCAATAAGATAAAACAAAAATCAATTAATGAGAAAAATAAAAGAAATAAATTTAATTAAAAAATAACTAAATGAAGAGTGATGCGAGAAATAAAAAATTTAATTAGAAAAGAATTAATGAAGACACGTGAGAGAAACACTATAATAAACTATTAACCGTTAGATCGATTCAACGATTCAGATTTTAAGTCTGCATATTATTTATATACGGACGGTCCGCATATTAGACTCACCGTATATATATATATATATATATATATATATATATTCATGAAAAACTTAAATACATATATTCATACTTAGAGCATCTACAGTAGAATGTGGATGTGAAATAATGTGGTGTGGAAAATATAGAGTATGAATAATGACATGATTCAATATTTAAAAATAGACCGCGTCTATTTAAAATAGTGATTCGGTAGTCACCGTTTATTTTTTTAGTTAATAGAATTTTAATTAATTAAATTTCAGTAGTAGAAAAGAGATAAATGATAAAATTAATTTAATAAAATAATATAAAAATATTTATTTAAATGAGTTGGTTATGGGTTTGATCCACGACAGGATTCGTGATTTGATTCAACTTGGTTTATAATTAAAGAGGAAGAGAAAGCGACTCCACTTGAGTTGGCGGGATTTTCGTGATTTAGGAGGAGAAATATTAAAAGCCAGCCAGGTTCAGGTTCAGGTTCGGCCGCCTTCGCCGTGCAGTGAAATTCGGTGAGTGGCGAGCTCACCCGGATTCACGTTTCGGCCTCCGTCGGGATTTCATATTGTCGCCTTGGCTGTGCACTGAATCTGGTAAGCAGCGAGCTCATCTAGATTAACGTTCTGGCCTCCGTCGGGATTCATATTACCGTGCATCGAAATTCGGTGAGCGACGAACGTACTCGAATTCATGATTCATGTTTTGACCTCCGTCGGAATTCATATTGCCGTCTTCGTCTTGCACTGAAATCCGTAAGCGGCGAGCTCACCCTGATGTTGGACGAAGTTCTTGCAATCCCTGCACTCTAATTTGTTCTTGTGGTGTATGAATTTGTTACCGTCTTCCAAGCCCTTAAGATTAGTAGTGCACTAATATGAATATAACCAAATTTCAAGGAGAGGGTAGCCCCCTTCGCTCCTCCATGTTCTTATGTGCATGTGTTTGCATAAATAAATAAACAAATAGGCATTTCTGAATAAAAAATACCCGATTAGAGTGATAATAGAAGAAAGAGAGAGTGAATATGATTTACCTCACTTAGATTGTGAAAACATGAAGTTCTACCTAAAAAATAAAAAAAGGAAAGTATTTAACCATTAAAGAGAGAAGGGAGGGAAATGGTGATGCGTTGTAGCGTGTAAATGGAAAGAGAGAATATTATGTAATTAACTCTCGTGAGGATAAAGTAGAAGTGAAATTTTATTTATTTACTTTTAAATAAAAATATATTTTGAATATAAATCTGGTATAATTTTAATAATCAAATCAGACAGCTCTCACTAGTATAGCACTCAATAAAACATAACCTCAACATATTATAAAATAAAAATCATTTATTTAATATACAACAAAATTTACGTCTAGTAATAATTTTGATTAAATTGCTTTGTTTAATAGTAGTTATAAACAACATTTTTTCTTTGTGACATAATATATTACCATTAAACCAGGGACCCGGGGTAGGGAGGAGGGGGAGCTGGCGGTGACCATGCCTCCGGTCTAAAATAAATCCTCTTAGGCTGAAAATTTATTATGTGTATAGGTTAGTGGATTGGTGGTTTACATGCGCCTTTTCAATGTTAGAGTGCTTAGCTGCATTTTTTAATTTTATAACCTTTAATTTTCTTCTTTTTTTATTTTTCTTTTAATTTATTTTTAATTTATCTTAAAATCTTAAATACTATAAATTTTATTGATTAAACTTTATAAGTTTTAAAAGTTAGTATTTATAATAATTTTAAAATCAAGTATTAAATAATTTATAATATAAATATATTATAAATTATATAAAAATATCAAACATAAATTATAAATAAAATTTTAAATATTTTTAATATAAAAAATATTAAATTAACTATTCTTTTATGATATTTTATAGTCAAATATAGTATTTAATTTAAGTTAGTAGTACAATAAATTTAAAAAATATATATTAAAATTTTATTTTAAAAAATTAATAAAATAATTATTTATAAATATAATTATTTAAAATAATATAATATATTTTTAATTTTAATTTTATTAAAAATATATTTATCGTACCTCGGGGCGCTGCCCCGCACCCAGCCCCCTAAGCTACTCATCCTGGCTCTGTCCCTCCATTAAACCAAAATATAAAATAATTTTTACTGGAGTATAGACCGCTAAAAAATTAAAAGATTGAAAATGAAAATGAAAATGAAAATGAAAATAATAATAATAATAATAATAATAATAAGGGATAATATAATTGTGGGTACTTATATTTGTGCAAAATTTTCAGTTAAGTACTTCAACTTTGCGAGGTTTCATATAGGTACTCCAACTTGTAAATTACAGGTCATTTAGATCCTTCGGTTGACGTGGCGCTATCTATAAGTAGTATCTATATGAAATATCGTAAAGTTGGAGTACCTATATAAAATCTAATTTTCAAGTTAGAGTACCTATATGAAATCTCGCAAAGTTGGAGTACCTATATAAAGATCTAATTTGCAAGTTAGAGTACCTATATGAAACTTCGCAAAGTTAAAGTATCTAACTGAAAATTTTATACAACTATAGGTACCCACAATTACATTATCCCTAATAATAATAATAAAATTGACTTGAAAACACTATCATTATGTGAAAAATTAATAACTCATATGAAATAAAGGCCAAACAGACCCATATGAAATAAAAACCATCAAATATGAAGTCCCAGGTAAAATCCAGCCCAAATTTAGATGGAGGAAGAATTAAAAAAAAAAAAAAAGTACGAAGATTTAATTAGAAATATGGAAAGATATTTATAAAATTAACATAATTTGAGAAGTTGAAAAAAGAATTTAAAAAAACCTAAAAGTGGTAGAAAAATTCATAGCCAGAAAATTAAAGCAATAAAAAGTTGTCCAATAGACCAATATATCAAATTTGTTGTAAAAATAAAAAGAGAATTAGGGTAGGAGAGAAGAAAGCAATTCTATATTAATGGAAAATAAATTGGGATAAGAAAATACCTGATAATCTTGGATTGTATTCTTGTAATATTTCAGAACAGAATTACAATGATAGAGAAAAACACAAAAAGAGAAGAAGATCCAAAAATCAAAAACCATCTGTATAATTCATTTCAGATTGATTACATATATATATATAGTAATCTTGAAGTGGACAGATGTGCGTGTGCATGTAAAACACACAGCATGCATTACATTTGTTCAATACAAATGTACAGGTGTCTGTGTACACAACATGCATTACATAAATAATGAACATGTGGAGATCCACTATTAAATGATTTCACAACACTCCCCCTTGGATTTCCACCATTTCAGATATTTGACTGCCTCGTTAAAACCTTGTCAGAAAAATCCAACGGGATGAAAAAACTGGACGAAGGAAAAAAGAGTACAGCTGATGGAATCCAATTACAAAAACTCCCCCTGCTAATTACACCCATAATCTAATCTACTAATCTGGAAAGTTTCCGTATTCCTATTCTGTAAACTAACTTCTCGAAAGTGGATGTCGGTAAAGTCTTCGTTAATAAATCCGCGAGATTGCTTAAAGACCGGATTTGCTTTACATCGATTTGTCGAGACTCTTGAAGCTCGTGGGTGTAGAAAAACTTGGGCGAGATGTGCTTTGTTCTATCCCCTTTGATATACCCATCTCGTACTTGGGCGATACAGGCAGCATTATCCTCAAAAATTATTGTGGGCTCATTCATATTTTGGGGAATCCCACATGAACTCTGGATATGACTTATGACAGATCACAACCAGACACATTCCCGACTGGTTTCATGTAATGCCAATATTTCAGCGTGATTCGAAGATGTGGCAACCAGAGTTTGTTTTACGGATCTCCACGAGATAGCCGTACCATTGTATGTAAAAATATACCCAGTTTGAGAACGGGCTTTATGCGGATCCGAGAGATAACCAGCGTCAGCATAACTAATCAAACCAGAAGGTTTATCTGAATTTGAGTAAAATAGTCCCAAATCTATAGTTCCACGAAGGTATCTGAGAATATATTTGATTCCGTTCCAATGACGACGGGTCGGAGCGGAACTATATCTAGCCAATAAGTTAACAGCAAAAGCTATATCTGGTCTCGTGCATTGGGCTAGATATAGAAGGGCACCAATAACACTCAAATATGGTGTTCCAGAATCCAGAATATTTTCATCATCATCATTGGGTCGAAATGGATCCTTTTGGGGATCAAATGAATGAACTACCATTGGGGTACTTAATGGATGACATTTTTCTAAACTAAAACGTTTCAGAATTTTCTTAGTATAAGCTTTTTGATGGATCAAAATCCTATCAGATTTATGCTCTATTTCCAATCCAAGACAATATTTCGTTTTTCCCAGGTCTTTCATTTAAAATCCCCTTTTCAAATATTCAGCTGTTTTCTGAATTTCATCTTGTGTTCCAATTAAATTCATATCATCAACGTAAACTACTACAATTACAAAACTGGATCCTGATTTTCGAATGAACACACATGGGCATATAACATCTACCATTCTTTAATCAGATACTCACTCAAACGATTATACCACATTTGTCCAGATTGTTTAATCCATATAATGATCTTTGTAACTTCACGGAATGTAAACTACGGGCTTTATTTATTTCAGGAAGTTTTAACCCTTCTGAAAGTTTCATGAAAATATCAGTATCCAAGGAACCATATAGATAAGCAGTAACCACATGCATTAAACGCATTTCGAGGTTTCGTTCTTTGGCCAAACCAATTAAAAATCGGAAAGTTATCGTATCCATTACAGGTGAATACGTTTCGTCGAAATCAATTCCAGGCCTTTGAGAAAAACCCTGAGCAACCAAACGGGTTTTATATCTAACAATCTCATTTCTCTCATTTCGTTTCCTAACAAATACCCATTTGTAACCAACTGGTTGGACACCCTCAGGTGTTTTAACTATGGGCCCAAAAACACTTCGTTTATTCAATGAATCCAATTCAGCCTGGATTGCATTTTTCCATTTTGGCCAATCATTTCGTTTTTTACATTCCTAATGGATTGGGGTTCATATTCATCATTTATTATTTCAGTTGCTACCGCATATGAAAACATATCGTCTAACATAACATCTTTACGGTTCCAGATTTCCTTGTAATTTATTGATACTTCCTCATTTCTGGATTCAGATGTTCTTTCATGATTAGGATTTTCAACTTCCACAATTTGCAGATCTTGAGATGTGATATCTTTCGGGAGTATTTCTTTAACAACATTCTCATTTTGAACTTTTCGTTTTAGTGGTACATTATCTTTGGACCCAATGGGCCTACCACGTTTTCTCTGGATTTCAGATGATTCATTTGTTATCATTTGTCTAGATTTATCAATTAGAACTACCAGTCGAGTGGGTGTATTTCGAGCATGGATATGAGATTTAGTCACTCTAGTTGTATCTGTAAATTTATCTGGTAATTGGTTAGCAACCATTTGTAAATGAATAATCATTCGTACTTCACTTTCACATTGACCAGTACGTGGATCCAGATAATACAACTTCTCATTTTTCTATATGAGTTCATTATTTGTTCTGATAGGAGTGTCATTTTTACCAAGTCGTGGGAATTCTTGTTCAATAAAATGACAATCCGCAATGCATGCAGTAAACAAATCCCAGTCATGGGTTCCAAATATCTAATTATCGATGGTGAGTCATAACCCACATAAATTCTCAGACGACGTTGGGGTCCCATTTTGGTTCTTTGAGGAGGTAATATGGGAACATATACAGCACAACCAAAAACTTTCAAATGTGATATATCTGGTTTATGTCTAGTTACTAACTGTAACGGAGAATATTCGTGATTTCCAGTGGGTCTAAGGCGTATCAGTGTAGCTGCATGTAATATTGCATGTCCCCAAGCAGAAATTGGTAATTGGGTTCATAACAACAAAGTGCGAGCAATCATTTGAAGCCTTTTGATCAATGCTTCTGCCAACCCATTCTGGGTATGAACGTGCGGAACTGGATGCTCAACATTAATTCCAATTGACATGCAATAATCATCAAATGCCCTTGATGTAAATTCCCTAGCATTATCCAAACGAATGGATTTAATTTGATAATCTGGGAATTGTGCTCTCAATTTAATTAACTCGGCAAGCATCTTAGCAAATGCTGAATTACGGGTTGATAACAAATAAACATGCGACCATCTTGCAAATGCGTCGATCAATACCATAAAATATCGAAACGGCCCACTTTGTGGATTAATTGGTCCACATATATCCCCTTGGATTCTTTGCAAAAATGATGGACATTCAAAATTTACTTTAACATGAGATGGTTTAATTACCAACTTTCCTTGAGTACAAGATGTACAAAAATAATCATTCGATAACAGGATTTTCTGATCTTTTAATGGGTGTCCATTTGAGTTTTCAATAATTCTACGCATCATTGTAGATCCAGGATGGCCAAGTCTATCATGCCATAATTGAAAAATTTTAGGATCCAATATCTTTTGGCTCACATTTACATACGCTTCAATTGGGGATATTTTTGTATAATATAAACTAGATGGTAATGTGTGGAGCTTTTCCGGAATGACTTTTGTCCAAAAACAATGGATGTTATATATAGATACTCCACATTTTGTTTATTTACAGTTTCCATATGATATCCATTATTTCTAATATCTTTGAAACTCAACAAATTCCTTTTGGAATTACTTGAATATAAAGCATTCTGGATACAGATTTTTGTTCCCTTCTCCAATAGGATTATGGCTTTACCATATCCTTCAATTAAATTTGTGGGACTAGATATAGTACTCACTTGAGCCTTATAATTGGATATATTTAGAAAATATTTCTTATCTCGGAGGATAGAATGGGTGGTTGCACTATCAATTAAACAAACACCTTGAACTTCCATATTCTATTCACATAAACAAAATATTTACATTTATATTTACATTACAAAACATATCCATAAATATTTCTGACTCTAGTTACAAATATATATACAACAAAATTACAAAATCCAATCAGAAATATTTCCATCACTCTTATTCATATTTACATATATATAATTCAAGTTGCCTTCTGATTTTCATTATGATCTTCAGTGTAATTTATGAAATTTTTGATATCCAGATCATCGAAGAAATCAGAGCTATGAAAGGTTGAAACATTCTTCTGGGAGGTTCCCTCTCCACTTTCCAGATTGGCAACATTTGCCTCTACAGGATTCTTCCATTTCAAAAAAGCTTGATACAAATCTATCAGGTGTTGGGAGGTTCGACATTGACGGTGGAAATGATCACTGCTTCCACATTTGTAACAGACATTTTGGGAATTACTATTATTTCTATTCTCAGAATTTTCATTCATGTTCTGGGTTTCATCTCTGTTCTAAACTAGGTTTCCACGATTATACGGATGAAACCTATTTCCACTTCTTCCATTATTTCGGTCTTGTCCACGGCCTCTATTATTATTATCGCGGCCACGACCACGACAACGTCCAAAACCACGGCCAAAACCACGACCTCGACCACGATTTGGTTTCCACAACCACGAAATGTATTATTGTTTACTTCTGGTGGTGCCACAGTACCAGGTGGTCGTAATTCATGATTTCTCATCAATAGTTGATCATATTGTTCCAATAACGTCAACTTAGAAATTAAATCACCAAAACTTTTGTAATCATGTTGTCGAAAACTCGACGATAGCAACACCTTATCGGCATGGAAAATGGAAAGAGTTTTCTCAATTTTCTCTTTATCTGTTACTTTTTCTCCACAAGATTCTTTTATTGCTGTTATTCGGTGGAGTTCAGAATTATACTCACTGACAGATTTAAAATCTTGGAATCTCAACAGATTCCATTCATATTGGGCTTTTGGAAGGTCAACCTCCCTTCTGTGTTCATATCTGTTTTTCAACGCGTTCCACAACTCAAGTGGATCTTCCATATTTAAATATTCAGATTTCATGCTTTCATTTATGTGATGTCTCATAATCTCCATAGCTTGAGATTTTTGTTTCACGGAAGTTTGATTTTGTTCCTCAACAGTATCCAACAGATCTCTGGCTCGTAAGTGGATTTTCAAATCCATCACCCATGCTAAGTAATTACTTTCAGATAGTTCCAGTGCATGGAAATCCAATTTTTTCAGATCCGACATTTTTTCTGGTTTCATATCACAACAATTTTTCCCAATCAGCAATAACCCAAAAACAACGATACCAAACACTTTCTGATCCAGAAGATCCGTTAGAGCAGCAACTGGAGAGCATACTTGTTATGATAACGTGTTGTAAAAATAAAAAGAGAATTGGGGTAGGAGAGAAGAAAGCAATTCTATATTAATGGAAAATAAATTGGGATCAGAAAATACCTGATAATCTTGGATTATATTCTTGTAATATTTCAGAACAGAATTACAATGATAGAGAAAAACACAAGAAGAGAAGAAGATCCAAAAATCAAAAACCATCTATATAATTCATTTCAGATTTATTACATATATATAGTAATCTTGAAGTGGACAGATGTCCGTGTGCATGTAAAACACACAGCATGCATTACATTTGTTCAATACAAATGTACACGTGTCTGTGTGCACAACATGCATTACATAAATAATGAACATGTGGAGATCCACTATCAAATGATTTCACGACAAAATTTTAATAAGTACAAAATAAGTGCCAAAAAATTTGAATGAAAACAAAAATCAATGTTATAAATTTCAACCAATATGAAAAGCCCAAAATAAATTTAAAGGAATTAGAAAAATCTCTTGATAAAAAAATGGATAAAGAATAATCGCAAACTAAAATGAATGCTGAATTGCTACATCAAATGAATACCAACTATTGCTATTGTCATATGAAGTCTTTTCAAAAAGGAAGGTTTATTGTGAGAGAATATATATATATATATATATTTAAAGTTAAAAGTGGGTCGCTATAGTAGTTCAGATATTGTAGTGAGATCCGGCTTGATGGAACTGAATTCAGAAGACGATATGAAGTCGATTCAATGCAAAAGTATCCTGCAAAAGAATAGAAACAACGTCTGATTGGATCTTAGGGACACCGGTATGGTGTCTCCCGTAACTCCGACGCTCAAATAAACTTTGAGTTTAAATGAGTAAGGAAATGAAAAGATAAAGAAATGAATGACTTGCTAAATAGTATAGTTCCTGTCAAAAAGGAGTGGTAGCAGGGCTTATCAACACTAGAGCACTGGACTCTGATTAAGATCAACACGGTGATCAAGATCGGAGTAGTAACACCAAAGTGTAAATGGAGACTTGAGTGCAGTATGTAATGATTTTGGTAAAGATTTTGCAATGTAAAAGGCGATGCCAATTGGAAGGGCTTAGGTTTCTATTTATGGATGTAACGTTCAACCCCCACCCCGTATAGTAGGATGCAAATTATGAACACTAAAAAAAATCTTTTCTCTGTTTGATCTCTTAAACCAACTTTACTTCTTAAAAAATATATAAATATTTACCTCAAAATCTATAAATAAGTACATGATTATATATAAATATGTATATATATTTCTAAATCTACACAATGATGTTGAAAAAAGAAATCCATTTCTTAAAACTATACATGAATTCAATATTAAAACAATGGAGATGCGATACATATAAGGGCCCAATGCAAACTTTATAATCATTCTTTTAAAAGTTATACATGATTGTTAGAATTTCAAAACAATACATATAAAGGCAATCACTACCTCAGCATCATTCAAAGAAAATTTTGAGCCGTGAGCAATCGTATCCCCATTTACAAAAACCCAGGAGCCTCTTGAAAGCAGCTTTCTTGGAAAGCGTTAAGAAATGGTTTCCGAAAGAAGCCTCCTCGAGAGCAATCAAGCCTCTCAAACTAGTGTATACTGATGTGTGTGGACCCATCACTCTATGTTCATTCAGCAACATGAAGTATTTTGCACTCTTCATTGATGATTTTAGTCGAAAGACTTAGGTTTACTTCTTGAAACAGAAATCGAAAGCATTTAGTGCATTCAAGATCTTCAAAGCACTTGTCGAGAAGGAAAGTGGTTATGAGAACAAGTCCCTAAGATCAGACTAATGAGGAGAATTTATTTTCAGGGAGTTCAACGAGTTCTGTGAGACACATGGAATTCATCATCCATTAACAGTTCCAAAATCACCATAACAGAACGAGATTGTCGATAGAAAAATAAAACTATCCTGGACATGGCGAGAAGCATGTTGAAAACCAAGAACATGCTTAAAGAGTTCTAGTCAGAAGCTGTCTCTTGTGCGGTTTACTTGCCAAACAGATCTCTTTCCTAGAGTGTTAAGAAGATGACTTTTTTCTCAATAAGCCTGGAGTAGGAAGAAACCTAGGATTACTCACTTAAGAGTTCAAGAGCATTGCTTATGATCATGTTCCACAATGAGAAAGATCAAAGTTAGATGACTGAAGTATGAAATATGTTTTTTTTGTTATGATACAAATTTTTTAAGGTTACAAGTTATACAATCCATCTACCGGGAAAATCTTGTTGAGTAGAGATGTCAAGTTTGATGAAGAAACTTCATGGAGAGAATAGAGAAGAGACCTATGATTTCTTTCTATATTTTGAAGAAGAACTTCCTGAAACTGTGGTGCCTACTCAAGAAGCGACACCATCACCTTTTCCAGGCCCTGCAACAAGACCTCCATCTCTTGGAAGCTCATCACAAGAAGTTTCATCTACTAGACCATGAAAGTTTAAAAGCTAACAAAAAGTTTACGATAAAAGCATAAGTGTCACACTTCCTCTTGAAGAGCTATATTGTCTCTTTGTTGAAATTGAGCCTATAAGTTTCAAATAAGCTCTTGAAGATAAAAGGTGGAAGAAAGCTGTGGAGGAAGAGATCAAGTCCATTGAGAAGAATGAAATTTGGGAATTATCATCTCTTTCTGAGGACCATAAAACTATTGATGTCAAATGGGTGTTCAAGGTAAAAAGAATGCTTAAGAAAAAGTGGTGATATATAAGGCGAGGCTGGTTGCTAAGAGATACAAGCAAAAATATGGAATTGGTTATGATGAGGTATTTGTTGTTGTAGCTCCATGGAGCTATTTGGTTGCTCATGTTAGTGGTAGCCTACAAAGAGTGGAAGATTTTACAGCTTGATGTCAAGTCAACTTTTGTGAATGGTTTTCTTGAAAAGGAAGTCTACATAAAACAACTACTAGGTTTTGAAGTTGAAGGACAAGAAGATAAAGTACTGAGGTTAAAGAAAGCTTTATACGGGCTGAAACAAGCACTGAGAGCATGAAACAATTGCACCATAAATACTTTCAGAAAAATGGTTTTGTCCATTGCCTTCATGAGTATGCTCTCTACAAGAAGGTTGAGAAATGTGATATTTTTCTTATTTGTCTTTATGTTAATGATCTTATCTTCAAGGGAAAATCCTAACCTACTTGAAGCCTTCAAGAATGTTATGTCACTTGAGTTTGAAATGACAGATATTGGGGCTAATGTCACTTGATTTTAGACTAATGTTGATGATCTTATCTTCACGAGAATCTTTTTCTCTTAAGAAGGTTATGTAAAGGAAGTCTTGAAGAAGCTCGAGATGCTTAACTGTAATCCCGTGAAAAATGCACTGATGGAATGCAGAATGAAGTTTTCAAAGTTTGTGGCAAGAAAGAAGATCCTACTCTGTTCAAAAGTCTTATAGGAAGCTTGAGTACTTAACTTGCACTAAATTTGATATCCTCTTTGCTGTTGGAGTAGTGATTCGTTGTATGGAATCTTTTACATCCACCCACATTAAAGTTGCGAAAAGAATTATTTGCTACCTGAAAGGTACTATTGACTTTAGGACTTTGGGTTGATGTATTCTTCATATAGTGAAGTAATTTATTGGGTATTTGGAAGTGATTTTGTGGGAGACTACCCGGTATGTATTTTTTATGAGAGATTGCGCAATTACATGGAGTTTCAATAAGCAAAATGTAGTTACTCTTTCTACATGTGAGTCTGAATATGTTGCTACAACTTCACATACATGTTATGTTATTTGGTTGAAAAGTTTATTGAAAGAACTTAATGTTAGTCAAGAAGAAGCAAAAGTTATCTACGCCGACAACAAGACTACACAAGCTCTCGCGAAAAACTCATTATTTCATGACACTAGTAAAAAAAAAATATTAAATATCATTTCCTTCTAGAATGCATTGACAAGATAAGGGTTGAGCTCAAGTATGTGAAGACTCAAGATCAACTAGCTAATATCTTCACCAAGCTAGTCAAATACGAAGATTATCACAGACAATGTGAAGGACTTGACATGAAGAAGAAAACACAAATTAAGGAGGAATGTAGAAATGATTAATTTGCATTTATCCTAAATCATTAATACATTTTAAGTATATTCATATAATTTATTATATTTATGTATACATGTATTGTATTTATTATATTTATGCATTAGTCTCATGTAACAAGTCATAATCTCATTTTGATATGAGTGAAAAACATACCACAACACAATATAGAGAATTTATTTTATCTTTCTTTATTAGTCTAACAAATGGTATCATTTGTTACTTTTTCCAAACCTAAAAAATCTTCAGAAATCTTAAAGGTCTCCAAAATCACAACAAAACGAATCATTGGAAAAACTACATGGAATGCGGAACCTATCAGAGTGTGTTCGAGTTTCAAGATGAGCTCGCCGTGCACCAAATGTTGATCCACGGCAGAGGCAGCGGTAGCAGTGATAGAGGCGACAACTACCACAACGGTAATCTGAATCCTGCCGACGGCTTCCCACCCTAACCGAGTATACATTGTTCTAATTATGTTGATTCTTTCAATTCAAAAATTTATGGAAAGCAAATTGCTTGCATGTACAGAGGTGCGAAAAATTCTTCAAACAGATATAAAAATTTCTTCTGTCTAACAAAATGAATGAATACGTAACTGTTCATGATTTGACTTAAATACATATTTTCATAATAATTTTTCAGATGCTTTGGTAGATACGAAGCATTCGACAGACTTAAGAGCATCAACAACGCGATTTGAACTTGAGGGACAACTAATGAGGTGGTGTCTCCCCTTCTGTTTTACATAACCAACCATATATTTAATTACACCTTACCAAAAATAAAAATGCTAATATATAAATAATTTTTTTATAAATATATTGATTTATACATTAAAAAAGGCAAATATAAATATATTAATACTTTAAAGATAAATATAAATTAAATTTTAATTTAGAAAAATTATTAATTAAAACTTGATCATATATATTATTAAGTATCTATTAAATATTTAACATATAATATTATAATAAAAATTATTTTAAATATTTAAATTAATAAAATAATAAGTATGTAACGCCCAAACCCCCACCCCGACGGAAAGGATGCAGAGAATAAGTGCTGCACACTAAATATACGGACACATACAATATAACATACACAGAGCAGATACATAAATACGAAGCAGTAGTTAAAAAATACTTATTCCTCAAAGTATATCAACTTTGATAATTCAAATATAAGTTCAGTATATTAAATTCGAAACCGATATATTCAAAACTAACAAGTCACAAATCAAATCCCAAAATATAATTTAGCGGTTAAAACTCTAAAGTCTGAATAATAATCAGAAATCAAGTTTGTGAAAAATAGATGCCAGATGATTACGGATGCTGACATGCGTGTACATATCCTCGCTACTCCACCTAACTTTCTGAACTCAGCAATTTCCATTCAAAAAAGGGTTCAAAACATACAAAACAAAAATAATAACTACAAAAGGTCAGACTAGCAATGTCTGGTTAGTAAGCCAACGCCCCACAACGACATACATGATGTGTCTTATATAAACAGTTCAAAATGGCACACAATGCAAGCTACTAGCCATTATACATGGTTTCCAAACAAGAGCAAACAAGTTGTTTAAAAAAATCCAAATTATCCTTATTTTAATCCCCTTAAAATGGTCGAGGATGAGTGATTACAATTTATTGCAATTATCGTCTGAAAGTAGTGTTGAACGTTGTCAAATTATTTTAAAACATTGTCCAACACCTAACTGTGAATTCGGTAAGCGATTCGGACAAAGAACACTTCAAGTCTTACCGAACTGTAGTTTGGTAGAGAGCTCGATAGTGAACTCGATAGAACAATTCTCAAAGGTTCCTATGACTATAACAAATTTGAATTCGGTAGTCAGTTCAGTTGTTAGTTCAGAAAAGAAAGTTAGTTTTGGTCTCAAGGTCTCACCGAATTATAATTCGGTATACAACTCGATGAAGAGTTCGGATAGAGGGCCAAATCTGGATCCTAATTTATACCGAACTCTAATTCGCTAGTTAACCCGGTACTTAATTCGAACAGAAGGCCAAGTTTATATTCCAGGATCCTACTGAAATTTAATTCGGTAGGTAGCTCAGTAATAAATTCGGACAGGGAGTGTTTCTATTGGTCTCAAGGCTTACCTAATTGTAATTTGGTACACAGCTCGGTGACGAGTTCGACCAAAGACCAGTTACACGTTTTCGCTAATTAAACCTGTAAGCATCTAGTTGGGTCTGTTCCTACCTCATATGGCTAGCTAATAGACAAATCTCATACTACCCATAGGTTAGAACCTAATTCACAAAGCAGCGCAAAGAGATCAACGCAGTTCATAGTAAACATACAGAAACAATAATATAATCAATTCTTAACGTAACAGATTTCAGATTATCACATAATGATATGATGTTTAACTTACCAGGCCTGTCCTGCTTAATAATCGAAATCGGGAACAAAAAAAAAAAGAAATAGGGTAAACCATCAGAGGTGGAACAAATATCCTAGAATAATGTTGTCGCATCTAGAAATGAGAAAAGCTTCAGAATGGATCAAAGATCCTAGAATGATACCGTCGCATCCAAAAATAGGCTGGCATTCAAGGCCAAATACGCTTTCGCGCATTGATGTATACATCTTATTTCCCTACAGGATGCTGGTCTTATCGTATTAATGTAGAACAGGACTTTTGTACAAATTATAATATTTTTTATTTTTATTTTACAGGTAGAGGATATGGGTAAAAATATTTATTTACTTATTGAGAAATTTCTCTTACCAGAAATTTATAAAATAAAAAAAAATCGAAATAAATAAATAAAAATAAGGGTTATTTTCATTTTTATTATTTTATAACTTTTATTTACATCATATAGCCCAACTTTAAAAATTTTACAAAAATAATCTTTCAAACTTTTACTTTTCAAAAATGAACCAAATTGACCATTTTATCCTTCTGTGAAGATCTTTTACACTAATCTGTGAAGATGTGGAGGTGGTCTGTGAAGAGGACCTTCACATATGTGATGGTCTATTTTTGAAAATCAAAGTTTGAGTGGCTCAAAAATAGAAATAAACTTCTATTGGTTTAGTTTTGAATTTTTAAACTTTATTTGGTTTATTTTATATAATTTTTTCTAAAAATAAACTTAAAAATAAACAAAGAAAAGTTTTTAAAAGTTTTGAAACTATACATTTCTATTAACCAATTTTAAAGATATGGAAAACAAATTATAGTTTAGTAAATAATTTAAAATTATAATAAAAATGTAAATATATAAAATTTATATTTCATTAAGAATCCAATATGGTTTTAAGTAAAAATTAAAAGAATATAATATTATCTTTACCCATAAAATAATGGTTATTTTCAAAAACCACCCAAATTTGAAACATTTTACTTCTATCATCCAGTATTGCAAACTTATACCAAACCACCCTAAAACCACCCAAAATTAAAACTACTAGTGGTTTTGGCGAGGTGTGGGAGGTTTTTTGTATTTTTGAGTGGTTTTTTTATCTTTTTTAGTGGTTTTGCTAATTATTTAATTTTAATAATTTTTAAATTTTTGGATTGATAATTTTAGTAAATTTGAAATATTTTATTAAATAATTTGAATAAATTTTTAATAGTTTTAGAAAGTTTTATTTTTTAATTTATTAATTTTAGAAATTTCACTTTTAATTTCTAACTTTTATTTTTACTAAACTACAATTAGTTCCAAAATTTTTTAAAAAAAATTAATTTTTTTATTTAATTTCTGAATAATTTTTATTTTCAACCCTTAATTTTTAATTTTATATGTACAACCAAAACTTATCTAATTTAAATACTTTTTAATGAAAAATTTAGTTTTATTTTTATATTTTTTTTTTCAAAAATAAAATAACTATTTATCGATTATATCAACATGTTTTAATTATTTTTCAATTTAAACATTTTTTATTTTTTGATATTTATTTTTAAGAACCCATAAATTATAATCTAATAATAATAATATAAATATTTTAATAAATTTTCAAACATACCTATATAAATAATGTAGGTTTTAATAAATTTAAAAAATTGAAATAAAAAATTATTAAAAATTATTTAACCAAATATTAAAAAATTATTAAATCTGCACAAATTTTTTTTTTTAATTTAGTAAATTTTAAAAATAATAATTAATTCTAAAATTATTAAAAATTATTAAACAAAACATTTAAAAAGTAGTAAACTATATAATAATTTATTTTAATTTAATAAAATTTTAAGTTTTTATAAATAAAAATTATTTAAATTATTCAATAAAATATTTAAATTTTATTTAAATTATTAAACCAAAAATTTAATAATTATTAAAAGTAAATAATTAGCAAAATCACTCAAAATACAAAAACCACTCAAAGACACAAAAACCACCCACACCACACCAAAACCACTTGTTGTTTTGATTTTGGGTGGTTTTGGGGTGATTTGGTATAAGTTTGTAAAATCAAGTGTCATAAGTAAAATGTTTCAAAAATTGGGTGGTTTTTGAAATTGATCCCATAAAATAATCTAAAGTAAAGAGTACATTTTTTATGAGTTGTTTTATAACTTTTATTTACATGGTATAAGCCAACTTTAAAAATTTTACAAAAATAAATTTTCAAACTTTCACTTTTAAAAAATGAACCAAATTGACTATTTTACCCTTATGTGAAAACCTTTTACACTGATCTGTGAAGAGGATCTGTGAAGGTGTGGTGGTCTACTTTGAAAATCAAAATTTGAATGGTTAAAAAATAGAAAAAACGTTTTATTGATTTAATTTTGAATTTTTAAACTTTGTTTGATTCATTTTATGTAGTTTTCCCAATTTTTATCCTTAAATTTTAAGGATATGATTGTCATACTTAGTTTGTTCGAATACATAGCAGGGATTGCATATTCTAATGGGTAAATCTGGGAGCTTGTGCTCTCTAAGTGACATATAAAAGTTTTTTTATTTAAATAAATAAAAAAGCCTTTTATAGCTATTTTCTCTTATACATTTTAATCCATTTGTTTCTTCAATCTTTATTTAGTGTCTACTCAAATAATACTTTAGGTTATTTCCAAAAACACCCCATTTTTTCAAACGTGTTACTTTGAGCATCCAGTTTTGAAAAAATTTAGAAAACCACCCCCAAAATCAAAACCACTAGTGGTTTTTGTATTTTTGTGAGTGGTTTTGGTGTTGTATAAGTAATTTTGATTTTAGGGAATTTCCGAATCTCCAAATTAAACATATAGAATTTTAAAACCACTCATACAACACCAAAATCACTCACCAAAATACCAAAACCACTAGTGGTTTTGATTTTGGGGGTGGTTTTCCAAAACTTTTTAACCCCGGGTGTTCAAAGTGAAACGTTTGAAAAAATGGGTTGTTTTTGGAAATAACCCGTAATACGTTATTAAAAAAAGTAAATTTATCAACTTATTCTAAATAGATAAGTGAGATCTTAAGGCTGACCACTAGCCCCACAAACCACCATTACATTTTCCAGCATGCTTTCCAGGAAAACTTCCCAGAAGGTCACCCAACCCAAGATTGCTCCAAGTCAAGCACGCTTAACTTTGGAGTTCTCAAGTTCTGAGCTCCCGAAAAACAATGTGCACATTGGTGATATGTGTAGCAATTCAATTCCTTTTAACCATGTCTCAATTTGGGGTGTTACAATCCACCCCCCTTAGGACACAACGTCCTCGTTGTGGTTGACCCACATCATTCCCAGAATCTTATCCCCGCTAAATGAATGCTTTGGACTCTCTGTCCACAAGCGCACATCGCGGTCGCATGGTTGCTCTGATACCACTTTGTAACATCCGGCCCCCGCCTCCCGCCCCGGATAAACCCGAAGCGTGGTGGCAGGGCGCCACGTCATTCACAATCGGTCTTTAAAGTTGACCACTAGCCCCACAGACCACCATTACGTTTTCCAGCACGCTTTGTCCTCACTCACATGTTTTCCGGGAAAACTTCTCAGAAGGTCACCCATCCCAAGATTGCTCCAAGCCAAGCACGCTTAACTTTGGAGTTCTCATGTTCTGAGCTCCCAAAAACAATATGCACATTGGTGATATGGGTAGAAATTCAATTTCTTTTAACCATGTCTCAATTTGGGGTGTTACAATCCACTCCCCTTAGGACACAACGTCCTCGTTGTGGTTGACCCACATCATTTCCAGAATCTTATCCCCGCTAAACGAATGCCTTGGGCTCTCTGTCCACAAGTGCACATCGCGGTCGCATGGTTACTCTGATACCACTTGTAACGTCCAGCCCCCGCCCCCGGATGAACCCGAAGCGTGGTGGCAGGGCGCCACGTCATTCACAATCGGTCTTTAAGGTTGACCACTAGCCCTACAGACCACCATTACGTTTTCCAGCTTGCTTTGTCCTCACTCACATGTTTTCAGGGAAAACTTCTCTGAAGGTCACCCATCCCAAGATTGCTCCAAGCCAAGCACGCTTAACTTTGGAGTTCCCATGTTCTGAGCTCCCAAAAATAATGTGCACATTGGTGATATGGGTAGCAATTCAATTCCTTTTAACCATGTCTCAATTTGGGGTGTTACACTCATTTTAGTTAAAAATGCAATTTTTTTTTATAATATATAGTATACAATAAATTATGATTATGTAAATTATTTATATTGATTATATATGATATATATATATATATCCAAATATGTAAAATTATATTTTTACTAATATATGAAAATTAATGCATTCAAATTTTGTTATAAAAATTGTATCAGTTTTATCATTGCATTTTAAATTATACTGGTATATACACCCGTGCGAGACTCACAGATATAATTTTTTATAATGTTTATATACTAAGGTAGAGAAGATAATTAGTAATTAAACTTTCAATGTAAAATAGAAAGTTAGTATAAACGTAATCTATAGCTTGAAGGAGTAAAATAATAGTTTTAAAATAGAAAAATAGACTATTGCGACACTCAAAATTTTTATTAATAAAGTTATATTTACAAAATAAAAATAAAAAGTTAACATACATATAGATTTAAATATAAAATTATTGAAAAAAATTAAAATATTAATTTACAAAATATGTATTCTTTCTAACTATACAAAAGCCACATATCATCCCACGAATGCACCATTTATTTATCATAAAAAAAATTGATTACATAATACTATTTAATACCCCTCTATCCCTAATTAATTCTTACATTTGAGAATTTGTGAGGTAATGTGATAAATTATGAATTGCAAAATTTGTCATTATAAAAATAAATAAATTACAATTCAATGCAAAATAAAATGTGTCCACCAACCCCACAATACCCACAATAAGCAAAATAAGTAGTATTTTTAAATTGGTTGGTGGGGTCAAGTGTTGAAATAAATGGTATATTTATATTGGTTAATGGGGTTGAGTGGTTAAAAAAAAGAAATTAAAGGTAATAGTCTTTTTGGATATAAAAATTTACTAAAAATGAAAATGTAAGAATTAATTAGGGTCGTAGGGAGTAATAATAATTATTATTATATAAAATTTGGTTCATATAAATTTCAAAATCTCAAATTTGAATTTAAAAACTTAAATATTATAACATCATACTTAAACCTATAGTGGTAGGTGCAATTTTTAATATACAAATGATATCAATGCTTCAAAGGTCGATATTTAAACCGATTGAATGAACATCTTTTCTATATAACATTAGAGAAGATAATAAGTGAATTAAGTTTTGATATGTGATAACAATTAGTTGAAATATAATATATAGCAAAAAAAAAATTTAAATAATATATTCTAAAATAGCAAAATATTATATTAGTATTGATCATAAAATCAATTAAAAAAGAATAGGAAAAACAATTATTATTGTATATATAGAAAAATATATAGTATATATAGATTACCGAAAAAACTTCATATTATATATAATATATATTATAGTATGGATTTTGGTTCGTATCAATTTCAAAATCTTTAAATAGAATTAAAAATATTAAATATTATAAATTCATATTTAAACTTGTAGAGGCAAGTGGCTCTTTTTTAATGTACAAGGTGTACATATGCCTTAAAGGTTGGTGTCGAAACCAATTGAATAAACATCTCACATATACAATGCCAAAATGGCAAAAAGAAAATAATTATTGAGTTAAAACTTTCAATACAGTGTAACAATTAGTTGAAATATTATATAGCTGAAAAACAAAGTAAAATTAATACTTCTATATTTTAAAATAAGATAATAGAATAATAGAATTGATAACATAATCGATAAAAAAGGATTGAGAATAATAATAATAATTATTATTATTTTGGATTTATATCAATTCAAAATCTTAATATTAAATAAAGAAAACTTTCAAATTATAAACTTATATTTAAAACTTTTGTAGCAAGTAACTATTTTTAATATTAAAAAAGTTGTCCACACCTAAAAGGTCATATCAAAATAAATTGAACACACATCATAATCAGCGAGTTAAACATTCAATGTGCGATAAATTTAATTGAATTACAATATATCGTCTATAAAAGAATTATAATATATTTTAAAAATAAAAAATAAAATATTACAATTAACCATATAATCCATCCAAAACAACGGGAAAATGTATTTTTTTTTATAAAAAAAAGGGAGATTTATTTTTTTATTTTTTTATTTATGTTTTCCATGTAATTTACTGAGTAACCGATGAAAATCTTGATAATTTCAAAATATATATAATAAAAAATAATTACAAATAGAAAAAAAATTAAAAATAACTTTTATAATCGAGGCCTTTTTGTGCGCTTTTCGGGATTGCAGAGACTTGTCCAAAATTTCGCGTAGGTAGGTATCTGAGCCTTTTCGTGCGTATTTCAGGGTCACAAGGACTTGTCTGAAATTGCCTACTTTGAAGGCATCTGGACCTTTTTCGTGAGCTTTTCGGGGTCGCAGAGACTTGTCCAAAATTTTACACGGCAGAGGCGTTAGGCCATTTTCATGCGCTTTTCGAAATCGCGGAGACTTGTCCGAAATTTCACGCTTTAGAGTCATCTAAGCCTTTTCGTGCGCTTTTCAGGATTGCGGAGACTTGTTCGAAATTTTGTGTAAGTAGGCATCTGGGCCTTTTTCGTGCGCTTTTCAGGGATCGTAGAGACTTGCCTGAAATTTCACGCTTTAGAGACGTCTGGACCTTTTTGTGCGTATCTCGGGGTCCCCAAGACTTGTCTAAAATTGCGTGCTTTAGAGGCATCTAGGCCTTTTTTGTGTGCTTTTAGAGGTTGCGGAGACTTGTCCGAAATTTCACGCTTTAGAGGCGTCAAGACCTTTTCGTGCGCTTTTAGGATCGCGGAGACTTGTCCCAAATTTCACACTTTAGAGGCGTCTGGGCTTATTCATGCGCTTTTCGAGATTGCGGAGACTTGTCTGAAATTTCGCACTTATGAGGCATCTGGGCCTTTTCGTGCTAAGATCAACTTTTCTAGAAATGATGTTTCTTGAGGTTGTAGATGTTCCAGTTTTGCTCTATTTCTTTTCCTTCTCTCATGAGGGGTCTATACACTCATCTTCCTGTGGCTACGTGGATTTGGTAGGGTCCTTCCCAATTGGCCGCTAGCTTACCATATGACTGTGATCCTTTGTGTTCTGAAATACTCTTCCGAGTACCCAATTCCTAGGCTGAAACATCCTCGCTTTTACCTTTTTATTGTATTACCTTGCCATTGATGCCTACCAGGATGTGATTCTTTGTTGGTGGCTTCCCTTTCTTCCTTTAGAGTGTCTTTCTCGAATGTCATGATCTGAAAATTTTGTTCTTTGCTTAAGTCTTCGCGTTTTAAGGGTTGTGTCCTTTATTAGAAGCATTGCCTCCGTGGATTCCAGAGGTATGTTGCACCTTCCCATGCGATTCTCAGGATCGGTCTGTACATCATACGGTTTGTAATGCAGCATCGCGAACCTGCTGGGTATGGGTGTTTCGAATATCCAATCCGCGAAAATACTCTCTCAAAATCTATCTCAAACTCTAAACACTATTATAAAATTTGATGTTAAACACCAAAAAATTAAAAATGCTATTCTATAATCTATACGCTAAGTTGAACGCTAAGTTAAAAGGCAGACTCAGATTAAATTTATATCCTTCTTTAAAACATAAAGAACAATGAATCAATTCCATTCAGGCTGAGGTCCAGATAACTTACTGGAAAATTACTAACACACTTCTCTAAAATCATAAATGGTACAAGTAACATGTTACAAGAGCAAACAAGGAAATTTACTAGGGACAACCTTCCATCCTGAATTGACAGGAGATACACGATGGTATTGAGCTTTTCTATATCCTCTGGTTATTACTAACTTGGTGTAGGCATACTTACTTACCAAGGAATGAACTTCCTGTATTCATATAGTGGCTGTGTAGAAGCCGTTTAGTTCTGCTTATGTATAGAAACTGAGAGTTATTGTTGAAAATGTCATGAGTTTTACAAGCAGAGACAATAAAAGGTCCAACTAATCTCTTATACCAAGTATGGTTTAACTTAAGGAGTACAACAAAAGTAAAACAAAAGTATAAAAGTATTGCTGCAGCAAATGGTTAGTTTCTGTTGAGAATGATTCTAATTGACATATTGATACTTGAAGGAGTCAACGTCTGTTTTAGGAAGTCCTGAATTTGGGGACGTGATATTAGCATAAAATAATTATCTTCCTTTGATTTAGGAATAAGTTATTGAATTTAATTTGTTGTCAGTTATGTTTGATTGTATTATGCCTATTTAATGGCAATTGAAATTTTTAATAAAGTGCAGAGTATTATCAGACCTGTTGTGTGATTTTAATTTTCTGCAGTTACTCTTCTGAATACCAACATTCTGGTATCAGAGCAAGGTCGATTTTTAAAAAAAAAAAAAAGAAAAAAAGGCAGTGAGTCAAAACACATGTGCGGTTAAGTGAAAACAGTTTAGCAAACACTTAAACAGAGTAGAGTTAAAACACGTGAGCAGAGAAGTGTGAAAGTGTTGTTTTAGATATGGCAACAAGCAACAATAATAATGCAAGTGGAACAACACAGCCACTAATTCCAATATTCAAAGGTGAGAACTATGAGTATTAGTCCATACGTGTTAAAACAATTCTTAAATCACAAGATCTTTGGCACTTTGTGGGGAATGGATTTACAGAACCAAACGAAGATGTAGTGTTGAGTTCTGCAGAAGAGGCGAAACTTAAAAAAATTAGGAAGAAGGATGCAAAAGCCTTAGCCATCATCCAACAGGGGGTTCATGATAGCATTTTCTCAAGAATAGCTTTGTCAGTACTTCTCAGCATGCTTGGAGTGTTTTAAAGAAGGAATTCCAAGGCGATTCCAAAGTCATGGTTTTCAGACTACAACATTTGCGTAGAGAGTTTGAAGCCTTACAAATGACAAGTGACGAGACAATATCAGATTTCTTGAGTAAAACTGTTGTAGTGATGAGTCAAATGAGGACTTTTGGTGCAAAATTAGATGATAAGACCATTGTGGAAAAGGTATTGCATAGTCTGAACTCAAAGTTTGATCATGTTATAGCAGCTAATCTAAGGACCTATCTATTTTTTCATTTGATGAGTTAATGGGTTCATTGCAAGCTCATGAAGTCAGGATAAGTAGAAAGGTTGAGAAGGAGGAAGAAAAAGCTTTCCAAGTGCAGGAGTCTAACAACACTGTTAGACGTGGACGAGGAAGAAATGGTTATCGTGGTGCTTCTCGTGGCAGATCTTCTGGAAGAAGTCATATATATCGACGTGGTAGAGGTCGAGGCGAAGAGTTGAGGTCATATATGAATACAGTGGAGTGCTACAATTGTGGAAATTTTGGGCATATGAGATCTGATTGCTGGTCTAATGAACGACAAAATAGCTTTGCCAAAGAAGAAGTAGATGGGGAAGAAGATAACGATGGTGAAAAAAAGCTATTCATGGCAAAGACTGAGAATACTGAAGAGGAGCATCCAAGTTATATATGGTTTGTTGACAGTGGTTGTTCGAACCACATGACCGGGTTCAAGTCATTGTTTTCAAATCTAGATGAAAGTGTTAAACAAAAAGTTCGTCTTGGTAATGGCAGCACTTTACATGTGGAAGGAAAAGGGACGATAAGGTTTGAACTTAGTCCTGGAATCTTTAAATTCTTACACAATGTGCAATACATTCCAGCACTTGGTTTCATCTAATTAGTGTTGGTCAATTGATGCAATGTGGATATCTAGTTTTGTTTGACAATGGAAAGTGCAACATCACAGAGAAGAAGACCGGTCGTTTGATGACGAACATTACAATGACAAAGAATCAAATGTTTCCTCTTGATTTGTCAACAATAGGGCATTTTGTTCTTGCAGCAAGGGCTGATAATGACTCAAATACATGGCATCTTAGATATGGGCATCTACATTTAAAAGGTTTGGCACTTCTTAAAAACAAAGAAATGGTCATTGGTTTACCTGATATTAGAGATATAAAATTCTGTCAAAGCTGTGTTTATGGAAAGCAGACAATGAGGTCTTTTCCAGTTGGTCAAGCCTGGCGTGCCAATGACTGTCTTGAACTACTACATGCAGACCTTTGTGGACCAATGCAAACATCTTCACTTGGTGGTAGTAAGTATTTCTTTCTCATCACTGATGATTATATTAGAATGTCATGGGTCTATTTTTTGAACAGCAAGGATCAGACATTTGAGAGATTTAAGCAGTTCAAAGTCTTGATTGAAAAACAAAGCGGATTAAGTATTAAGTCTCTTAGTACAGACAGAGGTGGAGAGTTTATGTCAAAGGAGTTTACCTCATTCTGTAAAGAAAATGGAATTCAAAGAGAATTGACCACACCGTACTCTCCAGAGCAAAACGGAGTGGCTGAACGTAAGAACCGCATTGTTGTAGAGATGGCTTGAAGCATGTTGAAAGAAAGAGATGTGCCGAATAATTTATGGGCCGAAGCTGTGGCAACAGCAGTGTACTTGCTTAATCTATCTCCTACTCGCGCAGTAAGGAACATGACCCCATTTGAGGCTTGGAATGGCTTTAAACCTAATGTAAGTCATCTTAAAACCTTTGGTTGTTTGTGTTATGCCTTGATTCCTTCACCTGCTAGGAAAAAGTTAGATAAGAAGTCACAAAGATGCATATTTGTTGGTTATAGTACACAGTCAAAAGCCTATAGATTCTTCGAACCTGAGAGTAAGAAAATACTCACAAGGAGAGATGTTATCTTTGATGAAAGTAAAGGTTGAAATTGGATTGGAAAAAAGAAACAACAGTACTCAGAATCTGTTTCAATCCCAGAAGATGAAATAGCTGTGAGAGAACAAGTTACACTACCATCGTCTCCAATCTCGTCACAGCCTTCTCCAATCTCACAACCCAGTTCAAATACATCATCTCAAGGTGAAGCTTCAATATCTGATCTATCTATAACTGCTGCTCAGAGAAAATATCGTTCGTTGACTGATATTTATGAGTCCTATGGATTTGCATTAATGGTTACTAATCCTGCCACATTTGAAGATGCTCAGGGACAATAAAAGTGGATGAAAGCAATGCAAGAAGAAATATTTTCCATTAACAAAAATAATACTTGGATGTTGTGTGATTTACCTGCAGGAAAGAAGGCGATTGGCCTGAAATGGATATTCAAGATAAATCATGATTCGAATGGGGAAATACAGAAACACAAAGCTCGTCTTGTCGTCAAAGGGTATTCTCAGCGAGCTGGTATTGATTTCAAAGAGACATTTGCACCAGTAGCTCGATTTGAGACTGTACGAATCTTTCTTGCATTGGCTGCTCAACGTCATTGGACTGTGCATCAATTTGATGTTAAGTCTGCCTTTCTCAACGGAGAACTTAACGAAGAAGTTTACGTTGAACAACCTGCTGGTTTTACTATCAAAGGTTTCGAAGACAAAGTGTACCAGCTACGTAAAGCATTGTACGGCCTAAAGCAGGCTCCTCGAGCATGGTATAGTCGAATCGATAAATACTTCATTACACTTGGTTTCCAATGAAGTGATCGAGAACCTGCATTATATGTCAAACGGAGTGGGCAAACAGAATTTTTAATGGTCTGTCTTTACGTAGATGATATGACATTTGCAGGTTCATCTCAAACCCTTGTCAGTGAATTCAAGGAAAACATGAAGGCTGAATTTGATATGACAGACTTGGGACCTTTAAAGTTTTTCTTGGGTTTAGAAGTCACACAAGGAAATGATGGGATATTTCTAAAGCAAGAACTCTACGCAAAAGAACTCTTGAAGAAATTCGGTATGCTGAAATGTAGTCCTGTTGTTACTCCTCTGCAGATTAATGAGAAACTTACTAGGCATAATGGAACTACAGCAGTGAATCCTACCTCTTATCAGAGTCTTGTTGGGGGGTTAATTTACTTAACTCACTCTCGTCCCGACATAACATTTGCAGTGAGTTTAGTTCCAAGGTTTATGGAGAATCCATCACAAACGCACTTCGGAGCAGCGAAACGAATTTTACGTTATATAGCAGGTACTGTGAATTATGGAATATGGTACTCCAGTAAAGGTAGCTTGTATTTTTATGGAAAACTCTATGGCTACTCAGATTCTGACTTTGGAAGTTGTTTGGATGATCGACGAAGCATCTCTGCACATGTTTTCACCCTTGGTTCGGGAGTTGTCGCTTGGAGCTCAAAGAAGCAGCCTATAACAGCATTATCAATCACTAAAGCTGAATATGTGGCTATGACGTTCGCAGCTTGTCAAGCTGTGTGGATTACAGGTCTTCTTACTAATCTGCAGGCACTTCATAGCCGAACAAAGCACATAGACACAAGAATGCATTTCATCAGAGATTTGGTGGAAGGAAAAGTTGTAGATATTCAATACTGCAGCACTCATGATCAACTCTAAAGCGTTTCAGAGAATTGTTGGGAGTATGCAATTATAAATCAAGGGGAGGTGTTGAGAATGATTCTAATTGGCATACTTATACTTGAAGGAGTCAACATCTATTTTAGGAAGTCCTGATTTAGGAATAAGTTATTGAATTTGATTTTTTATCAGTTATGTTTATGTTTTATCAGTTATGTTTATGTTTGATTGTATTCTGCCGCAATTAAAAATTTTAATAAAGTGCAGAGTATTATCAGACCTGTTGTGTGAATTAAATTTTATGTGGTTACTCTTTTCAACAGTTTCCACGACGAAACTCATGATTCTAATAGTTATTTGGTTTTTGATGGAAAATGTCAAGTACCGCAATATATTTGTATTTAACTGTGTTGAGAACTATCTGTGTGAAGAATAATTGTATTTTAAGCTCTTGTTTTAAAAGGCAAAATCAGATGGATTTATTCTTTCATACTTTTTAAACTAAAAATTCAATATCAATTATATGAAAATAAATTCAAATTAATGTGATAATAGTCAAATAGTACAAAACATAAGAAGAAGGAAAATAGAAAAGAGTGAAGAAGCGAATAGGGAGGGAGAAGGAGAGGAGGAAGCCGGCGGCACAGGAGGTGGCGGAGGCGGTGGAGGATGATGGACGTGAATATGGAGTTTCATGCCACCCCAGCAGCCGCCTCCTTTTCCGCTGATGAAATAGTAAGATCTAGCCTCTTTGAGTTGATACACATCTCTACCACCTCTTGTTATGTTGAAGATGAAATCTCTATTTATGCATGACTCGTAATTAGTCTTGTTCACCTCCAGCACATTGTATATGTGCTTGTCGAAGTAGAATACTTTACATACAGACAATATATGAACATGTTACTTCAACAATTAACATGAGAATTCAATTAATTCAATCATAGGATAGGGGGATACGCACTTAGCCAATCATCGAGATAGATTTGTTGTTGAGCAGCCCATTGTGTGTAATTAACATTTGGAGCCCATCCCAGTTTACTTCCTACTCTAAATAGTGCACCTGAAACATTTTGCTGCAGCATCAGGATCAGAACCACTATCAGTACTTGATTCCAATGGTGTATTATCATTTTTTCCATCACCAGGTTGATTTCTTGATAAATATAAAATTGAATTAGAAATTTCAATTTCAGAAATAAGTTGTCCAACGATCTCCCATCTTTCTAGGTGTCTCTTTGACTAAGAGTTCTAGTCACCACTTTTTACTTCTTTTTAGCTTTCCTTTTACTTTTTCCAACTTCACAATATTTCTTCTATAATAAAAATTACCTAAAAAAATATATTTAAACAAACATTCTTTACTAGGTCAAAGAAGATACACTTGCTAATTCATCAGCCCAAGCTGATCCATTATTAATACATCAAACCAAAACAATCACTCACATATAAACACTTGAAATTCGAACAACAACGACAACTTATCTAGTTAACAACATTACAAACCCTCCGAATTTCACCTTGAGAGCCCGTGAGAGGACTAATATTACTCATCCGAACCATAGCATCGGCAAAATCAGATTTGAACTTGGAAGGCTTTTTAACATAACTCTCAACGATACCATCCGTGGACCCACCACTAAACAACACCTGATCCGATTCCAGAAGACCCATTTTCTTCTTAAGCAGCTTAAAATAACTATTATCAAAAAAATTCGGAGTCACAAAATCAAAATCTGCCAACTTCCTATCTCCACCTTCACGGGGACAATTCCGTCTACGCTTGCTCGCAAATCCAGGATCGATATCACTTCCATTGCTATAAATCCTGTCACGGAATGTAGCACATGTAGCTTTCCCAATCGTGTGGGACCCGGATAAAGCAACCATGTCTTTGGCGCTTAATCCTTTGGATTTGAACAGTGAGATAAGACTGTCTAAAGTTGCAGTGAAGCTGGGGAGATTAGATTCAACTTCCGGGATTGTTAATTTGGTTGCTTGGGAGTCACGTCTTCCAAGTTTAACCTTCCAGGTGGGTCCACCGACGGCTACAGATGAGTCACGTGCGGCTAAAGTGACAATATCTGCACAAGAGACAACGCCTGGACAGATTTTCTCAAGCTGGGATTTGATTTGATCGATGACTTCGAAGCCTCGGATGGATTGGAAGTTGTTGATGGCGTTTTTCTCGGAGATGAGGCCTGGAGCGGGGTCGAGTAGGATGGAGGCGTCGCAGCCTTGGACGAAGCAGTCGTGGAAGTGGAGACGGATGAGTGAAGCTGCCATTCTGAGTTCTTTGGAGACGGCGGTTTTGATGGATTTTTGGATGATTTTGAGTGCGTTTGGGCAGGTTTTGTCGTAGAATTTAGTGGAGAGGTGGGAATGGGATTGGGTTGATAAGAGGAGGAGTAGAATTGTTGTGATGAGGACAGTGGAGGTAGAAGGTGAAGCCATGGGTAATGGTGGGTTTTGTTTGTGATATGTTGATGAGAGGATTGATGTAGTGTATATATAGTGAGTAGGGGTGATGAGGGTGTGCTTTGAGACGGCTTATTGATTCCAAGACGCCACATGAGACTAATAATAGCATTTCCATGCAGCAACTGCAGCTACGTAGTTTTTAATTGATTTGTTTTAGAGACAGCTGGAGCCGGGAGTGGGTAAAAGTATTGATCTACTGAGAAAGAACATTTTCAAATTTCATCAACCGCAATGTTAATGTGATTATACTTTTATGGCACTAGTAATGTATCAAAATAAATATATTAAATTAACTTATAAATTTTTTATTTTTAATCAAATATTTTTATAATATATATCAACTAAATAAATAGAATCATAATAAAATTATAATTTTTCAAATAATAATTTATAAAAAGATTATTTAAAATAATAATTTCAAAATTGCTATTTAAGAATTTTAATATTAATGAAAAATGTATGAATTCTTTAAAATACCATTTAAATTTATAGATCAATTTTTAAGAAGTTATAAAAATAAATTTTTATAAATTTTATTATTTAAAAAAATAGATGAATACTCAACAACAAAGCCTAGTCCCAAACTAATTGGTGTCAGCTGTGTATGAATCATCTAACAATAAATCTCAATAAAATAAAATGAGGTAGTCACTATAAATCTTAAAAACTTTTGTAGACATGAATTTACTTTTCCACTCAAACTTTGTATGCATCAAATCAATATCAATATCTAAGTCACATAGATTCCTAACAACTATTTCATTCTAAGTATATCTAGATCTCCCTCGACCCCTCTTGACCCACTCGACCAAGAAATTTTTATATTGGGTTATTTCCAAAAACACCCCATTTTTTCAAACGTTTCATTTTGAGCACCCGATTTTGAAAAGTTTTGCAAAACCACCCCAAAATCAAAACCACTAGTGATTTTGGTATTTTTGTGAGTGGTTTTGGTGTTGTATGAGTGGTTTTGATTTTAGGGAATTTATGAATCTCCAAATTAAAACATATATAATTTCAAAACCACTCACAAAAATATAAAAACCACTAGTGGTTTTGATTTTTGGGGTGGTTTTGCAAAACTTTTAAAAATCGGGTGCTCAAAGTGAAACGTTTGAAAAAATGGGGTGTTTTTGGAAATAACTCTTTTTACATTTGGGTATTGCAGCCTGAGGAGATCTCATTAAAACATGTCAAAATCACCTAAGTCTATCTTCCCCTACTTTTTCACTAACCTCCACCATGTGGACTTTTTGTTTAATATGTTCATTCCTAATTTTGTCTAAATATGTCCACACATTCATATTAACATTCTCATTTCCGCCACATTCATTTTATGGAGCTATTGTTTCGTAGATTTGCTCCCATTTATCATTGTTGGCTGAACAACTGTCATATAAAATTTACCTTTTACCTTATGTGTTTTTTTTTATCAGACAGAACCCCTGATGCCCCTTTCTATTTCATCCACCCAATTTGGATGCCCCTTCCTATTTCATCAGCACTATCTTTATATTTTTAGAGGCCTCTGGCAAATGTGATATAATGGGGCCCTTCAAATTATTATTATTTTTTACTTTTAACATGACTATGAATAAGTTAAACATGAATACTAGTATTCAATACTATAAATTAACATGACGATCCATGAGATAAATAAATTCGATACTACAAACCAAAATAAGCAGTAATATAAAACTAGTCCGGTTACATCAAATTAATCTAATTTTAGTGATTACTTTTTTAAATAACACCAAATTACATCTTTTTATTTAAAAATTTTAGCTCACCTCCGGCTCTGAGGGCCCCTCCACACGAGACCCCCGGGGGTCGCCCCTCTTGCCACCCCTCAGAGTCGGGCCTGCATTTCGTCCACCCAATTTTGATTATGTACGCTACATCATCATCCAATTGCTCGTCCTATCCAACTTCACCTCTTGTTCTTGGTTTTTTCTCAAGCTGAACTGGCAATACATACATTCTATTTTGCTCCTGCTTAACTTAAAACTCTTATCTTCAATAGCTTTTATTTGTTTTGCTCCTACTTAACTTAAAACTCTTATCTTCAATAGCTTTTATCCATATTTTCTACTACTGATTAACTCTGACACTAGTATGTGATGGTATATCTCACAAGTGTGACATGATCACGGATAACAAATTTCCGAATCAGCCTATTTTTTTAAAAATAAAATGTAAAATTATTAATATAATCTGCGGAGTGGAAACAAACTTTCTGAAAGTTTAATTTGGTAAAATTTTAAAGTTAAATATATAAATAAAATTAAATTTTAAAAAGCTCTTGCATAAATTTTCAACCGAGCTCTCAAAATTTTCTAAATTTTGATGATGCTCTTAAAATTTTTAAAAATTTTATACCATTGAATTCTTACACAACTTTAACAAAAATATTATAAAAAAAAAAATCTCAAAACAAATTAGAATATGTAACTAAATTTTCAAAATTTTTAAAAATTCCAACCTCCAAAATTATCAAATTATTAAATCTAATTGATATAAAACCGCTGCTGCCGCACACCAGAAGTATTTTCAAACGTTAGGTGGGAAAGGAAAATTATGGTATTTGCAGAAGCAAGAGTTTTAAACGGATTTGATTATGACGTGAATGGAATAACTCAACTAAACTCGATTAAATAATAATAAGATACTTGCATGGACACGTGGGCTGCTTTTAGCAATCCAATACAATCAAATAATAATCAAAATATAATACATTACGACACTACAATTTGGACTGATTTGAACTATCTGTGGAAAAAAACATGCATCATTGTAGCTTGCTTCTTCTCGAGTTTGTAACATTGTGATTGGTCTTTACTTCTTATTTTTCCTAACACACATAATTCAAACATATCAATGTAGTAGGTAAAAGTTTACCACTTGAACAATCTACGTTCATTATCTTTTCATTAATTTATATGTCACATATAAAATTTGAAGAATTTTTTTTTTTTTTTACAATGAATCTCTTAAATTTTATTTAAATTTATAAATTTATTTTCTAGAAAATAATTTTTAGAATTTTATTTTTTTAAATATTTAAAATTTAATTTTAAAGTTGAAAACCAATTTTTTATATGTCTAAATATATTTTTGGGAATTCTTTTTAAGACCATAAAATTTAAATATACAAATATAAACTTATTTTAAAAACTTTGCAAAAATTTTACACAAAATACAAATTCGCTTCCCCATGTGTAGTATCGAGATTTACACACTGAGAAGTAGCTAAATTTCAAATATACTTTTCGGGATGCAGTACTGGGAAGCAAATTTTTGTTTTTTTGGTATTAAATACCAAGAAGCATATTCAGATTTTGTCTGCTTTTCCGTTTCCATTCTTTTAAAATTAGTTTTATAATTAAAAAGTTTAAAAATATTAAAAAAAAAAAAGTTAATCTAATTTTTTTTTTAAAAAAAAATTACAGTTATATTTTGAATTTAAAAATCCACTTAAAAAAATTATTATTATATTATTTTTTTAAGTACCCTTTTATGATTATCCGATTCAAAAAAATATCTTCTAAATTGTCCATAAAATTTTCATCTCATTTCTGAAATCCTATTTTTGAAAAATCTATGATTAAGCATGAAATTGACATTATTCTTGCACTATTTTGTTTATTATTTTTGGACCTTATTGAAGATTTGCTATTAATTTATCTGTTTTTGTAATTTTGGACAGATTGGAGGCAATTATACAAATATGAAGGTTTTTGAGGATTAATGACAATAATTGCTAAAGCAGAGTCAAAGTCAACAAAATTTCATCTGAAGACTTATTTAGAAATAAACTTATAGGATTTTTTGGGATTTTTATGTTTTGAATTTAGAGTTTTTAAATAAGGATTCTGAGGAGATTTTGAAGGGTTTTCAGTTTTGTAACAGAGTATATATTTACTCTGAATGATCAGAATTATTCAGTTTTTTAGTTTCAATTTTAGTTTTCAATAAAAACACTCTATTTCACTTCTTTTAATACGTTCAATTCAGAATATAGACGATGATGTTGACAACATCCATGTGGTGCTAAACTAGTCTGCCCAGCTAAACGATCAGTTTATTTATTTCGTGTTGTGAGATCTTTGCTTCGTTGCTTTATCTTTTAATATTTGTGTAGTCTCTGTGCCAATAGTTAAGGTCACTCTGTGCCCATAGCTAAGGTCATGTTAGTTTTATTTGATTAATTGATTAAGCGCGCGATTGGTTAATTGAGTAGGCTAATACATTGCACGTTAGATAATTCGTAATTAATCTGACCTAGGTAGTGTTGAGGTTCCACAATCATAGTTCAAGAACTGTCGTACTGATTCATTGGCTATGATCGCAGGTCTTTTCTAGTTTATAATGCAATTTACGTGTTAGATAAGTGATTAATTCGAAGGGTCGTACCCGGTCTGTCTAATAACTAAGGGAAAGATTGGTTGTTAGGCACGTTGTCAATAGCTATAACTGTGGTTATTAAAATCGATAGAGATATCTTTTGAATCAATGATCGACACATTAATTAAATGATCGGTTAGCTGGGTCTTTTAATATATTTGATTGTTAATATTTTGCATTTTTAGCATTCAGTCCAAATCCACTTTTTAAACCCCCATTTACATTACTTGGTCAGTATACAATACATAATTGATAACCGTTCTCTGTGGATTCGACCTTATTTACTACAATCAATTTGTTGTTTACAGGATATTTAAATTACTGACACTCGACACCCGTCAAATTTTGGCGTCGTTGCCGGGGAACGGTATTTATCAATTTTGTTTCTGTTTATAACCAGATTTTTTTCCCATGCCTTACTTGTGCCCATAGCGTCAGATCAAAATACGTATCCTGAAGATGTTTGACAATTGGCACTCAGAACCAGACCTAACGACAAATGAGGTAAGTGATCTCCATAATCAGATTAAAGAATTAACCGCTGCGGTTTATCAATTGGTTGCAGGTGAAGTTCAACAGTCATGCCCACAGACAAGGCTTTGTGGAATTTGTGGTACATCTAGACACTCGACCGATGCATGTCCAACTTGGCAAGATGATACCCCTGAACAATTTGATGTATCAAAATTTTACAATTATGATTCCTACTTCAATACCTACAATGAAGAATGTTGGGATAACCGTGATCTGGGATATTGGTCAACAAGTTATCAATTGAATGAACTAGTTTCCCAATATGAGAATGACCAATATTCAGGTAACTCTTTAGCTGATATTATTGAGAAATTGGAAACTAATACACTCTTATTTCAACAGGAGACACAACAATTTCAACAGGAGACCAGGACGAGCATAGAAAATTTGGAGAAGCAAATGAGTCAACTAGCCACTACTATAGGCCAGTTAGAATTGCAAGAAAAGCTTCCCCCACAAACAGAGCTAAACCGGAAGAACATCGGTGCGGTTACCCTGCGAAACAGAAAAGAATTGATTTACGAACATTGCGCCCACGAATAGAAAACCCTAACTGGTCGTTGTGCCCATAGCGAAAAGCTGAAGAAAGACATTAACGTGGAAACCCTAACTCAGGGGAAGGATTGTGCCCACGACCAATGGTCACGGGAAGAAACCCTAAAATCAAATGAGCAAGGCTGTGCCCACGACAAAAGGTCACAAGAAGATAAAGAAATCGTGAAATATGTTTTTGTTCTCCAACAAACTTCTATGGAGCCAAGCATCCCAAAAATTAAACCATTATTTCTAGGGATACTTGAAGACACCAAAACGTGGCATGAACAAGAAACGTTCAAACATCGGGTATGTACCAGTTCACTTTTTTCTATGCCCATAACTAAGTCACGGCTCCCCTTTGTTGTGCAGGTGCCGAATTTGAAATTATATTACAAAGGATTTCGGGTTGGAATATCAGATTGGCTTCAGTTTGATCCTGCCACCCCACAAAACAGCACCTCACCTCTTCACTTCAACTATCGCTTCACGCACAACCACTCACAACACCGGTTCGATATCTCTTCGACACCTACCAATACCACCATCACGCACACTGCCCGTGCCCACAGCTCCTACCTCCACATTATTCAAGGAAGTATCTGTCTACCTTTTCTTTGGTTTTAGTGAAATGACTTATACATTGGGACAATGTAATGGCTAAGTGTGGGGAAGATATTATCTGCATATTTATTTTAGTTTTCTTTTTAGGTTGTTTAGATTGTTTTTTTTTTCTCTTTTAGGATTATTTTAGGTTGTTTAGATTATTTCTTTTAAGAATTTAAGTTTTTCTTTTTAGTCTTGTTTTCCAAGTCTTTGGTTATTCTTCACTGCTGCCTTTAGGGTGAACTTTTTGTGTCTTTTTGTTGATTCACTCTTAATAATGAATTTTTAGACTGATTTAGGAGCTGTGTAATATATGAGACTTAATTTTTGTGTGTGCATAAGATACTAGCAGATGCTTTTAGAGCTTATGATAATTTAATTTAGAATTCACCAATGCTAGGATACTTGTGAAAATAGAAGGCAATTTGTTAGTATGCAGTATAAAATAAAAGGAAAAATAAAAGGGAAAATAAAATTAGACATTGATCATGTGACTCAATATCGTTAGTTGGGATTAGTGGATCGGCATTAATTCTCCTTAAGTTTTTGTATGTATGGAGCCACTGATGGTAGGAGGATTGTCCCCTTTATGGGCCGAATTTAGTCCGACCAAAGTCACGCATTTTTAGTTTTTCTATTCTCCTTTACTAGCCGGAATAGGTGACACGGCACTTATTCTCCTTAAGTGGCTTATGTATGTAGAAGCTAGTGATTGGAGAGGGTTTAGTACCTTTTTGGGGCCGTTCAAACCTAGAAATAACTAGAAGTGTTGATTTGAAATGTCTTGCTGGTTGTTTAGGGTCAAATAAATAAAATTAAAAAAAAACGAAAAAAAAAGACCCGACCAGTGGCTTTAAGAATTAGTTTTGTATTATTATTTGTTGCTTAAACTGTGAAGAAAGCTGATTGTTTTTCTTAATTACTTGTGGTACTGGTATAGTGAATTCTTTTGCGAATTATCGTTTGTTCTCCTTGCATATGCTTTAATTTAACGATGGAATTTAAATATGCGTGCTTAATCTGATGACAGCTCTCTTTTCTTTTAATTTTTCATTATTTTGAGTGATGTAAACTTTTGCTGTGGGCACGGTTGAACATGATTAATTCCTTTTTGGCAGCAGTTTTGTGAGACCGATTGAGTCTTCTTTTGATTGAGTGTTCTTTTAAAAGTTGGTCATGGGCATACTCGAGGGCAAGTATAAGATAGTGTGGGGGAATTTGATTAAGCATGAAATTGACATTATTCTTGCACTATTTTGTTTATTATTTTTGGACCTTATTGAAGATTTGCTATTAATTTATCTGTTTATGTAATTTTGGACAGATTGGAGGCAATTATACAAATATGAAGATTTTTGAGGATTAATGACAACAATTGCTAAAGCAGAGTCAAAGTCAACAAAATTTTATCTGAAGACTTATTTAGAAATAAACTTATAGGATTTTTTGGGATTTTTATGTTTTGAATTTAGAGTTTTTAAATAATAATTCTGAGGAGATTTTGAAGGGTTTTCAGTTTTGTAACAGAGTATATATTTACTCTGAATGATCAGAATTATTCAATTTTTTAGTTTCAGTTTTAGTTTTCAATAAAAACACTCTGTTTCTCTTCTTTTAGCACGTTCAATTCAGAATATAGACGATGATGTTGACAACATCCATCAAGTGCTAAACTAGTCTGCCCAGCTAATCAATCAGTTTAATTATTTCGTGTTGTGAGATCTTTGCTTCGTTGCTTTATCTTTTAATATTTGTGTAGTCTCTGTGCTCATAGTTTAGGTCACTCTATGCCCATAGCTAAGGTCATGTTAGTTTTATTTGATTAATTGATTAAGCGCATGATTGGTTAATTGAGTAGGCTAATACATTGCATGTTAGATAATTCGTAATTAATCTGACCTAGGTAGTGTTGAGGTTCCACAATCATAGTTCAAGAACTGTCGTACTGATTCATTGGCTATGATCGCAGGTCTTTTCTAGTTTATAATGCAATCTACGTGTTAGATTAGTGATTGATTCGAAGGGTCGTACCGGTCAGTCTAATAACTAAGGGAAAGATTGGTTGTTAGGCACGTTGTCAATAACTATAACTGTGGTTATTAAAATCGATAGAGATATCTTTTGAATCAATGATCGACACATTAATTAAATGATCGGTTAGCTGGGTCTTTTAATATATTTGATTGTTAATATTTTGCATTTTTAGCATTCAGTCCAAATCCACTTTTCAAACCCCCATTTACATTACTTGGTCAGTATACAATACATAATTGATAACCGATCTCTGTGGATTCGACCTTATTTACTACAATCAATTTGTTGTTTACAGGATATTTAAATTACTGACGGACTCGACACCCGTCAATCTACTATTAAAAATTAAACTTTATTATCTACAAATAAAAAAATTAAAAAAGAATCTCTCTTTTCTTTTATTATATGGATTATTCTACTCGTAAAATTAAAATTTTCAAAAATAAAATAATAACAACAGTTAGGGTCATTTTAAAAATTGAGTCCATTGGATTTCTAGGCCATAAAAATTTACTATACAATTATAGGCAACTTTTGAAAAGTTTGCAAAACTAAACTTTGATTTTCACTCCATAGGCCAATCACAGCTGTGAGCGTAATTCACAGACTGTGAGCATAATTCACAGCATCTGTGAATTGTAAAGTTTCAGGGGTATTTTGGAAAACTTGGCCTATGGAGTGAAAACTAAACTTTTAAAAACCTGTTTTTGTATGTTTTTCAAAACAGGCCTATAATTGTATTTTAAACTTTAAAAAGCTCATTTCTTAAAATTTTCACTTAAAAATTTCTAAAATTCTCTTAAAATTAAATTTGAAATATTTGATTAAAAAGAAAAAATTATTTTAATTTTGGGATATAGCATATCTTGCACTCTATACTTGGAATGATTCCCAGTTAGCCCTTTCTACTTATTTTTTTCTGAACTGATCCCTTTAATTTGTCATTTTAGTATTTTTCGCCCCCTTAATCCAATATGGCATGATGTGTAAATACAAGTATTTGAACAGTGCGTGTAATTGAAAATTCTTAGTTATATTATTTATGACTCAGCTGGTGATATATTATTTAAACTTGATTTTTCATTCATAAAGGATAAGTTTAAAATTTATTTCTTCTTCTTTTGGCAAACTCTCATTTGCAAATTAATTCGGTGTTAGGATTTATTCAGCAGAGTTGATTTAGAATTTTTCTTTCTATATAATAAATTAAAGGAACATAAAATACTAATATGACAAATTAAATGCATCAATTGAGAAAAGGTTAAATAGAAGGGACTAACAAAAAAAGTATTCTATATATAGGGGTTGGATATACTATATCCCTTTATTTTTCTATTAGAGCATCTCTAGCGGAATGTGAATTTATTGGTTTGCACATCCACGTGGACATTCTGAATTTTTTATTTAAAAAATTCACTCCAATGGCAATGTGAATTTACAATGTGCGGGTGACGTGGCAAAAAAAATAATAGAGTATGTGGAGCAGGCTTCTATTTTTCACGTTCTAGTTGACGGTGTCATTCAGCAAATTTAATATTTTAAAATTGTAATTACCATATTTCTATTTAAATTATAAATTAAAAAGAAAATAGAAACTTAATTCTAATGGATTATAAATTAAGGAAATCTGAACAAACAATAACCACGGTGGACGATTTTTAATTTTTTTTCTCCAAAAATATTATTTTTGACACGTAATTATCTACGCCCTCTATTTACCATGACATATTTGTTTCAATTCACTAAATCATTGGAGATGGTCTTAGTATTCTGCTCCAGACTACTGTAAATTAGAAAGTAATGTTCTAAAATTTGCCATAATTAAAGGACGACTAATGTTAGAAAAACTAAATAAAAATAATAAAAATGATAATAATAATATAATAATAATAATAATAATAATTTATTAGAAGTCCACATTTTGAATGGCTCAAGATCTAAGCTGTCTTCAAACTTGTACAGTAGCGAAATTATCCATTGCTTTGCTTTATTGAAGAAATTATGTGAATTGGGCTTAGCAACTATTACTTGGGCCTGGCTAGCTACGGTCATAACACGTGTGACACTTTTTACTTTCGAAAAAAGTAATCTCATTTGGATAATTATGATATGAAACAACCATCATTAATACACGTGAGAGTATTAATATGGTCTACTTTATAAACAAGTGATAAAATATAGTCTACCTTTATAAGATTGAACGTGAGAAAATAATAGCAAGCTAGTTCATTTTACAAGAATTGAGCTGTAAATCCAGATACATACATACCCCTACTCGTATGATCTGGTACCTCAACTAAATGAAGTCAAAGTTGGACTGAATTTCATAGGCTTCATTATTACCAGCATCACAACATAATCATGTTTTGGGATTAAATTTGGAAGAAATGATAGAGTGAATAGCATTAGAGAGATTTGATATTGCATTAACAAAATTAGCCATGCCTTGACGATTCTCTTGGACTCTAGCCTCTTCAATTTGCAGGCTACGTTGCTCTATTTCCATAATTTGTTCATGTCTCCTTTGTTTCATATCATCGCATGTTCTTATAGTCTGAGCCAATATGGAGCCACTTGTCTCTATGCTCCAGCTCACTCTCCTCTTCTTCGCATTCACATCACTCTCTTCGTCTATTCAAAGAAGCATTATTAACTAGTGAGTTTCAAATTAAATGAAGTTGATTCAAAAAGCATTTTTGCTATCCAAAGGGCTCTATGTGTCTTTTAACTCCCCAGTGGTGGTAATAAGTCGTCATCAGGAAAATGTACCAGCATTACAAAATTATACTTAAGATGTAAAATGAAAGGAGAGAGTGAGTGGAGAGAAATGGAAAATACAAATAATGGAGAAGTAGTAAATGCGTCAGACAGAGAGAGAGAGTTTTTTTCAAAGCCTGCAAGTTTGACCAAAATAGCTCCAAGACAAAAAAGAAGTGCTCAGTTTGCAACTGACACATATCATACTCCTGAGAGAAACTTACTATTTCAATAAAAATAATAAAACATTTTAAAAATACCTGATGACACCTCCTCCGTCGTCGGCGGTGGTGCTTCCTTCACCTCCACGGCTGCAGCACTATCACCGAAGTTGTATCTCCTTTGAACAACTTCATTAAGCGCTTCGTACACCTAGTGAGATGAATTGTATTAATATCATCATTATCATGCATTGTGTTTTTCAAAATCAAAAAACAGAATTTGTAACCACATACCTCAGGGGACATATTGGAAGGGAGATTGAGAAGTTTACGTTGATGACGTTCGAGTGTCCAGTAGGAGGACTCCGATGTAATAGACTGCTGATACCGCCGGACTTTTTTGTAGTCACGGAGGAGATTATCCCACTTATCATTGCACTGGTTTTGGCTACGGTAACAACCATGTGCCCAGCAATATTCCTCGATCCAGTTCCATCTGAGTTTGGAGGATTTGGCAGTGGTTTCATTCAGTTTCTTGGCGGTTATTAGGGTTAGGGTTTCTTCTATCGTCCAGTTTCCTTTCCGGTACTCTCGGCTAACAGGGTACATTGGGATGGACATAGACATGCTTCTGTTCTTACTAGAGTAGAGACCCAGTTTTGTGTATGTTATGTTATGTTTGCATTTCAACGACTCATTCATACTATATAAGATTTTGTTTGATTGCGGGTCACCTTTTTTTATGGTATGGACCACCTACTTAGTCACTTGAATCAATACTAACTTTATTACACTTTCATTTTTGTACCACTTGAAAACGACTATCTGTTTCAAGTTCAACCAATGACACTTTGCCCAACTGAACAGTACTTAGCTAAGTTATTTAGTAATATATTAATGTTTGTTCGATATTAATTACGTTTTATACATTAGGTTTGCTGAAAATGAAAAAGGTACTTGAAAGTTGCTTCAACTTCAGAAAGGCAAAGGGTTTTTATTATATGAAAACAAAAACTCTGAACTCATCACAACCAGCAATGAATGAATGATTAAAGTAACGTATTACAAAATGATTAACATCTAACATGACGGAATATAGTATAAATTAAAAAGCGATGCAGCATAAACTAAAATTCACGCTCATATAGAAAAGACGGTATGTACATTGATTAAGAGAATGGAGTTAAAAGACGGTCCATTCTCACAGCAGGAGTGATGATGTATCAAATTAAGAAAAAAGTTTTGGAAGAAAAGAAACTGAAAATTACTTTGAACACAAGATTCTAGCATTTTCAAGGAACTTGTCAAACAGACCCATCACTGGTTTGGTTTCGGTCATTCCCAAGTAACAGATATCATTGAGTTGGCTAGCCCAGATTCTTCAAAGGTTAGTTTACTCTCATAGTCCAGAGACTTTGAAGCTCCTGGGACCGCATGTGTCAAGCGAAATGGCTTCAAATCTCCCTCCAGTTGAGAATAGCAGAAAGACCATAGCAGCTGTGGTACAACAGGAGAAACCATTAGAGGAATAATTATTTTAAGACTTGCGACCACTGTGACTGCTGTTTAGTTCATCTAACCATATTACCACTCAGTCATTCAATACAGACCTATTTATGTCAAAATTTGAGATGAATACACCAACTAGCAACAAACTTCCAAAACTATATTTACCTGTATTGGATCAACACGTAGAAAATTTCTTTGCACCCTGCGTCCATCTGGGAGACGAACTCCAACCCTGCAAATCAAGTTCCTATCACCTTTCGGCTCTTCAGGCAGAGGTGGATATGTGGGCTTCTTTATTGTGCTGGCTTCATCCTTGTCAGTGGCGACTACTTCTTTATCACCACTAATTGCACTGCTAGAGTCCTCTTTTGCCGGTTCAACTGGAGCAGCAGTTGCTTGATGAACCTCCTTGGCATTTTCGCTGGTCTCATCTGGATATTATTAAGCATGAAATTTAACTTTTTAATGCTCAAATAAAAAAATCCTAACACCAACTTTTACACAATAGCTATAATGCAAGCCATGTAGAATACAATACAAGAATAACATAAAGTTTGGAAACTAAGGTAGAAAAATCAATTCACAACCCAAATTAATATTCATCAGTTATCTATC